>JBAIZL010000005.1:175249385-175411885 GCA_036971475.1 Prosapia bicincta | reverse complement strand
ATGATTCTGTATAAAATAGCATCTTGGTTAAAATAATACCGTAGTCTAAATGTTAATACTGTTAATGTAGTTGATTTTATATTGATCAATTGATTAGTAGATTTTTCATAATTTTTGTATTATTTCAAGAATTAGTGTAATTACAAACCTATTTGTAATGAGAGTTAACAGAATTTATTCAACATAAAAATGATAATGCTGAAGAGGAGGATGACTTATTCAATTATATTTACTGGGTAACAAATATGTTCCAGAAAATTAAGATAAAGAAAATTCTTGCCAAAAACTTGAATTTATACATGCTAGTAAAATCTACCTAGTATAAAACAATTCTAAAATTGGCCACGTTTGTTCTAAAGAGATATTATTCTCAAAGTTACCAGGAATAGTCAATTTATCATAATATTAAACGAGATTAAATTATTTATATTGGAAGATTGTTACATATTTAGTTATAAAACAAGGCTTTGACCTATGTATTTGTTTTGTAGGCTTAACAGTAACATTGCTTGTGTTAATGCTAATTTTTTTAAAAGGGAGATGTATTTTCAACAAAGAAGCATAATAGAGTTTTGGAAAGATCGTATATTCATGGATGACAGCTCATGGATGTAAGAAATTACTGAACATGAATCTGAAGTTTTTTTAAAACATATATTTATATTTAAAAAAATAACCTAACCTAACTTTAGTGCTTACTAATGCTCCGATCGGCAAAAATTTTTTTCCTGATAGATTTAACATTGCTAACATTAGAACACGAGTATTAACTTTTTTTTCACGAAAAATACAAAAAGTTAATATTTTTGCACATTTTCAATGTTAGTCTCTAATTGCATGTATAGCGTGAACCGGCTGAGCAGTAGCTTCAGCGCACTCCACTATGTCAAAGTCAGTTTATTTTAATGCTAAACTTAAAATCTAAATATTTAACTTTTGGTTATAATTTTATACAACATTACTATACACCTACATTAAAATATACCTATGAACTATCCAGTCAGGATAGATTTGGTTGTAATTTTATTCAACTTTACTATCATCCTATACTAAAATATACCTACGAAGTATTCAGTCAGGATAGATTTATTTATAATTTTATACGGCATTACTATATACCTACATTAAAATATACCTATGAAGTATCCAGTCAGGATAGACTTGGTTGTAATTTTCTGCATCAGCAATAAGTCTAAATATTTACCAAAATTATAACCAAATCTATCCTGACTGGATACTTCGTAGGTATACTTTAATACAGGAAATTGTGATGTTGCATAAAATTATAACCAAATCTATCCTGACTGGATACTTCGTAGTACATATTAATATATGTAGATAGCAATACTGAATAAAATTATAACCAAATCTATCATGACTGGATACTTCTTAGGTATATTTTAATATAAGTGTATAGTAATGTATAAAATTATAAGCAAACTTAGACATAGCGCAGAGCGCTGTAGCTACTGCGCGCCCGGCCGACGCTATAGGCCTAAATGCCATTACAGCCTAACATTCAAAATGAGGAAAAAAGGGACTTTCAGTATTATCCGCAGAAAAAAAGTTGATATTCGTGTTATACACGTTAAAGTGAGTAATTTAAACACACAACAAAATTTTAAAAACCAACATCAATAAGACTTTTTACCAAGTTAGGATATATATATATATATATATATATATATATATATATATATATATATATATATATATATATTCTAAATGTGTTTGCAGTAAAAATAAACTTCAGATACGTGTTCAGCAAAGACAAATTGATCAGGAATAAAACATTTCGCCGATCGGAGCGGTAGTTGCTGATCTTGATCATTGCACATTGCCCACCACCTGAGAATGAAAGTATAAAATTCTTTTAAACCCAACATTTAATTACTCCACATGATCACATTAAAAACACAACCTAAATACGCCAATCACAACAATCTTTACAACATTAACAATAACCATTTACATTACAAACATTAAAAACTTAACCTAAAACATTACCTAGTGCCAGTTATAAAACACAAATCTCTAGTTTTTAATTATTATTTACCTGTTCCCCATCTTCTGCCATTCTCTCTCTTTAACAAAATTATATCTAGCCCTTATATAATAATATTAAATTTAACTCTTATAGTCCTGATTATCAGTTTTACACTTTCAATCCTTTAAACAGTTTGAACATATTACTTGCCGCACACAGATATGTACACAATACAGCAGTAATTTACTTTGGTATAGAAACACTTTTAGTCACCAATCAAATTCCTCTTTTTCAGTAGGCGCTATTTTTAAAATTCTTAATAGCATACCGATTTAGCTGGTTAGATATTGTTTTGTTGCTAATTGTTATTCCGTTAATTATTTTAAACTATAGGTTCATAGTTATTGCTATTAAATGTATAAATTGAAAAGGTTATCAAGCATTAAACATAGATACAGCGAGAATTTATAATAAACTCTCAGAAAAAATATTTTTCACAGATTAAGGTCTGGCTCATATAGAATTATACAACAGTTCTACAGTTTCTTACCAGAAGTTAAAGTTTTGTTTTAAAGAATGTTAATAATACTGTTAATTACAGTCTGTTATATTAAAATGTAGTTTATAATAATATATCTAAGTAGCACTACCATGCAGTTCTTTCTCATTAAATTCAATAAAGCCAGAACTGTTTGTAAAGTAATGTTAGCTGTTTAAAACTTGCAACAATAATCGTTCGCCACATTACGAGTTGGAAGCAGCACGGTACAGGAAAAGATTTTTCACTTTCTAAAAGTATTAGAATTATATACAAATCGATAAAGAAATGGCTTTACAAACCTTGGTTTAATATTTTCTGAACATAATTCTATTAAAAGTGAGTGAAATCATATTTTAATCTTTTGAATTTTGTAGTCCAAAACGTTCAGTGAATATTAATCAATCCCTGTAACATCAGTTTATGACTGGCAATATATTATTTAGATCGGCAATATACATGCTATCTAAGGCCAAACTTGGCCATTACAAATCTTAGACGGTGTTTTACCGTGGAATTTTCTTTAAAAAAAAAAAAAATCACTTTCTAAACTCTACAGAGCACCGACTTCTTGTGACTAGATTTGGAACTATGTCTAGGGATTTAAAAAAAAATAATGTCATAGGAATTACAGTGAAACATGAATTGTAATAAAAATAAAGTTATGTAGCAATAGATTATGTTACAAATAATGTCCCTATAAAAATCAACTTGATCAATTTCCTACGTTACGGCATTAAACAATATATATGTATTTTTTTTAACTTCGAAGGATATTCAAGTTGTTTAGTATATATAGAATAATTCAATGAAGAAATTACTATGCACTCTTTGATTAGCAGATGTAACTGCAATAATTGTGTAATTATATTTTATTATTTGTATAACGTAATGTAAAAATATAACGTAAATATTGAGGTTATATTTACAAGACGACATTGAACGTAGATATTGATTACTATTTATATTTAATTAATCACTTTAACAATAGTTTATGACTATCCGAACTTTAAATTTTGTAAATTTGAGAAAACTTACTGAGACAGAACGTTTTTGATCGCTATATGGTGATCTTCATCAGTGTCTCCTCAGTGTGGCACTGATGAAGGTCATCATGTAGCGATCGAAAACGTCTCAGAAAGTTTTCACAAATTTACAAAATTTAAAGTTCGAATAGTCATAAACTATTGTTAAAGTGATTAATTAAGATTCACCGAACGTAATGGAGTACAAAATTCAAGGATTACTATTTATATTTTTCGACACCTAAAATGACTTTTATATGGAATCTGCTTTTCAGTAATATAGATATGAAAAGGGAGAAAACAGTGATAACATACGTTTTAAAGCATTATCATGAGTTTTATTAGATTTACATTTTTACTTACGGAAAAATGAATCTACGGTATGTATCATTCCACTTCGCAATTGTAACAAATCACAGATAAAATATTTAAAGGTATACAGTGTACAGAAATAAATGACTTCTGACCATGAGATATATATGGCGTTTGTTCTCGTTGTTCAGTTTACGCCATTTTAGTATGTATAAAAAAGTGCAATAAGTTAGGGATGGTATTAGAATTATATACAAATGGATAAAGATGTGACTTTACAAACCCTGATTTAATATTTTCTGAACATAAATGTTCGTATCAAAAGTGAGTAAAATAATATTTTAATATTTTGTCATAAAACTGCATAGATTTGCAATATACATGTTACCCTAGGCCAAGCTTGGTCATTAAGGCGTAAACCTTATTGACGATTCTTACTTGTGTTCTGTTAAATTAAAAATTACCGTGTCATTTTCCTAGTTACTAATGGCAAAATCAGGACCAATATTCTCGTATTATAACCTCACAATGACATTTTATTTCGAGCTATGAAAGAGACCTTATCTGTAACAATTCAAGGAAAAAGCATTTACCTAACCTATATAAAAGCTTACTAATAGCGTTCAAGTTTATTAATTTTAATTTGTATAACATTCGTCAGTTATAATTTATTTAGAATTTAGAACTGAATGGTATATGTATACAATCTGAAATAAAACATCTGTTTTGCAATTTTGAAATATTTGTGGTAATTAAAATATGACGCTAATATTAGCACACAAAAAGGTTTGCATTATTGTTTTCAAATATTTATGTTACAAAGTTTTAAACTGTATTGATTGAGATTCGTGGGTATATTTTAGTTTTAGTGTTTTGAAAGATAATATAAGTTGGGTTACTGGTTAGCTACGTTACAATGTTAATTTCAGTGCCCCTTAAAAACAATCTTATCAGATGTCATAATATGTGCGTAATATATATATCGTGATATTTCATGTTGTCCATTATTTTTCCGCTGCACTAACTTTATGAAGTTATTATTATTACTTGTAAATAATTTTTTCCACCACTAAGTGCAATAATTTTACCTTGTGTGATGAGGTACCTTTCAGTCACTTGACTGTTGTCGAATCACTGATTATTTTTCTGATGAGAATGTTCGCTGCGTGATGTTGGTATTTGTTGACGTCGTACATATTTCTTCTTGAGCCTCTTGTATAACGTTTTTAAATAGTAAATCTTCTGCATATGTTGCCTGTAGGCTCATTAAGTTGTTGTGTATATTTTATAAATGTGGTATTTTTCTAGTGAGTTTAGTTGTATTGGGTTATTATTTATTTTGTGTATGGTTAGGTTATTTTCGTAATTTGTTATTTCATGTTTATGTAATATTAGGTGTGTTGCAACTTTTGATGTTTTTGTATTTTCATTTTTGAATGCTCTGTAATGTTCTTCAAATCTTATTTTAAATTATCTGGTTGTTTTACCTATGTAAAATGTGTTGCAGTCGTTACATGTAATTTTGTTAATTCCTGATAGGTTATGTTTTTCTGTATTTGTTTTGTGGTTTGTGTTATTAAGATATTTTATTATTTTGTTATTTGGTTTGTATGTTGGAGTGTAGTATTCTCTGTTGTATACATTTGTTAATTTTTCTATTTTGTTATTGGTGTATTTATATTTAAGGTAGATTTTTTATTTTTATTATGTTTGTGTTCAGGTTGTAGTACAGGTAGAAATTGTGTATTTGTCGTCTAGAAAACATCATGCACTGCTGTCATCTCTCATCGGGGCTATAAATCGCTGCCTACCTATTTCAACCCTTAGCCTAACCCTATTGGCATGCTTCTGTGCCCATGCTCCTATTTACATTTATAGTTATTTATATTATACTTTAAAAAATATAACAAAATAATGAGCCAACCCTGTGATTAAGCGGGAATCCAAAGGTCGATGTTTTTAAAAATATCCTCTTTGACACTTCTAAAATACCTGCTTCCCACTTTTTCTTTGAGTGCACCGAACAGATGAAAGTTACTAGGAGCAAGAGCTAGTGAATAAGGAGGACGTACCAGTCATTGAAATTCAATTTCCTGAATAGTTTCCACTGTCCATAAGACTGTATGTGGTCTAGTTATCACTCCTCTATCCATGTAATCTTCTGAAATTACTCCATTTGTATTCTAGAAGAAAATGAGTGACGTGAATAATGATTTTTCTAGCAGATGGTTGAGTGCAGGATATTTTGCTTTCGGTATTAAGCTATGGGACCATCCTTTGCTTCCTTTTTTTCCTTCTAGTAGATGATATTGTACTTAAGTATTACCTGTAACAATTTTGTCCAGAAATACATCACCTTCAATGAAGACACAATGCAAAAGTTTTTAACTGGCATCGTGACAACAGTCTTTCAATTCGGCAGTCAACTGATACGGGACCCATCCTGCAGACACCTTATTGAAGTGCAGTACATTATGAACAATATTCTTCATACTAAAAAATTACTAATCTTAAAAATTGTGGTAATTTCCGTCAGAGTTACTCTATGTTTTTATCCTTCAAGATTTGATGAGTCTGCCCTAGTCCTAAGAAGTTAACACTGCTTATAAACTTCTACACCACTCATACACTTGCTGCATCCCTAAACACAAAACACTGACTGCACTGTCATTCTACATTAAATTTCAATTGATTTGGCATCTTTAATGCACGAGAAACATGTTGCTACTCAATCATGGAACATGTTGATGTTGGTCTAACCACTTCGTTACAGATTTTGCTTCCTTCTCCTGTATTGTGGCATCACTCTGTAGCCTGATTGTTACATTCATTATCACACAATATTTACAAATATTATAGAAATATTAAGGGTTTTGTTTGAATCACCCTTTTATGTTATACATTCTTTCAGTAGATGATGTAAGTTCTAAGGCTTTAATTTTCTTGTCGTTGTTCATGAAATACCCAAATCTTGGCTTTCATGTTTTTTTATAGTGCAATCCTTAGTCCTGCTGGTTAGTAAAATGTTACATATATACATCTTTATTTTTGTTACTAATGTTATTAACCTTTGTCAGTCACCTCTTGATTATAACATGGGGCAGTATAAATTTCTTGTATAAATTGTAATTTATAACAATACAACTTTTGTCATGGAATGATTTCCATATGCTGTAGTTTGAAAAGTAATAAAAGCATTTCAGGATACTCTGTGGTACAGGGGCAAAACTAAAAAATTTTGTATATGGTGATATACACATATATAAATTGTATATGGTGATAAACAAATAATATCAATGTTGTATAACATAATGCAATTATTAGAATTGTTTATTGACATTAAGGAGTAAGTTTATAAAGTGAGTTCATGTTTTCAAGACGTTAATTTATATAATTCTTTAATACTATTTATGGGGTCTGACATAAAATTATTTGTTTTTTGTGTACAATTAATAATTTAGTAACATACATGAAAAGGAAAAAATATCGAAGTTGGACAGTGTTTAGTTCAGTATTATCTAATGTTATAATATGCAGAACATTTCTTTTAATATGATTTAATAGATACTGCTGAAAGTAATGGACTGTAGCTGGATTGCTTTCCAAAGTATTGCTAATATCCAAAATCATTGGCTGATTACTTTAGAATTTTTTCCTATTAGTCCCAGTGATTTTTTGGTGTATTAATTTTCTTATCAAAAAAAAAAAAAAAAATACATCTCTAGCTTTATTGCAATTACCCACTAGTTATTTCTGATAAAGTCTACTATTTAAAAGTATATTTGCTAGTATTGTATTGCCTTCCACTTCTGGAAACAGAATTTTTATCTTTCAATGCCAATATTAGTTCATCCAACAATACATAGAATTAACCTTTTTTGTTTCTGCATTTTAATATAATTGTATTTTTAAAAAAATTCCAAATGAATCTCCATATTTGGCTTTAATTAGATATGGCTTTTACTTAATGGTCGGTGGAATACAAATATGTTCTTCAATGACATTTCCTAACTATACTTGAAATTCCATTAATTGAACTCTTTTCTCTGAGGTCAGTTTTTAAAATTTGAAATGGGATTAAGCCCTAAGACAGAGCATATAATCTTTTGGATAACCTGATGGCTAACAAAAATATTTATCATCTATGTCCTATTTCAACTTGCTCTACTTAAGAGATTGTTACCTTATGATTTAAAACATGGTATAAATTGTTTTCAACTGAAAAGAAATTTGTATAGTCTCGTAAGTGTTGCGCCGTTATCACAAATTTATTATTTTGTGATTTTTAAGGTCCTTTAACTTAACCTGATGATAAATTTCAAACATTAATTTTGTATATCTGTGTAAAATTTATTGGGAGGTTTCCCTGTAAAAGTCAGGATTTTAAACTTTGTTCCAATATAGTAGAAATTACAAAATTAACATTTTTCTTATAGTTAAATAAATTTGGTACGTTTAGGCTGTTACACCCACAAAAAATAATAATTTATATTGTTATTAGTTATGCAATATACATCAAAATTCCAGTTCAACGGGGGTTGTTTCCAAGTTTTTATTTTAACAGCACTGGCTATAAGCTATGGTTTAAGATTCCCTTTTCTTAAATTTTAACTTGAAAATGGTAGTATTTTAAATATTGAAGTGATAGAGATTTTTTTTATTCCTTCCTTCCTTAATAAAATTATTATCATATACCAAAAGTTAAAAACCAGTAGTTTTAACGAAATGATAATTTTGTTACTTGTAGAACAATCCATGTTTAAAATATAGGATTTGTCTACCTTAGTATCAGAGATTGAGACAGGAGTGTTAGGGGCCAGTTATATTCAATATTGTTTTTTTACTGCATGAGGGCTCACTACCAATTGTCACTTCCTCATTGTCTCCTGTGTCATGTAATATGCACTACAATTCTCTCATCATACACACTCTCTCACACATACGCCCACACTTTGTTTTTTAAATAATCTTTTTATTTTTATTTCATCTTCATATAATTTCTTGACCTTTAAAACTTTTTTATGTACTTATTCGTACTTTATATGAATTAGTTAAAGCTTACATTTAGAACATTACCTGAGTCTTGTTATATCTCTCATTTTTTCCCACTCAAAGTCATTTACTCTAATTTTGCGGTTTTATTTATCTCTTTACTTCTATTAATTCACATATTCTTCTTATGCAACTTTTGTCTGAAATAAGTAGTTACAAGAATTTTAATTTAATATTACAAAAAGAACTTCAGTTAGCTCCTTATTAGGTACCTTCAGACGTTTAACAAAACGTTTATGTTGTAACAGGAATTTTAAGTACTTTTTTCAGTATAATATAATAAATTAACTAATAGTAATGGCTTTTTTTTAACTGAATGTATAATTCCTGTGTTATATCTTAAATTTTGTTTTATTCTGTTTTTATTCCAAGTTGAAAAAAATAAAATAATCCCAAATGACGGTTTAATTATAACTACTGTATTAGAATTTTTAAAATACATGTATTACGAGATTGTTTAATGTAGGGTGGGACCCAGTAGTTGGTAGGAACTAATAAAGGATGACGTTTTTTTGTTAGACTTTAATAATTGATTGATATTTTTGAATTTTGTTAATAATAAATCAATGGAAAACAAAACTATAACTTTCTGTTAACTAGTTCAAATAATTTATAGTGTAACTGAATATTTTAGTATTTGTAAATAGATAAAAACTTATCAATCTTGTTTCTTCAGCTTCCTTCAATTTTAAAAATTAACCACAGTCTTTCTTTAGCTTTTTGTACAGTAAGTCAATTGTTTATTTATTTAATGCTTTTGTTATTTTTAAATTATAGCTCAATACTTAATCTGATTATAGATGGAATGTACTATTTTTCTTATTGGTTATAAATTGTTTTCTTTCTTTAAATTAAAAAAAAAAAAATCATGAGGGTTTAACTGAACTAAGTAAGCAACATTTGTCTTTTTCCTTCTTCCAAATCAAACCTTTCTTTTTATATCATCTTTCTTCTAGTTTTTCACTAATAAAGACTTTACAGTAAGTTGTCACTCTTCTTCAAACATATGATAACTATAACATTAATTATTTATCTCAATCTAGATTGAACTAACTAAGAGGTGATTTTAACATTTTTTCATAGTGCTCTAAGTCGTGTTTTGAAGCAAAACTGTGGTGAATCTATACCACATTCTAATTTGAATAAATAAATTGAGTACATTCTAACTATATATTATTTTTGTATTAACATTATGTACATTTCTATTGCAAAATAACAATGATCAGATGAGTGTGTGTGTGTCTGCATGCGCCTGTTTTTATAAATTTTTAAACAGTTTTTAACTTTAATTGCCTATTTGGTTTCCATATAGTGTGGCATTTTCTAGATAGTTGATTATTGTATTTTTGCAACTCATGTTTATTTTAACTTACTTCTTACTTCTTATTACGAGCTTCCAAGGTTGGCCTCGATGGCTCGATGTCTCCTATACACACATTCTGCCAATGGCCAGAAACAACTTTCTTTCAAGATTCTGTCCAGGGTACATTCCCGTCCTAGTTGCTTTATCAAGGGACTCCTTGTTGCTGCTGTTACAGGACACTTCAAAAGTATGTGCTCTAATGTTTCCTCTTCTTGCTTGCACACTCCACAGATAGAGTCGTTAGTAATATGAAACCTTTTCAAATATGTATTGGTGACAATGTGTCCCATACGAGCTCGTGCCGCAAAAGATGCCACTGAACGTGATAATGACTTGAAGATCTTTGGATCATTAGGTTGTTTTTGTAATGAATAATATTCGCGCCCAGTATTGCATTCTCTCCATTTCTTTCTCCAACAGATGTGAGATTCTTTATCAACTGCCTCTTTGCAATTAGTTAAGGAGTAACAACTTTCAGGAGATGGAAACAAGTTGCAAGACGCCTTGGCAGATCTGTCAGCTTCCTCATTCCCAGGAACACCACAATGACTGGGGATCCATTGAAATACAATATTTTTCTGTTCTAAGTTTTTTAACAATTTAGTTATTTCAGATGTTCGAAAATGGTAGTCTGTAGTGTGCTGTACTTGAAGGGCTTGAAGGGCCGACCTGGAATCGGTGAGAATGCAGATGTTCTGTGCATCCATAGTATTGCTAAAAACCAAAGCAGCATTTAAGGCCATCAATTCAGCATTCATACTTGAAGAGGAATCGCAGGGCACATAGTAATCCTCGTTTAATTCTGGACAATGAAAAGCTGCACCTCCCCTATGGTTCTCTTTATCAACGGAACCATCTGTGTAGATTTTTACAAAGTTGTTATATGTGGTGTTTATCAATTCCATAGCGACAGATTTTAGTAGGTGAGGTGAATCTTCTTTTGTGAGTGAACCAGGAATTTCAAGATTGGTTTTTATTGGGATTCGAAGCCAGGGTTGTTGTTCCAAAACAACTGGAATTTTTCCTGATTCCATTGTGTTTAATGATTCGCAGGGTTTGTTATGATGGTAGAACAGTGACTGTCGGATGTTAGTTACCAATGCAATGTTAGAAAGAGTGTTAAGTGAAATTGCCTTCATCTGAAAATGTTTCTTCCACATTCTGTTTTTTATATATAAGTCAAAGGGCATGACTGACAGTTCAATTTCCATAGACTGTATACTTGTGGTTTTTGGACAACCCAAACAAATCCTCAGAGATGAGTTCTGTAATATTTGTAATTTTCGAATATGAGTTTCAGCTGTTCCACCCCAAACTTCACAACAATACATGATTTTTGATTTTACAAAGGACAAATAAAAATTCCTTAATATATATGTATCTGCTCCCCATGCCCTGCTGGCTATAACTTTCAACGCTTTTATTCTATTTGCACATTTGTCCGCTATGAAATGGACATGTTCTTTCCACAGTAGTTTTGGATCCAGTTTAATACCCAGAAGTACAGGATTTGGGTTATGCCGCAGTACGTTTCCATTTAAGTTTATAACTGGTTTATAGTTTGTGTGCAAGTATCACCTGGAGAAGAAGCATACTTCAGTTTTTGACATTGAAATGGTTAGTCCCCATTTTTCAGACCACTCAGAGATTTTGTTAAGTGCCTTTTCCAGTTGGTGAGTAGAAGCAGTTGGGTCTTTATCAGTGGCCCAGATAGTGACATCATCTGCAAAAATAGCCATGCCGATGCCTGGAAGGTCTATATTCCCTAAATTTTGCATCATTATGTTAAAAAGAGTAGGACTAATGACTGACCCCTGTGGTATTCCGTTTAGAGTACATTCTTCTTCAGAGTATGTATCATTGATCTTAGTTTTAATTTTCCTATCCTTAAGGAAGTCTACAATGTATTTCAATATCCTCCCTTTTAAACCGATTTCCATACACTGCGAAATAATAGATATGCGTGAGACCTTATCAAAGGCTGCTTCGAAATCGATGAACACCGCTGATGTACACATTTTGTTTGAGAATCCGGTATATATACTTTCTGTAAAGTTTAGTAAAGCATCACAGGTGCTTCGTTTAGGTCTGAACCCGAAAAGACATGAACCCAGCAGATTATAATTTTCAAGCCTCCAAGTTAAGCGGTTATTAACCAGTCTCTCCAAAAGTTTACCGAGACATGATGTCAAGGCTATAGTTTATTTTAACAATATATATATTTCCTAAACCCTATTTTATTGCTTTTTTTGTTTTCATTTTCCTTATATCATTGTCTTTAGCTAACTCAAAAATAACTTATATGTAATTTTTTAACTGTTTTTTTTAAATTCAAAAGAAAATTTTGTAATCCAAGTCAGTCAATGATTAAATACCCAGTTGAAAATGCACAGCATCCAATTGACCACCCAGTATGAATATTCACTGTATACAGCAAAACTGGTGAATTTATAATGAGTAAATAAGGACATCTCTAATTACAAACATGTTCTATTACTTGATTAAATTTCAGTTACAAAGTAACAATTATCAGAAATATTAACCTTTAAGTTACTGTGAGAAGAAGCTTGATAATTTGTATTGGCACTCCCGCCCCCCATAACTCCACTCCTGACCTTTCTTATAACAGAGGGTGTGTTTGAAGGTCCTATAACAATTGTCATATTCTAGAATGTTAGAAAATTAAATTGCATTATAATAGAATCTAAATGTATATAAGTTACACCAAACGACTTCTTAAGAAGTAAGTTAGTGCAGTAAACTCCCAATTATTCTTGTAATAAGTGGCAAAAAATTAGTGGATAGCTAATTCCGCTACTATTCAGTAAATTACCAATAGCAGAAAAAATTTCCAAGTCAACACAAAAAAAATAATGTTTATTTGCATTAAAACATTTACAAATTCATACCATTTTAGCAAGTTAAACATATTTATATGTGATTTAAAGTCCACTATTTCACAAAGAAAATAATTTTTTTTCAACACAATTTAATCAGAGACGAGAGGTTAATTAAGGAGGTAAGGTTAGGTAAAGATATAAGTGGAGTTCTTTTTTACATTATAGCTGAAAAGTAGTTGGTTAAAATTGGTTTGTTTAGGAATAACTTAATTTCTAATGCTAGCTAACACTGGAGTAGTCATGCAGATTACTATTGTAATCCGGGAGGACATCTTTTGCTGTTAAAGAAACATTGAGTTCATGTAGTTTTCATATATTATAACATTTTTTGTTTTTAACATATATAAACATCTGTAAATCTGAAAAAATTGGAGGTTGTAAGTTGTATTCAATTACTATGGACTTTAATAACTCATTTTATTACTATTTGAAATAGCATAGCTTATATATTAGCTGCAGCTTAAAGCTGTTATTAAAAAAAAAAAAAAAAAAACTGACAAAGCAGTATACCATATGAATTTATTTTATTGCACTTAAACTATCAAAACAGATATCTTATCTTTGACCTTCTCTCTTTGTTGCTCTTGGCTTAGCATTTTATAGTTTTAGTGTGTTATTTTTAGTAACATATTTCTAGCATCAGGATTCTTAATTAAGGGCCTATTTGATTCATCAATTAAAAAATAATTTTTAATTAATATTTTCATTAGGAGATTTATACGATTTAACCTGAACATTATGATAAACATAAATTCTTTAGGCATCAGGTGTAAGCTGTCTCTTTTTTTATACCTTTTAAGGTGAAAAATATTATCACAAAATAGTTGAATAAATATGTAACTTTTTTTTATTATTTTGTTCCTACACATAATGTATAAAGCCAAAAATATACCTGGTAATGCAGAAAGTCTTCATCAAATTGTTATGTAAAGATTTTACAATAATAAATTGTCTGGTCAAGATAGGTTTGTTATTAACCTATCCCACGAAAATATAGTAATTTTATTCTTAAATTTTATTTAATAAATATGTGATGTGTTTAAGGTTAATGACAGATCACAGAACAATTCATGTTAGGTCAAATAGACTCTACTTTTTTATTTTTTATCAGAAAATCCGTTTCAAGAGCTCTTGAAAAAGATTTTCGGATAGAAATTTGAAACAGTATTTATTTGTATTTTTCTTTATAGTGTGTATGCTTTTCTTCTTTAACCAAACCTATCCTAACTAGTTACTACTGTAGTCCCTTGCTATTGGGTCCAGTTTTCATGATTGGTACAATTACAGAACATCCAGCTAATATGTATCTTATAAGATTATTTGTCTATAATTAGGAGTTTAAAAAGTTAGTGGATAGAGTTTAACAATAAAGAATATGTGTGTCTATGTGTTACCGCGCATATTTAATAGAATTTTGTTGCTTTCGGATTGAAGGAAACGTAAATAAACAATAAAAATATGTATATAATTATGTAGTATATAAATATCCCATACTGTATTATAAGTGTACAGAATAGCTGTAATTAATGTTATCATTTATGATGTGGAGGAGCGTAACCATCCCCTTTTCTCATACAGTTGGTTTCAGTATTCACTGTAAGTTCGGCGAAGGTAACACTGAGAATAATAAGAGATCACTGTATAATATTGTTTACAATATAATTAGGTTAAAAGAATAATTTTATGACAACACACATGAATTCACAATAACAAAATAGATTCTATTCAACTAACTTCACCATAACCATAAGTCCTTCATATTAAACATTTTGGTTACATTAGGAAACTACTTTTTATAAACAAAATTTATCCTAACTAGATTCTTTATAGATATAATTTGATATAGATGAATATTACTGTGGTAATTGTTGAAGAATGACTTCATAAAGGATTATTATGTAAAGTGAGGTTATGCTTGTATAATGATAATGCAGACATTTAAAATAACCTTCTTCTGGTTTAAAATGTATTTTTAATTAAAATATGTAAAAATAAAAAATGGTATTGTTTTATGTTTTGTTTTCAGCCTTTTAACAGTTTTATAAAGGCATTATTATTAATTAGTCTGGTATCTTAAAATGAAAAATTAATAAAGATTTCAGTTTTCTTTGACCAAAGTCTTGCATATGTATTTCTTGCATAACCGATTTCCTATAATTTTAGAGATCAGTATTTGTGGTTATTCTTGGATGACAAGGAAAGTTTTGTTGCAGATCTTAAAATATTTATTTTGGCTCTGGATTGGTTGTAGGTGTTCTTAGGTAGAAATAGAAAAGTAATGGTAGAATAATTTCTTTCTTAAAGTGTCCATCCAACAGAATCGATAATGTAATAAGTTGCTATGAATGGGAGTAGGCCAGACAGCAATGGTCTATCTGTTGTGTTATGAGGGGTATTGACAAAAACAGCTGTATTCCCCTCTCTAATGGGTTGCTGCTTGACATATGGTTTGTTCCAGTTTTAGATGGCTGTAACAGCTTATTGATTCCCTCGTTTTCTTTTTAATCATTCACAGAAAGTAATATAAAGTAGTCGGAGAATGCAAAAACAAATGTTTAAAATTGTCAGTTTGTTATTAACTCTATATGTGACACTGGACTCTAAACCCTATAGTGACAAGGGTTTTTCATTTCTTAACTAATTACATTAAATGGTCAAAAACCATATTTTTTAAAGGTTTTCAGTATTATTGGTAAATGAGCAACACTGAATCTTAGAATATATCAAAGTTTGATAGTAAGTCAAATTTGTGGTATCGTTTTTTACACCAATGTAAATTTTTTTAATGCAGGATCTAGTTTTTTTTACTTATAAATATAAACGTGTTGGAAATTTAAAACAGAAATTTTAAAAAAATAACAATTTATAACATATCTTACTTCTTCAACACGACAAGTAAAACATCATAGCAACATAAAAAATAAAATTAATACGTTTTCATTATAATATTTAGAAATATCTAGTAAAAGAATTAAAAGGAAGAAATATCGAACATCATTTACCAGTTGTTATGACACGCAAATTCATTAGTCTACTCAGTGAACATCGATGTTTTTCAGGATATTTTGTAATGTAATAAGGTTTTAAATAAATGAATCATGCATAAAAATGGAAGTTTGAAATCTCGGCCTTTCATAGGTATATATTTCGTTGTTTTTAACAAAATTTACAACGCATTTTTTATAATATTGGAGAACGATAAAATATGTCCTGGCTACTGTAAAATAGGGTTTTCGAGCCGATAAAATATTGACTGCCCAGATAATAGTTAAAAGTCCTGCAAGACGGTTTTAGTTTTAGCCAAGAAACTGACCTGCCTCTCCTCTGGAACACAAATTGAGGAGTTAATTTTGATAAATAAATTTTAGTGTAGAAAAATAAAACTAAAGTTTCAGCTTGATTTCACTGATTAACTCATAAGTAATTATTTAAAGAAGTAAAGGAAAACTGTTAACTTACTACGCTGACGCTTTAACATTCTGAGTACCAGGATAGGCTTCTTCAGTGAAAGATAATTTCGAAACGCGTCAGTATATTAAGTTGAGAGACTTTTTATTTAGTTCTTTAAATTATTACTTATAAAATAAAATTGCTTTCGTTAAGAATTTTGATAGATTCTCTCATATAGGAGAACAGTTGAAACATTTTCTTTGTAGATGGAGACTGAGTCTTGCAATGTTTTGTTTGGTTTTTTTTGTGAATGTATGTGAGATGTTCCGTTTATTTCTAAACCATATCCGTCCTGGGCTGTGGGTCATTGGACCGAAATAAAAACAAACCGCGTCACGCGTAACTCGCTAGTCAGCAGTTACGCCAATGTGACGCTACTACACTGGCGTTTACATCTGTTATTGTTATAGTATAAACTTTGCTTTTAGCCCAAGCATTCTTGCAGCAACGCATTTGGCGTGATTAACCTTAGTTTCCCACGGCCATTTGTGGCAAGTTGTGGACGGTGTTCTTGTCGTAATGGTGATTATATTTTTTTCATTTTTATATGTATCGTATTGCTTACAAATGTATCTAAACAAGAAAGTTCTACTTGCGGCGCTAATCATAAATAGTGGTTACAACATTAATTAACGAAGTGCAAACAACCTCACTGTTAATATACGCCGCCTTTAACTTTTTTTTAAAAATTTGTTAATGGGTTCTAATCCTGTGAATATGAGTGTAATATACTATCATTTGTACTAAAGGCGGGTTTACACGATGCCAATCGAAGTGACAACTGTCGGGGCCAGTTGTCTTGCGCCAGTAGCGTGAGTGTCTGAGGCCAGTCCAATTCAATGAGAACTTGTTCACACGGCGAAACTATTGCCGCGGCAGTTGGTGGCGAAAAATGGCTGAGCGCTTATCGTCTGTTGTGTTTCGTGATGAAGTGAAAGTAATGAGTGAGGATCTATGTCAAGAATTTATCGCTGAGGCTTGCGAAGTGCTCGAGGAAGAGTTAAATAAGACGAGGGAGTGGACAAGGAAATGGCATTTGAAAAGAGACAGTGAAGGAGAGTCAAAACAACTGTTAAAAGAATTACGAATGGAGGATCCATTGGAATATAAAGCATGCTTAAGGACGAGTCCGGAGAGTTTTGACGATTTATTGCCGCTTATTGAAAGTAAAATATCTAGACAAGACACAATAATGAGGAAAGCAATGCCTCTTAAATTAAAATTAGAAGTGACACTATAATTTCTTGCTGCAGGAAATAGTTACAGAAGTCTACAGCATTTCTTCCGAGTGTGCTGGAAGAACAAATGCAAACTGGCCCAAAACGAGAGATCTACTGCCCTACAACGTTTACACGGCACCAATCGTCTAGATAACTGTGTTGATAGACTGGTGAGGGTGTCACTGCGCCCAGTCAATTGTCCTCTGTCTACTCCTGGAGACAATCGAATTTCAGGACCACTGCAAATGCGTTAACTTATTTTTTTAATCAGTGTAAATAAAACTGACAGGTTTATTACCCTTTCTTATGAAAGCTTTAAAGTTTTTTTCTTTGTTCTATTTGCATTTTAGCCACTATACGAGAACATTTTGCTTTATAACGGCTTTAAACGGATAACCTCCAGTCCCAATTAGTCCATCATAATAACGTATGTGTGTGTGTGTGTGTATGTGTATGTATGTATGTATGTATGTCAATATCCCTGATGATGTTGGTACTGTTAGCCAACGAAAAGCTTTGAATTGTAAATTCAATTATAATTCTTGTATTTGTATTTTAACTTAGTTCTTTATTAATACACAAGAATATATATATATATATATATATATATATATATATATATATATACATACAAACACAGTATTCATAGTACCGGCAATCATTCTAACAGTCCCATCATCGCACACAGAGTCTGTATATAGCACGTGCATTTTCATTTTTTCAATTAAACAAAGTTTGGTTTCCACATTTCTCAAATATTCCCCAGAGCCTGTCCTTCAGTGTGAAAACCAACCGAACTCTACATTTACACTAACATAATAGTGTTTTATATTTTTTTAAATGTTAAGTTTATTTTTTGCTTTGAGTTTTTCGCATAGTTTTTGGTTAGGCTTTGTCAAATGAAATAAATATCTTAAGAGGTTTTGGCGTAAATTTTATTTTGTAAATATTAATAATAAGAATAAATGTTTACAATTACTGTATCATTTTAAAAATTCCATAAAAGATAACAATCTAAGATTAAAGAACAACTCACGCTCAATAATTTATTTTCCCATACACTTTTCAATGGGAAGTGATCCTCAACGAGAATAACTATACATATTCATTCAGTATATTCGATGATGATGATGATGATGACTTCATTGTTGAGACGGGTATGGGGAAACTAAATAAATAAATTAATCTTAAGTTGCTGTTCGTTATTTAGTACTACGATGTCAAGTAAGCATAGACAATTAAACAAAATTCTATTTGACAACAGGTTCTTTGTGTCGACGCTTTATACTGTCTACTTAAACGGATTCTGCTAATCAGGACTATGGATGACGATTCCTCCAGTACTCATGTTTCACTATTTAGATTGTGTTGGCAGTATTTTAATTAGAAATAATCTAGATAGACATTATTAAAATTTAATGAGAAACTGAATGTCTTATTGTTTATTTCAGTTCTCTAGTAATTGTTAATGGTTTTGACATTGTTATAGATCCACGTGTCCCTGTAACACTACAGCAATAACGAAAAATGATTTGATATAAGTTATCAGCGATGTGTAACCCAGTTGCCTTTCAATGCAGGAAATCTCGAAACCTCACCAGTATTATTGCATCACTGTAGCAAGAAAACTTTGCTCCGGGAAAACAAATATTAGTACGAGATTATTCGTTTCCAGCCAACCCGTAAACGGGCAGCGACTACGACTCCGGTATTCGCTAGAATGACTGCTCTATTCGTATACTGTATAAGTATTTTCGTATTAACATTTGTAAATATTATATTATATTTGTAAATAATACAAATCCGTATTAGCAATTCTGATTCTATTAGGCAAATTTCAATTTTCATATAACCAAACCTAACGTAACCTGATATAAAAGATGGTAGCTATATTTCAGTATAGATGTATAGTAATGTGGTACAACAAGTGCGGTAATTGTTAAATTACTTGATAAAGTGGTGCGATTTAACAGTAAGGCTGCGGACATACAGAAGGCAACTGGTGACGGCAATGCAACGCAAACTCGAGTTGCTTTTTCACAGCACACGGAGTTGCATGCACATATTCATAGAGAAGTGATAGCAACGCAACCAGCGGGTGACACAGAAACTAGAGTTGTTCCAGTTACGGCATGCTGTAAACTCGTTGCTCAGTTTCTCAAGCGTGATATCGTATTTAAATGATAATAATTTTTATTTGTATATTTTGTGTTTCTGTTTCTTTGAATAGTGTTTTATTATAGTGGTATATCATGTCAGAAAAACAAAATATTGCTGGTTCTGGTCATGATTTGTGTATCCAACAACTTCAAGACGATACGAATGATTACCAACAATTTGTTCAAAATATATAAAATCGGTACTTGAACTATAAAATTTCATTTGTTTAAAAACTAATTTTTATATCATTGTAATGTAAAACTGTTTAAAGTTTTGCAGTTATACATAAAATTAAATACATAAATGAGCAATTAACCTTAGCTGAGTGTTATTGTTAATCTTTCTCCAGCTGAAGTTTATTTTTTCATCTTTCTCGCCAATTAATTGTTTTTCCTTGATGTTCTAAAATACATTACTTAAAAGGTAGTCGTAACTGCTAATGCTCATACGATAATAATTTTAAAAAAATTTGTCTATGTAATTTCGTGAATTTTGAACAGCAATATATTGACTTTGTCCCGCTTGAATAACGTTACAGAGGTGCAGGCCTAAACTGAATTGTCTTTTTTTGTAACGTTTTTGTAGTTTCTTTCTTAGAATATAGACAATCTTCCTCTGACGACGACATAACTGACAACTAAACTAGCAACTTCATCTGAACACTCGTGTAAACCGACTAGCAAATTTTCTATTAGCAACTCAAGTTAACGTTGCGTTGCGTCATAAGTTGCTTTCTGTATGTCCGCAGCCTAAGCTTATGTTGCCAACACATTCACGCTTACAGACATATGAAAATAGCGCCAGAATCTTAAGTTTTATTCAAACATTTTTATAATTTATTGTTCCAAATAATCATTTATGGCATTTAAACCTCCTTACAGGAAAATGGCGTCTGCCTTGGTGTCACAGGTAGGACAATAAGTGTGCAAGCCAAGCAATGGATCGCAATTTTTATCAACATTGGTCCATTAGAAAACAATAAAGCCTTGGTTATCCAAGCCCCGACTAAACGGGTTCCGCAAACCGAGCTAATAAAATAATATACAGTACTGTTCACACACACACACACTTGGCCCTTCCCACTATAGAACGGCGTAAAAATACATTTTCAATTTGTCTACTTCATTTTGTAATTTAATAATTAAGTAGATGCCTTTTTCACACCTTTGACCACGTTTTCATTCATTTTATTACTTCATCATCTGTTTCCTCTTAAATTTTCTTCTAGTAATCATGGCATCCATTAAGCCGGGTTTACACGATGCCAATCGAAGAGACAATTGTCGGGGCCAGTTGCGTGAATGTCTGAGGCCAGTCCAATTGAATGAAAACTTGTTCACACGGCGAAACTATTGCCATGCCAGTTAGTGACGAAAAATGGCGGAGTGCTTATCGTCAGACAATTGTCAGAGGACAACTTACTGGCATAAAATTATTGGCTACGTGTAAACACCTCTGGCCAATTGGCGTGCAAATGGCCCTACCAGTGGTCCTGAAATTCGATTGTCTCCAGGAGTAGACAGAGGACAATTGACTGGGCGCAGTGACACCCTCACCAGTCTATCAAGACAGTTATCTAGACGATTGGTGCCGTGTAAACGTTGTAGGGCAGTAGATCTCTCGTTTTGGGCCAGTTTGCAATTGTCAGTCGAGACTGCTACGTATGGGGTTTAAATTGTTTATTTTAAAATTGGTTGTTGTTGGAAAATTATGGCTCCTAAATGGAGTGATGACTTAAATTTAAAATTCTTGGAGTTATATAAAGAGCATAGGTGCCTGTGGGATCAAAGAGAAGAATTATATAAGGAGCATAGCTGCCTGTGGGATCAAAGAGAAGAATTATATAAGGACAGAAATGCTCGCGAGACAGCACTTGCTGCAATGGTCGAAAATTTAAACATTGAAGGATTCGGTGTAGCAGAAGTAAAAGCAAAGATAAAGTCATTTCGCAGTACATTTAACATTGAGTTCTCAAAACAACGGAAATGTGCCAAATCTGGATGTGGACTCTTCTTATTTAACTCTTCTTCGAGAACTTCGCAAGCTTCAGCGATAAATTCTCGACAAAGATCCTCACTCATTACTTTCAATTCATCACGAGACACAATAGACGATAAGCACTCCGCCATTTTTCGTCACTAACTGGCGTGGCAATAGTTTCGCCGTGTGAACAAGTTTTCATTCAATTGGACTGGCCTCAGACATTCACGCAACTGGCCCCGACAATTGTCTCTTCGATTGGCATCGTGTAAACCCGGCTTAATGGATGCCATGATTACTAGAAGAAAATTTAAGAGGAAACAGATGATGAAGTAATAAAATGAATGAAAACGTGGTCAAAGGTGTGAAAAAGGCATCTACTTAATTATTAAATTACAAAATGAAGTAGACAAATTGAAAATGTATTTTTACGCCGTTCTATAGTGGGAAGGGCCAAGTGTGTGTGTGTGTGAACAGTACTGTATATTATTTTATTAGCTCGGTTTGCGGAACCCGTTTAGTCGGGGCTTGGATAACCAAGGCTTTATTGTTTTCTAATGGACCAATGTTGATAAAAATTGCGATCCATTGCTTGGCTTGCACACTTATTGTCCTACCTGTGACACCAAGGCAGACGCCATTTTCCTGTAAGGAGGTTTAAATGCCATAAATGATTATTTGGAACAATAAATTATAAAAATGTTTGAATAAAACTTAAGATTCTGGCGCTATTTTCATATGTCTGTAAGCGTGAATGTGTTGGCAACATAAGCTTAGGCTGCGGACATACAGAAAGCAACTTATGACGCAACGCAACGTTAACTTGAGTTGCTAATAGAAAATTTGCTAGTCGGTTTACACGAGTGTTCAGATGAAGTTGCTAGTTTAGTTGTCAGTTATGTCGTCGTCAGAGGAAGATTGTCTATATTCTAAGAAAGAAACTACAAAAACGTTACAAAAAAAGACAATTCAGTGTAGGCCTGCACCTCTGTAACGTTATTCAAGCGGGACAAAGTCAATATATTGCTGTTCAAAATTCACGAAATTACATAGACAAATTTTTTTAAAATTATTATCGTATGAGCATTAGCAGTTACGACTACCTTTTAAGTAATGTATTTTAGAACATCAAGGAAAAACAATTAATTGGCGAGAAAGATGAAAAAATAAACTTCAGCTGGAGAAAGATTAACAATAACACTCAGCTAAGGTTAATTGCTCATTTATGTATTTAATTTTATGTATAACTGCAAAACTTTAAACAGTTTTACATTACAATGATATAAAAATTAGTTTTTAAACAAATGAAATTTTATAGTTCAAGTACCGATTTTATATATTTTGAACAAATTGTTGGTAATCATTCGTATCGTCTTGAAGTTGTTGGATACACAAATCATGACCAGAACCAGCAATATTTTGTTTTTCTGACATGATATACCACTATAATAAAACACTATTCAAAGAAACAGAAACACAAAATATACAAATAAAAATTATTATCATTTAAATACGATATCACGCTTGAGAAACTGAGCAACGAGTTTACAGCATGCCGTAACTGGAACAACTCTAGTTTCTGTGTCACCCGCTGGTTGCGTTGCTATCACTTCTCTATGAATATGTGCATGCAACTCCGTGTGCTGTGAAAAAGCAACTCGAGTTTGCGTTGCATTGCCGTCACCAGTTGCCTTCTGTATGTCCGCAGCCTTACTGTTAAATCGCACCACTTTATCAAGTAATTTAACAATTACCGCACTTGTTGTACCACATTACTATACATCTATACTGAAATATAGCTACCATCTTTTATATCAGGTTACGTTAGGTTTGGTTATATGAAAATTGAAATTTGCCTAATAGAATCAGAATTGCTAATACGGATTTGTATTATTTACAAATATAATATAATATTTACAAATGTTAATACGAAAATACTTATACAGTATACGAATAGAGCAGTCATTCTAGCGAATACCGGAGTCGTAGTCGCTGCCCGTTTACGGGTTGGCTGGAAACGAATAATCTCGTACTAATATTTGTTTTCCCGGAGCAAAGTTTTCTTGCTACAGTGATGCAATAATACTGGTGAGGTTTCGAGATTTCCTGCATTGAAAGGCAACTGGGTTACACATCGCTGATAACTTATATCAAATCATTTTTCGTTATTGCTGTAGTGTTACAGGGACACGTGGATCTATAACAATGTCAAAACCATTAACAATTACTAGAGAACTGAAATAAACAATAAGACATTCAGTTTCTCATTAAATTTTAATAATGTCTATCTAGATTATTTCTAATTAAAATACTGCCAACACAATCTAAATAGTGAAACATGAGTACTGGAGGAATCGTCATCCATAGTCCTGATTAGCAGAATCCGTTTAAGTAGACAGTATAAAGCGTCGACACAAAGAACCTGTTGTCAAATAGAATTTTGTTTAATTGTCTATGCTTACTTGACATCGTAGTACTAAATAACGAACAGCAACTTAAGATTAATTTATTTATTTAGTTTCCCCATACCCGTCTCAACAATGAAGTCATCATCATCATCATCATCGAATATACTGAATGAATATGTATAGTTATTCTCGTTGAGGATCACTTCCCATTGAAAAGTGTATGGGAAAATAAATTATTGAGCGTGAGTTGTTCTTTAATCTTAGATTGTTATCTTTTATGGAATTTTTAAAATGATACAGTAATTGTAAACATTTATTCTTATTATTAATATTTACAAAATAAAATTTACGCCAAAACCTCTTAAGATATTTATTTCATTTGACAAAGCCTAACCAAAAACTATGCGAAAAACTCAAAGCAAAAAATAAACTTAACATTTAAAAAAATATAAAACACTATTATGTTAGTGTAAATGTAGAGTTCGGTTGGTTTTCACACTGAAGGACAGGCTCTGGGGAATATTTGAGAAATGTGGAAACCAAACTTTGTTTAATTGAAAAAATGAAAATGCACGTGCTATATACAGACTCTGTGTGCGATGATGGGACTGTTAGAATGATTGCCGGTACTATGAATACTGTGTTTGTATGTATATATATATATATATATATATATATATATATATATATATATATATATATTCTTGTGTATTAATAAAGAACTAAGTTAAAATACAAATACAAGAATTATAATTGAATTTACAATTCAAAGCTTTTCGTTGGCTAACAGTACCAACATCATCAGGGATATTGACATACATACATACATACATACACATACACACACACACACACACACACATACGTTATTATGATGGACTAATTGGGACTGAAGGTTATCCGTTTAAAGCCGTTATAAAGCAAAATGTTCTCGTATAGTGGCTAAAATGCAAATAGAACAAAGAAAAAAACTTTAAAGCTTTCATAAGAAAGGGTAATAAACCTGTCAGTTTTATTTACACTGATTAAAAAAATAAGTTAACGCATTTGCTGTGGCCACCGTAACGAAAAACTCAGCGACATTGCAAACAATTACTGTGGTTAGCTTTAGCTTGTTAAGGATGCATTCAAATTTAAAGAATTTTGAAGTTGTTTTAATAACCACAAGTTGCGTTACAGCCCAGTGACTTTTCCGCAAAGTTTTGTTTACAAAACAATTGTCAAAGCTTGATATGTTATTATTATAAACAGTTCTGCATCTTTGAAATTGTTCTAACAGACGTGACATTTTGGGTACGACAGCGTATAGTGCTGGTTTTGAAACGTTTTTGTACAACGAAACATTTATAAACACTTGATAAATTAGTATTATAATTATTAATAATATCTTTACGAATATTTGCACTATTTACATATCTATTGCATTAATTCTCTGAGGAATTAGACACAGTATAAGCGACCGTGACAGTAGCCATTTAGGCGTCGCACCGGTGCGGATTGTGGGGTACCGGTTTACGTGAACGGCAGAGTCGTGATATATCTTCAAAACACAGTCCGATTTAACAGGGCCCGTTAAAATTAAGGTAAGGGCTCGTTTACTGTATAGGCAAGGCGCGCGCAGTTTCCGCGCTTTTTTTGTCCAAGAACGGGCAGTGAATCGTAAATTCGGGCTTAACTGAAACCCATGAATTGATTAGATTAATTCGTGTGAAAGTAAAAAAAGCAGTTTTTGAAGAACAGAATTGAATAATTGATAAAGAAGAGTCTATCTAAAGACAATTAGAAGAAAGACATTATAAAAATGTAATGTTTGTATCTGATAAATTCCAATTTAAGTGCATACTCAGTATTGACATTTAATCCGACAATCGCCCTGTTATATAAGCAGTTATGCGTGATTTAGTATGCATTTTGCACGTACATAATATCTATAACGTTTCCGGACACATAAATAGAAAAAGCACAACTGTTTCTTATGTACTAAATATTTCTGAGAAGCAATAATAAATTTGATAGAGCCCAATAATATTATGTTGCAATAAATATTTGCTAAAGCCTATTAGTAGTATTAAGCTTCCTAATAAAAAGTAATAAAGTTTGTGTATATGTTGGTCTTTGTAATAAAAATACATGAATGACTCTAGTTCCGACACGTCTTACGATGTAGCAAGTCTGAAGGGAGCTGCTAGATCTATTTCGTCTCTTCAACCGACCTTATATTGTCTAAACATTTTTTCGTCCTTATGTAAAGGCGGTTTCACATTACGTAACATATAGCAAATGTACACGCAACATTTCCTGCAAATAAAATATGACCTGCTAGTAAGAGTAAAATGGTTGTAACAGTGTAGCTTCAAGTATTAAGACCGGTTTTTGTGTGATGGCGTGCTCTCTTTCACTTGCTCTACTGTGCTTGTATTACTATTTGTGTAAACCACTGATAGATAGTTTTCTCTAATTAGATCTATCAGCAAACGTTATTAATTAATTATGCAGCCCTCTTATAATTCTGTTAAATATACTACGCCTAAAATACGATATTCTGTGTGGTCCGTCCCATTTAGGGGTAACTTGGAACACCTTTCTTTTAATATTATAGGACATGCCAATAAGTTCTAATTATGGCAGGTAGTAAGTGGTACCGACATCGTACGGCATACTGTCAGTGGGTTAATCTAAGGAAAACCACGTTTACCTGGTTAGGAAATTTACTATTTAACCTTTTCTGAGCATAGAATTTATCAGGCAATAATAAAGGATCGAATTTTGGTTTACAAATTTATATAGATATTTTGGCCATTATGAAAAGTGGAGTTCCTGGACGCCCTTTTCCCTGTTTGAAACGAAGAAGGTACGATATATTTAACGGATTGAAAATATGAAAGTTAAAAATCTCAAACTTATTACAGTATATTGTTTTCTTCTCGTGGTATAACGTATAGTAAGGTAGGAGACTAAAAGACTTAATAGATTTCAGTTCAACATTTAAGGAACTCCGATTGAGTCGATTGATTTGACATAATGTGGTTACTATCTTGAACCTTTCTTACTAACAAAGGTTTATTTTTCCATAAGAGGTGGTACGTGACAAAACTGTGTTTTTCTAGGATAAAATTTAATTTAACCTAGTTAAATTACCTTGTTGAATTTAATTTTTTCCTAGTTGTACAACATTAATTCAGAATTTCATATTTGAATTAAGTAAAAATACTCTACAAAGACTCTATTAACATTCAGTACTTCAAAAACAGTTCTGTAGTTGATCCGTATGGTTTTTTATGTAAGTTGCACAATAATTTTGGAAGGACTGAAGCGATCAAAGTGATTTTGCTTGTAAATGACGGGAAACCCTCTCGGTGTTCCCACTATAGTTGCATCCCAATCCATCGGATTTAGAAGACAATAATACGCTATTTAAATTTAAATGAAGGGAAAACAAATTTTTATGAATAAGGATTATGAACTATAAAATAACTAATAAGCAAAATAAACAAATCGCAAATTTATTTTATATATTATTCTACCACATATAAAAATAATGTAGAAGAAAATAAGTGTAAAACTAATAGATGTTTTTATTTCTTGCTTGAGAATCCCGCTTAGAACGAGCGTCATCGAATTCTTAAAAACAAATTTTCCTCATGAAGCGGCTTTTGCGATTGTCTACCCATATTGATATCAAACTTGGTATAACTCAAATTAGATAAGCCAAAATAAATTCACTGAAAATGCGCTTTAGTTTATTTATCATAAACGAGATGTTGAATAGTCTTCAGGTGAAAACTTAATTTCTTCATTAAATATCAACAGATAAAATTATTAAATATAAATAACTTTACTATCGATATTCACTTATTTTTTTAAATAATATTTTATTTGTAAAAAAATGTTTCCATAATAATTATTAAAGATAGAATTATTGTATATTTATACCTGAGAATTTGCATTACTTGATTATTTACATGTTTTTAATTAAAGATGAAAAAAAATAATTGCAAGATAAGAAATAATATGTAGGACTTTACGAATACGGAAATTACCAACATAAATTACGCAATGTATTCGTCTGACGAACTGATATGTTTATCGTATTGTTTTAGGGCGCGTCAAATATTTAAATAACGATCAAACAATATGATTAGAGGGATATACACATCGGAAATTTTTATGGATAAATATTGGCAATTTGGCCAACATAATTAACGGCATGAAATGAAATTCGATTATAATCTAGATAGGAACTAGATATCATACCTCTAAAAATGAAGAAATAAAAAAAATTAACCTACTTAAAACCCCGAATATGTAATTTGTACTTAATAAAAAGTAAAAAATATGTTTCAAATAACGAAAACATAATTTATCATAGCATTATTAACCACTAAATTTTGAAATCGGCTCCGCAATCGTGCCTTGTATTTGCTAATCCGTCATATCTATTCCGAACATTTCCTAAACAATCAACTTTTTGATAACTTCATTTCCCACGATTAATTATAGCGAGCCAAACACTGTTCTTACGAAACAGAAATTTCATGTGTTCAGTATTATGAGAGTATATGAGGCGATAATTGATCTTTGTTCTCGGAAAAGACCCTACAATATCAGATTGTGTCCGATAAAATATATTATTGCATATTTTTTGTTCAGATATACAGATTGCCGAAAATTCCATATTCTTTGAATGATTTACACGAAATGTTATTATTGTAGATGGTTATAAATATAAGACATAATATATCCTTAAATAGTTTGAACCATAAATTATAAATTTCTTATATTTATAAAATAAGTCTATGGAAGAAATTATTGAATAGCTATGTTAATATCATAATTTGTTAATCCACATCCCAAGAAGTTCCAGCATTATGAAAAATCTCTTCATTTCACACCTTCAGTATGTTAAATATAAGTCCAAATACGAAAATCGGCGCCGCGACTTCTAAATTTTGTGTTAATAAGCTTTTGATAAATTGTGTTTTCGATATTGGAAAATTAATTTTTTTGTATAGTAAATATATTCAAGTTCTTTTTTCTGAAATTTCTTTTCTTTTTTCAACAAATTCTAATCTTCACAAGTTTCGTAAACATACAGTAGTCTATAAGCAAAGAAAAGGTATTTTTAATTCAACAAAATCATAAATAGTGGTTTAATTTTTTTTTTTTAACAAACCTAACCTCAAATTTTCTAAACACGAAACTATATAAATTGAAGTACATTCTATAAAACTGAGTAGAATTTCGCACTACTTTCAATTTCTGCTATTCTACAATCTAGCAAAAGCATATCTGGCTGGATTAGGTTTGGTTTTACGGAAGTAAGTCTTTATGCTAAAAATCTACTCAGCAACCGGTTAGCTTAAGTTAGGAATTTTGTTCTGATAACCAAACCATCCTAACGGAATAGTTTGTTGCTATTTGCAATATAGTTAAGTAATATAAAGAATTCTTCGTAAACACGTACAAAATGAAACTTTCTGTAAGTTACTTCGCTGTAACCGAAGTGAGTGACACGTAAATGGTGGCCAACTTCTTAATGTACGTACTTACTTACTAGCCAACGCCCACTCTTGGCTGTTGGGCCATTTGGTGGCGCGCTGACCAGTAGAGACGAGAAATCTCTTCTTCCTTCGTGTCGTTCAGGGGTCTATGGTCCAGAGCTGCACATGACTGGAGGTGATCAGCTGTCATGTCCTCCCCGCTGTCACAAAGGGTGCACCTGGGAGACGAGAAGACGCGTATTTGGTTTAGGTGTGCAGCTAGGTAGTCGTGTCCAGTTGTGAGTTTAAAAAGTGCAACCCCGTCCCGTCGGGGTAACATGTTATTAATTGGCCCGTTTTCGACAAGAGTAGCCCTACGTTTATTAAGAGATGCTTCCCTTAAGTAGGCTTGAGTGCTCCTCTTTATTGCAGCATTTATTTGTATTTTTATGGAGGGGAGCGAAGTTGCTACGCTCGGCTGTGGGAGCGTTGTTCCTTTTTTTGCCAATGAGTCGGCTAATTCATTATCTATTATATCCACGTGGCTGGGGATCCATTGTAATTCAATTTTCCATCCCCTATTCATTAGTTTTGACAAATTTTGACGACAGGCTAGAGTGGATCTGTAATAGGTCTTCTTGTTATTTGTTACGGCCATTATTGCAGCCATTGAGTCTACAAGAAAGACTGCTTGTGACGGTGTCTGTATTTTCTTCATTTCGTTTGATGCGGCTAGTATGGCGGTTATCTCACCGTCAAAGTTACTTTGGTTGTTACCAACTGCTAGCGATCCTTTGTGAAAAGATTACAGTAATAACCAGCTCCAGTCTGTCCTTTGTCTGGGAGGCACGATCCATCGGTATATACATGTAGCCACTGTATCTCTGGATAGACTGTGTTGATGGTTCTGAGGGCTGCAGCCTTTAGTTCTAGTGGGTTACAATCTTTCTTTGGGATATTGTGGTCAAGAAGATTTAGGATTCCCTTGGGCAGTGAATTGAACACTTCATGTGTCCCGATATCTGTTGTATGAGTGCCAATGTTGATGTTGTATTTCTTAATCAACTCTTTATATGTGGTTATCGGAGTTTTTTGTGTTTTTAGTCTCGTTGTGGCTTCTTTAAAGTTTGCCCATCGGTGGCTGTACGTCATTTTGTTTCTCTCCCAAAACCCGAGGCTGAGTTTGTCTCTTCTAAACTGCATTGGTTGTGTTTCCAACTGTGCCTCCATTGCTGCTATCGGGGTAGATTTTGGTGCACCAGTGATAACTCGGAGTACTGCATTTTGGGTTCTATCCAAGATTTGGGATGTGGCGTTTGTACGCTGTGTTCAGTACATCCTGATTTGCTCCCCATGTTGTGGCAGTTGGGCGTTTCAGCAGTCTTGCTCTTTTAATGGCTCTGTTGGCGCTTTCTTTGATGTGTAGTTTCCATGTCATTTTGGAATCTATTGAAACTCCCAGGTATTTGCAGATATTGCTCTCCATGAGTTCGCTATTCCCGTATCGCAGAGAGATTTCAGGTCGCCTTGTTGAGAGTGTAAAAAGTTGGTAAATTGATTTATTCGCATTCACACACATCGAGTTAGTCTCCGTCCAAAGCAGCAGGTTAGTCAGTGCCTTTTTTATTGCTTCTTCTAGTGATTTGATGTTGCTACCACTAGCCCAGAGAATTAGATCATCTGCATAGAGTAGGCCTTGTACTCCAGGCACTGCTCGAACTGCCGTCAGTACGTCATTGATCATCAAATTTAAGAGTAGGCCTATGCAACTGATTACGGCTCCTTGTGCCAATCCCTGTCTTTGAATACGATTTTTGGACATTCCTCCTGTATATTTTACTCTAATAAGTCGTTGCGACAGAAAGGATTTGATCCACTTATATAAATTGTCCCTAACTCCACTTTGGGCTAGCTTATGTATGAGCATTTCTCTCCAAACGGTGTCGTAGGCATTTTTTAGGTCTATTAGTACAGACAGGGTGGACATTTTCCTTTGGAAGTCGTCTTTGACACACTGTGAGAAGTATACTACTTGATCCATTGTACTTCGTTTCGGTCTGAATCCTGCTTGGTCATCGTCGATGGTGTTGTGTAAATGGAAGAATTGGCTCAGTCGGCGGGTAACCATTCTTTCCATTACTTTACTGCATGCACTCGTTAGAGCAACTGGTCTGCCTGCTTCCTGCTTCGCTGATAGGTTTGCCCTTTGCCCTTCTTATGGATTGGCACTATTTCACCTTTTCGCCATTGATGAGGTACATGGCTAGCCCAGGATAGGTTCACTATCTCAAAGAAGAGCAATTTGGCCCAAGTTAATAAGGAATTCCGAGAAAATGCTATCCACACCTGGAGCTTTCCCTGTTTTTGTTGCCTGGAGTGCTTGTTCTAACTCGGCCAACGTGAAATCATCGGAGCATATTCTGCTGTCTTCTCTAGTTGGACATGAGTTTTTGGGCTGCTTTAACAGCTTTTTGTATGCACTTTTAGGCTGGTTTACACGACTGATGTTCGCATAGTGCTTACACAGTAGGTTAGCGATATCTCTAGTTCAGTATAGCATTTTGTTCCTTTCATAAAGGGTTCTTGCTCTGCAGGCGGTGAGTCACTAGACTGTTTTATTTCTTTTTGAAGTTGTGCTTGTGCCCTGGGTAAGGCCGAACAGTCGATGATATCATTTGTTCTTTCTGCTTCCCTTCTTGCTTCATTCCTTATTTTAGTTCATTTAGTTTGTTACTCCAGAAGGGCCGGTAGGCTTTGACCTGACCTCTTGGTATGCAGGACGTGCTGCATTCTAGGATTGTTTTATTAAAGCTCTCGACAGCTTTCTCCAGTCAATGCCTTCTGCTACGATGTCGTCCGTAAGTGCGCGATTCGCCGTCCTGTTTGCCTTCACAAAATTCCATCGGGGAGCTCTGGATGGAGGTTTGAGCGTTTTAACTAGGCTTGTATGTATCAGTATTGCTCGGTGTCCGCACCCTGCTGCGTTATCCAGAAACCTAACTTTAGTTTTTTGAGACAGTTGCGGATCCAGGATCACCAGGTCCGGTCTAGTACTACTTTCAGAGTACGACAGGAATGTTGGGGGTGTTTCAACCACTTCCAATAAATTGTCGTCAACCATATCTTCTACCCTTTCACCGGCTCGGGTCGTAGCGGAATAACCCCATCTTGTGGACGGGCTGTTGAAGTCCAACTATAATGCTGTTTGGTTGAAGCGTGGCTTCCACGTATAAAGTTGGCAGTACATTTCCCGGTGGGTTGTAAAGGCTTACAATGCTGAAACATTTTTTACACTTCCAGGCTTTGACGAGAACAATTTCGGCCTTGTCCCCCTCCCGCATCTCATGGAGTTTCTTAAACTTGGCACGCAGGTCACTTTTTATTCCGGCAATAATTCCTGATGCTATTTCTCGGGATCGATTCAGCGTGTAAGTCATGTAGTTAACTATGTTGTAGCATTCGATATTGTCCATTGCCGCTCCGGCTTCGGCTATAAAATATATATCTACGTCGAAATTGATGACGTTTCGTTTGAATTCTACAAATTTAGTACTGTTGAGGCCTCCAGCATTCCAATACAGAATGCGGAGGCTCGCGTCCATGTCCTGAGAAGGACCGTTTAAAACTCTTGTTTTTTGTTGAAGGCCTCACATTTTATGGTCAGCGTGCTGACGGCGAGCCTCGTGTTGATCGTTCATTTATTTCAGGCAGGGGGCATCACTTGCAGGCGATCATCAACCCCTGACTTCTTAATGTCAGCAATCGTTTAGTTTACGTTAGGAATTGATTATTTTCTGTGTAACAAACCTTATCACAATCGAACCGGAACTTTGTAGCTGTATAGTAATGTTTTACTGTGCGGTAATTACTGAAGAATTACTTGATTAAGGGTTTGTAAAGTGAAGTTTGCAAGACAATAATTAATGTAAGTTCGAACCATTAATTATAGTTAAAAAATCTTGTATTTTGTAATGTATTTTCAAGTAACGTAAATGAAAACGAAATTATCGGAATTGATACAGTCTTTGTCAAATATTACCAAAATAAATACCCAGATTCGATTTGTGCGTGTGGGATTTTTTTCTTCGTATATTTTTGTACCAAAATTAGTTTTTAATGAAGAAAATATTACAAAACATTTTGGTAGTAAAGTGGAAAAAACAAAGTTGTTAAAACACAAACCTACCCTCACGCCTAAACAAAATGCTTACGTGACTACATTATGAAAACGTTTTTATAAAGAATAATTATATATATTTTAACTTTAATTGATTTGATATATTTGTATTATGACTTGTAATGTTGCTAACCAGTGGTAAAGGAATATTTGATATTTTGCTTGATGCCATGGTACGGGGAGATAAAGAGGTTAGCATATGTGAGGCTTTAACCATTCACATGCTACTTGCTACAGCCTTAAATTTATGCAGAATGATATTGTAAATTTAGCGTGAGCGCTAACCTTCTTGTCTGTGAACATCGTCCCCTTTCTGTAGGGTAAATATTGTCACGCATGTACTTGATCAGACGAGATCAGATCGGAAGTCAATAAGTGCAAACATTTTAAAAATAATTATATATGCGTATAGCGGGTGTTAGAATTATTTTTTCGACTTTTATGGAGAACAAACTTCTAACACATTCTATATAACTTTCGTTTTTAGCGATGTTAAATAGCATTGGAAAAAGCGTGATTGCAGTTTTCTACTGAATAATGTAGGTCTAAATTAAAAATAGATAATAATCTGTTTCAGAAAAATCCAGTTTGATGGGTTCGGCTGCAATAATCGATAAGATTCAAACGCGGCACACCTCGTTCACTAAGTGTAGGATCAGAGCAACCTAAATTATTGTTCGTAGACAAGACACTGTCTCGAGTACGAGTGACCTAACCTTGCGGAACCGCGTAGATTAACAGAGCAGAAAATAATATAGGTTAAACTTAATTATGTGACTTATTATAGTCGTCATCAGCTTATAAATGTAAATTATGAACGCTGATTATTTCCGTTCTATTTATAATCGATATGAGCAAAGAAAATCTTTAGGAACAGGAATAAATAATATAACTTGTTAGAACTCAAAATTAAAAAAAAAAAAAAAAAAAAAAAAAAAAAAAAAAAAAAAAACTTTAGTATTACGTTTTTTTATAAAACAGAGCACTGTGTTATACTGTAATACATTTCAATATAGTTACAAAGTATCTAGTTATGACATATTTGGTTAAAAAGAAAAGAAGTTTACTAATGAAGGAGGCAGTTGAATGTGTGGCCTCCTTCTCTGCAGCTATGTTGAAACTTATACAAAAATGAGAACCACTTCATTTATCAACAAATTAACCTCTTTGTTATTACTATTTTATTGTGAAATTTGTGTATACTCCCGCATATTGTTTTAGCCATATTTTAATGTACTAAAACATAGTGTCATTTTATAAACAAAAGTTATTTCAAATTGTTTTATGGGTATTGTAAAGTTTATTATTTTTGTATTTTCACCATGTTTCTGAAGATATTTGCATTGCCAGGTGTAATTTTTTTGCCTATAGTGTTACTGTAAAAGGGAAATAATTACCCTGATGAAGATTGCCACGGAGCGATCGAAAATATTCTGTCTCTTACAAAATTTAAATTTCAGATAGTCATAAGCTAATGTAAAAGTGATTAATTAAGTTCCACCAAACATAATGGACTACAACATTCAAAAGTTATATTTAAAGACTGGATTTTAAATTTGTGCAGCTTTAAAATGAATTCCTTTATTAAATGTTTAGTTTATGTAGAATTTAAGTTAATGCTCCTTAATTTGATCTGGTTTTCCTTTTTAATTATAAGTTTTGGTTTTAATTACTGTGTCATTTTCACGCACTACCATTTTTCTAGTCTGATTCTAATAAATTTGTTGTATAGTGTAACCTTGTATAGCTAGTTCCGACCTCAATATACAAGTTTAGATGGTGAAAATCTCCAACTTTGAGTTATAAAGGGTCATTAAACTTGTAATGTGTCCTATTTGATCTCTGTCATTTATACTAACCATTTAGTTAAAATGAAAGTTGCTCTAGGTGTAGGTATAAAATACATACAAATTACACTTTATGAATATGTATTACTGTGTACTGTATAAGTAAATACTTATGTAGAGTAATGAAAATTAATTCAAGATATATTATACTTCACTCTATTAATGTATTTTGATTACAGAATGTAAATGATATATTTTACAGTGATGAAGTATTTTAAAAGTGACTATAATCTGTTGTGATTAATTTTAAAACTATTTAAATACTATTAGCTTAGTAAACAGAAAGAAGCTAATTGTAATTTCTTTGAGCCTTTTAATATACTTACACCAGGTACCGTTGCACAATTTCAACTTATTGAACTGCCTTTTATTAGAGGTTGATCGAGTATAAGTTTAAGTTATAGAGCGAGCATTAATATATTGTTCAAAAAATGTACATTTTGGTTTATTAACTGTTTTAATTTAAAGTATTTGAATTGAAGAGATGAAATTAACATTGTTACAAAAGGTCGAAGAGGACTGAACAAATTTAAGCTATTGAATTCTACTTATTGAGATTGGAGTTAGTGAGGTCGCATCATATTTGTTAGGGTTTTTGTAGGAGTATATTCTATTTATAGGAAACAATCTCTAACTTAATTTGCTTGCTCTTCTAAATCATTAACCAAGATTTACGCTATATCAGAACAGACAGACTTAAAGGAGAAATTTTCTGTTTGAATTATAAGATATTTGTCATCCTATGACTCATGTATATGCTTTAAAATCAGCTGATGATATTTACACAATCGCTGTATCCAGTAAGATAAGGAAACAGGAAGTTTAAGGCATTTCTGTTCCTTTACATAAACTGTTTATAACAGTTTGGGAAAACTCGTTTTCTAATAAAACATGAAGTTGGGGATTTTGTGTTTCCAAAAATTGAGGATTAGAAAATGTTGTTATAAAAATATTGTGGTTAGTTTTTTAAAGTTTAAAAGGAATAAAATAAAAAATTAGTATTATTTTTAGACAACCAATATCTTAACATAAATGTCAGACTTTGAAAACACAATTAGAAACAGAAATATTTGGAAAATTACAGTCCCCATTAGGTGTTGAGGTCAAGTTGTGGTGTTTATAACAGGATTTATCAATTATTGTAACATTAAACCCCTCTTTTTAATATTGCAATTCAGTGTATCCCTACTTATATTACTATTTTTTTTTTTTTTTTTGTAATTATAAACTAAGGAGATTTTTACTGGCTGCAGTTAACAAATTTAATTAAAAGAATTTCTGTTAACACTAGTGATTTAACAAATTTCTTTCTTAAAACTTTTCTCTAGTTATTAGTTATTTTTTTATATTAAAATCCGTTCCATGTTTTCACTACAAAATAGATTACTGTGTGGTGTTAAAAAATTTTAGTGTACTACGAGTTATTTTCTACTGGTGTTTCATGTGTAAGCTATTTAAAAACATTATTAAAAGATATAGGAATAGTTTTGTGATATTGTTATATATATATATATATATTGTTTTTATTCTTGCTTGTGTGGGTAGAAATGTGACAGATAAGTAGGTTCAGGTATGATAGTGAAGAGATTTAATTCCCTTTTAGTTTTGAAATATTCTTTGTTATGTTTGTCGAGAAAATTAATTTGAGCGCCCATGTGACACACGCCATAAAGATATTTGTAATATTAGCTTTTGTTTAATTTTCTACATTAGCAAGTAAATAAATTTGGTTTTCATTTAAGTTTTGCTAGAATAAAACAATCAAGTAGAGCCTTTAACATAACTGCATGCCCTATGAGATCACCACTTTGTCATTCAAGGCTTTACACTCACTTAGTTAATGGTTAAAGTCATGACTTTATTCAGAAGAGAAATTGTTTTTTCATTGCTTAATAGTGGGGCTGGTACTTTAAGATCTAAAACTTTAAATGAAATTGTTGATATTTCAATTATTTTCTATGCTAGTAAAACAGGTTCTAACTTATAACCTTTATACAATTTAAAATGTAGTAATTTAGACAATGATTCTTTTTTTTCCACCACTTTATCCTATTTTTCTTAAATTCCTGTTTTAACAACCTAAAAAAATTAATTTAACTGGTTTAATATTTATTTCACCCAAAAAAAAAATTGAATCCTACAGACATTCACAAGAGTGACTGTCTTTTAATAATGACTTGTAATTGAATTTTGGTTTTTAGTTTTATGAAAAGCTTACATAGGTTATCATTGGGTTAATAAAATTATTTTACCTCTGTACATATTAAAATTTTGTCCTTAACCAGCAAGAAATAAGAAATTACAGCTGAGGGAGCAAAATTCTTTAATTACAACTAAGGGAACAATATAAAACTTTTCTTATCAATCAGTTAGCAGTTTTTTTGCCTATTTTTTTTTTTTTTTTTTGAAAAATTTAAGTAAGGATGTTATTTTTCAATATGAAAGTGATGGAGTAATGCCATAATCATTTTATAATTTATATCTTTATTCTTTTATTTAAGTTTTAGTCTAATAAACATTAAAATTTTAAGGTTTACTAAAAATGTAAGCTGTGCTTTTGTATAACTGTGTAAATAGTGCTTTAAAAAAATCTTCTCCGTTTTAGTGTTTATTTGTGTCCAGTGATGTTAAATTAATACGATCGATAAGTATTTTGAGCTGTTTTTAAAATAATAAACTTTTCATCTACATTTTTCTGTTGTAACAGATATAAAGAATGAAATAAAGTTAATTAAATGTGTAATAAGTATTTCTAATGTACCAAATAAAATTTGTTGCACATTTAGAGTATCCTTATCTGACGGTTAAAGATGGTATAGAGGTATTTTTCAAGTAAGAGGTTAGGGAAAGTGTGTGTCCAATATAGATAATCACTAATATACAAAAGTAGCAGTACTCTAATTTGCTTTATTACACTTGGCATGGATGAATCATATTATTATTCTCATTTATGACATGGAAGAGATGTTTCGTAGACACTCCTTAATAATCTCATTGTATTACTATCATTGAATACAAAATGTATTAGCAAATAAAGTATGTTTTTAAAGATTTTTCACAGATTAATAGACCATAAAACATAATAATCTATTAACAAGTGTTGACTATATAAAAATTGCCGGAGTAAAGTTTATTTAGCTTTAATTCTACCCAATGTTAAACACGTATTTATAGTGTTGAAAAAAGACACAAATATTTTGCAAAAAAATTATTTTCATTTAATGCACAATTGTAGAGATAATTTTTCCATTGAACTATTATATGCAAAATATTTTATGTGAGAAAATGAATTTGTATAAATTTCATTTTGTAGTTTCTTCTATATGGGGGTGAGTACCTAAAAGATCCAGGCTAAAAAAACATGTTAATTTTTTATACTTTTCATTATCTAAATAATGTACTACTAAATGTATTAACAAAGAAATACAGAGTAAAAATATGTGAAACAAATTAATTTTTAGAATATCAAATATTTTTAGAAAAATTTATTATTATTTGTTGTATATTATTGCTTTTGAGTATTAGCGAATTTCTTAAATTATTTACTAAAACATTTATTACAGACAAAATTACTTTTATTAAAATAAATTTCTATACACATCAGATTCAGGGAACACCACCAAGAAAACATTACAAAATCATAACACCAGCTGGAAAATTACCTATAAGAAAATTTAATTGTTAATTTTGAAAAATTACATCAATAAAATGTAAGGAAGGACTGTATTAGAGAACTATGTTAGAAACAATATTGAAGTACATTATGATAAACAAAGGAAAACTTCCAACAATCAAAACCCCCAATGTAATAATTGTAGCAAGCATCCAGGAATTCTAGAATGCCTTTAGTGAGAAATAATGCTATTAATTTCATGGCTTGTGGAGCTGGAAGGTTCAGTTATAAGTTTCACAAAAATTTCATTTGTGCCAGACTAATGGTAACAGCTTATATATTCAAATTGAATATTGGCTACTATCATAAATGCTATTCTTATATCTGCATCAAACTTTTTTTCTAGAAAGGGGAGTTATGAGAGGAGAAATTAATGGCAACTTTTTAATAATAATTTATAGTAAGATGCATCAATTCTGATTTTATTTGTTTATGTTGCTTTATTCCAAGAAAGAAAAAAAGGTTCTTAATAAACAAACTACATATTGGTTAAAACTACATTAACTATGGTTATACAAACACAACCTTACTTTACTATGTAATTCTTCAGATATTTTCTTACAGATCTATACCACATTACTATACAGATATATTCAAATCCATTTTAAAGTACAGTGAGTTAGGATAGGTTTGGTTACAGAAATAAAATACAATTTTTTTAATTTGAATGGAATAATTGCTGAGGTGAAGGATTTGGCCAATCAACATCGGATCATGGCAAAGTAAGTTGTAACTAATATTTGAGCTGGATTATGAGTTAAGGTGATTAAAAAATATCTGTACACAAACTCACAATTTGAAAATAATGATTAAATGACTATGTCATTATTATCAGTGAGACTACGACAACCACAACTGCAAATAAACTAGTTTGCATTGTTATTTATTAAATGTAATTTGTGAAAATGTTCATTGTTTCATATCGACAAATTGTCTGGTTAAACAATATATTTGGTTATAAAAACATTATTTTGCCAACATGAAGCTACTAATTTGAATGTTAGTGTTGGAAACTTTATTTGTTTACAACAAACCTAATCTAACTCAATATTTAATGCAGTGTAAAATATACCCCTATGTATAGAGAAATCTTTGTTTTAATACCGTTCTTGTGTTTTTAAATTGAGAAAATGTATATTGTACATTGATAGGTATCATTTTATCAAATTTTTTACCACGTTTTATGGGTTGTGACATTTAAATAAATTTTGTTCAAAAATTCCGAGTTGTATTCTTAATAAATATTACTGAAGTTTTTAATTGTATATACATGTCCTTGGCAAATTGTTTTGATTTTCCAAAAGATCCCAAATAGTTACTGTTTTATATAATTATTTACTTGTATATAATAATTCAGAATTTTAAAATTGATCTTATTTTGAACTTAATGATCAGGTATTATTTTCATAATGTAATTCCTCCATTTGTTCACTCAATTATGATGGAATATATATATATGGGTTGTCTTAGCAAAAAAAAAAATATAATAATAAATCAATTTAGTGATGAAAGTAAATCATTTTACATATTTCAAACATAAAAGAATATTTGTTCTGACTGAACTTTTAAAACTGTGTGTTAGGCTGTGGTCTTTAAATGTTTTGTTGTTTCTAACATCACAGAAAATGGTATGTTGTATCTTAATGTGGCCATTATACATTGATAAACTCCAGTAGTTTATTTCAAAAATATTAGTCCTGATCTCTAACCTACACAATTAAAACCTGTATTACATTATTACTGTTGTAGCTGATATCTAGTTATAACAACTACAAATAGAGAACAAATACACCAAATTTTAAGATCTGTAAAAATTAAAACAAAAATTACACTTCAAATATCTTAACACTCCTTACTTCCGTCATTCAACATGTCTTAGGCCTAGTTCCATTTCAAAATTAAATTTTAGAAAATTAATCTTTTTGTTTGTTAATTATAGGTATTAATAACATAAGCAGCTGTTAATTATGAAGACGGGTGTAAGGTTTTTAGCCCTTTTTGAAGAAATGTTTTTTATGTGGATTATAAAAGTGTATTATAGTACATATAATGAGAATTTTATTGCAAAAACTTCACACCACGTGTTAATAGAGAAATTTGTACCTCAATTAGCCTGTGATCACTGCTAGTAGTGATTTTTGAATAGTTTAAGTTTTAAATATTTTACCAATAGCTGAAATGTAAATTAAACTCAATAACCATTACACTCTGCTACTAAAAACTCTTTTATATCTTGATGCACATTCTGTTAGACGCTTACTCACAAAAGTTTGCATGAGGATAGTTTAATATACATATAACTTTCAGGTGTTGATATCTGCATTTGCTAATGTACATAAAGTTGAAGTAAATGAAAAGTTGATTTGTATCAGTTATTTATGGTTTTAAATATACAATAGAGGCTATTTAATCTGGACCAATTGGGACTCTACACAGATGAATGATGCACAAACAATACAAATATTACAAAATACTGTTATTTTATTTCCTGTGTGCTTAAACATAATTTTTTAGAAATTTAGTATACTGGATTACAAAATTAATTGTAATGGCAGTATTACAATTAGCTTAAAATGAATCATATAGTATCATATTAATTTTTTTAAATGTAATACTTAACTAAGTTTCAAACTATTTTGGAGAAATAAGCGGCATATTTTACCTTATAAAAAGTAAAGAATTTGCTTCCTTTTTTAGAAAATAATTTGTACATGTATAGCATTTAATAAGCAACCGCCCAGTATTCTTATTAATTAAGTGACATAAAAAGAATATATATATATGTGTGTGTCTGTGTGTGTGTGTGTGTTTGAGAAACAGGGTAAGGCATAAAATATCATTTGGTCCTCTAAATTCATCTGAAGTCGTAAAGCAAGTGAGATGAGGTTTTGTCAGTCCCACAAAATCAACGCGGCAAGCTTCTTCTGAGCTGTGGGTGCCACAGCCAACACTTTTGCGATGTCAACCGTAAGAACTTCTGTGCCCTGTATGGCTATGTGTAAAATTGATGTAGATGACAACAAACATTCCTTAGATATCATCATCTTTAGTAATAAGTTGTCATTTTATTCAAGTGGCAAGGTAAACAAACAGAATTATAGGATTTGAGGCAGTGAAAATTGACATGAAACATTATAGCATGTTCATGATATACCTAAAGTTAAAGTTTTTTGTGCATTGAGCAAAACAAAAGATTACGGTCTCTTTTTTCTCATGAAAGTACCATCCTTGGGATAGTATACTACAAAACATCTCAATACCACAGATGGATGAGGATGATCAAGTAGAAAATGTTGACATCATTCAAGATGGCATACCACTCCACTACCTAACTGATGTTCGGGATTATCCCAATAACACTTTCCAGGTCAATGGATTGGGCCCATAATGCGCTAAATGGATGACCTCCAGATTCCTGAGACATAACACCCCTTGATTTTTTTAATTTAGGGATCCATCAAGGATATCGTACGTAGATATACTAACTTTCCCGCTTGTTTGTATTATCATGACAAAAAAAAATACTACTTACTGATTTATTCAGCAGATGTGTTTTGCACTAGGTCCGAGCTTTTTAGAGCAAAACGTGACTGTTGAATAAATCAGTAAGTAGTGTTTTTTTTTGCCAAGATAATACAAACAAGTGTAATTTCTATAAAAACCTCATGACATACAACACAAAAACTGCAATTTTTAACTTTTCCGTTTTCTCTACCTGAGCTAAAAATAATAATTTATGCTGCTGTTGAATTACCTAAACCTTTAATACGTCGGTGAGTTTAGAAGAAATTGACTACAGATGGGATATGTGCAGAGTATCCATTTGAAGTCACATGGAACATCTTTAGTTTATAATGAAAAAACATGATGTTCTTCCCTACATACAACATAACACTAAAACCAACATATTAGCTGCTTTCAATGAATTTATATGAATTTTCAAAGCTGTAGGTACTTTCTATCATATTCTTGACTGTTAAAAATAATATTTTACAGTACATTTAAAACAAATTATTTTAGTTTGAGTATTTTTTCTCTAGTTTACTTTAATTGATAGCTCATAATATTTTGTAATAGCTTGTTAGTTTTAATGGGTAAACTTATGTAGATATATTCTTGGATATTTTATGACTTCTTTTCAGTTCTTGATGAAGGTGCAAACGTAAAATGCCGCTGCCGAAGCGTGTAGTCGAGCCAGTACATGTGGCACGAGGGACAATTCCAGATGGCTTCCCTCTGCCGTCTGAGCTTGAGGCAGCAACTAATGGTACATTAGCAAATGCTGTTCGGCAGCTGTCCAGCCTTAGTCGACATGCAGAAGATTTATTTGGAGAGTTGGCAAGAGATGCACATGTGTTAGCATCTAGAGCAAATTCACTACAAGCTCGGATAGATAGGCTGGCTGTTAAAGTCACACAGTTGGACAGCAATGTTGAAGAAGGTATAAATCTATATTATTTTGTTAGCTAGGCTGTTCTTTTTTTTAAAGAATTAGCTGTCTTATAACAAAGAATTAATCCTTTTTTTAAGGTAACTACAATACCTCTGTAAGTCAGATCTCAACCGATCCAATATAACAAATATCTGGGTTGGCCAGAAAATATCATGGGGAGATTAGAAAATCTATTTACAATAATTTATTCATTAATGAAAATAAAAATATTATTTTAAACAGTGTAAAACATATGTATGCATTGTATAATAAAGCTCTCATTTTGGTTACTAGGCGTTACATTTTTGTTAATTCAGCTTTGAATTTCCTTATGTGTCAAACTGTACTCTTTTGGTTTTCATCTATCATCCAAACTGACCTTTTTAATAATTTTAAAGCAGAAATGTTCAAATATTGCTTTTTTTCCAACAGTAGACAGCAGCTATGATTTTAATGACTTGTCTTTATCTGTTTAATGATTTTGGCAATTTAATGCTTTGTTGTTTTCCCATAATGCGAAAAAAAAATTTTCAACCATTGCTTAGAAATATATGATCTTGAAGTAGCGAAGAATTAAAAATTGCTGAAAGACAAACTATGCTTAAATAGGAACCCTCCATCTGTTTTGCCTGTGACAGTTGGATGTCACCTGAACACCAAGATCTTTACATTCTTGTTGGGCTTACAACTGCTGCATAGTACAGAATGATAATGCACAGGAATGAGCAGCAGCTCTAAAAAAATATACATTTTAAGCTCGTCTGGATTATCCGAGTTAACAAGGTTTTACTGGATAGTAAAAAAATTCAATATTTATGTTTCTCTTTATCAGTGATTTAACTAATTGAGAATTATCTACATTTCTCAAATTGTTTAAGAAACAATTTTAATTGTTTTGCATTACTTTCTTATGTACCCTAAACTAGTCAGTAAAGAAAAGATTCATATGTATAGTGAGAGTTTTTACAACATTTAATATTTTGTAATATAAACTTTCCTACGCTTGTTAGTTTAGAAATATCGACTGTTTTGGAAGCTCATTTTGTATAATTATTTAGACTTGTGAGATTTTTATCTTGAAACCAAACCCCGATTTTCAATTAATTACACACTCAAAATTATTCTATTTGACTCAGGGGCGGAAAATGTTGTTTAGGGGGAAATGTCATTAATTTTAATTTAAAATGTGTTTAATATGAACAAACAGGATTAAATCAGGTTTTAATTTTGCAAATACGTTGTAGCTTGACCTCATTTATTTCTAAATTATATGAATATTAGTTACTTTACAAACTGAATTTTCATTACTTGAATATCAAATTTAAAAAACAATATTTTCATTTTACCCTTTCAAAATTTACAATGCAAAGTTCTAAATTTAGTTTTAAATAGGTCAAATGAAGTATAATGAAAATAAACTAAGGTACCTTCAGTTTTAGAAATACTTGGCTATTCAAATTTTGACTGGCCTTAGGCTTTAGCATCTATTGGGCAAGATTTATTTCGGCGCCCTTGTAAGGGTAAAGTAGTTGAAATAGGTTTACCATTATTAAAAAATATATCCAAATGTAAACATTGTGTTCTATCACACCTTGTATTTTTGAAATCACTTATATCAAAAATAAGTAAATAATAATAAAAGAACAAAATGAAATTATACAATTTTTTCGTATTTTGCATGTTATTTCATTGCTTTAAAAAAAATCTCGCGTCGGATTAGTTTTTCTCTTGTTGGTTTCTGATGTGAGTCTAATCCCTGGATGCAATAGACTCTGATAAAAATAAATCTAACTGCTAAAGATTCAAATTCTTATGTATAAGATTTTTTTCAATTTTTCAATAAAAATTAAGTTTTGCCATAAGAAATAAATATTTTGAAACTTATTTTTCATACCTAATTTCTTTGCTTATACATTTTTGCTTAATTTTTCCTACAAATATTTTAAAGAAATTTCTTGTAGTTATTAAAGCCCTTCACCGTCCTCAAACGGGTGGTGCTCAACCTTGCCCTTACTCTCTAAAGGCAGTCTGCTCAAATATATAATTATCACTCACCCATTAAATGTACATCAACAAGAATGTGTCTTGATTTTTTTTAACCAACTCTGAACTTTCCCACTTTCAAGCAAGCTATTGTAGACTTCTTGGAGTTGAGATATGTGAGGAGGTGTATTGTCATTTATCTAATGGTAATGTTACAAACTTACCCTGTTATGTTCTACAAGCTTAATCTATGAGTTTATATAATATAAGGAGATTTTTATTAGTACCATTAACATGGCTTATGAGAGACATAGTATTGCCGCCTTGCTTGGGCCAAATGGTATTCAATGAAGATAATGTCCCCAGCACTGTGCTCCAACTGCTTATTATTACCCTAGGTACTCACTTTCACATGCTAAATCAGGTGAGAAGCTAAAATGTGCACAGAAATTTTTTGGCCATACTGGGGACCAAACCCAAAGCATTTCGTTTAGTAGTAAAGTGCTTTACCCACTTGACCATGCAGTCACCTCTATAAATTAATAATTTATAGGAATTTTGTAAATATGAATAAATGTTATATACATTTTTAGGCTTCTTTCAATATTTTTTAAAACTATTAACATTTATATCCTTTATTACAAGAAAATAATTAAATGCTATTATGCATAATTTTTAAAGCATTTAATATCTTGATATAATAATTTATTTTGCCTCTTCATGCTGACATAGTAATAAAATTATTTTGTTATTAGATGAAATTTATCCTTTAAATTAAAACTTAATGAAAATAAAATTCTGTTACAAAGTATGCCATAGGTACACTTACATATTATTCACAGTTTTAAGGCAGTATAATTATTTATAACTATACTTTTCATTAATTTGTAATGTTTCTATAAAATATTTTAAATGTTAAAATAAAATTATAAATTGTATATTGAAAATTGATATTGCTTTGCAGTTTCATTACAAGATATTCATATGAGAAAGGCTTTTAAAAGTTCTGTCATCTTTGACCAACAAGTCGTCTCTAGAGATACAATGCCAACAGCTATGTTGGAAACTTACAAAATGTGTGATAAGCCACCACCCTTAGACAAACTGAATCCATACAGGTACAGTAAACCTATGTTTTTGCAGGTGAATCCCTTTAAGTGAGAAGCATACTTATCTAATTTTATTGTATAAGGAATGTATAATATCTTTGTGAAGTCAAATTTTCCTAAACAGATAGGAATATACTAGCTCTGTAAAAATATGAATTGTCTTTAAAATTATAATTTCAGATATCTACAAAAAAATATGTTTTGAGTGTATTTAGCCCAGATAAGTGTTTTGTGCAAGTAACTACAAATCCAAATTCTACTAAACTTTTGTTTACTGATTTCTAATATATTTCAGCATACATATTGTTTGTCTTACTGCTATATAATACATCTGAACACTTGTGTAAACTAATCAATTGATGTAAATATAAATTTTTTACTTTAATAACAAATCCCACTATTTTACAGAAAATTTGTTAATAGCAATTTTAAAGTTATTATGAAATCTTTTAATTAATTTCTCTGAAATATTGACTCTACATTTGCTATTTTCAGATATAAATTTTTAAAAATTGTTTTTTGGGTAAACAAAATTTTATGTTGTGAATGAAAATAAAATGCACTATCTGTAAACAGAAAGGTAATTTTGTAGGTATGAATAAATCACTATTTTTTCCCTCTTCTGTATAGTATATAGAGAAGCCTCCTACAAAATTCAGAATAGCATAGTTTTAGTATTATGCTTTCAATCTATATTACCAGTCATATTGTCTATGCTGTTTTAATCTATACTTACTTTACTAGTGTGTTTTTTATGTAAACTGTTGAAAATAATTTACAGCAATGTTTATTATTTAAACTTTTAGTTACTTCTATTTTTTTTTAACTGCATTTTACTTTCTCGAAAATAAATAATAAAACGGAGATTACTGTTGCTGTTAATACAACATGTTTTATTTCCTTGTTTTGAAAAACATGCTCCCTTTCTATAGCTGGAGGTTTAGTAAATAGACATATTGTAAACAAGATACATAGTAAGTAGGCATCAAGTATGTGGGTCCTGTGTAGCTTTATATCCCTACCTTAATCCTGTCTAATACTCCCAATCCTTTATATACTCCCTTGATCATTACAAGCACACACGCATTACACAAATAAATGTTTGCACACAAAACATGAGAACCGTATATCTAAACTTAATCCTCTAGTTGTGAATAGCAACAAAAATACTAAGATGTAAATTGTGTCATAAAATTATTATATTAAGCCATCATTAATCAAAAGGAGAGTTCATATAAAGTTATTGACTTTTAATAGCTAAAAGAAAATCTTTACTTGTACTTATCTGCTTAATGGAGTGTATACAGTGAAACAAAACATTAATTTTTTGTTAATTAGTGGAGGTTATGTGTTTGTGTTTAGGGAGGATGGCAAGGATGGGCTTAAGTTCTATACTGATCCTGATTACTTCTTTGATTTATGGAGACAAGAAATGCTCAAAGATACTGAAAGAATGATGCACGATAAAGGAAAGAAAGTATGTTACAGTCAGTCCATGTTATTAGTTTCAAATTTATGTTAAATTATCACTTCTGGTTGAAGGAATTTTCATTATTATGTATCTGTTAACTGTATTGAACTTGACTTCTTACAAATATAAAACATCAAGTTAAAACAATTAAAATAGATATCTATACATAGTTGAATTACAGTAGTCTCAATCGAGATAGATGGGACAAAGAACCCCTCATATTACACAGAAATGCATTCTTGTACATTGGAAAAAACAAGAGTTTTAATGAACCCTAATATTATAATTGAGAATACACAAAATACGTTTATAGAACTTTATTGATTACGGTACTTACATAAATTAATGTTGCTTTGGAATACATTGTTTATCACGGTTACTACATTTTTTGGAAAAGGTTGTTAAGTGCTTCTGCGTTAGCTTATCAGATCGTTTTCATACTACAGTGTCGCATAGACGTCTTAGCAGAAGTGCATCTGTTGTGATGGTGTCTATCTGTTGTTCAATATAGTGCAGTGCAGTTTCGAAAACAGCTGTTCCTTCACTGTGACTAACTTATCTTCTTTCTTGTAATGTCTCAGTTGAACCCTTTTCTTTACTCCCAGTATCCCTGCCTTTTCAAAATCATAACATCTGTTAACTCAAATTGTTCACAACTTGGAAGTTTCTCGATAAAAAATGTTAAATCTGTTTCTTCTTGTGGATCAATAACATAGTCAACAGTTTCTTTAAGACTCAGGATTTTATTCTACGACTTACTTCATGTTTCTTCTTTTATTTTGTTTCATTATTTGGCTATCCAATACACAACTCCCTTAACTGTAATTTATTTTTTCCCTTGCTTCTCCTTCAGTCGCTTCCAAGAGAGAGCGTAAAAATATAATATTTGTATTTTTTTTTTTATACAATCTAGAACATCCTGCTCCGTTGACTGGATTTGGCTTGTAACATTTGCGGGAAGATATAAAGTATAAGTATATCTTTTGAGCACAATTGATCATTATCGAAATGCGAGGATGCATTGTTTAACATTAAAATAGCCTTCTGAGCTTTTATTATTATTTGATTTTAAAAACTTTTCAGTTTCGGGCACAAACTCATTAAAAAACAACCACTCTTTGAATAGTTCTCTATCCATCCAATCAGCTCTTTGGTTCTTATATGAAACCGCTGACAATGGAATTTCAAGGCTCTACTGTATAACATTTATCTAAATACATTTAAATATTTGCGATTATATTAAAATAACTGAAATATTTCTCCAATAATAAAATTTTATTCATATGGATTTACTGAATGTTTTATATTTAATATTATAAGGTAAATTGTCAAGAACAATAAGCAGTTTCAGTTTTATACTTTTTAATACACATTAAAGTTGTGTATTTACTGATCATGTAAAATGTCTTTACACAAACCCCCTCAATAAAAATACCGTAGAGTATCGGTCATTCAAATTTAAGTTATCCAAACCACCCTTAATAAAACAAATTGTTGCTACAAAAACAATTCATTATGAAAAAATCTACTACCTTTACCTAACTTTATTTCACTGCCAGCTGATATTTAAAATTATCTGTAGACTATTGTTTTGAAATACTTTTTTTTAATATAGAGAATATATTCACCTTTATAAAAACCTTAAATGTTTTATAGTATTGTATTACTGTCCTATTAACAGTACGTTATATTAAAATATTTACCATATTTTGTTATTATCAGAACTTTTTTTAATTGGTATAACTTCTACTACTAAACCGATACTCTACTGTTTATGGAATTGTTTCTTAACTTTTTTTTACTACCATGTTAACAATATTATTTCTCTTCGAACTTATAAATTTATTTATTTAATATACACTTTATTTCTGAATTTTTCTCATTATTTATATTTATTTCTAAATTAGCCCAATAAATTGTTATATTCCTCAAATTATATAATAGTTTATTGAGGAAGTAGCTATATTGTTACATATTATTGAATTTTAATTTAGAAGTTCAGAAGCAATAATTTTTATTTGAACAAACTGTGTTTAATAATCCAGTAATAAAATCCTGTATAATTACATGTTCAACAGTTCATGAAAGTTATTTAAATTATAGTTCCTTAGACTATTACTCTACATGGCTGCATTTTTATTATACGATGGAAAATGTTATTTGAGTATTATTTATAGTTATGTAGCAAATAATATTTAAAGTTCATAAATAATTATTATGTACTTATCCAAATTTTTTACTTTGTGACGTATAATTTTTTTTTAGTCAGATGTATTTAATTAAAACTTGGTTTTAAAGTGTCATACATTTAAATTGATTATTTTAATGCCTGATATTTTTGTTTCTTTTTTCTTTTTTTTTTTAGCAATTCCAGTTAAGTGGTTTATTTCATGAGGCAAGTGTAACTATATGTTTACTAACTGCTGTGCGTTTGATTTTGTGACTAACAAACACTTAGTCCTTGAAGTAAAATATAAAGTGGCTTAAAACATTAGTGTTCAATAATTATTGTAATTAAGAAAGAAATATTTATGTTAAAAATCGTAACAATAATAAAATATAATTTTTGTGGTAGTGATTATTATGAAGTTTCAAAAGTTGGTATATTATTGTTGAGATTTAACTCCATCATATTCTGTATCTCACGGTAAAATTACTTTTAGTTAATATAACTTAGCTTAACCAATTGAATTTAATATATAATATTTTCAATAAATTTTATCGAATTTTAATTTTATTCTCTTGGGTTTTATTGTATATGTCATTTGGCAAAACTTAATATTTCTATTGAGATAAAACACTAATTTTTTATTACACTAATTGATCTCCCCTTGTCAGAGAATATGAAATGTATTACCCCATGTAACTAACAGATAAATACCATTCTCTCATTTTAAATATTAGGAGAATTTGTATTAAAATGAATCAAGAATATTACCTCATAAAAGTGGCAAATTAAATATTATTAGCTTTATATCAATCAGATTTTGTTTAATGATAAGGGTTTATGGCTTTTAATCTGGATAAATATGAGACTTGTTTCTATCTGGGTCACTTAGACAGATGTGTCATTAATACACATCTATTTTCAGTAGAATTTTATTTTTTTTTATAACAAATCTCCTTTGTAGGTATACAATTAATTTTAAAACTACTTCAATTTAGTTTCAGTAATAGATACCTTCTTTGGAAAATAAAAAAATAGGTTTATTTTGTTTTAATAATCTTTTATTTACACATTTTCTTCCTCAATAATTTGTTTTTTCAATAATAAAATATTTAGTGTATGAGGTTTGAATATCAAGTATTTCTGCAAGGTGTGTCCCATATTACTGTAGGGTCAACTAATTACTTTAGGGACAAACATTTATGCATTATGTTAGTGATAAATTAATATATTGTTGATCATCACTATTAATTCTCCTATTTAACAAGTAGTATCTGTAGCTATCATGTCGTTTTAGTCATCTAATTTGCCCTTTGTTAATAGTTCAAAGAAATTGAGTTATTTATTTGGAAGAACTACAGGACGTTTTTTATAAATTTTGTATATTCTTGAATTAATGTAAATTAGAGATAAAAGTATTACTTTAAAATTATTATTAGATTATTTGTATCAACTAATCTATTTTGTGGTTACTGTAGAAACCAGGCAAGTAATAGACTTGTTTATTTTAGGTTTAAACTAAATTATCTTGTTTAATTTGATTCTAACTTTAAATGTTTCTAATAGTAAGCTATTGTATTTTATATTTCGGTATTTTTTGTAATAGTAGGTTTCAATATTTCATTAAAATATTTTGTTAGTATTTAAACATTACCCAATGCTAATTTATTGATGCAGAAAATGTGCATATCTTTTTAAAATAATTTAGAAAACAGATTTAACAAATCAAAAATTTTTAATAAATTAATTTTTTAAGATTTAATCCAAAATATTTGTGGGTTTTACTGTTGTGTTCAAGTTTCCTATTAAATGTCTTGAAAATCGCCTTCCTCAATTGGTTCCCAATATTCATTTGGCTCATGTATGTTTAAATGTCTAGCTGTTCAGTTTTATTTTCATTTGAGAAAAAAGTTACGGGCTACGTCTGGTTATACTATGGGTGGCATAGCCAGTTTGTTCCTAACAAAATTCTTCATTTACGCACAAAGAAATTGTAAAAGGGGTTTTGCCTGAGTTCTGTAAATCTACCATTTGTAAGCAGCTGTTACAAAAACTTTTAACAGTATATAATGGAATTTGGTTTGACCTTCCAAGAATACTTAATAAACAATCTCAATTGTTTGAAAGAAAATTATTGGCATTGTCTTCATTCTGCTCTTAACCTGCCTCGATGTTTCATTTTTGATGATAATAGACATTGCTATAAGGAGTGAGAAGTTATGTAGTTGTTACTTTATTTTACTAACAGCTGTAAAGTTATTTTAATATTTTTCCAAAATTTGCACAAAATGTATGCACTCTATTCTTAGTCTTTTTACAAAATAGCTACGCAATTTTACACACAAAATAAATATTTTTAAAATTTCAATACTTTTAAATTACATTTATTTTTTTAAATAAATTTTTAATAAAGGCCTGAACCTATTCTTCTTTTTTCCAAATTTTCCTAACATAAAGATATTTTTATAATGTGATTAGATTTTGTATGGATGTCAGCCGCAAGAGAAGATAACCACTATTGTGCAGCAATATTGTTGTCCAATAACGTTGACCAATTACAAAAGTTTTTATTGAATTTAAATTAAATTTTTAAAAAAATTGTTTGTGTAATTGTACCAATTAAATAGACCAATCCAACAATGTTGCACAATGACAGAACATGAGTTGATTGTACTAAAGATAACTTATTTGGTTTGCTATGTAGCAACAATGTTGCAAACTCTTACGTAAAGAACCCTTAATAATCAATGTAAATGAAAAATTTATATCGATCTATCAGCTAAGAATTTGTGAAACATTATATAAAGCCTTCAACAATGATAGAATCATCTTCTATTTCTACCAATAATATTTACATTATAAATGCACTTGAGGTTTACAACATTTTTGGTACAAAAATCTTTTAAAATTTTCAAGTAGAATTTTGGGTATTTTATTCATTAGATTGTTAATGTAATTGAAATTAAAGGTGAAAATTTTCATTACAAAAATGTAAACCTTACAAAAAACAAATCAAAAGCTTATATTTCCTCTCTTTGAAAAAAATTTATTTCTGTTTTGGATTCCACTGTCATTTTCTTTTTAATTATTATAACTTCTAAAAATTCAAGTTTTCTTGAAAGATAAATTTGTGTTGAAATATCCAGTTCCAACTTGAAAGCTAGATTAGATTATCATTTTACTAGGGTAAAATATAACCTAGTGAATAGCTTATTTATTTAATAAAATTAAAACATTTTTAGAAAAAACAGCAGTTTTGGGTTCAATATTTTGAAATCAATAAATTTCACTACATTTTATAACCATAAGCTTAATCTTGTTCGGATAGTTGATTTAAACATTTAGATTTAGTATATTATAGTTTTTTTTTTATTAAAATTGCAATTTGATTCTGACTCCTGCTTTATATGTTTGATATTAGATCTGTAGAAACTTTATTTGCAAATAGTATATTTTTTTAATCTATATGTGTGCTGTAGCTGTCTTCTGATTTGTGTTTCAGCCTCACAGACTGCGTACAGAGGGAGGCGGTGGAAGGCATAAAAAGCGAGTGCGTCAGCCACATAATACTCGTGAACGCCAGCGTCAGCTTGCAGTTGGTCATGGCGAATACATCATGCCCCAGACAGCGCCATACAGATCGCCTCAGGTAAATTATCAGTATTTAAAAAATAACAGTATGATTATGTTATTTAAAAGACAAATATTATAGTAATTTCATGTGAATTGGAGTTTGTGATAATGTATATACATCTAGTATTTTGTACTAATATTTTTGCCTTATGTACTTGAAGTGAATAAAAAAATGGATTATCTGCGTCCATTTCTCTTATAATGGTAATCTCTATGTAATTGAATTTATCAAGTGTTGTTTAGTTTACCTTAAAGATAAGAAGGGGTACACAAAAAACAAATTTTTTTAAAAAGCTACTTACTTTCCATTTATTTACAAGAACAACCTTATTTCCTTTTGAAATAGTCACCATTAAAACATACATTTGTCCCACCGGTACTTCCACTGTTCGAAACATTTTTTGTAGTCATCTTTAGAAATGGCCGACACCTCTTCCGTCATTTTTTCCTTGACCTCCTCAATGTTGTCTAATCATTGTTCTTTCATGCGTGGAAACAAGAAAAAGTCGCACGGAGCCAGGTCAGGAGAGTAAGATGTGTGGGGCAGCTTAACCATGCCATTTTTAGCAAAATATATAACAGAGATGGTGCAGGTGCTTTGTAAGGTGGTGGAAAAATCTGTCTCCTGTCTGCCACAAAAAGTCTTTTTTTTAACAAATACTGTTGAATAATCTTTCTTAAACTTTGAAATAAAGAGGTTTTATTGCTAGTCTGACCTGGGTGAACAAACTTTGAATGAATTACGCCAGTCATCAAAAAAAGCAAAAGTAGATGTTTGATTTTATGACGTTTTTTTGGGATGATGTGCTTTATTTTTGGGTTGTAACCATTGCACCACAGCTCATCACCAGTAATAATGACCTTTGACAGAAAACAAAATTTCACAGCTGCATGTTGTTCATTTAATTTGCCACCATAGAAAATGGAACAAGAACAAAACAGTGCTAGTAAAAATAATCTGAAGGCGAACAGAACGAGCCAGGTTGACAACACAGGCCTGAACTGGAAATTTGTTGTACTATCTTTGTCTAGCGGCAGACAAACTATACGAGCTCCACCCACGGCCTTGCTATTTAATTTTTTATTTGAGTAACCCCTCATACTATCCTTGCTGACATACAAACACTAACATCTAGAAATAAACTAAGGAATTAGATTAGTGGTAGTTGTACATGGACTACTTAGTGTAAAGAACATATACTAAGGAATTGTTTGATGATGAGGGACAAAAGTTTAATATCAGCAAGAATATAAAAACTTAGCAAACACAATAGACCAGTGATGGCTAAAGAAGAGTAATATACAGAATATAATTCATGCAGTTAAGGCAATGAAAAACTATAAAACTCAAGATTCAGATGACCCACAAGTAGAAACGGTATAATTAATAGAGGAAGAACTAATCCTCCTTCTTTTGAATCTTTTCAACAGAGTTCTCAATACAGAGAAATTCCAGGTGATAAGTTGAGTTCATCATCAGTCTTAAGAAGACAATTCCAAAGTATTGTTCTATTTATAGGACTGATAACAGATGAGGTTATGTCTAGGGATGGGCCGATTCCTAAAATTTTCGATTCCGATTCCGATTCTAAAATTTTCCTTTCGATTCTCGATTCTTTACTCGATTCTTGATTCTTTCAAGCTTATATTAGCTTATATGCTAGTTCTCTAATAATTAATTTAGTTAACATCTTGGTCATATGGCAAAACCTTTTAAAAGTTCCGTTTTAATGTAATAGGCTACACAAAACCTTCAACCGTGAGAGTGATATCTGTCTAAAATATAATTTATTAAGGTTAAGTTTCGGAGGAATAATACAGTGTTTCTGTTATCCGTCTATTCGCTCAACCGTCATGGCCACGGTTCCGACGGTGACGGTTAATCGAGTTTTTACTGTACTTTTTTGTGTTTTGTTCTGACATCTATAAATCAGTGGCAGTAAGACACGTGGGTGAGAGAGAGAGAGCAAAAGAGAGTATCGAACCCACTCTAGTGAGAGAGAGAGAGAGAGACGAGCGATGTCAAACGACCAGAAATGGTTACGATCTTGATTGCTGTTGCTTCATAAATAATAATATTTTCGTTTACTTTAATCATTTAATTCATTCAAATCAACTAATACATAAATAAGACATAGTTGGTAATTAATTATTTTTCCACACAAATATAATAAATTTTGTTTGGTAATAAATTACTCCACACGCATATTTTAATAGTTAACAAAATAGGAATCGAAATCGACACTTTTATGAATGAAGAATCGAGTATCGACGATTCCTCGATACCACCTAGAATCGACGATTCCTGGAATCGAGAATCTGAATCGGCCCATCCCTAGTTATGTCTGTAACCTAACCCTATTTTTATTGCCAATCACATTTCCGATTTCTTATGGGCATTAATAATCATAATACCTATTATGCTATTGGGATTACAATAATATAAATCTTCAATGGAAATTTTTTTTTCTTGTTTCAGACATACCAGCAGATTCCACCAGAGGACACAATGTTGGGGGTATTAATGAATGAAGGAAGACCTTCAAGGCCAAATAGCATAGAGTTGAGACGTAGTTACCCTGAACAAGTAGATGGTATATACAGTCCGCGTAATGTTCATAGTCCTACAGATATGATTTACAGGTACACTATGTAGGTTATACTTATAACTTGTGGATACGGTAAAAAAACTTTGTTGCTAGGATTTATGTATTCTCATGTTTGATTTTCCAAATATAGATATAACATGTTAAAGAGGCCTAATAATTATATTTATATATTTTATCTTGTGTAGTCTGCCTGAATTCACTGTCACAAAATGCCTTTCTGTATATTGACTGACAGCAGAACTTATTATTTTTCTTGATCTTCCTTTTGATTGAATTAGGATTATTTTAAATATATATATACAGTAGAGCATCGAAAATCCAAACTAATTGGGACTGGGGGGAAGATCGTATTTTCAAACATAACCTACAAATTCCTAGTTACACTAAAAATGCTTAGATAAATGTAAATAAACACTTTATGTACTTAGATATGTGTATAACTATTGTACTTTGATTTACTTGTATCTTTAAATCCAGAAGAATCCACTTATTTTACAAAAACAATTCACTACATATTTACAAATGTAAGTATCTATACACAAAAGCAAATAACACAACTGTACGAAATCACTAAAATATTTTAAATGAAAATCTTGCTAGTTTTATGTTGTGTGAGATTCGAAACTCGTTTTCTGCCGGCCAAATCCTGCATTCCCTCCGTTACACACGTAGAAAAAGTAACACGGTGACATGCATGCCAGGATTCCCTCACTACAATTTTTTTTTAATTATTTGAATTATTTTGCAATAAACATACAATATTAATTATTTTTAATATCTTTGGAACTTTAACTATCTTTTTGTACAAAAAGTTTCTTTTGTTTATTAATAGGTAAAGTTAGTTATCAAATGCCTAAAATTCTTACTTTCTGTAACCAGGTCACAGGCATAACTGGGGAATTCCTCGCCAATTTAGGTTTCGATATGAAGTTTTATAAAATACTTTCTAAATTGATAAAGTCCTACATATGAAATATTAACATACTGAATACAGATAATGACAGTGTTATGTTATTCCAAGTATATTTTGCTGGATGGATTAACCCATTCGCTTACAATTTTTTTTACACAGGCTGAGCAATAAAAAACTAATGTTTTAGACCAATTTTAAAGGTTTTTGTTGATTACTTTTTTTCAGTTCATATTTATGTTTCTTATGGAACCTATTGTTATTTTTTTATTCACAAATACATTTATTTTCAAAATATATACTAATATTTATATCTTTTCTTTTATAATTTAATAATATGTAAAAAACTAAAATGTTTCAATGAAAAATATCAAATTTTATTTTTTTTATTTCAATTATCCTAAAGTAAAAGCATAAATTACCTTTGAAAATACTCCAAAATATTCTTCAGGGTGCAAAGAGTATGTTTAAATTTCACAAGAGTCAAGAAAAATTAACTTTTGTGTGGTATACTTTGAAACATTCTGGTAGGTGAAGTGCGACGAGGCACAGTTTACGCTCCCACCGACTGAATCTTTGGGTTTTTAGTGAGCTTAGGTGGTTTGCAACATGGAATTTTTTCTCTAGGCCTACCCCTTCTTGGTTTACCCCTATCTCTAGTACTAACTCTAATAGGCCTAGGACAAGGATCAAGAAAACTACGGTCATCAGCCTCCTCACTAGCAGTAGGAGACAGAGGGGCAATTATTCCATCACGGTAGCTTTGATCGAGTAGCTCAATTAGATTGGATATCTGTGAGCTTTCATCATCTGAATTAGATGGTAATACAGGCCTATCATGGACATTTGTATCAGACATTACCTTATTTACATCTAGTGGAGTCCTAGGCCTAACATAAGTACAAGAGGGCTGCTCAAGTTGCAACTTATCACTTATTGCAGAACAAGGCAGATTACATTTTTCATGATGTGATGAACCTGTTATATTAGTCTATTATGATTTTATTTCATTCATCACTTACATCTTCATCTGTTTGAGAATCAAAGTTCAACTGTCCTATTTCACTTATTTCATTATCACTCTCAAATGTTTCATCAAACAAATCACTCTCACTGTCACTGTCACATTCTCCAATAATTCTTTCAATTTCACAATCCTTCAACTATTTCTCACATTCATCAACAAATAAAATATAAATCCACTCATTTTTAACTTAAAAAGAACACAAATAAATTAAATACAATTAGGTTAGCTTATGAACATATCCCACACAACTACGAAGTAAACACAGCATTACAGACACAGTCAGCTGATCGGTCTCCAGATTAAAACGTAATAAAGAAAGGACAGTCCAAAGAAGATAAAAATACTACCATTGGAAAGCTCAAAGCCTGTAGAATAAGATGCATATGCGATCTATTGGATTTATTGAGAACTTACTCGACAAAAATGAGTTATATTGGAGGCCGGCGATTCACCGTCGCTTCACAGAATGGCACACTGGGTCACGACGGCGGATCGCCGTCATTGTAAGCGAATGGGTTAAGATAAGTTATCATCACTTCCTTTTATCTTTTGTATTTAATCCCACCGATTTTAGCTCGAAGCAAATGCACTTGCCTCCTATCCATTACCTCAAGATTGTTTGACGTATTTGATCTTTCAATTCTTTCTCTTGTTTTTTATTAGCTTGTTTCAGAAAGGGAATTTGCATACAAAATACTATTGTCTTATTTAATAATTTCTTTATAAAATGTTTTAAAATATATTACTTAAAAAAATAAGTTTTATTTTCATTTTACGGTATTTTGAATATGTAGTACCAAAAACTTGAATAAAGTGGGTCAGAAAAAAGACATTGAATATTTGTCTACTGGAAGGAAAGGCCTCAGTAAACAGCAAAAAAAATTGTGTCTTCCATTAATTTCTCCAGTGGTATTAGCAGAAATACAAGGAAATAAAGTTTTTATTTTTTGTTTTTTTTAAGGAGAGTACCCTTGATTAAATTGACAACTGGATAGGCCGGCTATGATTCAAGACCGCTACAGTAAATGGATCATTAAGACATGTTTGCCAGTGAATTGTAAAAGTAGGAAATGGAGTGTATTGTTCACCTGCTAAAGTCATGAAATTATTTTATATACACTTTTAGTTTAAATATGGAGAGTCTTTATTAGATTTTGTCCTCTATAAAATTGATCCCATATCCCTAGCTGAGATTCAAAAGTTATAACATTAACATACCTACTAACATTTTCTCAATAGATAGTATTTATTACTGATATTTTATAGTAAATTTTTATGTTATTTCTTGAAATTATTTCAATAAGTCTCATGACAGTTATTTTAAATAATATTGACGAATTACCAGATAGAATTTGTCAGGTAAAATGTTGTAATAATCAGTCACTGCATTTTATTCAATTTTTTATTTAGGGATAACTACATTATGAATGATGAAGTATTGTATGCCCAACAACCAAATCTATCTTCACATTACGCTCCAGGACTCAATTTGGATTCATACACAAGTCCAAATGGCACTCCAAGTAGAGGTTCTAGAGCATCTTCACAGCGCCCTTCTGTACCTCCTCCAGCACCACCAAATAATAATTCTAATACCAGGTAAACACTAATATTTTATTAGAAATGTGTATAATTGTGTTTAATACTTGGACAACAAATTTTAAAAAATCTTGTTAAATCATGAGGTTTTTTCTATTTTAGCTAACATTTATGAACAGCATTAAATAAAAGTCTATGAAAATGAATATAAACTTTATTTTATTAATTAGTAAAAATAATCTTTTTTATTTAGAAAATAATTCCAAATTAAAAATAAGAATGACCTCTTTCTGTACTTTGATCTATGATCCAAGAAGATTGTACATAATCCTTTCCTAGAACATTTCCAAGTTGGAAAGTTTTTGTTATCCAGTGTTCTCAAACTATAAGATGTCGAACCATTGTGTCATTAATCTATCTATTTTATAATGGCTGTTTCTTTATATTTACGGCAAACTAGAAAGACATCATAATTCATTATATTAGACACAACTGATTATTTGCATCACAAGTTTTATTTTATCAGCTATACCACACTGAACTATAATTTACACTTTTCTTCCATTTCTGGGATTAATAGTATAAATCTGTATGTATTCCCTGCACAACTTCAAAATATTGCATTCATTTGTAAGGACACACAAATTTGTTTTTATCTATAGTTAGGCAGTTCATTAAATTTGCAGTGGCAGGAATAAAGATGTTTTTTATATCTTCATCTTTCAAGTCTGCAGAACGCGATAACTTTTGATATTGAACTCTCATAATCTTGGTGTTGAAGGCTGATAATCTCTACAGCTTCTACTTCTAACAAAATTGATATCTTTTTTTGTTGATTTTATATTGTTAAGCTTGTTGAGATGTGTATTGATTCTAGAGCATTATGGCTGATAAAGATTCAGAAATATCCTTTGGTGTGTTTGAGATGCCCAATTCTGTTTATAAAGGGTCTTTTGCTTCAACTAACTAATCAAATTTTGTAGCTGCTGAATTATTTTAAAACTTTGTACTTTTAGATTTTTATACTAAGTTTGTTCTCTCTTTAAAAATGTGTATGTTCTATTGTTCTTTCCCCATAGCACTAAATAAGTTTAGTTTTATGACTAAATAAGCATTCTCTCATTGTTGCTGATTAAAAAAATTAACATTTTTTTATAACCTGGTAGGAATAATTTTAATAATAGATAATCATCTTGACAATGAAACATTGTTTAAATAGTGAAATTCAGCACAGTAAAATAGTTAAGCATTCTTTATGAAAGTTGCACTGATATCTAGTGACCTTGGCAGTTTTAAAAATAAAATTTTTTTCTTAAATTAAAAAAAAAATTTTGTTTGTAGTTGCTGGTTTAGTCTGTCTTATTTTTCACCTCTGTAGTTATTACTTTGTTATGTTTATACATAAAATCTTTCAAGGTAATAGTTTTATGAATATACAATATTTTTTCTGATTTGCAGTACACCAACAGTATCATCTACAAGCAATACTCCAACAAGAGGAAGGAGTATGAGTACTGGGCGAGAAACTTTACCTCCACCACCTCCTCCTCCAGTAGAAACTCCAGGGGCTACGTCTCCACCTGCTCAACAAAAGTCTCCTCCTAGGCCTTCCATTACTCCTGAACCTTTACCACCACCACCACCTATTCCAGATCTTCCTAGATCTTTATCACCTACATGTAATATTCCTCCACCACCTCCACCTCCACCTCCATTACCATTAGCAAATGGACCTACAACTCAGTCCACAACACCACCACTTGTTAATGGCGATGTTGGCAAATCTCCTATAAAACAGGTATGCTAATATTATAGAAGACTTAAGTTGTAATTTATATGTCGAAAGGGAATCAAGCCCATTTACAGACTAAATAATGTGTATTATTTGCTGTTTCAATCTCGGAAATAAATAAGTAGACACACATAAACATATCACACAATTGAAATATTTCATTCACACAATGCTTCACCACATAAGGTAAAATTATTATACTTAGTGGTGGAAAAAAATGTTTATAATTAATAATAACTTCATATATATATTGATATTTTACGTTATCCATTGTTTTTCCGTTGCATTGACTTTATGAAGTTAATATATTACTATTGTAAGTAATTTTATCCACCATTAAGTGCAATGATTTTACCTTGAGTGATGAGGCGCCTTTCGGTCACTTAACCATTGTCGAATCACTCAGTGTTTAAGTGCTTTTATGTGTTTGTATTTCAAGACTACAGAGTGGACTCTTACCAAGGTAAGTCTGTCAGTCTCCTAGTCCAAAAAATCTAAATAATCTTTACCAACCAAAACTAAACTAAAAATATATAAACATATATATATATATATATATATATATATATATATATATATATATATATATATATGAAGTTAATATATTACTATGTGAGTAATTTTATCCACCATTAAGTGCAATAATTTTACCTTGAGTGATGAGGCACCTTTCGGTCGTTGACCATTGTCGAATCACTATATATATATATATATATATTCTTGATATTTTACGTTATCCATTGTTTTTCCGTTGCACTGACTTTATGAAGTTAATATATTACTATTGTAAGTAAATTTATCCACCATTAAGTGCAATAATTTTACCTTGAGTGATGAGGCACCTTTCGGTCACTTGACCATTGTCGAATCACTCTGATATGTATTTTAGATCTTATTATTTTGTCTAGTATTTTTGCGATTATGTAAGATGGTGCTGTTGTGAAATTTATTAGTGGTCTAAATGGTGTGTCGGGTTTGTGGATTTTAGGTATCCCTGATAATATTGGTGCACATGGTTTGAATGGGTATAGTCTTGTGTGGTATTTTAATTTATTGTTATAGTTTAGGGTATTTCGGTGAGTGACTATTAAGTTTTTTATTGTAATAAGGTAATTGCTAGTTGGGTCTGGGATTTGTTCGTATTTATTTTCTTTTATGTAGTTAGTCATTGAATCGATGTATTTGGTATTTTCTATTATTACTGGTGTATTTGTTTTATCTGATTTTAATATTAAGTAGTCGTTGTTTTCTAGTTTTTCTCTGAGTCTTATAATTTCTTTTTTATTTATATATTGTTCCGTTTTTTTGTTGTTTTTTTCCGTTTTTATTAGGTTAATTTTATTATTAATATTGTTTCTTATGTGTTCAGTATTTTGGTGGGTAATTTTGTGGATGTTAGATTCTGTGTCAACTATTAGGTTTTTTATTATTTGGTTTTTGTTAAAATTAGGTAGGTTATATTTGAAGGAATTTGTTATTATTATTTTTTCTTTTTCAGTAAACTGTGTTTTAGTTAAGTTTATGAATTTCTTGTTGTTAGAGGTGTGGATTGGTTCTAGGCTTTTTTTAGGTTATGTTGTTGTTTTGATGTGTGGATTGGTTCTAGGCTATTTTTTAGGTTATGTTGTTGTTTTGATAAATTTTCGATTTTTCTGTTTTGTCTGTTAATTGTGTTTGTTTTATGTTTTATTATAATTTGTTGTGTTTTTTCGTGAATAATAGGTGTGAGAGTATCAAAAGTTTTCATTATTTCCAAATTGGTTGTGTATAGTTGTAAATTGATTTGGCTTTTTTTATGGTAGGCAGATTTAATGTTTTGTTTAATTATGTGTAATTCGGCTATTTTTGTTGCTTTATTGATAATAGTGTTTTGTTTATTTTTTAAGTGTAATTTAGCGTATTTTGGTGTTATATTAAGTGTTAAGCATTTTTTATTAAACTGTATTTTGTTGATGCAATTCTGGAGTTTGATTTTGAGGTTAAAATATTTACGGTACAGTTGTTTACCTTGGTAGGTGTTAAATTCTTAATATTTTACATTATCCATTGTTTTTCCGTTGCACTGACTTTATGAAGTTATTATATTACTGTTGTAAGTAAATTTATCCACCATTAATTACAATAATTTTACCTTGAGTGATGAGACACCTTTCGGTCACTTGACCATTGTCGAATGACTCGAGTGATTCGACAATTGTCAAGTGACCGAAAGGTGCCTCATCACTCAAGGTAAAATTATTGCACTTAATGGTGGATAAATTTACTTACAATAGTAATATATTAACTTCATATATATATATATATATATATATATATATATATATATATATATATATATATATATGAAGTTAATATATTACTATTGTAAGTAATTTTATCCACCATTAAGTGCAATACCCAATAGTAATATATTAACTTCATAAAGTCAGTGCAACGGAAAAACAATGGATAACGTTAAATATCAAATATATATATATATATATATATATATATATATATATATATATATATATATATATATATATATACATATATATATATATATATATTTATATTTATATTTATATATATTTAGGTTAGTTTTGGTTGGTAAAGATTATTTAGATTTTTTGGACTAGGAGACTGACAGACTTACCTTGGTAAGAGTCCACACTGTAGTCTTGAAATAGAAACACATAAAAGCACTTAAACAATGATATATTTCAACCACACAGTGGTCTTTGTCAATCGAAGAGAAAACACAAAAAGAAATATGAGAGAATGAAATAAAATAAATACAAGTTGTAATCACAGATTGTGTAGAGTAGAAATCAGATGTCACAGATGCACAGATTAAAGATATATATTGTTTCCATGAGCATATGAGTGATTATAGTTTATATAAGTCTGTCAGGGGAAAAGAGATAAGGCTATTAGGAAAAAAAATAAATAAAAAAAAAATAAATAAATGAATAAAAAATGAATGGGTTTATCTGATATTGAGGTTAGGGGATTCTCTGGATTTGGTATACCACTGGTATGATAGTTCCCACCTTCTCAGTTCTGAGGGATTGCAATCAGGGGGGAGTGATTTAATTTTTTTGTGGTATAGCAGTCATCAAAAGTTGTGATGTTGTGACTCGCAGCATGTTGAGCTGTTGGTCTATCCATATTCATAATTTTAACATCATGTCTGTGGCCATTCATTCTGATATTCAAACCATCCGTGGTCAGGCCTATGTACTGTGCTGAGCAAAGTTTACATTGTAGCTGGTATATGACATTTTTCGATGTACAATTATGATGACCCTGTATTTTGAAGACCATTTTTGTTGTTTGGCTGTTGAAACTATTTGCTGAGGGGTGTATTGGACACGTCTTGCATCTAGGTCTATTGCATGGGAAGGAGCCATGAGGAAGTTTGTGTGGTTTCTCTGCATCAGGGTCTGGTAGTTTAGGATGTGTGGTTTCTCTGCATCAGGGTCTGGTAGTTTAGGATGTACTAGGATGTTTTTCATCCTAAACTACCAGACCCTGATGCAGAGAAACCACACAAACTTCCTCATGGCTCCTTCCCATGCAATAGACCTAGATGCAAGACGTGTCCAATACACCCCTCAGCAAATAGTTTCAACAGCCAAACAACAAAAATGGTCTTCAAAATACAGGGTCATCATAATTGTACATCGAAAAATGTCATATACCAGCTACAATGTAAACTTTGCTCAGCACAGTACATAGGCCTGACCACGGATGGTTTGAATATCAGAATGAATGGCCACAGACATGAGGTTAAAATTATGAATATGGATAGACCAACAGCTCAACATGCTGTGAGTCACAACATCACAACTTTTGATGACTGCTATACCACAAAAATAATTAAATCACTCCCCCCTGATTGCAATACCTCAGAACTGAGAAGGTGGGAACTATCATACCAGTGGTATACCAAGTCCAGAGAATCCCCTAACCTCAACATCAGATAAATCCATTCATTTTTTTTTCCCAAATAGCCTTATCTCTTTTTCCCTGACAGACTTATATAAACTATAATCACTCATATGCTCATGGAAACAATATATATATATATATATATATATCTTTAATCTGTGCATCTGTGACATCTGATTTCTACTCTACACAATCTGTGATTACAACTTGTATTTATTTTATTTCAATCTCTCATATTTCTTTTTGTTTTTCTTTTCGATTGACAAAGACCACTGTGTGGTTGAAATATATCATTGTTTAAGGGCTTTTATGTGTTTCTATTTCAAGACTACAGTGTGGACTCTTACCAAGGTAAGTCTGTCAGTCTCCTAGTCCAAAAAATCTATATATATATATATATATTATAACGACTTTTGTTATAATTAAATTTATATTTGAATGTTATTTATTTACCTTACCTATTAATGTCTCACCTTCAGGTTTATAAAAGAATTAACAATCTTATCAATTTTTAAACATCACTTGCATTTATTCTCTTCAATTAACTCTACACATTATTCCAAATTTATATTAATATTGTGCAGTGACAGGATTGATATCTTAACTAAATTTACAATGATAAAAGGTGGACTTCTGAGGCTTTAGATTTCTAAAGGGTGGTTGTCTAACTGTTTTAACTTAAGGTTGTCAGTAATACATTGTCCCGTGTTAATTTTGAGTATGTTTAAATCTTCCGCTTGTTTTAGTTGATATTATTTCCATGGCCACTAATTTAGTTTGTGTTGTATCTCTTTTATTGTTTAATTCTAAGCTTTCATACTTCAATTGTTCCTTGTTCTTAACTAATACATCATTAAATTCTTCTTTAAAGTCTTCATTGTTCTTAACTAAATTATCATTAATTTCTTCTTTAAGGTCTTCCTGATATTTAATTATTTCATCTATCTTTCTGTTAGTTTCATCTACTTTACTAATTAAAGTTTGTTTTAAATCTTGTGTAGTTTGTTTAGTTTCATCTAATTTACTATTTAAATCTTGTGAAAATTCGTCCAATTCACTAATTAAAGTTTTCTTTAAATCTTGTGTAAATTGATCTATTTTCGTACTAAAGAATTGCATTAACTGTTGCATATCTATTCCGGTGTTAACGCTAGTACCTGCAATTGTCTCTGTCCCCACACCCAAATTTTGTTCATCTACTTTATTCATGATTTAAAGTTTCTTCTCTAATAATGTTCACTATAGTCTTAATATTGTTCACAGTTTTTTATTAAATTTCCTTAATTAACACTTTTACTTAAGCCAACAGATTAATAAGTTTGTTTATTAATTTATGATTTACTTTATTTATTTATATTCACCATTTCTATTTAACTTTACCAACTAGTTGGGTGTCAAATTATAACTTAACTTTTGTTATAATTAAATTTATATTTAAATGTTATTTTATTTACCTTACCTATTAATGTCACACCTTCAGGTTTATAAAAGAATTAACAATCTTATCAATTTTTAAACATCACTTGCATTTATTCTCTTCAATTAACTCTACACATTATTCCAAATTTAAATTAATATTGTGCAGTGACAGGATTGATATCTTAACTAAATTTACAATGATAAAAGGTGGACTTCTGAGGCTTTAGATTTCTAATAGAATAACATAAAAAGAAACAGTATTAAAAATTTTATTCTTGCTCTCGGGGTCGCTATTACGGGAACTGTGCTTTTAAATTAGAAATGGTGACTAGAATAATTTTTATAAATTTTGATGAACTTAAAATTTGTTTTAAACTAAAGCTAGATGTCTGTTGGCTACACTTATATTCAAATATACTTATTGTTATGAAGAGCCCCTGGAATCCTGGCTTTGTTCACTTCAGCGCTTACACTTGACACACACAAAAAAACTTACTTTTATATTTCAAAAAAAACTTTACGTCGCACTTTTCTAAATTTTACTTATAAAAAAACTCTTTACTTTATTTAATCCATTTCTCCCTTTACAACACTTCCGTCCTGGTCCCCACCAACCTGCCTGCCTCTCTCTGAGACTCTCCTCAAACTTCCTCCCTAAACTTCCGATCATTTAGTTTTTATTAAAATCTAATCTCTCCCACTACCACCAATACATTCTTAGAAATCATAAGAACATCTCGTTTATTACTCCGTTTGAGCACAAAATTTCTCATATGTTTTCTTTCCTTATTGTCAATAATAAAGTTTGTTGAATTTGGAGTAATAATTAAGAGTCCAGGGACATTAAGAAGGGTTATGACATCACATACTACATACAGTCTGACAATGTGTTATTTTATAATAAATATAAATCTATGGTTATAAATGAAATATTATTTATTATAATTTTTATTATTTGGTACTAGACGTGTCAAATATACTGTGATAAGAAATTTCAGTCATTTAAAATATTGTTTAATATAGACAGTCAAACATGTAACAAACCCTAAATAAGAAAGTTACTATGATTAGTTTATATGACAGTCATGTTTGTTGAAATGGATAAATTTGCTGGAGAGTCAGACAAGGTAGAGAAAAATAAGAATTCTCTGTTCTGGTTCATTACTTATTGTTTAAAGTAATTTTGTGAATTTTCATGAGTTTTAAATCGGAGACAAGATTATTGTTATTGCTGAATACTGAAATGTTATGTTAATATTGTATGTTATGTTTGCAGATTATTTCAACTTCACCACCAAAACAAACTGGTGACATTAACATGAATTCTACAACAGCAAATGCAGTTCGTAGTAAAACTACAAACCCACCAGTAGTGCAATATGATCCTCGAAGTGATCTGCTCAAAGCAATTAGAGATGGTATGACAACTTGTATTTTAAAATTTAATGTTCTTTACTGTTGTTATTAAAAACAGATACATAACAAAACAAATGAAAATGGGTTCAATTAATCCTGTAGAATTTCAATATGGTAATTTTGATTATTCTGTGGATGTACATTTCTTTTGTATCCTTGCCTAAAAGGCTTATTTTCCCATGAATGTATTCCTATAATTCAACTCAAATGGTTGATAAATATTGTATGTAATTTCAGAGCTGTTTACTTATACATAAAGTAACGAAAACAGGCTAGTTTCAGACAGATGTCTTCCACCTCTGTATATTTTGTCCTAAATAGTCATTCAAGTGATAACCTTTTACCAGTATTAGTTTGTCATTTAGAATAGTCCGCATTTTACTTAACTACGCACTTTAAAGCAAATTTGCTCTGGATTCGTTATCATATTACAAAAGGACTACAATATATTTCAATCAACAAGAAAAACAAAATAACGTATTTAATTTAAAGAAAAATATCTTCAAAACATTTAATTGAAATAAGAATAGTAAAAGAGAAAACAAATAAATATACCTGTTTATATGGCAAACGCTTACCATCACTAATGACTGAAGGTAAGAGAGGGGACTTACTACCCCTGTGGAAGACAAACTAACATACCCAATCTTTTTGAATATGCAAAGGCATATTTAATAAAAATATAACATCAATTGAAACGGGATAATATTTTGTATGTTGCTCGTAACAGAAGATTTAGAAATCCTGTAATAATCCAACTACTTTTGCTTCAGTACAAGAATTGTATTTTGTATAAACAGATATGTAAAAGGTTTGATTATAGTTCTGATAATAGTGTACAATCAGTTTAATTGAATATTTCTGATCTTTTTTATTCAAATATTATTTTGTAGTCCATTACGTTCGGTGAGTCTTATTAATCACTTAAACAATAGTTTATGACTATCCGAACTTTAAATTTTGTAAATTTGTTAAAACTTACTGAGACAGAACGTTTTCGATCGCTATGTTGTGATCTTCATCAGTGTCATCTGCTTGGAGATGTCGGGGTCACCTAACATGTACACCAACGTACCCAACCATACCCGAAATGCTCAACATCCTAGAAACCCAGAGCAACATACCTAAAACCCACGTTACCGAAATCATAAACATCCTCCAAACCATCACCAAACAAAACTATTTTACCCGTAACTCAAACTTGTATTCACAACCAGATGGCCTACCTATGGGAAATCCTAAGCAAAATTTTTCTACAACACATAGAAAACACCAAGATACTCACAAACAATACACACACACACAAAATCATTTACTGGCACAGATACGTCGATGATATCATAACACTATACAGAGGCAACCCCGTCGATGCACAAAACTCCTCACCTCACTAATAAAATACACCCAAAACTCCACTTCACTTCAGAAATTGAAACCTACCGATCCCTAAACTTCCTTGACCTAACCATAACAAAAAGCCACACACAAAAACACAGCTTCAACATTTACAGGAAACCCATAACAACAGACACACTTATCCACAACACCTCAAACCACCCTATCCAACACAAACACGTTGCCTTCAGATCCATGGTCCTTAGACTTATAGAACTCCCAATGACCACAGAAAACATAAACAAACAACTAGACACAATTAAACATTTAGCATACACAAATGGATACAACACCACAATAATAGACAAACTGTGGTACAAAATACAAATACACTAAAAGTAACACTACAGACAGGGAAAACAAATACATCACATTACCATACTTAATCAAAACAACAAACAAAATAGCCTCCAAATTTCAAAAAATAGGATACAAAATAGCATACTAAACTAATAACAAGTTACAATTCAAAATACAACACGACACCAACAACAAAGATAAACTACAAGCACCAGGCATATACAAACTGAACTGCGACGAATGTAACAAATTCTACATTGGGCCAAACAGGTTGCCGCTTTAAACAAAGAGTTGAGGAACACAAACAGAACACCAACTCAATTACATAAAAGAAACAGGACACAAATACACAGACATTTACCATAACCTAGTAATCCTACACAACAACACAAAAGGACCATATCTCAACGCACTAGAACAAGCTGAAATTTACAGACACACAAAAATTCAAAGTACAAATATATTAAACGAACAAACACAATACAAATCACACATACTCTTTGATACTATCGAAAGCCTGCCTTTAAAACCGTCACCGCTTGACCCGACATCTCCAAGCAGAAGACACTGATGAAGATCGCCACATAGTGGTCGAAAACGTTCTGTCTCAATAAGTTTTAACAAATTTACAAAATTTAAAATTCTGATAGTCATAAACTATTGTTTAGGTGATTAATCAAATATTATTATTTGGATGATTCTTGTTTATTTCATTTTCAGTTTGCAATTATGGTACAATTATGCAAACTCAAAATAAATATCATTTCTTGCTCATCTACAAGTAATCATTATCCATTTTTGTCCTTTTCAGAAATTGCCTTTAAACTTGCAGTGTTTTGTTTTGTCATTTATTTTCTACAGGATTTACATACAGTAATTTGAAAAAAAATCTATTATCCTAGAAATTACATTAATTTTATTAATGTTGTAGGTAAAGTTCTTTTTATAAAATAACTCATATTTTCTTGTTTGTTTTAAGGTATAAAACTGAGAAAAGTAGAAAAAATAGAACAAAAGGAAGGGGAAAGAGTGAATGCGCTCCATGATGTGGCATCGATTCTTGCTCGACGAGTTGCAGTAGAATTTTCTGATTCAGACTCTGCGTCAGAGAGTGAATATGACAGTGAAGGTTGGGGTGAGCAAGAAACAAGTGCATAAGGATATCGTAAACACTTTTTTTCTAATGTTCATAGTTTTCTGCGTTTAAGGAATCCCAGCTTTAACTATAACAAATTATTAAATGAATACCATAGATATTGTATGAAAGAAACAAATCGTAAAATTTATATTTAATTTTATTGGTGAAAATAGATGAAACTTTATTTGTTAAAACATAAATATAGGTTACTGTAGATTTGCTGTTATCTACCCGTCTTACCTTACTTATTAAATTGAGCATTTTCTAAAATTTTGTTTAAGTGAAATAAATTATATGCTACTAAGGTACATTGTCTGAACTAATTAAATATACATTTCTCATAACTTATATAAGAATCTGGGGATAAGCAAATTTTTAGTTTAGTCTTGGGCTAATCTACTTGTACTAAAGAAGAAGCACAAATAAACTATTAATATTTGATTGTACATCTGTTGATCTGGTGTGCTGTAACATGCAATCCTAATCCTGTTGGATTTATTTAGACTCCCATTTACAAAGATAAAAGTGTAGAATTTAGTTGTACATATTATCATAGATATATAAGTAATTGACATTATGACATTTTATTATATAAATTGTATATAGATCTATATTTTTGTTTTTATTATAATGTGCATCTATGTTATGAAACCAAAGTATTGCAAATATATTCCAACGAATTATAATAAATATTTTATAACCAATATAATAATTAAATCTATTTCTAATGACTGCACATTTTAATTTTATATTGTATATTTTTTTTAAGGTGCTTGTCTATTTTGTGTAAACAGCATGTTAGGAAGAGCTTGAATGTTGTATAGATATTTTTCCCTATTTATAATGTACATAGTTGATATTTTAGGTGTCTATAAAACTTTGAAAAATGTTTTTTGTGATAATAGATTGACAGGTAACTTTTCATAACAGATGTGCATCTTCTTTTTGAAAGCACATTAAGGGGGATTTTATGACATTTTGGATAATAAAATTTAATATTTGCTTTAAATTTTAAGTAGAATTAATATTGTCTCATCTTTAAAATAATGTAAAACCAGGTATTGTTTTTCATTTTACTTAAACTTTTATAACGGTATTTAACAAATTTATAAATTCAAACAAATTGATCTTTTTTATCTCAGGTAAATAAAGTAAATAAATATGATCGAAAATTTGAAAACTCGAAATATATTAAAACAAAATTTACTTTTATTAATAAAATGTTAGTTGAAGTATTATAAAGAAGATTTTTATTTCTTTTCATTGTTTTTTGTTTAGAATCTGACCGAAGATTAAACTTTACTCATTTAGTTTTTATTTATTTAATAAATGTAATTTTTTACAAATAAAAATTGTACAACAATATTCTAAATCTAACATTAATTTTAGCATTTCAGTTAGTTCTAACTACAAGCGGTTTCATTTCTGTAAAGTTACAATTCCTTTTTACTTTTGGGTCATAAATTTTATATTTCTAGTTAATTTAAGTTCAAACTGTAAAGAATTTGCTATTAAAACTTCAATGGTTTATTCATTAAAAATTGAATTCAAGTAACTAATTAATTATATATTCTGTTATATAATTAAATTGCAGGATCAAACTTTAATTCTGGATGTTACATTACAAGAAATAATTTATTCCTTAAGTGCCTAGTTTATGTCAGATTTTGAATAGAGTAGTTAGAAAGGGGAAGCGATTGCATGTTGAAATATATATATTTATTTAACTAAAATGCTTTAAATTTCAAATTGTTGATTAAATTTATTTCTGTAAACAGTTTGTTTTGAAAACCTTTTACATTATGCATCAAATTCTTTATTATGTTTAGTTGACTATAAATTCTCCTTTGTTTTAATAATCCAATTAAGATGGATTTCAGAAAATAATAGAATGCTTGTAATATATTATTAAAAGTATAATGATTTAATAAATATGTCAAGAAAGAGCGTCAATATTTTTAAAGTTTTTATGATCACAAAACTACATAGGATATTGAAAAAAACCCATTTCAAATATTATAGAGTTTGCTAGACAAATTCAAGTTTTTAGTACCAAACACACAGAGAGAGTTATTATATGTTATTGTAAATGTTAAATAACATTTACACAAATGTGTGTGTGTGGTATTTAACATTGTCCATTATTGTTCTGTTGCTCAGACTTTATAGAGTTATTATATGTTATGTAAACAATTATTCCACTATTAAGTACAATTAATTTTTATATTATGATGGTACCTTTCAGTCACTTGACCTTTGTCATCATTAGCTGAAAATTAATTGCACCTAATGGTGTAGTAATTAAATATATATATATATATATATGTGTGTGTGTGTGTATACATATATACATATATATATATATATATTTAGGTTAGTTTTTGTTGGTAAAGATTATTTAGATTTTTTGGACTAGGAGACTGACAGACTTACCTTGGTAAGAGCCCACTCTGTAGTCTTGAAATAGAAACACATAAAAGCACTTAACCAATGATATATTTCAACCACACAGTGGTCTTTGTTAATCAAAGAGAAAACACAAAAAGAAATATGAGAGAATGAAATAAAATAAATATAAGTTGTAATCACAGATTGTGTGTAAACAGTTTAATTGACAAAGACCACTGTGTGGTTGAAATATATCATTGGTTAAGTGCTTTTATGTGTTTCTATTTCAAGACTACAGAGTGGGCTCTTACCAAGGTAAGTCTGTCAGTCTCCTAGTCCAAAAAATCTATCTATCTATATATATATATATATATATATATATATATATATATATATATATATATATATATATATATATAGTGATATTTCACATTGTCCATTATTTTTCCACTGACTTTATAAAGTTATTATTAATTGTAAATAATTTTTCCACCACTAAGTGTAATAATTTTAAAATTATTGCACTTTGTGGTAGAAAGGTTGTTTACAATTAATAATAATAACTTTATATATATATATATATATATATATATATATATATATATATATATATATATATATATATATGAAGTTAATATATTACTATTGTCAGTAATTTTATCCACCATTAAGTGCAATGATTTTATCACGTATAATGAATCACACAAGGTAAAATCATTGCACTTAATGGTGGATGAAATTACTTACAATAGTAATATATTAACTTCATAAAGTCAGTGCAACGGAAAAACAATGGATAACGTAAAATATCAAGAATATATCTATATATATATATATATATATATATATATATATATATATATATATAGAGAGAGAGAGAGAGAGAGAGAGAGAGAGAGAGAGAGAGCTTCAATATTTTGGAAAAGTTATATCAATAAACATGGATATTAAGGCAAACTTTCTTATTCAAATTTTCAGTTTTATCTTGCTAAATAGTTGTTTCTTAAAAGTTATTCTAAAGTACTTTTTTTAGAAATTTTTGTTTCCAAATTCAGTGATTTTTTGTTGTATAGTTTTATTCAGTTATTCAGTAAATTATAACTATATAATCACTTAAAAAATTTTATTTTACTTCCTCATTTATAGAAGTGAACAAGTTGAAAATAAACACAATAGTCATGTTAACTATCCATAAGGGAAACGAAACCAAACCTTATATCCTTATAGAAGTTATAATTTCAAACCAATATCGTTTATTAAGGCTATACATTTACAACTTGTGAAAGATGATCTCATGTTTTTACAAACACACCTGAAAGCAGATCTTCAATATATTTAAAGTGTTGCTCAAGAAGTGTTAACCAGATTTTTTCTGTTTAAACAGGGACAAACCTCTCAGAGAGTAAAATTCTGTTTCAATCATGCGGACATTTTTTTGTAGCACTTTAAAAATTGTATGACAAAAATAATCCTAGAGTAAGAACTAAGTGTTTTTATTAATTTGAATTGATATTGCTACCGGAATTGTCAGATAAGAAAGTAAATAATTCTGTAATCAAATTAAATGCTTAGTAAAAATTTGCTTCAAATTTTTAGAATAGAAAATGTAGTAACTGCACAATTTGAGGACACGGTTTCGTTCAGAAATAAGACAAATATTTTTATGATATATTAAACTTTTTGTAATATAATCACATAAACCTTTCAATGACTGAACAGTATGGAAATGTTTTTCATGGCACTTAATTATGTAAAGTAATCTCAAAATTAATTTCTTACATCTATGGCATTCAAATTATAATTATGAAATATTGCTTGCTCTAATTGCAACAAAATTTAAGATCGCCACTTTTATAATCTTTATATAAACTTGAAAGGGTGTATAAAACTAACAGTTGTAAAATACACACATTGCAGCTAAAATTATGTATTCCTGATAGTACTACTGTCTTTTCTCAGGATACGAAATCAGTTTTGCATTCTTTACTTCTACCAATTGCATAACTTGTCCCAATGATTACCTCAGTGAAAATTTAGAAGTAGAATTATCTGCAGTGTTTTGTAAATTTTGTTTCTGTATTCTACAGTTTAAAATATCTTTGGTAAACAATGTTGGTTTTCAATTTGGGTTTATTTTTCTTATTTTGTTATCGTAATGCTTTTAAAAGATGTTTACGTTAAATCAGTTTGGCAATATTGTAAAGCTTGCGATAAATATACACAAAAATACAATGAAAATAGTTCATATTTATTTGTGTATAGTTTTTTTTTTAGTAATCTTGCCTAATATATATATATATATATATATATGATCAAAGATATTTTATATTAGTTTTAACTTGTATAAATAAGTTATTTCTGTACATTTTTGTAAATCTGAAAAGGGGGGTAATTTCTTTTGTTAACACAATAACCATATATAGATGCTTTTCTTTAATGGTGAGCAAAGGGTTACATGCCAAAATAATAAAGTTTTTTATTTGTAATTAGGATTATAGCAACATATTTATATTTCTCAGTTTGTCAATTTTACTGTTGTAAAAGTGTACAATTCTACACAGCTTTTTGTAAAATGTCAAGACTTTTGTAAATTGTAAGATAAAGTATATACATTCTGGTACTATAACTTAAATGTTTAAATAAAATGTTAAATGTATCATAAGAAAGAATCTTGGTAATTTGATAGAATAAATGAAACTAACAAACGAAAGATTTAAGACATTTTCTTCCCTGCTATATCTTGTTTTCAGTGGATAAGTTCATCCTGTTTTCTAAACTCAAAATTGTACTAGACATGACTAAAATTTCACTAACCTGTTCTCTTCAATATTTTGACCTTTTCAGTTTTTAAGATGGTTGGTTTTGGAAATAATCTACATAAGAGAGGGAATAATATGATTTGTATTTATATAAGAGTAAAACTTGTAGACTTACCATGGAATTCCATGGTTTTTAATATTTTTTTTAGTTGAAAGTTTTCATTTTTAGGAGGTAGGTTAGAAATCAGCCCTAACTATTTTATAGTATACTACATTTTTAGTGGAACACAAGCAAGGATACAATTGCACCACTGTAGTTTTTAGTGGGGCACACGAAAGAATAGGGTTAAACCATTTGTCAATATAAATATTGTTGCTAAAATTATGTTTTCTCAGATATTAGACCTGTATCATTTATACTAGGACTTATAGGTTTGGTTGAAACACCCTATGGTCACAGATCTTAATCTTTTAAAATAATTAAAGTTGGTTGTTGTAATTATCTTGATTTCACTTATTAAATCATAAGTAATTACTAAAAAAAACTAACTAAAAATTTTTAATCTATTATGCTGACACATTTAAAAATTGTCTTTTCACTGACAAACGTCAGTTCCAGGTTAGGCTAGGGATGGTCAATCCAATGACTTTAACGGATCGGTGGTTTTAGTGACAGCGCCAGGTTTGGACCAGTGACTTTTACTGGTGACAAGGGATGCTGAGACTGTTCTGTATGTAGCAATAACAAGCAGGCATCCACCACAGTGGTGAAATAATTTTACACCTCGCTTTTTTTTCTTTTTTTTGTCATTTTATTTTAAAATAAACTACGAAATTAAGAACAAACTACTGAGTGCAAAATAGCGTCTACTGTACACATCATTGTCGCTATCTTGAAACCTGTCACAAATCGACCACTCACACACGATATAAATCAGTAGAACCAGTGACAGTGACAAATTGACCAATGACAGCCGTGGTAAAATATCAATAAGTTATCAGTCGCAACAAAGACATTTTGCCCAATCACTCCTCTCCTCTTCAGTCAACGACACTGCACTTGAGCAGAGCCAGTGACATAGACAAATCAACTATTAATAGCAGTTTCATCCAGTGAAAGAGACTTTTTCCCGAATGACAACTGTCTATCAATCCATGTCATTGGAACTGGAATTTTCAATACGCTGTCACTGGAAATGTCAATAAGAAGCTAAGAGATATTTATCTTTAAGGTTTAAAGTCTGTACCTAATCAAACATATGCATGTAAAACAAAATTTCTAACACTTAAAATAAGCAATTTTCTTATACTACTGTATAAGGAAAGAAGATTGTAATAATATTATAAGTCTTAGGTCAAGAAAAACTTCACCTCCTGTTTTTGAGATGTTGTCTAACTTATCAACTGGTTTGTGATCTATAGTGTTTTGTTTACACAAAATCTATGAAACCAATAAATTTCTAGAATAATTCATTAATTTAATTACAGGTAAAACAAGATTACCTTTGTTGGCATAGTGAAGAAAACCTTTTCAGTATAGTTCTTGAGAAAAAAACACTTTTTACCGTCCACCCTATTTTTCGAAAGAGCTATTCAATACTTGAGTAAATTCCACCAATATTAGCATTTGCTTAACAACCTAAGGAAAGAGTAAGTTACTCTAATGCCTGAAGAATTCGAGAACTAATATGTGAAGCAAAGGCACCTATGTTTGTTTAACATGTTTACTACCGTAGCCTTGAGTCGTACATTGCCTAGAGTGTAGCAGTTACATAGGGTTTCATCAAGCTATTTCATTAAGATGGAAAGTTTTCTTTCCTTGTTGTTAATACTATTGTAGAAATTCTGAGTTAGAGCTAATTTTGTTAAGTTTTGATTGCGAAAAATTGTTACTGCAAGCTCACATATAGTATCTCAAGTAAGACCAAAATACCGCCTGTTCGATGGTGAGTTAAATTTTTTCTTAGAATGATTATATCCTAAAATTAATGTTAATATTTATTAGTTTTATATTGATAAATCATAAAATTAATGGTTTAGAATTTGTTGAATACTTCCCCAATTGTTAAGTTACGTTCAAACCTCAAAAAAGAATCTTATTTAGTATCATAATGAAATCTTGTTTGGTATTTATTATTAACCACTTGATACAATTATCTTTTCTAGTTAAAAATATTGAGTTATTTCCTTATATTTTTACCTACTGTTGAATTTCAACACATTTGACGTGTTTAGGGTACTACATTTTCAAAATAAAATAAAATACAAAGTGCATTGTATTTTTTTAAAATAGATTTTGACATTTTAAAACAATTTATAATTATAATAAAATTTTAATGAAAATACGAGGTGTGTTCAAAAAATATGCGGACTGTTTGAATTTCGCGGCTCAAGTTAGTTTCAGGAGAATCCACTTGATGTCGCTAGGTTTGTGTAAATCAACTGATTAAAACGTGGTATTTCAGTCACAGATATCTTCATTTGTTGATGAGTTACACGCAGTTTAGTAAAGAGTGTTTTTTTCATTTGTCGGATTGTAAAATGCACAGCCTGAAGCAGCAATGAATTGCTGTGAAATTTTGTGTGAAACTAGGGAAATCTGCAACAGAAACATTTGCCATGCTTAACACGGCTACGGCGATGTCGCCATGAAGCGTATTGCATGTTTCAAGTGGCATGAACGTTTTAAGGGTGACGTCCTTCAACGTCAACTGACGACCCACACATTGACAAAATCAACACCCTGGTGCGCGAAAATCGATGTATGACCATTAGGGAGCTTTCCAAAGAGTGTGGGATATCAGTTGGATCTTGTTACGAGATTTTGACCGAAAAATTGAAGATGCACCGCGTCGCTGCGAAATTTGTGCCACACCTGATTGACCGATGACCAAAAACCCAATCGCGTCCGGGAACTGCTTGATCGTTCAAATGAAGATGAGAACTTTTTGTCAAGAATTATAACCGGTGATGAATCATGGGTGTATGGTTACGACTTTGAAACGAAGGTTCAATCCTCCCAATGGGCGAGTCAAACGTCCCCAAGACCCAAAAAAGCTCGCCAAGTTCAGTCGAATGTGAAGGTGATGCTGATAGTTTTGTTTGATGCTAAGGATGTCGTTCACTATGAGTACCTCCCTAAAGGCTCTACAGTCAACCAAATTACCTACATTCAAGTCTGAGGGACGCCGTCCGACGCAAAAGGCCAGAACTGTGGAGAAGTGATAACTGGTTTTTCCATCACGACAACGCTCCAGCTCACTCAGAACTCATGAATTTTTAGCCAAATACTCGATCACTGTTCTTTAACACACCTGACCTTGCTCCTTGTGACTATCTTATTCCCAAAACTCAAAAATAACCCTCAAAGGAAGAAGCCGGAGATTAAGGCAAATGCGACGAAGGAGCTGAACGCCATCACAAAAGAAGCGTACCAGGACTGTTTTAACAAGTGGAAACACTGTTGGGATAAGTGTGTGCGTTGGGGAGGAGAGTACTTTGAAGGAGATACCAAGCGGATTCTTCTGAAACTAACTTGAGCCGCAAAATTCAAGCAGTCCGCGTATTTTTTGAACAGACCTTGTATTAATCAATAAATAGTTTGTGTACAACTTTAATTTAAGAGAATCCACCAACACAGAAATGAAAAAAGGTGTATTTGAATGGTAAAATTTTGTTGAGTAATCCCTATTGATGGGATTGACACAAGGGAACTGCCGTTGCTTTATTTTAAACTTCATGGAGAGCAATAACAAAAAAAATGAAATGATGTCAGGCAGTCATACTCACTGTGCAAAAGTATAAACGATTTTTATTATAAATTCTACAATTAATTTGCCAAACTACTTAATTTATAAGTCATGTATAGTTTTGATTTTTTGTATATACTATAAGGTTATTAATAGTGTTGCTATTGTTAATTTATAGTCATGAGATTATTGTTTTTACTGCCATCTTTAAGATGTAACTCCAGGTTGAAATATGATTCATTTTTTTTCTTACAAAAAAAATTATCAGTTAGATGCAAAGTTAAAAGGAAATATTAGAGTTAGTTCCGATAACTACGATAGAGCACAGCAGCTCTTGGGATAACTGTTTTAATTTACATTAGAGATAACAGGTTCACGAATAAACAGATCATAATTAACTCCTTAACGAGAAGCAGCAACATGATGCTATGCCCTAGCCATCCAGCGTTTTCAGTATTAAAGTTCGGGACTTCCCCATATGTATGTTAATTTAAAGACAAAATGATCAACTAGTAAACCAGTAAAGTAATATATAGTATTTAAATTATATTAAGGAACTTGTATTAATCGCCTTCAGCAACCTGGATATACTTGTTGTATACGGAATAGTTTTTAAAAATAAAATTATAATGTAATTAATTATATATTTGTTATTTTTATTCAACAGTATATCTGAGTCAAAGATAAGGACAATAATATCCAAGATAGGGATAGTAATATCCAAAATAGGGACAGTAATATCTAAGATACGGATCAAGATAGGGACAGTAAAAACTGAGATCTGATGAGCATGTGTTAAATGACAATTTTGATTGTAAAAGCTATTAAGTAGTTAATTATTCATCAAAAGGTCTTGTCTTAGAAGTTGCTAATTTGTTTCATGCTCTCAGGGATCAGATAATTTGAATATTTTCTTTATTATATTTCTAACTATAGTTTTTTACACCAATTGAATCGAATGACAAATATTTTACGATTTATTGCTTTAAAAAAGTATTTTATTTAGATTTCACACTGATATTTCTATCACCATGTTTTTAATTAGTAAAAAAAAACATTAATTTCGGTCTTGATAATAAAAGTTTATTTTAATTTTTTTAGATTACTATTGACAGCTAATTTACTTTCCATATTATAACTGTACATATCTATCTATAGTAAAACCTAATTGACTTTTAATACTTTGTTAGAAATTGTTTTTGTGTATCACATCACTGAATCAAGTATGGTAGAAAATATGGAAATTCATGAATCTGTTGCATTTAAAATAGAACAAATGCACTAAGTAATACTTCAAGCATATATTAAAACACTTAATGAAAGAGTTTCAGGTAATTCTGCATTAAATTTGTTTGCATTAATGTTTTGTTATAGTGATTCTATATATCTCATGATTATTCTTGCATCTTTATTTTATTTTTGCAGTTGTATTACACAATATGCTCAAGGAAGATTAGTATTAATATTATCAAAACAATTTCATACATACACACCTTTTCCAAGTCAGATAATCTTTGGTTTTAATAATGTTGGTAGGTCATCTACTAATTTATACGTAGAGACATCATAAAGATTCTCCAACATTAACATATTCATGATTTTACAGTATAACTGTTGGTTTTTGCTTTGTCAGCCTGGATAGAAACCTTTTTTAAAGATGACTTTCTGCATCACCAGGTTCAAGCTTCTTTTCAGGGCACCTAGACTGCAACTGTGAATATGGACAGAAAGATTTTATATAAGGAAAACAGCCAGTTTGAAACCCTAAATTGTGAGAAACATATTAATAATATTCCAATCTAATTGTAGTCATTTGCGTATATAGTCCTTTAAACTGTTATTTGCAGAAATGGAATTTTTTTTAAATAATTAAAATAATGCCTATGAAAATTTCAAAACCTCCTATTATATATCTATACATCATCTTAGTACACCATCTTTAATAACATATATTTAAATATGTATTGAAAATTAAAGATTTTATATATTTTGCTACGCCCCTTCAGCTCTCTCCTATATACGCCTGTACTTTAATTGTAAGTTCATCAAGTGTTAATTGTACTATTCAATTGTAAAAGTTTGGCGATCATTGTAGACAAAAAAATTTTAAAAGAAAAGCAAAAATGGACAGATTGCATATGAAAATATGATTTTTTTGACAAAAGGAGATATTACTGTCATTAATTTATTATGTATGGTTAATATGTTACTAATGGCTATATCTGGGAATTCGGTTTGTAAAATTACTTAAACCTTTAGCTGTTTGTTGTAGAATTATTAAACATAAAATTTTATGGAGGGAGATAATTTTAGTCGCAGTTATTGAAATTTGACCGAATATTTGTTGGAATTTGGTAAAATGTAAACACGCTTATCTTGGTCAATAGCGGATGACAGCTGAGACTCACTGTTAGTAACGGAATGGGTTTATGCCCACCCAGGACTAATTCCTAATGCTACGGCATTTGGCAAGGCCAACTGAGTGAGATCCAATCGAACTAACCAGACGGGGTATTGACGGTACAGAAACCTGACCATTCAGAAGGTGCTACTGGTCCCGAGTAGTTATAGAAAAGCAGTCAAAACTGTAGTGTCTAGTTGAAGTTTGTTTCGTCCTAGGGGTGAAACCAGTTCAGGCCTTACAGTGAGGTCGAAAGTCTCTTGCAGACTGGTAGGCCTACTACGGGTTGTGACACCTGTCTCGGGCGTGATGCTAATCACCCGGGCTGGAGTTAAGAGTTTGAGGTTGGATTCGCTGGGGCATGATTTCAGTATGCTGGACTGGAAATTCTCTTTACTAGGCACCTATCTTTGCTTTCCTTATCAAGGAGGTTGCCTTCACAAAACACACTGGAATGCTTAGTCTATACAAACGTTTTTGCAATGTCACGAGTTTTCAGAAGAAAAAGAAACAGTTATCGAGTACTCTGACACGGTCTCAAAGTCCGTAATCAAGTTACTCGTGGAAGCCTAATTGCGACGCTCGGAATCATTTAGGCTTGCTTATACAGTTCAGTTCGGTCAATGTCATATGTTGCGATACGGCGACAATCAAGGTCCTTCTGTCTCCCTTCCTCTTCCGTCAGTTACGTGTACGCATGTAGTAACCTTGTTAGATTTTGTAATGTTGTTAGTAACCCCTTTAGTTTAAAGTAACAACAGGCCCAAAACAAATACTGAAATAAGAATATTTGTTACTTAAAAAAGTTATTGCTCTTAGTACAATATTTGTTTGCTTTTTTTAACGTTACAGCAAAATATTAAAAACTAAAGAATACAATAGCCACAATGGCAGATTATTAAAATGTAATAAGAAATCGATGCCCATGACCTGAAGAAAAAAAATGTCGACATTATTGGTCACCCGACTCGGAAGCTACATTGAGGATTGCGACCCTCGTACCTCGTACACACACGCTAACCAGCCTACCTTAAACCGAGTCGTCTATTAGTTCTTGGTCTACAAAACTGAATTTTATAAACTATAACATTTAAGCAATTTATACTAGCATTTTTTGATCTTACACATTATTTCTTAGAAATGGAGGCCAACACAAGACTTAATTTAATATAAAAATATAATGAATAATTAATCTCTTGGATTTTGTAGTCCATTACGTTTGGTGAACTTAATTATTTAATCACTTGTACACTTTTACAGACAATGATTAGGATCGCCACGGAGCGATCAAAAACGTTCTGTCTCAGTAAGGTTTTACAAAAAAAATTAAGTTCGGATAGTCATAAACTAATGTATAAGTGATCAATTAATGTAATTTAATATCGTAAATTGTTACTTAATGAATGTTTTTTTCTACTATCCTTTGGAGTTCCATAACCACCGTCTTTGGACTCTATTTTCAAAGAATATGTGGAATCAAAAAAATGTCAATAAAAATTACTTAAATGTTAGAGTTTAAACAATTTTAGTTTTCTAATCCAAGGCTTTGTAGATGACGCTCGGTTTAAGGTAGGGTAGTCAGCCCGTGTGAGTGTGCATGTGCGCGGGCGCCCGTGTGCGTGTGTGTGTATGTGTGAGGCTGCCTAATTCTCTCCCCGCTTCGGAGTCTGGACGGAGTATAAACATAATTGAAATTCGTTTTATACCTGACGAAAAGTAAAATTAGTAAAATATAAGCTTTTTTAATTAAAAATAGATGTTGATAAATTAGAATTTTTGTTAAGAAAAAAAATTGACCATGTGTTAACATAGACGTTGTAATGTTAAGAAATATATCTCAAAATTTTTAAGTTTCATAACGAAATGTAGTGTTTGCTAGAAAATAATCTATCTAGGGCTTCTAATTTCGGATTCGTTACTTTGTTGAAGGCCTAGATATTAGATTATCACTTTTGTTATTGCAAAATACCCATTGTTGTTCAGCCTAGATGGATCGTGACGCAGAAATTAGATACACTTTTAATTTCTTGTTTGTAAACGTTCCTTAATTGAAATGTTTGTTTATTTTTAATGAAGTATAAAAACTATGGACTAGATTAAATTTTAGTTTTTTGTAAACTGCATTTTCTTCAACAGTGATTCTTTAAAAATACCATGATAAAAGTAGTTTCCTGTTATGCAACGTGTAGGTTTAATCTACAGAAAAAATTTTCATTTAGCTTTTATTTCTGTCTGGATATAAGTCACTTTGTTTCTTGTGATATATTTAGTGTCTGGTCGACAAGAAGACAAACTAAATTAAACACTTGGACATATATTAACACAATATGTGACACTTACCTTTAGTAGCACTTACTTTGTTTAATGAAGACGGACGTTACGGGAGTAGGGATGGTCGATATTTTCTGTCACGCTGATTTGTCACTGAAATTCGTTTGTCGCTGGTGGTACCAGTGACAAAATATGGAAAGTTCCAGTTCCAGTGACAATGGATCGATCGAAAGTTGCCTCTGTTGTGATTGGATAAAGGTCGCAGTCACTGGATGAAACGGCTGTCATTGGATGATTTGTCGCTGTCACTGGCTCTGCTCCCACCATTCGGCTCACGGCGCCTATTATCGTGCAGTGTCGTTGGCTGATGGGGAGAGGGGGCTTGTCTCCGTTTTTACTGCGCAAAATGCGACTGAAAAGTTACTGATATTTTACCACGGATGTCATTGGTTGATTTGTCGCTGTCACTGGTTCTACTCATTTAACTCGTGTGTGAGTGGTCGATTTGTGTCAGGTTTCAAGATAACGACAGTGTTGTGTACGGCAGATGCTGTTTCGCACTCGGTAGTTTGTTCTCTATTTCGTACGAGTATATTTTTAAATGAAATGAGCTTTCCAAAAAATAGTGCAGAATCATTTCACCAGTGGGGTAGGTTTGCCTGTTATTGGCACATCAGAGCAGTCTCAGTATTCCTTGTCACCGGTAAAAGTCACTGATCCAAACCTGGCGCTGTCACTGAAAGCAACGATACGTTAAAGTCACTGGATCCCTATATGGGAGATATATCGCATTGTCCACTCGCACCTAACTGACCTTTTAGTTATTTTTGGTGATGGTGGGTTAGGAGAGGGATAAATAGGTGATTTTTTAGAGAGTTTTCGTTTTTATTATGTCAAAAAGTGGATGTTCTGATGTAATTGGTTGTTGTGTATGTGTGTTTGGTGTAGTGTGAAATGTTTGTATACTTCGTACTGGTGCCATGTGTAGCATTATCTATTTTTGTTTGGTTTATGTGGAATTAGTAGGTTTGACGTTGTTTGCGTAGTTGTGGTTGGTAGATGTGAGGGGTATAACCAAGTTTTATGTAGTGTTTTTGTTTGTATACTTCGTACTGGTGCCTTGTGTAGCATTATCTATTTTTATTTGGTTTATGTGGAATTAGTAGGTTTGACGTTGTTTGCGTAGTTGTGGTTGGTAGATGTGAGGGGTATAACCAAGTTTTATGTAGTGTTTTTGTTTGTATACTTCGTACTGGTGCCTTGTGTAGCATTATCTATTTTTATTTGGTTTATGTGGAATTAGTAGGTTTGACGTTGTTTGCGTAGTTGTGGTTGGTAGATGTGAGGGGTATAACCAAGTTTTATGTAGTGTTTTTGTTTGTATACTTCGTACTGGTGCCTTGTGTAGCATTATCTATTTTTATTTGGTTTATGTGGAATTAGTAGGTTTGACGTTGTTTGCGTAGTTGTGGTTGGTAGATGTGAGGGGTATAACCAAGTTTTATGTAGTGTTTTTGTTTGTATACTTCGTACTGGTGCCTTGTGTAGCATTATCTATTTTTATTTGGTTTATGTGGAATTAGAAGGTTTGACGTTGTTTGCGTAGTTGTGGTTGGTAGATGTGAGGGGTATAACCAAGTTTTATGTAGTGTTTTTGTTTGTGACTGATTTTATAAATTTTTGGTAACATGTGTAATAGTCCAGGATCTAAAGGGAGTTGAGCATGCAGTGAAAGCCTAAAGCAATTTTATTTCAGATTATTGTTCTAGGCATTTTGGTGATTGTAAAACGTTGTCGTCGTCGATATACCTGGAGGAGAGGGGGTAACATCGTGGGGAACGCGTTGTACTGGACCCTTTGTTACTTTTTAACTATAAAAGATAAAATGATTTTTTTTTAACTCACAAAAATAAGGGTTTCAATAATAATACTTACATAAAGATGGCTAACTGTAATACCCACTGAATAAAAAATTATTTTTCTTGAAACTTTTAATTTTACTTTCATTTTTTAGAGAATTTTCATTGGAAAATTAACCCATTGCAGTAAACTTAAGCTGGAGACTAAGATGAAAGTTTGTTTTAATGTCTCTGGAATTAAAACAATATTTATTCAAATTTATACACACAAATATATACTAATATCACGATAATTTCCTTTTCTAAATTTTGGTAACTTTGAAACGAAGCGTCCGATTAACTATCCAATTTGGCAAGCAGTTGTAATTTGTTATTTATTCGAACATGTTTGTTAATAGGAAGAATCGATCAATCAGAACTTGACTTTCCGCGCGATTTTTTAATACGGAAAATTGTTTTTTTATATCCTGTACGGATTTATTTTTATGGATTTATTGGAAAAAATGAAAAAAAATTATGTTAGGCTAAAAATGAAAATGGATTTATTTTATATGGATTTTTAAATACGAAAACTGTCAAGTATCGAATTTTGACGAAATGTTGTTTGGTATGGAATAAATTACAGCAATGCCATCCAGGATGTGCACTTGGTTAACAAATTTGCTAACGTTTGTGGGAACTAGTCTCAGATTTAATTTCATTAATTAAATCAGATTTCACACTTATCGTTAAGCAGGCATTTTCCTCTGCTAAACTTTAAGGGTAATCCGGAAGTTCATGTTTTAATAACTCTTGCAACTTATTTTTTCTTTGAGTCACTACCATTATTAAAGAAATAAGAATTGTTACAAAAATCTTTATTTTGTTCTCTGTATGTTTCACTTCCGAAAACAATGACACACTCAAAATACGAATTCTTCCAATTGGAGAGTAGATTCCTTTAGTTTTCTCGATGCCCCTTTCGTCCTTGAACTTTTCAAATAACTTTCCTCTTCCTTCTTGAATATTAGAAATTTTAAAAATGTCTATAAAAATAAATTAGTATTTTGAGTATGTCATCATTTTTGAAAGTGAACCATTCATTACTCTACCTGAAAACAAGTGAACCCTTATAAAGTGCGTTGCAGATCACTTATTAAAAAAAGATAGCAGTACCTGTTGGAAAAATATCTGGAGTATTTGAAGAGGAAAATAAATGCAAAAAATCTTGGTTCCTTCGTGCAAATGTACAAACTGTTCTAAACCATCTTCTTCTTGCTCAAAAAAGGAAAGTTCTTAAATGTATGATCGATCCTCTGCACTTTTTATTACTTTGTACTATACTTTAAAAACTTTATATAAAATTGTGTTCCTCCAGTTTGCATTTGTTATTCCATCTTTTATAGTATAAAAGATACAAAGGGTCCATCCAGTACAGCTCATTCACCGCGACGTTCCCTTGTCTCCCACTCTATGTCAAACACGTTTGCCACGTATGTCGATTACGTCTAACCGCCCGCGTGCCCAGAACAATAATCTAAAATAAAATTGCGTTAGGCTTTCAGTTCATTCTCAACCCCTTTAGATCCTGGACTATAAAATGAGCTTTCCGCTTATATTATAGGCTATGCAGGTTGTTTTTCTATTTGTGTAATTATTTGATCGAACAGAGAATTTGAAGAGTATTTGTGCTTGGTGTGCGGTTTTTAATTTCTTGAGTAGACAAAGGAAAAAATCTCCCAAAACATCCACTCTCTTTAAACGAGAAAAGCAAATTCTGATTTAGGCAAGTGTCACAAAATAGATATTAAGTTAAAACATTTATTAAAATAAGATATATTAAATATTTTATTTTAGTATATTTGTTTGTGTGTGATGTCATAAAGTGTGTATGAGTTGACATCATAACCGTAAAAACTCCTTAAAAAATCACATAATATCCTTATCCTAACCCACTCCAACTTTCCCCATTCCTCCAACCCAAAACAATCTAGGGGATAGTTACGATTGAGGTTGTCAATGAGACAATTCCCCAAAAACGGCTGCCCTCATTAAATTAAAAAAGTGGCAAATATAACTTATTATGTCCGTTTAAGTATAAGTAGCAGTTCAATCAATTTGAAGATGGACTCGAATAATCTAATTTTGTACTAGTCTAATGCATTGAATAACAATTGTCAAAACCAACTAATGCTTGAAAAAGGTTGTATCGAGTCAACGTTACTTAGTTTTTTTACAAATATTACTTAAAAATACATTCCGAATAACATAGAAGCTATTAAAAATGTCACAACTATAAATAGTGGTTAAAACACACTTGTTAACACATAACCCCACCTTACAAACAGAACTATTTAATTATTGTGTTATGTTTTATAGAGAAACTTCGGTTAGCTTAATACAGTTTTGTGTGTTTGTAAATTTAAGTTATGTTTGTATTTTTTCAAATACCCCGATTTATGGTTAAATTTGAAACCACTTCTTTTATTTAGTATTTGTAATTAGCATTCACGTAAATAAAAAAAAACAAAAAATCAGAGCAAAAGAAAATACATCGGCCAAACCTGTAGGTCATTATTGTACGCTTCGAAGAACGCTTACCCAAAGAAATGTAACAAACCCAAAATCCAGCTACGCAAAACACCTAAAAAACACGCAACACAAGGACATACATACTAATTTAAATGTTCTCCACACATTAAAACAAAGTAAAAAATTAATAACTTTAGAAAAATACGAGATATACAAACACTACGCAACAGGTAAAGAAAACATATTAAATGATCGCACACATTTAGAAGCCAACAGCCTTTTTCATTACATGATACACAACCAAAATAACCCATCCCATCCCACAGTCATAAATCCATCCCGTTACAGCCTTTGTACCAAACACGATGCCGCCAGTAGAGGCTTGGCTTCGTAAAAGGAACGAATGTTTTGAAACGCCTCAGCAAGTAAGCCATTACGTATTCACTTAGTTAAGTACTTTTTAAATATAGTAAAAGAAATACATTTACAAGTCCATCAACTAACTTACATGCAAGAATGAAACCAATATCCTATATAACGATTATCCCTATAATATAAGATAGCGTTTTATTTGCTCGGAGAATTTATTTTAGGGAATGACAGTCTATTTTAGAAACTTGGTAAATAGAGTTGCTTGTTGTAATCATCTAGAGTTCACTGATTAAACTATAATTAATTAATACGTGACTTAGTGAATACTTAAGTATTCGAAACGCGTCAGCAAGAAAGCCCTTAAGTATACATTCGCTTAGTTACATATTAATTAATCTGGAAGTAGTAGAAGGGTTTCAACGACTTGAGAAGAGAAGAGAAGAGAACTAAAATTTGGCCGAAAGAGAGGCGTAAGAGTTGGACTAAAATAAAAATGTATTACAGAATAACAAGACTTTACCCAACCTACTGGAGAAAGTCATCAGGAATGCGAGAAAATTATAAAAGCTTCCCCTCACGCCCCAAAAACTACAAACTCTTGATGATAGTAATCCCTCCTCCACGGAACAGGTAAGAAATTAAACATAAATAATTGCTAAACACTTTTAAATGTTTTAACTTGCCTATAGTAGTACTTACTTTGCTTGTTGAGGACGGCCGTTTCGGGAGATGTATCCCTTTGTCAACTCAGACCGTAACTGATATCAAGGTTTACGTAGGTTAGGGTGGGGGTGGGATATTTTGGTGGTGTGGGTGTATTTTGTGTGTATTAGGAGTTATGATGTCAAAAAGTGTGTGTGAGTTGTAATGTAATTGTGTATTGAGTATGTGTGTAGGGTGTAGTTTGAAGTGCCTGTATATTTCGTATCGTTCTGTTGTGTAGCGTTGGTTATTTCTGTGTTGTTTATGAAGAATTTGTAGGTTAGATGTTATGTCTATGTAGTCATGTTTTGTGGAGTTGAGATGATTAGCGAAGTTTGATTGGTAGTTATTGTTTTTTAGTGCTTTTATATGTTCTTGGTAACGTGTGTAGAAGAACCTCCCTGTCTGGCCTATGTAAAAACTGGGGCATGAACTGCAAGTTAGTTTGTAAACTCCAGTGGTGTTGTAAATGTCGTTGATTTTGTTGTTGGGTTTTAACCGTTTGTTGAGAGTGTTGTGTTTGGAGTAAGCTATTTTGTAGCTGTTTTTTTTTTTTTTTTTGTAGTGTGTTGGTTAGATTGTGGGTTTTGGATGATCTGTGTGGTATTCATAAGTATTTTATGGGATTGTCATCTTGTGTGTTTTTATTTGGGTTATTATATTTATTTTTTAGGCGGTTGTATAATTTGTCAATCATTGTTAGGCTGTATCCGTTCGTTTGTGCTATATATTTTATGGTGTTTAACTGGTAGTGTTCATCTTTGTCTAACGGTGTTTTAAACAGGCGATATATCATGGTGTTGTAAGCAGCTAGTTTATGTTTGTGTGAGTGGTTTGAGGAACTGTGTATGGTCGTATTAGTACTGGTGGGTTTTTGGTATATGTTGAATTTATGTGTTTGTTTGTTCGTTTAATTGTAAGGTCTAAGAAGTTGAGGGAGTTTTGTTGTTCTGTTTCGATGGTGTATGTTAGTTTTGGGTGTATGGAATTTAGGTATTTTAGAAATATGTATGCTCTGCGTGTGTTGCTTTTTTACAAAAACATTTAAAAGTGTTTAGTGATTACTAGTAGCTCACGCGAAGATGGAATCAACCAAAAATAATTGCATTGAATGGTACAAAAAAAAAACATTTACACATCTTTTATTTCTAACTTTGGCCTACAAAACGATAGAACTTACCGCACAAAAGAAATGGAGGTGTTAAAGTTGATTTTTTTCAAAACTTGTAATTTTTTGAGTCAACAAGTCAGCAAGTTTAATTACAATTCGAGGTATTTTGCGAGTTCTACGTCAAAAAAATAAAACCAAAACGTTTTATGTGTGGCGTTGACGGGATGGGAAGTTGGTATTTCGCAAAATTTATAACTTTTGGGGCTTGAGCGCTAGTTTTCATATTTTTATTCGTATTCCTGATGACTTTCTGCTACTCCAGGTATAATTTTTTGTTGTTGTAAAATCAATTACGTGGGAGAAGGAAGTAAATACCGAAAAATATATTTAAAATATGTCATGTAAGAATATCTTGACGTCAGAATTTACAAGTTAACATCTACGTATTTTCTATAAATGGATTTAACCTTTGATTCGTAATCAAATAATTTCCGTCGTAGAAAGTTGACCTCTTACCACAGTCTCGGGACGTTATAGGCCATTTTCCACGATACTGCTAAATGATCATGCGATAAAATAGTTGTGTACTTTTAATGGTTGACCACGCTTCCTCAGAAATCGATACTTGAACTCTTGAAACATAGTGTCGGCCTTTGAATGTTTAGTTCATTCAGTTTTATTCCCTCAATATAACTGCGAAGTGATCACGTGACCAAACGTTGAAGTAAACAAACATCCAGCATTCATAGACTAACCACGCTTACTTGCGCAATCCATGGAGGACCTAGGTCAAATCATATGTTTTTGTTGTTATAAACAAAATGCTCTTGTTTCTCAATAAATGTTTATTAAGCTTATCTAGATTTTAAAACGTTTTCTGCAAGCTGTATTTCGGAAGCGGAATTATCTGTGTGAACTAATTTAATAATAATCATAAATTAGTTTATTTATTAATGTAAAAACTGGTTTGGCGTATCATGTCAAAAGACTGATAACAGTGGTGGCTGGTACCTAAAACCAATGGAGTTGCAGATCGTTTTAAGGCAAAGAAGTCGTAATCATAAAAACTTGAGGGGCTGTTACAGGGAAAATATATAGATATCGTATTTGTTGATTCCATCTTCACGTGAGCTACTAGTTTTCACTCAAACTTGTAAATATTTTACAATTTGCCTATACTTATATTTGTTGAGGACGGCCGTTTCGGGAGATATGCCCCATTGTCAACTCAGACCGTAACTGTTTCAATGTTTTCATAAGTTAGGTTGGACACCTTAACCTATGAAAACCTTGAGATCAGTTACGGTCTGAGTTGACAATGGGACATATCTCCCGAAACGGTCATCCTCAACAAATATAAGTAAGTTCTACTGTAGGCAAGTTGTAAAATATTTACAAGTGATATAAATATCCTTAATACTTTGTGATTTATTCTATTAAAGGAAATATATTGGCATCTTTTATTCTATTTTTACTTATTTAAGACACATAAACTTAAGTCATGGGTTTATTTATTCCTAAACCAATCTCAATTCATTCTTAACTGTGAATGTCAACAAACTCGGAGCTGGACGGAGACGCTTCTCTTCGGATGAAGCCTACCTTTACTAAACACTTTCGAGGTTGCAGCCCATCAAATTTTTATTTTAAATGCAGATTATTATGAAATTTGTACAATGCAGACGTAACAACTAAACTTATGCAGTAGCATTGGCAAAAAAAAACTATAATAAGCCCTACTCAATTGAATTGAATCGAAGTATACGGTGAATTGAGATTTGTATTAAAATTATTTCAACATCACATTTAAATAACCTCTAATAGAAATGGAAAAAGGTTATATTAAATCATGTTATAGTTGAAAATAAAGATCACTGAGTGTGCGTGTTGCAGTCGAATGTGGGATTCCTCGAACGGTTTTACTCCACAACGCAAACGTACCTTTTGCGTCTATAAAGGTTTTTATTTTAAAACCAACGAGACAACAATAATGAAGATCTGCTCTTATCATACATTCTTAGTCGTACACAAAACCATAAATAAACAGTGGCTCTAAAAGTATTCCAATAATTCAAGTAAAATTTGATGTATAACCGACAGCGTTACAAGTTGATCTTTATGCAAGACCTTCGTAATTGGAAAATCCAGGGGTTTCTACATACTGAAGAAAACAAATTAATTACTATTTAATTATTATTTGAAGTAACTTATTATTATTTTCCAAATACGTGAGACAACCTTCAATGAAATTATAGGTTATTATTATATTGGATAAATTATGGAAAATTTAGAGTACAAACATTGGTAAAGTGTGACAATCTTTGATACTTTTTAGTATACAATTACTAAGGCTATGTTGTGCCTTACAATGTTATCTAATTTGGAAAAATACATTTTCGAGATAAAATAAGGTCAATAAAATTTTAATTATGTTTTTACGATAATTAACCTTCAAAGTTGATTATTTATTGCTAAATGGGTACCAGACATTTTATATTTTCAGCTCTAATGTTTTATGTAGGCCGTTTCAGCATGTCTTCAAAACCAGGCAACCTGTTTGGAATTTCGATGGCTTATTAGATTTCGTACTTAATCAGGAGTGCCATACTCAAGCCTACTCAACCGGAAGTTTTTCTCAACAGACTGAAAAAGTTTTCCAATTTAATTTTTAGGTCCAAATTAAAATGTATCGTGTTATATATTTGTTACATGGTTTTTAAAAATAAAAAAAAATAAATAAAAAATGTTTTCTATTTTCTGACTTTAAGATAAAAACATATTCTCGTATTAATATTTTTATCCGGCTTACTATATATTATAAACCGAAAAAATTTGAATAAATTAATTTTTTTATAGTTGATCTCGCGGTTGTGAACAACTAACCAAAAGTAAAGAATAAAAATAAAACTCCGTAATTTGTAGGAAAAGGTATTTGTATCTATTAAATGATAGGGTCTATTACAATAAAAAAATACGCCTGAATATGTGGAACGTCTTCAGGAACACAGAAAATAATAATATTAAAAAGCTACATAGGCCACACATTAACTACACACACACTCAAATCATTTTAAAATCTAGATTTCTTTCTAAATTAGAGCTACAAAGTACATTAAAGTACATTACTCATAAAGAATAAGTAAATTTCTTCACAAAGTAGCCTACATTATAATATAGTGACAAAGTGTGTATCCGGTTAGGTTAGGTTTGTTTACATATTTTTTTTAATATAAAGTTTTCTAACATGAGGTAACCAGTAGATGCAGTTATGTGATGTGTGTGGATTCCATCTTGTATGTGATAATGACATACTCAGAAGAAGGTCATTACATTTGTCGCTCTGTTAGCTAAAATTGGGAAATTTAATTTTTAGAACCATATCTCGTCTACCCTGATACTTTGTAAGTAGAGATTGCGGCGGGATAGTCAGGACACTTGAGTCGTGGGGGAAAACCCAGCCTTCAGGCGGTCTTACGTCATTAACCCTTTCAACCCTTTAGCCTTCAGGCGGTCTTACGTCATTAACCCTTTCAACCCTTTCGTTTAACCCTTTCAACCCTTTTAATCCTTTTAGTTAACTCTTTCCCTTTCAAGACTGGTGCCGTCGATTCTGAAAAAAATCTTTTTACCTGAGTCGTATTCGAACCCCGTATGTTTGTGTTTAGAACCATCAACGCTAACCTCTCGGCTAACTTGTCCAAACAATAGAGACGCTTTTATTTGTGCTATATGACCAGTATTGTCGTTAGTCTTCTTGCATGATAGGATGTCATTGATCCTTTCTCAAGGATGGCTGCCGTATAATTCAGGAAAAACCCATTCTCCAGGCGGTTCTGGATCGAGGTCATGTATCCCACAGGAACAGGGGGGTTTGATGCCAAGGGAACGACGGGAGTGGACGGATTTGATCTATACGGATGCCAAGGGAACGACGGGAGTGGACGGATTTGATCTATACGGATGCCAAGGGAACGACGGGGGTGGACGTTTTAATTTATTTTATTCTGAAAAATCTTTGTATCTGTGTCGTATTCGAAACCCTAATGTCAGTGTTCAAGGCACCGACGCCGCTATCCTCTCGGCCACCACGGTCAGCTTCTGTTGCATCTATATAATAATAGGCCCGAAGTTGTTTCGTTTTGAATAAGTGTAGAATGTCTATAACAGTGCGCAGCAATATTTACTTGTTAACAAAAAAAATTTCCTTCGATCAAAACGTAAATATTAGAACATTTCGCACTTTATTTACTTGTTAAAAAATATGAATGGTTAGTTTTCTGCTGGATATTTATAAGTATAATGATTGAACTCTATAAACAGAATATTAGAAGAGTCTATAATTTACAATCAACGTAATAGTGAACTTTCGCAGAATTAAGATTTGTATAAATCAGCTTCTTTACAATTTAAGATATTATAACAAATAAATATATTAAAAAATATACTGACACAGAAGTATAACGAGAATGGATAGCTTTTATATAATTTTTCTGCTGGATAATTATTAGAATATTAATAATACAATGTATAAGTATTGGGAACAGATCAAAGACAATTAATTCATGCTTTTTTAACACTAAACGTTTTGCACTTCTTTCCGAAATTCCTTTCCAAGAGCTCGTTTTTATTAAACCATGTGGCTTACAATTTATAAGCATTTGAGTTAATTGTTACATATTACAGCTGAAATTATTTCCAATAAATGATATTTTCGTTTAAAAGACAGTAAGTATAAATTCTATTGTTATTTTCAAGAAATGTAGATAATTTATAAGTAACATCTTTTTCATTACGGTTTTGGAATTTATATTTTTAGAGTTCATACAAGTTACTTTTGATTATTTTACGGTATTGGAGTTTACCATAGACGATCAACCAAAATAAACCGAAAATTACGTCAGAAGATCGAATCTTCTAATTCTCTTAAGACATATATTTAGAAATAAACGGATTTCTGTTATAAGAAGACGTTTACCTCGTTAAATGAAATATATTCTCGTTTAAAAGATAGTATTTTTTATTCATTAACCAAGGTATTATATAATTATTTTTATACAAATATACACTGTAAATAAACACTTTTTTATTTCAATACGAAAATATTTATAAAGAAATGATTTTCATAGTCTTTTGAAAGAAAAAACTACACTTTTCAAATGTAATAATTCAATTAGTAAAAAATATACTTAAACAAGCAGTTTTATAGAAACAGTAAGCAGGTTTCAGCTAAAAACCTTTTTAGATATAACTCATGTATCCCACAGGAACAGGGGGGTTTGATGCCAAGGGAACGACGGGAGTGGACGGATTTGATCTATACGGATGCCAAGGGAACGACGGGAGTGGACGGATTTGATCTATACGGATGCCAAGGGAACGACGGGGGTGGACGTTTTAATTTATTTTATTCTGAAAAATCTTTGTATCTGTGTCGTATTCGAAACCCTAATGTCAGTGTTCAAGGCACCGACGCCGCTATCCTCTCGGCCACCACGGTCAGCTTCTGTTGCATCTATATAATAATAGGCCCGAAGTTGTTTCGTTTTGAATAAGTGTAGAATGTCTATAACAGTGCGCAGCAATATTTACTTGTTAACAAAAAAAATTTCCTTCGATCAAAACGTAAATATTAGAACATTTCGCACTTTATTTACTTGTTAAAAAATATGAATGGTTAGTTTTCTGCTGGATATTTATAAGTATAATGATTGAACTCTATAAACAGAATATTAGAAGAGTCTATAATTTACAATCAACGTAATAGTGAACTTTCGCAGAATTAAGATTTGTATAAATCAGCTTCTTTACAATTTAAGATATTATAACAAATAAATATATGTTTAGTGGTAGGAGTACAAGAATCAATACTTCTTTAATTTTAATTTTCTTTATTTTTCCAAACACATAATACAGAATGTTCAATTTAGTAAATCAGTTTATTAATCTTTTGAATTTCTCTGTTATTGAAACAAAATTAAATACATACATTATTCAACCCAAAATTATCATTTCCTTCTAAACACATGTACACTTTTCGGATTAGATTTTTAAAAATAACACAAACACACGTATCTGGTACATCGCAAGATGTGTAAACTGACCATGGACAAGCCGTGTAATGCTGTCTTGTTGTATCGTACTCTGCCAAACCATGCCTCTCCATTAAAGACGTTGCTTCCATGATGTAATAATGAGCCAAGGTTTTCCCACACGTACATAGCTTAGGGTTAGCTAAAAGTATTTCGATGTCTTCGTGAGCTGCCAACATAGTGATACGGTTATAAATCTTCACGAGTATTTATACATCTCTAGGATTACTTTCTCTTAGGCTTTAGGTCTATCAAACTTATTTATACATCTATAGCATTACTTTCTCTTTGGCTTTAGGACTATCAAACTCTGTAAAAAAATATTTCTTCTTCTATTACAATGTACAGGTATAATGATTGAACTTTTATAAATAGAATATTAGAAGAGTATATTATTTACAAGAATTATTATTATTTGTGTATAAAGCTTTTTTTAAAAATTTAGATGTTATAACAAATAAATATAATAAACTTGAAGACATTGTTTCTATAGCTTTAGTAGAATTATTGGAACAGTATAATGATTGAAAATTATAAATAGAATATTAGAAGAGTCTATTATTTACAAGAATTATTATTTGTGTATAAAGCTTCTTTTTACAAATTTAGATGTTATAACAAATAAATATAATAAACTTGCAGCTTTAACCTTAAGACATTATCTCCAAAGTTTTAGTAATTCAATTATATTATGTATTATTATATATTTATTTTTAATTAAAGAAATCAAACTTTATAAATAGAATATTAGAAAATTCCGTTATTTACAAAGTATGTGATTCTCAACATTCACCAAATAACTCACGCATTATGTGAATCAAAGTCATGAAAACACCTTTAAATTGTTCTTAGTTTCAATGTTGTTAATTCAAACAATAGATAGGAGTATAAGGAAAATGAATAATATTTAATTTTAATTTTATTTATTTATCTAAACACATAATGGAGTATGTTGCTATAATAATTCAATTAATTCCACTTGATCCAAAACCTTTTGAATTTCTCTCTGTCACATCTACACATTTCATTTCATAAAGTTCAGGATAGTAGGCTTTCTCACATATCAATTGTGCAATTCTGTCTCCCCTATTTACAATAAAATCTGTATTAGAATGATTAAACAACAACACGCACACATTTCCCGTATAATCTTTATCTATTACTCCACCCCCTACAGTTATAAAATTATTTACAGCTAATCCTGATCTAGGTGCTATTCTTCCGTAACATTTATCAGGTAGTTTAATACTAATGTCAGTTTTTATTAATTGTTTTCCATTTTGTGGAACAACACTTGAATATGCACTTCTTAAATCATATCCTACTGATAGAGGTGAACATCTTTGTGGAGCAAATCCATACTCTGATAACATAAAGTATCCTAACTTGACATTTGAAGAACATTCCTCCATTTCTGTAAAAAAAAAAATAAGAATATTTCTTCTATTACAAAGTTTAATGATTGAACTTTATAAATAGAATATTAGAAGAGTTTATTAGTTACTAGAATTATTATTATTTGTGTATAAAGCTTTTTTTTTTACAAATTTAGATGTTATAACAAATAAATATAATAAACTTTAAGACATTGTTTCTATAGCTTTAGTAATTGAATTATATTTATGTATTATTGGAGAAGTATAATGATTGAAAATTATAAACAGAATATTAGAAGAGTCTATTATGTACAAGAATTATTATTTGTGTATAAAGCTTTTTTACAAATTTAGATGTTATAACAAATAAATATAATAAACTTTAGGATATTTCTATAGCTTTAGTAATTCAATTATATTTATGTATTACGGCAACACAATATTTGTTTTCCATTAAAGATATTAATACAAACAATTCTACTACACATTACGTGAAAACTAATTCGAAACAATATTTTTCATTTAAATACAATACATAGAAATTAAGTCAAACAGAAAATAATATTGTTTTAAATTAAATAAATTTATAAAAGTGTTTATAAATTAAATTTAGTAATTTAATTAGATTATGTATTATTTATCTTTAATTAAATAAATCAAACTTTATAAATAAAATATTAGAAAGACTCATTATTTACATTTGAACATTCATTAAATAGCTCACGCATTATGTGAATCAAATTCACAATATTTAGTTTATGTTTTTTACATTTTAAAATGAAAGAAAAAACTTTCATTTTCTTTACATTACATTTATTTCAATGAAAGAACAAATAACAATATAAACAGAATATTAGAAGAGTCTATTATGTACAAGAATTATTATTTGTGTATAAAGCTTTTTTACAAATTTAGATGTTATAACAAATAAATATAATAAACTTTAGGATATTTCTATAGCTTTAGTAATTCAATTATATTTATGTATTACGGCAACACAATATTTGTTTTCCATTAAAGATATTAATACAAACAATTCTACTACACATTACGTGAAAACTAATTCGAAACAATATTTTTCATTTAAATACAATACATAGAAATTAAGTCAAACAGAAAATAATATTGTTTTAAATTAAATAAATTTATAAAAGTGTTTATAAATTAAATTTAGTAATTTAATTAGATTATGTATTATTTATCTTTAATTAAATAAATCAAACTTTATAAATAAAATATTAGAAAGACTCATTATTTACATTTGAACATTCATTAAATAGCTCACGCATTATGTGAATCAAATTCACAATATTTAGTTTATGTTTTTTACATTTTAAAATGAAAGAAAAAACTTTCATTTTCTTTATTTTTAATTTTAAATACAATACATAGAAAAGAAGTCAGACAGAAAATACAATTGTATTCAATTAAATAAATTTATACAGTAAATACTATTGTTTGAAATTATAAAAAACTTTCTTTCAAAAACTATGCAAATCATTTCATTTATACAAATTTTCATGTTGAAATAGTAAAGTGTTTTTACATTACATATTTTGTATAGATAATATCAAAATACTATATTTGTAAGTAATAAAAAATACTCACTGTATTAGTGTTTAGATAAAGCTCCCAATCCAGTCATTTCTCTTCACTCTTTAATTTCCAAATCAACTGTTCGTTCTTGTTTAGATTTAACAAAAAGCTTCTTTCCTATAATAGCTTCTAAATCTTGATCATTTGAAAATAAATTATTATAACGTTTTGGTAGAAAGGCATGAACAGTTTCTCCCTTATTGATAAATTTTACTAATATTGCACGACCGTATTTCGCTTCTACTATTCTTGCTTCTTTAATCACGTATGGTTCCCCTAACGTAAATGATTGAATAGACACTGTGTCTACACTTGCTGACAAATTGAATTTTTCAATAAGATTTGACATGCTTATGCTCTCTTCTACAGTTTACGATACAAACTGATTAAATATTTCTCTGTTTGTTAAATTTAAACCTTCTAGATGTAATTAATTTGTTTTGATCATTTCAAATTTTCCAAGAATACAAATTTATTTTTCTCTTTCAAACTTCCCTAATGTGTTTTTAATTGTAATATTAACTGCTTCTTAAAATTCCCTAATTATTATTTTAATTGACTTGTTTATTAACAATCTCTCAAAATTTCCAAAGTTGTTTTTCAAATGTAACATTAGCGACTTGTTTTCAATATTCTAATTTGTACAAAACATTAACGACTTGTTTACAATATTCTAATCTGAAAAAAGTTATAAAAGGTAGTGAAACCAAAAACACAGTTTTAATTTCTTCTTTGCTGTATTTTGGTGAGTACTATTTTATTGAAATGGCTGTATATCTTGTTTCGAATACGGAAAAGTATATTAAAAAGTATCGTATTAATGGAACTAGGTTTCTTTTTAAATTCAATTTACCACCAACTAATGTAAATGAAATTGACTGGATTAGACAAGGACTTAATGATATAATTGATTCAATGAAAAGTAATACGACTGATCAAGATCAACTCGGTTTCACCTTGTCAAGTTTGAATTTTAAAAACCGAGAACCGGGGTATGTTTCATTTCGTCCGGCTTCTCAAGTTAATTCTGATATGTTATTTCAGATTTTTGGAGGCATTATTCAATCTAATTCACCTGGTTTTAGTTCAACCGATACTTTCGAGATTGTCTGTACTAGAGTAAGGGTTCCACGCTGACGAGGGCACATAAGACCAGGATTTTTTAACAATTTCGACGAGGAATGTCATACGAGAAGGGGAATCGTGGTTATAAAAAATTCCGATTCTCTTTGTTTGCCATGTTCAATTGTAGTTGCAAAAGCAAATGTTGATAAAGATATCGAATATCCAGCAATAAGACTAAACCGTCGAAACAGACAAACTATAAAAGCACAGCAGTTAATGACTGACGCTAAAGTACAGATATCAGACACAGGTGCAGGAATAAAAGAGTTACAACAATTTCAAAACTTTCTCAGTGAATATAAAATTACAGTATATGAGTACGGAAACAAGGGACGTAATATTTTTTTCGAAGGAGAAAATGAAGGTAAAAAAAATTAATTTGATACTGTATAAGGGTCATTTTAATGTTATTACAAGTTTAACTAGTGCATTTGCTTGTAATTACTATTGTGAATCATGTCACACTCCTTTTGACCACCGTACGAAACATAGATGTTCGGTTACATGTTACTTATGTAAACGATCTCCACCATGCACTTTGAAAGACAATGGTATACAATGTAATGAATGTAATAGAAAGGACAGAGGGAAAATCAAACAAAAACCGCGATTGTTCGTCAACCCTCGGAACTGTTTAAAATGTTGACATCGCCTTCGATACAAGTAAACACCATACAAGAGATCAACGAAGACGTGATATTAGTGAACTGGGAGTTTGTCGAAAACGAATGTGACGTAGTGTCTAGCGCTAATGTAGTAATTGCCGCTTATACTACTGCCCAAGCTAGACTTAAACTGTACGAATATCTAGATAAATTAGGAAGACAGGTTTTGTATTACGACACGGACAGTGTGATATATTACCATAGACCAGGAATGCACATGGTAGACACAGGAGACTACTTAGGACAGATGACAAACGAACTTTCGGCTTACGGTCAAGGATCTTACATTACAGAGTTTGTATCAGGAGGCCCCAAAACGTACGGTTACAGAGTGTTAGCGACTTCTACAAACTCGATAGAGACTGTCTGTAAAGTGAAAGGATTGACTCTGAACCTTTGCACAATTGGTTTGGTAAATTTTGCTTCGATCAAAAAAAAAATGATAATATCCAAAGATGATTTCTTGGAAGTGCCCGCTTCTCGTATCCGCAGAACGAAAGATCGTGAAGTGATTACTGTTAAGGAATCCAAAAATTTTAAAATTACCGGTTTTAAGAGAAAAAGCGAAGGTAAATATGATTCTTTTCCTTATGGTTATATTAAAAAAAAAAACACGATTAACAGAATAAAATCAATTTATAGTTTAATCAAACTGACATTATATAAAATTGGAACCTATGATAAAATAAATTACAATCAGAATAACATCACATTAATTTTTAATAAAGGAACATGTAAACATAGCAAAATAAAACAAAAAATTGTTGTTGTTTACATAAACTTTACAAATATGAGTTATAAATGTAAAAATAGCAACAACAAAAAATATAATTAAAATTCTTACATCATTTTAAAAATACTGCTGTTTACAAAAATCTACAAATCTGGTTTGTAGGCCTATAGGGGAGTCCGCCAGATAAAATAATGGACAACGCATCAAAGGTTATACCTCTTGGGTGATGTGGAAATTAACCTATATAAGTTTGTATTTTTTAAAATCAATCACATTTCTAAAATGGATCTGAGATATGCTATTGCAAATGAATTACATAAACCGGCTAGAAGACATTTCAAAACTAGACGTGTAACCTTGAAAGGCATTCACGATTTATATCAGGCAGACTTGGTAGAGATGATTCCTTATGCTAAACGAAACAGAGGATACAAATACTTACTCACTATGATTAATTGTCTTACAAAATTTGCGTTTGCGCTTCCTTTAAAATCGAAAACAGGTGTCGAAGTGGCTTCTGCTCTAGATAGTGTTTTGAAAAATCATCCAATGAATTATTTTCAAACAGACCAAGGTAAAGAATGGTTCAACGTTCATGTTCGAAATTTAATGAAAAAATACAAAATTAATCACTATACTACTTATTCAGATAAAAAAGCTTCCATAGTTGAAAGATTTAATCGTACGTTGAAAAGTAAAATGTGGAAAGAGTTTACTGCTAGGGGATCGTATGTATGGATAGATATACTGAATAGTTTAGTAAAATCGTACAATACATCAGTTCATAGAACCATAGGAATGAAACCGATTAGTGTAAGGAAAAAACATGAAACGAATTTATTAAAAAAAATATCTGTTAATGTTACGAAACTATTACCCAAATTTAAAGTAGATGATAAAGTAAGAATCTCCAAGTACAAAACAATCTTTGCGAGAGGATATTATCCGAGTTGGTCGAACGAAGTATTTTCTGTTTTTGCTGTAAAACCTACAATACCTGTAACGTATGTGTTACAAGATTCTAGAGGTAATATTTTGAAAGGAGGTTTCTATACCGAAGAAATCAGTAAAGCGAAAATGGGTGATGTTTTTCTTATCGATAAAGTGTTAAAGAGAAAAGGTAATAAAGTTTATGTCAAATGGACAGGTTTTGATAAAACACACAACAGTTGGATCGATAAGAAACAACTTATTTAGTATAAATTATAGAAACAAATACTGATATCATTAGTGTTACATCACAATGCGTACAGAAAAGGCCCTACAATCTTTTACAATGTCAAATTTTGATAAATATGTAGAGTGTACAAAAACAAAATGCGTCAGACATAGTACACTTTTACCAAATACTATTCGATGTATTATTTGTGGACCTTCTAATTGCGGAAAAACAAATGTAGTATTCAATTTATTGTTTGAACCCAATGGGTTGAAGTTTGCTAATGTGTATGTGTTTTCAAAATCATTACATCAGTCAAAGTATAAACTTTTAGAAAAGGTTTTCTCAGATTCTGAAATCGGCTACTTTTCATACTCAGACAACCAAAGTGTACTTGAACCCAATGACGTAAGACAAAATTCCGTAGTAATATTCGATGATGTTGCTTGTGAGAAACAAGACAATATTAGAAAATATTTTTCAATGGGTCGTCACAATAATGTCGATACTTTCTATTTAGGTCAATCGTACAGTCAAATTCCAAAACAATTGATTCGTGATAATACGAACTTTTTAGTTATATTTAAACAAGACGACCTCAATATAAAACATATTTATAATAACCACGTGACTCCTGACATTAAAATATCTGTTTTTAAAGACATCTGTGCTGAGGCATGGAAAAATATTTACGGATTTGTTGTAATAGATAAAGACAGTGAAAAAGATCAAGGTCGTTACAGAATCGGATTCGATTGTTTTGTAAAAGATTTATTTTAAATGTATTCACTTGTTCACTATCAGTTTACAACATGACGCCCAACGAAGAACAAGTTATCCTTGAGATATCTAGATTGAAAGAGGCTATAAAGAGAAAATACCGTGAAATGAGATTCGGTGATGTGGAAAGGGAACGAGTAATGACTAAAAAATACAGTCCCCTTATTAGGGAAATTTCGAAATTACGGAAAGATAAACCTGAGAACGAAGAAATAAAACTAGAGCCAATTACATCACACTCTACGCCTCTAAAAGAATCATCTAGTGTAAAAGAGTTAATGACTACTCCTAAAGGACAAGAAGAATACAATGAGACTTTAAATACAACCTTTTCTAATCAACTCACACTTTTGTACATGACAAAAATGATTAACGACTCGGATCTGATAGATAATGTATATGGACCGAGAGTAGAAGGTAATGTTCTTATGGTCGGAGATAAAGAGATTCAGTTTGCCGAAGATGGTGACATTATTATAGCAGGAGAAAATTACAACGGTACCGAAGGACTTTATGAATTATTGTTTATGCGTATACCAAGAAAAATATATACGGACGAAGATGTAGAAGCCTATAGAAAAATTTGTAAAAAAACTCATGCTCATAAAGTGAATTACAGTTTTAGAAATATTATAAATCGCGATTTTAGAAACGATAAATACAAAAATATTATTCAGTATCTGTTTCCCCCGAAAAGGATTGGTAAAGGTTACGCTTATTGGGACAATCCTAACGAATTATGTGATAGGCTGAGACTTTTACTGTCTTCTTACGAAGCTGGTCATACAGGCCATAGAAACGAAATAGCGTCTGTTATAGAAGAGCTGAGGGAAGTGGGGATTATAAAAGGATGGGGTAATAAGAAAATTAGAACACTGATAAAATGAGCGTCGATAAGTTTGGACGTTATTCTAAACCTAAAGTCGGAGACCCTGTTTCTGAAAATGACATTGTTAATATGCGAACGCTTAAACGGGATTGTTTGACATTCGATAGTTCGAAGAACAAATACTACGCTAATGAACTTCCCTTAGGCGGTCTAGGTGAACCTAAAGATATGAACGATGCAGTAACTAAAAAATATATCGAATCTTTTGTTCCCAAAAGTTGTTTAACTTTCAATACCGATAAGAATTCATATTTTGCCAATGGTGTTTTGTTGGGTGGATTGGGTGAGCCTAATATCAGAGATGATGCAGTGACCAAAGGTTATCTCGAAAAAACGTGTTTACTTTCGATAATGTAAAGAACAAATACTATACTAACGGTTTTGCTATAGGAGGTTTAGGAAAGCCTACTGGTCGAAACGATGCTGTGTCTAAAAAATACCTCGAATCATTTATTCCGAAAGCTTGTTTGATATTCAATGACGAAAAGAATCAATACTATGCTAATGGTATTCAATTGGGTGGATTGGGGGAACCTATAAATACTGACGATGCGGTAACGAAGGGATATCTGGAAAAGTTAATTCCAGTTAAAATCGAAAATACGTTTTTCTTTGCTAATCATCGTTTGCGCGATATAGATGCTCCAGAATTTCAGGGAGACGCAGTTAACTTAAAATACTTGGTAGATAATGCTCTTCTTATAACTGGAAAAGAATATGACGGACGATTTAAACGTATAAGTCACGTGGGAACTGGTAAAGAACCAAATGACGTAGTAGTTTTTTCACAGTTAGCTACCTTGTACAATGATATTCAAATTCGAATTAACTCTGAAATAGCGATGTTGAGAGAAGAAATTAAAAAAAAATAATAAATTAATTTAAATTATAAAATTAGCTTAGAAAAAAAAGTATTAAAAGCATACACTTATACGTTTCTGATTAGTAATAAAATGGCATTCAAATGGAAAACTAATGTCAGTCGTAAACGAAAGGTTGTAGGAGGCGGATTGATTTCAAGTGTTTTGAACAAAGCAATAGATCTATTACCAATCGAATTACATTTACCCACTTATAATTACTGCGGTCCAGAAACAAAATTAAGTAAACGTTTAGCACGTGGCGATAAAGGTATAAATGCACTAGATGAAGCCTGCCGTGAACACGATATTACCTATAATAGATTTACTGATTCTCAAAATCGTCGTGAAGCCGACGAAGTTCTAGCGGAAAAGGCTTGGAAAAGAGTTAAATCCAGTGACGCATCTCTTGGCGAGCGTGCAGCAGCCCTAGCTGTTTCGTCAGCAATGAAAGCGAAATCAAAGTTGGGTGGGGGTAAAAGACGTAGACGTCGTCGAAACCGTCGTACTCCTCATGACTTAAAACAGCTAGTAAAAAAACTTAAGGGTAAAGGATTATACCTTAAACCATATAAGGGTCGTGGAGGAAAAAAACAAAAAAAAAAAAAATAATTGAATCGATTCCTATCAGACCATTGACAAATATTGAATTAAAAAGATATGCAAAAGTACTAAACATACCTTGGTTCAGAGGAGTTTATATGAGAGATACTCTGCCAATACGTGCATTGAAAAATGAATCGGGCATTGTAAATTTAGACAGTGTTATTGGAATTGGCACTCATTGGGTTTGTTACAAAAAAAATGGTAAATCAGTAGAGTACTTTGATAGTTTCGGAAATTTGAGACCACCCCTTGAACTAGCAAAATATTTCGGTAGGAATACTAATGTACACTATAATTACAAGAGATATCAGAAAAACAATTCAGTCATTTGTGGACATTTGTGTCTAAAGTTTCTGACGTCATGAGTATAGTTTTATCTGGAAATACATCCGTTTTATCTAATGACTTTTTTCCTCCGTATGATGTTTCTACTGGACAATGGGAGATAGGATTCATAGACTTAGCTTCCTACAACTCGATTCCAAATATCGTAGATGGTATAAATAACGTTTTTCATTACGGAAAGGATAAATACATCACATTGCCAACGGGATCATACGAAATTGAAGATATAGAGAGGTACATATTAATGAATTTGGATCCGAGTATTTTCTTTTCGCTACGTCCAAACAATAACACTTTGAAAGCTGAAATAAAATGTTCCGAAGAAATACATTTCGATAAAAAACATTCTATAGGTAAACTGTTAGGATTCTCTGGTTCTCATTTAGTATCAAATAAAAAACATGTTTCAGACAAACCTGTTGACATCATTAAGGTGAATGTGATTCGTGTTGAGTGCAATATTGTAACTGGATCGTTTATAAATGGTGTCGAATGTCATATTCTACACGAGTTTTTTCCTCAGGTTCCTCCTGGTTACAAGATCGTGGAACATCCTCCAAATGTAATATATTTACCTGTCAACGTAAAAATAATTCATAACATTACTGTTAGTCTAAAAGATCAAAACGGAGATATAATAGATTTTCGTGGTGAAACTATATCAGTTAGATTACATTTACGAAATGGGACTAGTATTTAAAAAGAGTAAAAAAACAAAAAACATCAGTCTACCAAGATCCTTACCAGGATTAACATTAAAAAACGTCAAATTTCTTAGATCTTTAGGTTTTAAAATCGTAAAGAATGGAAGAACTTTTGGGAATTGACAGCAGTGTCGAATACGACAATACTCTATACAGTATGGAGTATCATACTCATAAACCGTATTCTTCATCAACTTATAATAATAACGATGAGATTCGTATACCGATTCATCAACAAGATGTCATTACCGTACCTTTCGAAAGTTTATTACACATAAAGGGCACTGTCAGTGGCAAAAAAGCTAACGGAGAAGAAACTGAAGTATGTTTAGTAAACAATGCCGCAGCATTTTTTTTCGATGACATTCGTTATGAGATTAATGGTAACGAATTGGACCGTACAAGAAATGTAGGAATCACTAGTACCATTAAAAGTATGCTTTCGATTCGTGAACTGGAGAAAAATAAACTGATAAATGCAGGATGGATCGGAGTGGGTAATACAAAAGTAACAAAAGAGTTTACCATGTCGATTCCTTTAAAAATGTTAATGGGTTTTTTTGAGGATTACAAAAGGGTTGTAGTGGGAGCAAAATACGAACTTGTTTTGTTGCGCTCGTCATCTGATTTAAACGCAGTTTACAGTGACAATGCAGATTTCGTTGATTTAAAAATAACCAGCATAGCATGGAGAGTTCCACACGTCATCTTGGCTGATCCAATCCGATTGAAAATTCTGAAAATGATTGAACGCGATGCTCCTATTCATATAGCAATGAGAAAATGGGAATTGATAGAATATCCTTCTGTTCCTAGAACAAACCGTATATCTTGGACAGTGAAGACAGCCTCCCAAATGGAAAAACCCAGATATGTGATTTTAGCTTTGCAAACAAATCGAAAAAATCAGATAAAAAAGAACGCCTCTGAATTTGACGATTGTAAAGTTACAAACGTTAAATTGTATCTCAATTCACAGTATTTTCCATACGATAACATTCATGGGGATATTTCTGTTATTTATGATATGTACACTAGTTTTCAAAAATCCTATTACTTTCGTGAATCGTCTCCTTGTTTAGATTTAGATACTTTTATGAATAAAGCTAACTTTTTTGTAATTGACTGTTCAAAACAAAACGATTCTGTGAAAACGGGTCCTGTGGACGTAAGATTAGAAATAGAAGCATCTCAAAATATTCCAGAAAATACTTCAGCCTATTGTCTAATACTCCATGATTCGCATATTGTTTATACGTTACTCACAGGCTCAGTGAAAAAGATTATGTAAAAACAAAATCATTAAACAATTGTTTAGAAACATATAACGGAATGTTCAAACAAGTTTTGAACGAGTAAGTAATACAAAAATCATTAAGTGAATGTTTGGGGAAACATATATAGACGTGTCTCAACATGTCTCGGTAAATTACGTAATAAAAATAATCATTAAGTGATTGTTTATGAAACATATATAAAGACATGTTCCAACAAGTCTCGGTAGATTACGTAATAAAAAATCAATAAGTGAATGTTTGTATGCTAAGATGTCATTTTGAGTTATGGAATCTATGGATGTGGATCGAACATCTTGTTCAGCTTTGCCTGACTTTCCTTTAGGAATTTTCCTAAAGTCAATAAATTTTTTAAATGCTGAATGTACAAAGTTTGTTGCTACAGGACTTTTTAAACACAAAGATTATGCTCTTGGTGTGCTTATACAAACGAATAAGAAAAAACATATTTTTTTGTCTTATATGGAATTTAACGAATTTCTGACTAAAATTCCTCAAGTAGTAGTAGATGGAAATCAACGTAAGTTTTCAATGATGAAAGGTAACATTACGCTAAAAAAATGTTTTGGAAAACATTATATCAGTTTGTATGACGGTCATAATACTGCTACTCTCAATATCAACGAATGGACTTTACTCATAAATACTATTCCTTTGATAACACGAAGAATCATGGAACTATTTTATAATGAACCTGAACTAATATCTTACATCATTGACTGTATGAACACAGATGAATTAATATCAAGTACTCTTCCTGAAGCTGATAAATTGTACGAAGAAGTAGCACTGTTTAAAAAATATGTAAGTTAAAAAACAATAAATTATTTTACAAACTTTCTATCGAAGCTTCTTTTATTTTTCTTACAAGTCTTGTTCTATTTTAAAAATAATATAAAATATTAATAAATAAATAAATAGTAAATATAATAATAAATCAGTTAATATAATAATTTAACAAAAATTATATTGATAAATTGTACGAAGAAGTAGCACTGTTTAAAAAATATGTATGTTAAAAAACAATAAATTATTTTACAAACTTTCTATCGAAGTTTCTTTTATTTTTCTTACAAGTCTTGTTCTATTTTAAAAATAATATAAAATATTAATAAATATATGTTTATAATAAATAGTAATTATAATAACAAAAATTATATTTAATAAAAGATTACAATTTTTGATAAAGGTATCTTTAACATTGAATATTGTATTGAGAGGCTGTTTCTGACATGAATGTATCTCTTATAAACATTTAAAGTTTAAGAGTGTCTATTTGAAAAGTGATATTGACAATCTAGTTTTGAATGTCACTGGCATGAAGGAAACTTTTGTAAACATTCAAAATTTTAAAGTTTTAGTGTTAATGTAAAAACAGTTTTGAATGTCACTGGCACGGATGAAACTCTTGTAAACATTCAAAACTTTTAAAGATTCTGTGTTATTGTAAAAATAATTTTAAATATCACTAACACAAAGGACGCTCTTGTAAACGTTCAAAGTATTGAGATAAATAATTTTATTAAATAGAAAAATATTTAGTGAATAAGAAACCTTCAAAAATTGTATTGTTTAAAATAACTTTTGTTTGTAAATATTCAAAGCATTGAATAAAATCTTTGTAAAATTACTTTAAATTCTTAAAATAAATTTGTTAATTTTGAAAAATTAAAAATACAAATCTTTGAAGAGTGTGTAACTTCAATATAAAAAAAATAATTATTATTTTTAATATAAAACACAAAATATCTGAAGGATAGTGTTACCTTTAGAATAAATAACCTAAAAAATTACTTTGAAATATGGTAAATTTCATAAAATAACTAAAAAATTAATAAGAAATAAAAATTAAAAAAAAAACAAGACTTGTAATGTGGGCAATGCCAGTTCCAACCCTGGAAAAACACAGAGGACAAGTCTTTGTAAATGAGATAAAATATTATTATGTCATTTATTTGTAGTACTTCAATATGGTAGGAACTTTTTTTTTTAAAAAAAAAAACAAGACTTGTAATGTGGGCAATGCCAGTTCCAACCCTGGAAAAACACAGAGGAAAAGTCTTTATAAATAAGAGATAAAATATTATTATGTCATTTACTTGTAGTACTTCAATATGGTAGGAACATTTTTTTGGACAGATTCTCTTTCTATTGAAAAAACTGTTTTTAATGCTTATTCACTATACAATGAGCGGTTAAAGACCTATACCACATGGGAGGGAATATCTAACGAAAATATAAATCCTATACGTTTGAGTGAAGCTGGGTTTTTTTATACTGGAAAAGACGATAAAACCATATGTTTTGTATGTGCTGGTGGACTTAAAGAATGGTCACATAACGATGACCCAATTAAAGAGCACGTTTTGCATTTTAGTTCATGTAAATATGCAACAGCTGTGTTGAATGCAGTTAAAACCAAACCAATAGAAGAGAAAGAAGAAGATCCATTTTTATGCAAGATATGTTGTACGAATGAAATGGAAATCGCTAGTTTACCTTGCGGACATATATTTTCGTGTACTGAGTGTTCATTGGAATTACAAGATTGTAGTGTGTGTAGAAAACGAATCTTAAGTAGTATTAGAATTTATATTTCTTGATGTATGTGTTCAATAAAGCTATTCTGACAAGCAATCTCTATTTTTATTTATATTCTACTAAATGTATTGTGTAAAGCAATTAATATTGACCAATATATAATTTAATAATATTATTTAAAAAAGATATTGACTTATAAATCATTTAGGTTTTTTTTTTAAATAATAATTTTAGTATTTGTTTTTAGGTGTAGAACGCAACATGAAAGCAGTGATTGAATTTCAAGCGTTTTACGACAACCATAATAATTATATTCCCAAAGAATTTGCTATCTTTAAGATCTGTTACAATCTTCAAGTTCCCGTACAAATTTAATCAGCATAAACAAATCACATATTGGCTATAGAACCATTACCATTCTATTGACTGAAACGAGGGAGAGATACCTTATGACGAAAATACTATTAGAGACCTGTTGAAGCCATTTTCTATTATATACAGCAAAGAATCAGAAAAAAAAGTCGTTTCTAAAAAAAAAAGTTTCATACTAATGTACGTGATATGCCATGTACAACTGTTTCCAATAAAACCTATAAATCAATAGAATGTGTTTTGCCTCAGCATAATTTAGGAAAATATAAGTGTGCATTAAACATTGCAAAATTCAATTATGATTTATATATAAAATTTTATTTAATTTCTTATTGTTTTCTTTAAAATTTTTTTTGTGTTTATAATTTATATCTAAAATAAACTTTACTTACCTTTTCAATATTGCGGCACAAATATGAAAGTATTTCCTTAGTTTTCTTTGTCGTGAATAGCAACTGACTATCTGAAAACATACATTCTATAAAGCAAGCCAATTCCTTTCTCGATGATGCAGAAATTTTTAACAATCAGATCTGAAGCATACTGTATTATATGTTAAAAACGAAGAAAAAATTTAACTATACAAGATGCAGAAATTTTTAACAATCAGATCTGAAGCATACTGTATTATATGTTAAAAACGAAGAAAAAATTTAACTATACAAGATGCAGAAATTTTTAACAATCAGATCTGAAGCATACTGTATTATATGTTAAAAACGAAGAAAAAATTTAACTATACAAGATGCAGAAATTTTTAACAATCAGATCTGAAGCATACTGTATTATATGTTAAAAACGAAGAAAACATTTAACTATACAAGATGCAGAAATTTTTAACAATCAGATCTGAAGCATAATGTATTATATGTTAAAAACGAAGAAAAAATTTAACTATACAAATGTTACCTATAAATGTTTATATTTGCTAATTTTTATAAACTCAAGTATTACAAAATATGTTCTTGAATTAAATTTTTATATTACTTATGTAGTTTTAACTGTCTTGTGTAATTAATATTTTCATACAAGATGCAGAAATTTTTAACAATCAGATCTGAAGCATACTGTATTATATGTTAAAAACGAAGAAAAAATTTAACTATACAAGATGCAGAAATTTTTAACAATCAGATCTGAAGCATACTGTATTATATGTTAAAAACGAAGAAAAAATTTAACTATACAAGATGCAGAAATTTTTAACAATCAGATCTGAAGCATACTGTATTATATGTTAAAAACGAAGAAAACATTTAACTATACAAGATGCAGAAATTTTTAACAATCAGATCTGAAGCATAATGTATTATATGTTAAAAACGAAGAAAAAATTTAACTATACAAATGTTACCTATAAATGTTTATATTTGCTAATTTTTATAAACTCAAGTATTACAAAATATGTTCTTGAATTAAATTTTTATATTACTTATGTAGTTTTAACTGTCTTGTGTAATTAATATTTTCAAGATTAATTAATTAATTAATATACTGATTTTTCACATACAATGACAAATATTCTAAATAATATAATACATTAGTTTTATTGTTCCAGGCAAAGGTTACCTTGCCAATTAATATTTTCAAGATGATATTAATTTTTTCAAGATGATATTAATTAATTAATTTATATACTAATTTTTCACATACAATGACACATATTCTAAATAATATAATACATTAGTTTTATTGTTCCAGGCAAAGGTTATCTTGCAAAACATGCTAGATTTTAAATTTTCTTTTGACTCAAACTAATCCCAGATGATTTATCAAAAAGAGTAACATAAACCCTAGCAATCTCCTTGGAAATAGGAGTGTAACCAAAAATGTGTATTTGCAAATAAATGTACTTATTTTTTGTACAAAATTAATTTTATAAGTATAATATGTGTATATATATATATATATATTATGTCCTTTTTAAATTATTTCAACAAAATATTTTTTCATTTAATTCTTTCAAGGAAAAATTAATAACAAGTAATAAATATATTTACTAGATTGAATATAAAGAGAATTATATCACATTTTCGAGTTACTCCTATAATGATGAGAAAAATTATATATTTTGTATTTTATAAATTTAGTTATTAATTCCGTTGATTTGTTGGCTTTAAGAATTTAATTTTACAAAATTTAATAATTAGTTAATATTTTTTATTATATATATTTGTGAAAAAATTAATGGTATTAAAAAGGTTTTTAACTGAAACCTGCTTACTGTTTCTATAAAACTGCTTGTTTAAGTATATTTTTTACTAATTCTAGTAAAATTGTGTATATCGACCTATTATCACCCATATATACCTATATATATATTTGTGAAAAAATCTTGAAAATAATAATAAAATTTATACTTACCGTCATTTATTTAGAATAATTTCCGCTGTAATATGTAACTGTCTGCACGATATTGCTAGAATATTATATATGTTCTTTAATGAAGAAGTGGTATGTATGAATGCAATTTTACGTCTTAATCTCTCACCTATTGCGTCACTGGAGTCATCTATATAAAAATTAAATGTGATTATGGAGAACTTTTTCTTAAGTTGAATACACTCCTCTTCTATCCTATTTATATCTTGTATATTTTTTATTTTTTTTTTTAAAAAAACAGTGGCAATACCTGTAGTGACAGACATTTTGTTGAAACTGAAATAATACGAGAATATATTTCATTTAACTAGCCAAACATCTATTATATGTTTTAGAAAATACAGTTAAAATTAAACATTTATATGGAAAGTAGATTACTATACGTAAAATATTTACATGCGAATCATAAGACTTTCAACTCTATCAAATAGTGAAAACATGACTTACCTCTAGGAGGATATAATACACTCTGGTCTAGCAATCAATAGGCTGTTATTGTCTTGCAGTAGAAAATCAGAATTATATATAACTAGAAACAGTTAGAGTTATTTCAATACGCTTTCTATACTGAAATTAGAGTCGTTTTCTCTGCCAAAGGCAAAAGTAACTGTCACGAGGAAGTAAACATCTTTGCATTTATTGACAAAAATAATCTAAGAACGAAGCGACAGCTTATCTGATTTTGTATTTTATAAATTTAGTTATTAATTCCGTTGCTTTGTTGGCTTATTTTACAAAATTTAATAATTAGTCAATATTTTTATTATATATTTGTGAAAAAATAATTGTGTTATATCTAAAAAGGTTTTTAGCTGAAACCTGCTTACTGTTTCTATAAAACTGCTTGTTTAAGTATATTTTTTACTAATTGAATTATTACATTTGAAAAGTGTAGTTTTTTCTTTCAAAAGACTATGAAAATCATTTCTTTATAAATATTTTCGTATTGAAATAAAAAAGTGTTTATTTACAGTGTATATTTGTATAAAAATAATTATATAATACCTTGGTTAATGAATAAAAAATACTATCTTTTAAACGAGAATATATTTCATTTAACGAGGTAAACGTCTTCTTATAACAGAAATCCGTTTATTTCTAAATATATGTCTTAAGAGAATTAGAAGATTCGATCTTCTGACGTAATTTTCGGTTTATTTTGGTTGATCGTCTATGGTAAACTCCAATACCGTAAAATAATCAAAAGTAACTTGTATGAACTCTAAAAATATAAATTCCAAAACCGTAATGAAAAAGATGTTACTTATAAATTATCTACATTTCTTGAAAATAACAATAGAATTTATACTTACTGTCTTTTAAACGAAAATATCATTTATTGGAAATAATTTCAGCTGTAATATGTAACAATTAACTCAAATGCTTATAAATTGTAAGCCACATGGTTTAATAAAAACGAGCTCTTGGAAAGGAATTTCGGAAAGAAGTGCAAAACGTTTAGTGTTAAAAAAGCATGAATTAATTGTCTTTGATCTGTTCCCAATACTTATACATTGTATTATTAATATTCTAATAATTATCCAGCAGAAAAATTATATAAAAGCTATCCATTCTCGTTATACTTCTGTGTCAGTATATTTTTTAATATATTTATTTGTTATAATATCTTAAATTGTAAAGAAGCTGATTTATACAAATCTTAATTCTGCGAAAGTTCACTATTACGTTGATTGTAAATTATAGACTCTTCTAATATTCTGTTTATAGAGTTCAATCATTATACTTATAAATATCCAGCAGAAAACTAACCATTCATATTTTTTAACAAGTAAATAAAGTGCGAAATGTTCTAATATTTACGTTTTGATCGAAGGAAATTTTTTTTGTTAACAAGTAAATATTGCTGCGCACTGTTATAGACATTCTACACTTATTCAAAACGAAACAACTTCGGGCCTATTATTATATAGATGCAACAGAAGCTGACCGTGGTGGCCGAGAGGATAGCGGCGTCGGTGCCTTGAACACTGACATTAGGGTTTCGAATACGACACAGATACAAAGATTTTTCAGAATAAAATAAATTAAAACGTCCACCCCCGTCGTTCCCTTGGCATCCGTATAGATCAAATCCGTCCACTCCCGTCGTTCCCTTGGCATCCGTATAGATCAAATCCGTCCACTCCCGTCGTTCCCTTGGCATCAAACCCCCCTGTTCCTGTGGGATACATGACCTCGATCCAGAACCGCCTGGAGAATGGGTTTTTCCTGAATTATACGGCAGCCATCCTTGAGAAAGGATCAATGACATCCTATCATGCAAGAAGACTAACGACAATACTGGTCATATAGCATAAATAAAAGCGTCTCTATTGTTTGGACAAGTTAGCCGAGAGGTTAGCGTTGATGGTTCTAAACACAAACATACGGGGTTCGAATACGACTCAGGTAAAAAGATTTTTTTCAGAATCGACGGCACCAGTCTTGAAAGGGAAAGAGTTAACTAAAAGGATTAAAAGGGTTGAAAGGGTTAAACGAAAGGGTTGAAAGGGTTAATGACGTAAGACCGCCTGAAGGCTAAAGGGTTGAAAGGGTTAATGACGTAAGACCGCCTGAAGGCTGGGTTTTCCCCCACGACTCAAGTGTCCTGACTATCCCGCCGCAATCTCTACTTTTGTAGCTATATTATAATGTATTAAATAATTACCATTAATTTAAATATGTATATACATATGACAGAATCACAATATTAAGTGACCAAATAGATATTATTTATTATTATTACTAAAACTCGGAGGGACCTAATCAGTGTAGAGCACTTAGCTGCAGCCTTTTTACTCTCTTCCCACCCCTACCACAGGACTAGCTTAGTGGATACTCACCTCTTTACAGAAATCAAGTACCCACCTGATGCTAAATCTTCTGATATCCTCTGGTGTACATACCTGCCAGCCAAACCACTTTCTCCTTGCAGCTCCCAAGGCAGGGCACTCACAGAGTACGTGGATTGGGCTTTCCTCTTGGTCCTCGTCGCATCTCTTGCACACAGGGGACCTAGATTATCCAATTTTGTATTAGAACCCCCTCAGATTCCCATGGCCTGTGACCACATCTACAGTAACTCTGAGTTGAGGTCTACTTAAGGAGAGTAGTTCTTTGCCCCACAAGTCTCCCGAGTAACCCCTTGGATTTGTTACACCACAAGGTTGCATTCCATTCTTCCCTGCACAACCTGTCTATATGTGCCGTGATCCTCTTGCGCCTTTCCTGAGGCGGCATGCCCACTGCCCTCAGCAACGGCCCTTGATTTATACACCCTTGTTTTGCTGAGGCTTCAGCTCTCTCATTCCCTGTCCAGCCAGAATATCCTGGAATCCTATCTTGGTGTCTCGGTCCACTAAATCCTTCTCCCACTCCTTCCTTCATCTTGGACCCATCCGTGAACCAGATTTCACCATGTTTGGGTCTACACTCCGCCCATGACTCTCTTGCAGGAATATAAATTTTGTAATTTCGTTTTCCGCTTTTAAGAGACAGTATCTTATCCTGAGGTTCTATCCAGAGCTCCTTCAGCAACACAGCCCCTGAGTAATCCTGCCAGTGGCCCTATAACTTTCTCCAAGCAATTTTGTAATAATGCTGGAGTAATATTATCTAATCAAGGCGCTTTAAAAGGCTCAAACGACAGAATCGCCTCTTTCACCTTATGCTCTGGATATTCCAGTCCGCCTTTAGCATAGTATGGCGGAGGTTTTGAGCACCGTTCCCTACCGGTCTAATATCGGGAAAACTGTTCCTCATAAGCAGACGCAGTGTTTCCTCCGGGGTGTCAGTAAAGCTACCATCAGTCTTCTTGACAAACTTAAGCTCTCCCCTCGGTCCACCTGCTAACACCTTAAACAGTCTAGCAGTGTCACTCAGTGTGCTTACCTCTGAGCACCACTTTTCCCTAAAGCACGTTTAACCTCTTTTATAAGATTTTATAGAGACACTGGCTGTCTTTATATGCCTGCCAGGTCTCCACCATATTCTTCTTCCTTGCTCTATTAAAGAGCCTTCTAGTCTCTTTCCTTCTTGCCTCTAACTCGCTGTTCCACTTAAGCTTACCACGCCCAGTGTTTATCCGCGAGAGAGGGCAATTTTCCTCAAACGACGTGGAAATTGCAGTCCTGATGTAGACCTCAGTATTTTCCAGTTTGTTTGATGTACCATTATGAAGTATGACATCCGCCTCCTTACCGAGGACTTAAAACCTTCCCAGTTTGTCTTTCTCGGGTTCCTAAGCCACACCGTATGGGAGACAACTCCCCTCATCGTAGTAGTAATGATCCGGTGATCTGATATGGAAGGTACATCCGAAACCTGCCAGTCATGCACCCACCTTACCACCTGTCTACTACAGAAGGTGATATCTAGAACTGACAAGTGTTGGCTCGGCACCTGTGTTTAAAACCACAAGGTTTTCTTCAATGAAGAAGGCGAGGAGCTCCTCGCCTCGCTCATTTGTGTCTGTGCTGCCCCACACCTCATTGTGAGCATTGACATCACATCCCACTAAGATTCCTATATTCCTCTCCCTGCAGTACCGATCTAACTTACGTAATTTTGCAGGGGGTGATTCTTTATTGTGGGAGCAGTAATTGGTAATGCGTGCCTTACATTTAAGCACTTGGTTAGACTACCGAGGCGCTTTTACTGTGGTGCAAGTTAATTTGCAGGATCATTGCTTGAGGGTCAGCCATATCCAACTGACTCCTACGCCTTCTCCTGATTCTCCCTCTCGCCCTTCTCTTTCGGATCCTTAGAGGTCCACCTAAAAGTGACCTCTCCAGTCCCCACGAAGGCCTTCCCATCACTTGCCTTGAGATGTCTGGCTGATGGCTCATCCAATCCTAGGCAGATGAGGCTTGCAGGTCCCCGCTCAATGCACTGTAGGATCTTCCACTTCAAAGTATCAATCTCTGGGTCCTGCATCCCCATCAGTTTGACAAACTGAGTTGCCTCCCTTTTTGGTGGTGGTACTAGCACTGTCACTTTCACCCTTTTGATCAGTTCATCAGGCAGGACTAGCCTTGCCTGAGTCCCGTCCTCGAGCTTAACTGACGGTACCACTTCTCTCAGCCATTTTGCCGATTCCTCCTGAGCACAAATAAATGCTGCTGCTTCATCCCTTAAGTATCTGTCCCTAAACCGCGGAACAAAACCTCCAATAGGAATGTCCAAAATTCGGTCCATGACGGTACCCTTAAGGTGGTCGAACGCCACCATCTCCATCCTCACGTAGTACCCTCGGCAGGTTGGCGCAGATCTACGAGAAAGACGGCCCTCCCGACCCAACAGGCCTACACCCTTGTCTATTCCCCTTAGCCTCCGACTCTGGAGTAGGAACAGAACTACTCCTTTCCTTCCTTTTCCTCTCTTTCTTTTGTCTTATTAAGGTCCTACCTGTTCACGGGCTTCCGGGACGACAGGGCGGGTTCTTGGCCCAGCCTCCGTCAAACCCTTCCGCTTCCTGAACCGGTTTTCCCTCAAAGGGAGTGGCGGTGGTTCTCTGCCCTCCGCATCTGCCTTCTTTGCTTCCTAATGGTAGGCAAGCCAGAGTGCTTTCCTCCTTTGTGCCCCACTCATTCCTCCTGTTGCCTTCGCAACTGGTTTTCCATCAGTCTCTACGAGGGCAGAAGCCACATCCATTGGGGCAGATTTGTCGGTAGTTTATAAGCCCTGTCCAGTTAAATTTATTTTGTTTTTGTTTGCCGTGTGTATTCCCACGAGCAGCTAGGGAAATAAAGGTCCGCCGCCGCAGAGCCCAGCTTACGGAGGTAAGGCGACTTAAGTACTCAGTGGAGGCGCCAGGTGCCCCTGAGGCTCAGTTAAAGAACCACCTTACACTGAGGGCCACGAATCTACATCGGCACGGATCGCATAACACTTTCAGATCCGGGGTGTATTTACCCATCCAGACCACCAACCTGGATGGGGGGTGCTTCTTAGTTGCCGCCCGCAAGGGAAGGGCAGGGCGAGAGCCGGGCAGATAACAACCCTTTAAGTGCTAGGACTGGCCCCCTTTTTTTGAGCCGCCTTCATGCACTCACGCATTTGCCTTGACTTCCCGTTTATAGGGAGCTCCGCTCCACCCGTCCCCCACGCGCGGATTAAGGCTCTCCACCACATCAAGGTCATGCAGCATATAGGAGAGGGACCAAATAGATAGCAAAATTAATTAATTAAATTCAAATAATGAATTAAAATTTGAAAAAAACTTTATTAACATCAAGTGCCATCCACTTAAAGTAAAAAAATGTATTTGAACATGAATGGGGTCTACAATGGATGGATAAAAAGTATTTTACTAACGGTTGAAAATGTGAACAATATATAAAAATATATATAGGGAGAGTGTGAACTAATAGTAGGAATCGAAAACACCTTTGTTTATTCAGCAGACGCATTTCAGTACATATTGCAGGTCAGTGCATTTTACAATGAAGACAATATATTACAATACTAGTGTTGGAAAACCCCCAATATCACAAAAATAATCAAAAATAACTAATAATACAATTTACCTAAGATTAAACCCATACGTACATTTCGATAGCCATGTCATCATCAGCAGAGCGTTTTATTACAAAATTAACTCTAGAATACAATAAATTACAAACTATACTGACCTAGTCTAGTTTTTTTTGTAATCAAGACAATAGTTTTATTTTTTTTAATGACAAATACCATACCACGACTGTCCGCGTGAACACACTGTAATTATATAGATAATGAATTCTAAACCTCAAATAATGTTCGAGTGGTCTAGAATGAGGTTTACATCAGTAGACGTTTACACTTTCGGATATATCTTGCTCAGCTCATTATCTATTCAATTAGCCCATAAAGAGTTCATTTATCTACGTAACAGAAATATTGACTTGTGAATGACGGAATAGAGGTTATCTGAACACTACATTGTTAAGTAGGTAAACTCTTAGCCTCTGTCTGGTATTCCCATCGTGTTTGTTGTTAGATTCCAACTATATACAAAACACAATCTAAGGAATGAAAGGTTTTACGTAAACTTCTCTTGAGAGTCTATTCGGTTGGTCGTTAGTCCTACTTCAAAAGCAGTGAAATTTTTAGTAACAATAGATTGTGTATCAAAACATCCACAGGCCCATATAATACCGGGCTCTACATATATGCGCCACCCTGACTGATTCGCAATCTCGTCCATAACGAGTGAACCAAGAGCTTAGAACCGACTCTTACAACCGCGCTAGATATTCAAATAAAGCAGAAACGTACAGCTACTAAAATTGAAAGTATTATATGCTCAAGTAAAGAAAGCGCGAATGCAGGGTCCGGCAATAAAACCTCCCTAATTTTAAAAGTTAGTTACAAAAAAAATAAGACAGATACAGAAAACATACCTTTATTGCTGAACAACGAATACTATGCCATTTTATATTACTTTGTTTTAAGAATTACATCCTCTAAATGACGTCCTCTATTGTTGATACATTTACGAAATTTTTTCCTGTAGTTTTTCATAGTTTTTTGTGTAATTTCTCTTGGAATGGCTGTTACTCCCTACGTGATTGCCTCCTTAAGTGCTTGGACGGTGTTTGTAAATAAATATAATGCAAATTCTGTTTGTTTACAGTACCTGATAAGTGGAAGTGGGTCCTATCCAAAGAAATAAACAAAGCACCAGGGAGAATGCTCTGAAGAATCTCCTCACACACAGCTCTGCGAGTTTTAAAATCATTCTCACTTAATTTCTGGGTAACCATCAATTTAAATGGGTGCATATTAAGCTCTCTATGGATAATTCTTCTTACACTCCTATCGGAAAAAATCATGGCAGCTGAATGTTTAAGGGCTGATCGCCTTGTGGATTGTTGGACTCTCGCGCGCCACATTTTCCGGCATTGGTGCAGTCCGAGGTCGGCCAGTAGGTTTATTTTTAGTGCTGAGCCTGCTTGTTTAAAGTTCAGTTGAATAGTTTTCCTATCAGGAACACGATCATTTCGGCCAAGTTCGAATCGAATACGAAACGCTCGCTGAGTAGCAATCACAGAACCACCGTTACTAATATCCTACTCTACAACAAACGCCCGATACTCACCAAGCCAAGCCATGATGCAGACTGAAAATGGCAAGTGCACCGCTTTCAAATAATACTCACACAACATCAGTGCTACCATGTTTCCTGAACCTGTCATCTCTGCGTGGTGATATTGAGTGATCACCACGTTCTTCAACTTGACATCCTGCGACTATTTTCATTGGGGCTAACTCAAGTCCAAGGTGTGTCAACATCGTCCTCAAGCTTTTGAAGGTATCAAGCAAATGGTAAGACAAGAAGTTCAAGCAAACCCACCCAACATAAAATAATGAATAGCTTCAGAGAAAGAATCTACCAGTATATCATGAAGGTAGGACGCAATTTAAGTGACGTATTGTTTTAAACAGTTTAATATTGTATATTCTCTAATGGCATTATGTGTGTTCTTGGTTAGTAAAAAAAATTTCCTATTTTACTAAGCTATTTCCTAAGCTTACTAGCTTTAGTAAGCTAAGTTTCGTTTTTATTACCTTCCTTAATAGGGAAGCTCTTCATACCCAACACTATATATATATAATATATTTGACTTTACAAAATATTTAGTTAGTTATGATTTTAATTATTTTTAACACAAGGAATTAGATTTTACTTTTAAGATCGAATTCCACTCCAGTGGAAACCACAGCAACATTTTAAAGTTAACGTTTTTAGCTAATTTAATGTGTTTATCATCAGTTATAATTTTTAAATTAATTAAAAGGTTCTTTTTCAAGTTCTGCCACTTAATATGAATCAAATAAATATAGTTAAAGTCACTGGGTTTTTTACGATATTTCAAATTTACACTAAAAAGTACTGTACTCCTAAGATAATAAACAATTACCAAGTTTGACTGGAGTTGTCGTAGGTGATTCAAGAGATGGGGTTATATTTTACGAACGCTTCCTAATGAGGTTCCTGGCTCAATTATAGTTTTTGTATTTTCTTTGCCATTTTCAGATCTTTATAAAGATTGTAGAATGTCTTTAAAAACGTAAAGTAAATTGCACGGTAAAATAATAATAAAATTAAGTTTAAATTAATTTAAACTTAAAATTTTGTTAAAAAAACTATTTAAAAAGGCAGATGTCACAAAATAATTATCAGAACAAACGCAACAGCCAATACAGTAAGGGCCCTGACCCCGCCTACTACACACATCAAATTTTAATAGACGTTGTAAAGAAATCATTCAAAAGTATTTTCATATACAAATGTTCTTCTTAGGCAACGATTGTTTAAAGGTTTCTTGTTATTTTGTAAACGGAAGACCTCATTTTGCTTAGTGTGTGAACGAACTAAATATACTTCCACTCAAAAGTAAGTGCTGCTATCTTGTTGAGTGAAATATCCCTAACAGCTGCACCATTGCGCATGCGTCCCCTTGTTTTACATCATTGAGAAGAGATCAAAGCTGTTTATTATTGTGCTTTATAAACTGCGAAGAAAGGTCATTCACCTACATTTACATTAACACGCTACTGGAATAGCCTATTTAGTCATTGGAATTCGCTTTCAAAAAATGTGTGCACAATATAATACTTGCAAAGTAGCACACCAAGAATAATAATATCCGATGTTATTTGTTGAGCTTTGTATTAATTATATTGTCGTTTATAACAGTTAAGCGAAATAGAAACAATTAGAGCTACAAAATAAACACACACACTGCAATATATAAGATATTTAAACATGCCAAACGTCTTTCAATGAACAAGTCGTCATAGAAAAGTTTCTGCAAGATTTGTAAGAAAACAAAAGATAAGAATTTGGAGTAAACGGGATATAACCTTAGAAAACGACAGACTGAATAAAATAAAGCGGATGTTTGAATAAACGGGTAGACTTTTAGGTTTTGTAAAAGTAAAAAAGGGTAGAAGACCCTCAACCTCAAATAGCAATTTAATCAAGATAAAACCAATAAGAAGTAGGGGTAGTTGGAAATACCTTGACCTTAATATGGTACAACACGGACAAAAGTTATAATTTTAACGACACGTTTCATTGGGTATGTTTAAAGGTAGTAAATGCAGTAAATAGTACACTATAGGCTAGCATTCGTTTATTAAAAATAATGATCGCTCTTCCGAAACCAAAACAGGAACACTTCGTGATTCAACATCCACTTGGGATGCTATTTGTCAATACTTATGTGATTACTTTATTACTCACCCTAGTTCTACTCCATAGGCTCTGGTCCTTCTTTTACTGATATATTGCTTGCGACCATTGGTTTTTAAAGTGTTCTGTTTCATCTCGTTCTTGTCGCAACCTTCGGTCACTGTGATTGTTAGCAACTGAAATTATTCTTGGTTACCAGAAATCAGAGCGTATTCCTGCGTTTACTCTATCCACTCGCCTGTTACATCTATGGCATTAAATATGTGCAAATTACAATAGTAGAATAATTAAAGAAATAAATTTATAATAATAAATTTTATTGCTTTGTCGCCCAATTCTGAGTTTAAAGTTTAATTCTTTATCATCTATGCTTAAAGTTTCAAATCTCTAGGTAATCGGAAAGCTAGTTTAAAATCTATTAAAAAATTTGTATCTGAAAGACAAGAAAGTCAGCTAATAAATAAGTGTTGCAAAGGATTATGGGTACATTTAGGATTAAGATAGGCCAAGACAGAGAATGAGTGTTGTTTCTAATTAGTTTATTCAATTAACATTTAGCTACCTTTACTAATCTTATTTTTAAAGTGCAATTTCTATTTGTTAGTTTCAAAATATGTTAATTTATTATTTTTATATTAGTGTTAATTTATATAAAAAATGTTGTCGAATTTCAATTTGTCCGACAAGTCGTTTTAGCCTCAATCATATGATTCCTTTGAAAGTAATTAGCAATTTTCATCGTTTTAGACATTGCAAATTCACACACACACGCGCGCGCGCTTGCACACACTTATATATTTTTTATTTTATAGTTTTTAGTGCAGTACTCGGGAACGAGAAGGCAGAGCTTCTAGCAAAACGAGTAGCAAGTCTACTGCAACCAACACAAAACGTCAGCCTAACTTCAGCAAAAAACAAAATTGAAAATACGAGTACTATAAGGACCTGAGTAAAAACCAATATGAAAACAAGGCCACAGGAAAGGCATGGGAATCATTGGTTCAAGAACCGATTCCCCGGGACCTTTCAAGACAGGGAGCAGTCGCATAATATCGCCTTCCCACAGACACGACTACCTGCAGGCATATCTACATTGCTTTGGCTTTGCCGCTGATGAGATATGCCCAATTTGCAGCACGGAAAGAATGGATGGTTCACACCTGCGGCGTTGTCCAGGCCTAATTCAAGAGGAAAAACAACTTTGTTATGTCTCTGCTAGGAAGCGAGGCGCCATATCACCGAGAGGCCGAGGGGTGGCGTTGGCTAAAGTAACGTAAGCAGTTTTTAGTCCAATTGTAGAATATTGCCTTATATTTTTATTTATTGTTTATAAGTTTCTTGGTGATTCTTTTTTGTAAACATTTGTCTTGAAGAGGACCATGCTAGTGCTACTATCAATAGTCTATACGTCAACGCGATATTATATAATAATTTAATATTATTTCATTCCACCTTTAACTTGAGCTAATTGTTTACACTTAAACACTTGGACTTATATTAATATGTGACTCTTGCCTCAGGGAGGACTTTGTTATTTAATGAGGGCAGCCGTTTTAGAATACGCCATTTTAGACGTGTCCCATTGTCAACTCGAAATGAAACGCATTTAAACAAAAAGGATGTGCTACTATAAAAGTGTTTTAGTAGGGGGCAGGCTGCAGTATTTCCTTTTATGTCCATGTCTCCATTCCGAGGGTCTCCTTAGATAAGCCCAGTTGAGGGTAGATAAAGTTCCGATTCCACAATTTGGATCGAATCAGTGGGGTATTGACACGGTACGGAAATCCGGGCCGTTTGGAGGTTTTGGAAAACCGGTTTTGAAATCCGGTTGGAAAACTGTAGTCTACTGATCGGAGACCCGTCTCGTCTCAGAAGCAGGCAGGTGAACAGTCCAAACCTTACAGTAAGGGCCTTAAGCTCTTTCATACTGTAACCTCTGGTCTTGGCGTCAAACTTCTCGGTCTTGGTGATGCAAGTCGCCTGGGTTGAGCGGCCGAATTTGGTTCGTGGGACATTGGGTTCGTTCGATATCGATAGCTCCCCGCAGACCTTTGTAGTAAGGAGCCGGTCGAGGACCATCAGGAGTAGAAGCGCCGGCTCCATTATTTAGACGAAGGACCACTCAAATCATAACTGTTTATATATTAATAAATGTTGGAGTGTATTTACATTATAATCTGTGTTTTACTGATATTTAACGACCCATTTAATAATCTCTAAACCTATTAAGATTTGTGTACAGGAAATTCTTGTCGGTCTGAGTTGATAATGGAACATATCTTCCGAAACGTCCTTCCTCATTAATTAACAAAGTGCTAAATAAGCCAATGTAACGTATAACTATAGTTCAAGTCTATAAATAATAATATTGCCAGCTATAAATTGTCTTGGATTTAATCAGAATACCGAGTTGTGTACATCAGCTTTAGCCAGATCGTGAATTTAGGACAATTTGAAACAAAACAAAGTAACGTGAGGTACAGCAAAAACAAAACAAAGCCTAGTTTATTAATAGACTTGGCCGGGTGCCAGAAATGTGCTCGCGGATGTTTTGTTCATGGCCGTCGCAAAGTCGTTAGTTAGTTGTGTTTGGGAAGCTGTTTAGTATAGACTAGTATAGACTGCCGAGTAAGAACATTGAATAATGGCTTTCTTTAAAGTCTTTTGGAAGAACCAAAGCAAACATAGAAGTAAGTTGAGAATTCAACATTGTTAGTAAGTTTAGGCTAAAAAATTGTTTACTTAGAATAGAATTTCAAAATTGTTTTGCATTTAATTCACATTGATGTAATCTAATGTTTTAATAGCCTGCAGTAATTTATTTCATTTCAGATATAGAGGGAATGAATGTTTGAAATTGGTTATCAAATTCTTAAAATAATAGTTCAAAATAAATATATATGTTATGAAGTACGGAATTGAATAAATATCTCGCATTTGTTTTAATTTTGAATTTGTACAGTTAGTATAAACTTCAACATATTTAACAACATAAAAACATTGGCCCATCGTGGCGCTTACTCTTTTTTTTAAATTAATCTACTTTTGAGCTGTCTTAGTTCAGAAACGGACACATCTTCAAAAACCCTGATAAGACCTTAATTATTAACTTTGGTCAAGATTTAACACATATATTTATATGTGTTGCCGTGTATAAATCCCTATTTTTTTGTTTATAATGTAGGTTCATTTATTTAATTTGTGTTCAAGACTACATTTCCAAATTATTATTTTCTTTTTTAAATAAAATCAGGTTAAAATTTTGTATATATTAATTATTAAGATGTAATTAATTTATATCCTACTTGAATTTCAAATAATGTTTAAAGAAAGTAACCGGTGAGAAAGGTGTGATGTAGGCCTACTTTATTGAAGGAAAAGTTTAAATACATTATTTATTGTGGATTAAAAATTTAGAAACCACCTGTAAACTGTTTAGAATGTAGTTACAACTTATAATTGTACTATACTTAAATATATATATATATATATATATATATATATATATATATATATATATATCGCAATATGTATTCTTGCGTATTATTAAAGAACTAAGTCAAAATACAAATACAAGAATTATAATTGAATTTACCATTCAAAGCTTTTCGTTGGCTAACAGTATCAACATCATCAGGAATATTAAAACATATATATATATATATATATATATATATATATATATATATATATATATATATATATATATAGAGAGAGAGAGAGAGAGAGAGAGAGAGAGAGAGAGGAATGAGTTAATATCAAAGTGACATGCTACAAACAATTTTTACATTGCTTTAGATAGCAAATTTAAAGTAATGATATATCTATTGTAAACCTTTAAGTAAATATGCCAAATTTGATTTTAAATTTAACCCTTCACACTTTTGGGCCTCTAACAAAATAATAAAACGTTTTATACTGGAATATTTTTTGTTTATTGTGGAATAAAAAAAAATATCTCTAAGCCCGTAAAAATACCCCAATAGTAAAACTAACAGAGGGTGTAATTTGAAACAAATTTTAAATAAGGTCTTAGAATAAAAATGAAAACCTTAGAATAAAAATGAAAAACTTGAGGGTAAGAATAACTTATTAATATCTAAGGATTGGAATCTTAAAGGTGAAAACTAGAAGGTTGACTGAATATTGACACTACCTAACGTCATAGCTACAAAACGAAGCGACCCGCTACGTAAAAATGGCATTTTTATGTAACTTTGTAATACAATGATATTTTCATCTCACGAAGGTACTCCTTATAGGCCAAGTCCACAATACTTGGCAATTTCATGCGCTTCCTAGCATAGATATAGAATTAAAATCTGGCGCTAAGCAATCAGAATTACTCCTAAAGGACTTTAATAAATTGTTCGTAAACATTTATGTACAAATCGTCCTCTTTCTTACTCCGTCTCTATTCAGTTCTATCTATTCGTCCTCAGAAATCCCAACGTCCTCAGAACTCCTGACGCCCTCAGAACTCCTAACGCCCTCAAAATCCCCTAACGTCCTCAGACCTCCTAACGCCCTCAGAACTCCTAACGCCGTAAGAACTCCTAATGCCCTCAGTATTCCTAACGCCCTCTGAATGTCCTCAGAGCGTTCTTCAGTTTTAATTATTTTTAATAACATCTCTCAGTTTATTGTCAACTCGTTTTATATGAAAACAAAATTATAATACTGACTTGAAGTTATAATATTTAAATTTCTTTACGGGAGTTTAAAATATGAAATTTTTTACAAAGCTGCCCAATTTAAAATAATTTTTAGGCAATAGAAGACCAAAACTATCTCGAAAAGGAAAACGATTTCTCGCCAAACCTCCCTTCCCTGCTAAAATAGTAAGCTATTGTTTATTATAATAAATCCGTTACATTATAACTGACAGAACATTCTGATGACGTTAGGATTTCTGAGGGGGAATAGATGGAACTGATTAGAAGCGAGTAAGAGAGAAGACGACTTGTACATAAATGTTTACGGACAATTTATTAAAGTCCTTTAGGTGACTAATTCTGATTGCTTAGCGCCAGATTTTAATTCCATACTTATGTTAGGAAGTATATATATATTTAATAACTTCAAAATGTTCATAATCAAGATGTATTTTATTCAACATTTACAATTTTGCTGAAGCTTTTCGCCGGTGTACAGTTCCAGCATTCTCAAAGTCTACCGTATTCTAGACTTTGTAGAATGCTGGAACTGTACACCGGCGAAAAGCTTCAGCAAAATTGTAAATGTTGAATAAAATACATCTTGATTATGAACATTTTGAAGTTATTAAATAATTTTAATAAATCAAGAAAAAATAATCATCTTTATTATAATATATATATATATATATAACCCATAATAAAGAATTACGTGTTTAATGAACTTCAAAGAACCTTTGTAGACGCAATATTTCTTTATAGAGATGTAGTTTGAAAAAATTAAAATTTCAAGTTTGCATTTAAGATCTTTTATTTCTTGAAAACTTTTAATCAGTTATTCTAAATAAATACCTTACTGTTAATTTACTTATGTTTAATGTCGATTTGTCACAATTAATGTACTATTGAAAGCTAGACAGAATTTAAATTATTATCCAATATAATTAACGACGTGCGTTTCATTTTAAGCTTTGAATAGTTTAAAATGGCAGTTAGTTTTCTAGACTAAGGTATCACAAATTTTCCTTAGGCCGTGAATCAGCTTCCAGCCCCCGAACTCTCAACCCCCTCAGAACGGATATCTAGCTTCGTTACAGAACTATAGTATATTGCACACATGTATAACTCGATTTCCCAGAAATCATTGCACTCAGAAAAGTTACTTTAATCTTGGTCGTTGAGGTTAGGAAATTATTTATCAATACAAGGCTACACGTGCTCATAGGAGTCAAGGTTGAATTGCTTATGAAGGTTTAACTTGATGTAACTTGCTTATCTAATGATTATCGAATAATTTCAATTGAATTATGAATTGCTATTAAAATAATTTTATTTACATTTATTTTATTTTCCCCATTATTTTATTATTTCTTTATAAAGTTTTAAAATACCATAGCCTATTAAGGCTAACAGTAAACAATAGATTTTTAAAAGTCTAATACACACTTATTAAGTAGGCCTATATTGGTTTGTCAACAAAATATTGTTGATCAGAAATACTAAATTCGTTTTTAATGTTTATATTTTAATATTGGATGTGAAGACCCTTTCTTTTGGAGAAATGGTTTGACAAGGAACTACATAAAGCCGCGAAAAGAACATGTTTCATAACTTAAAAGACATCCGCAATTTTAATATTATGGAAATAATTTATTAAAATTAAGTTGAGAGACGTTTAGGCCCATATTTAACAAACGTCATCACATCGGCTTATCTCATAGGTTTAAAATAATGCCCTTGTTACTATTAACCTTGTACCTTCACGTATCTTACAGACGGTCAAAGCTTAATCCGAATAGGTCAGAGCAACATGACGGTCAGAGTGATAATACGTCAGGAGAGCCCGTGGTCCTGGACTTTAGTGCCTATCTGGTTTTGTAAACACACACACACACACACACAACCCAACCGAAGTATTACTTCTTCGCTGCTTATATGGCCGGTATAAGAGGGCCATATGTATTTTCAATGACAACTGACACCTGTTACGAGCTAATCCATGACAACGCCCGATCTGGTAGTGCTTATGCAACTTAAATAACTCCTTATTTATTTCCAATCACACGCCACGCTTCTTAGCGCTGAATGACTGGCACCGATATTGTGTCATTTAATGATAACGCCTGATCTAGCAATGCTTATGCAGCCCAACAACTCCTTTAATTCCAATCACACGCCACAATTCTTAGTGCTGAGTGACTGGCACCTGTACTGTGCCAATTAATAATAACGCCTGATCTGGCAATGCTTATGCAGCCCAACAACCTCTTCTTTATTTCCAATCACACGCCACGCTTCTTAGCGCTGAGTGACTGGCACCTATACTGTGCCAATTAATGATAACGTCTGATCTAGCAATGCTTATGCAGCCCAACAACCTCTTCTTTATTTCCAATCACACGCCACGCTTCTTAGCGTTGAGTGACTGCCACATATACTCTGCTAATCCACGACAACGTCTGATCTGGAAATGCTTATGCAACCAATCTCTGGAAATACTTATTTATTTCCAATCTCAGGCCTGCTTCCTAGCGCTGAGTGACTGCTACCTGTACTAATCTAATCCATTATAACGCCTGATCTGCCAGTCGCTATGCAATCTAACATACCTTTCCGTATTTTGTGTCACATAGTAATCTTGGCGCTGAGCAATTGCCACTATTTCAGCAATGAATCTGTTACTACATGACAACCCCTGATTTGGTAATGATTTTGCCACCAAAACAACTCCTTATTTATTTCCAATCACAGGCCATATTTAGCGCAGGGTAACATTGACAAAGAGACTTTTTCTTATTAATAACAATAATCACCCTCAATAATAATAGGTGAAATACATTGAAATCCGAAAGTGGCTTTATGCTTATAGTTGGACATTTAAAATTGTAAATTATTCTCAGTAAATTAGTTTCACAATTTCTGCTGTTGATTATATATTGTTCTTTCTTTCTTTCTTCTCCCTTCGGGAAGTCCTTGATATTATAAAAGAATAAATGTAATTTGTCCATCTGACCCTGTTTATAGAGAGGACATTGTGAGGAAGGTAGTATGTCAAGTCTGTGACGTTGGACGAAGAAAAGGTCGAAAAGAGTCAAAGCACAGACTCGTGGCACAGACGATCAGGGATTGGGCCGATTGTTGTGAGAAGTTAACATCTCTTCCTCCTAACTGCAGATCTTTACTCGACTCAAGATTATCTCCCCAGTGCCAGTTCAATTTGCTCCAGATAGAAGGATCTTCAGTTCTGGTTGTGGAGGACATTCAACGAAGGGATGTCTGCTCGTTCGTTTTCGAAAATGCCGACATGATTTCGGATTTACGGATTTATCTAGGGTGACTGGTTCTAGTGATAGATACTCAGTACAACCAGCCTACAATACTAGCTTTCCCCAAGGCTCCTTGCACATGTTTAACCTAAAAATTATTAAATGGATTTTATTATTAAAAATAAAACCTCCACAACCGGGCCATCTTTTGTGTAAGTTGTCTTGTGTTGATTGTCAGAGTCCTGATTGGGTAACCGTTAGAGTTACAAAAAGTGTAATCTTGCACTAGCCCAAAAAATAAATCTATCAAAAGAATTCGATCCCTTCAATATGTAAATTAGGCAACAAGTTTATTTGTTTTAACCGGTTATCATACATGTTTACAAATATTGAAATCATATTTCGTTTACACTACTAAAACTAACCACAGACAACACTTTCGTTGTAGGCCTAACGGCTACTTTCATGAAAGTGTATTCCTACATTTTAAAGTGTTTATAATTATTAAGTGTAACTCAAGTTCAAAATGAAAAAATAATATTCTTATATAACACTTATGTGTACTTTGAGTAAAATATAAGCGTAATTTTTTACCGATGTTAAACCAAACTAACTTTCCGTTTATTTTAAATGTCACGTTTTGACTTCAAATTATTTTATTTTGATTTGTACTATAATTTCAGAATGAATAGCATAATACTTTTCATTAGGAACGCTATTGAGGATCTATTGTTCAATGACTGTAAAAATATGATTTGTAAAACCATTGAAAGGAATAAATAGAAATTTTCCTTGCTTACAGAATTTGGAGATGAATGGGCATTGGCTAAAGACCAAGATGGTGAGTTAGATTGCCTCCCGATTTCCGAAAATACAGAAAATGACACTTTCAAAGTGAAGTATCTTGGAAGGACTCTTGTTAGTGTTCCAACTAGCCAACAGAGTACGTCGACTGCAATTAATACAATTTTATCAATGGTAAGACTGCTTTTTCAATATTTATATGAACTAATTTAGATCGTTAATTTCCTTAATTTGTTAAATGAACTACAAAACTTTTTTAAAAAATCTCAGCAATCTGAAAATACGAAAGGAAATTCTGATAAAAATATTTACAAATGTATCAAAACAGAATTAATATCTAAAATTACTTGTTTGTAATATAGAAGATATTAATTTAGTGCTAATAAGTCTGACTAAACAATTTAATTTCCCAAGAAACATAAATTTAATACGTAATAGAAATTAACAATGCGCAGTAGTAATCAATGGTAGACCTAACCTCTTTAGAATACAAAGGGAAGCATTTCAAGGTCACTTGGGCAAACAAACACTAACTTTATATGAGCAAAAGGTTTTCTACTGTCTCAGGCCTTAAGAAATTTAAATTTGCTTGACAAAACCAGTAATATTTTGAATCATAGCCCTTCGATGAAAAGATTTTTAATTTTTGTGGAAGGTTAAAAGAGGTTTTTAAAAGTAAAAAAGGTTAAAATAAAATTCATTAATAAGGCTACTAATGACTGTATCTAAACAACCTAATTGCTCTAGGTAACTAATTGCTCTAGTTTTCTCACCCTTTGGTATTTTATCAGGGCTATTTAAGTTTATTGGCCAGCAGGGACACAATTTTGTAATTAGTTTGGTTAATAAACCCTCAAACTATTTAGAGTTTTGGTAATTATTTCCTTTGTACACGTAATCGATATTGATAATAAAAAGACAACTAATAATAATAATAAAGACAAATAATAAAAAGACAATCAAAATACCTGATGATCCCGAAAGTCTTCAGGAACATGGAGGAATTAATCAAAAATAAAAATTAAATAAAAATGCCCTATTTAAAATTGTTCAAATAAACTTCCTACTACTCACACAGTCTTCATTTCACAAATCACCCACCAAGTAATAGCTTGTAGCCAATAAATGTTTTGTCCTTATATAACGGCTCAAAGGATAGGAGTTTTTTTTGAAAATGGCTGTTGTTTAGAATTTGTCATACTAAATGTTTAAAACTTACAATAAATATATTTTCTTCTGCTAAATTCATAAATATTTTAATTTTGTCTAAAATATTGTTTCCCACATTGAATTTGGTGCTTTAGGCATTTGACTGTTCATATTATACTTGGAGTGTAAAAATGTACTATTTAAAGAAAGAAATACTTATGGAATGTCACTATAATTATTATAAAGTTGCATAAGCAGTGACTTTAAAAAGATATGCCAAAAGCTCAATAAGATTGTATTTTATATTAATTAAAAGTCCAGGATTAAAAAATTTAAATTTCAAATCATCTAAGATTTAAGAGATAAGAAAGAAGACATTCAAAATAGGGGTTGGCCTTTGGTCACCTAAGCTGATAATTACTCTACAGTATGGAATTTCAAAATATATATGAATTAATGTAAAATTTAATCTGTGTGAATTTCAAAATATGTAGCTTATAATACTAGCTTTAAAAATCATTTAGACATTTAATTAAATTTCTGAAAAAAGCTTTAACTTTGATGTAAGAAGTAATTTATTAGAATCTATTTATAAATTCGTTTAGTGAATTTATATTGTATAATTAGTTACTACTAAAAGTATATCTTAATTAATTTCTTATTTTAAGTATAAAAGTCATCAATTATTGTACAAAAAGGTATGTACTAAATTAATATATTGATAATTAATAATAAAACTGTTATGTTTAGGCTAAAGCTCAAAGGAAGAAGGCTCAAAGAGTTGAGGTTACACTCAGTATGAAAGGAATTGAAGTTGTTGATGTAGACTTTCACAAAACTCTTTTAGACATTTCAATTTTCAGGTATGATTTCACTATTTGCTTAAATTTAAGCCAATAACACAAAATTTAGTTTGTTTCTCATAATTATTTTATTGCTATATACTATCATTATATTTAATGTGTTGTAGTAAATTTATATTAATGTAAGACAAGAGAGTTTATTTACAATTTTTAGAATTAAAATAATTTTATAGAAAAAACTATTACAAATGGCCAGTCAGTGTATGAGTTACAGTTATTGCTACATTTACCCCAACTAAATTCTCTTAGGATTTTAAAATATTATAAGTCTTTATTATTTGTGTCCATCTTCATTTTCGTCAGTCTGAGTTTAGAATAGGACACATACCTATATCTTAAAACAGTCATCCTTATTTTAAAAAAAAGTAAGCACCATGCTTGTAGTAAGTAAATCTATAAGTTTATTTTCAAGTAAAAATTAAATGTTATACAATCAGTGTAAACAATAAAATTGTATAAAGTGAGCTAAAAAATTATTTAATAAATACATGTAAGGAAAAATAATTACAAGGTCTCTTAAGTCAGACAGTAAAACTTTATTATGATAATGATATAACAATGGTTAGAGGGACTGTCCAAGTTTACATGTTTTAGCTAAACACTTGTAAATATTTACAAACTTGCCTATAGTAGCACTTACTTATATTTGTTGAGGACAGGCGTTTCGGGAGATGTGTCCCATTGTCAACTCAGACCTAAGTGATCTCAAGGTTTAAGTAGATTAGGGTATTAGGGTGGGGATGGGATATTATGGTGTTGTGGATGTATTTTGTGAGTATTAGGAGTTGATGTCAAAAAGTGTGTGTAAGTTGTAATGTAATTGTGTATTGAGTATGTGTGTAGGGTGTAGTTTGAAGTGTCTGTATATTTTGTATTGTTCAGTTGTGTATCGTTGGTTATTTCTATGTTGTTTATGTTTCTGTGTGTGTTTCACACACCTTTTGACGTCATAACTCCTAATACTCACAAAATACACCTACACCACCATAATATACCACCCCCACCCTAATACCCTAACCTACGTATACGTTGAGATCAGTTACGGTCTGAGTTGACAATGGGACACATCGCCCAAAACTACCGTCCTCAAAAAAGTAAGTGCTACTATAGGCAAGTTTGTAAATATTTGCAAGTGTTTAGTGAAAACTAGTAGCTCACATGAAGATGGGATTAACAAATATGTTTTAGCTGTTACTAAGTAATAACATTTATTGCAAGCTCATAACTGGTAGTTCTCTAGCGTTGTATCTGAAAATGAAAATGATATGTTTTAGATGTATTTCTTTAGCTTACAATTTATTAAAACAGACTTAATAAGTGATCAATGTAGTTTTAAAACCAAGTATATTTAGGTTTATTTACTGATAAAACAATTTAAAAAATTCCACACAAAATTTGGTGATAATGTACCACCAAATGTCTGATAGTCATTATAGGTTGTCATAAATATGTCCGATATTTACATTCATAAGTAATGACCAAATATATTCTCAAGCTGTAGTCCTGACCTTTCTATTCTGGAAAATACCTCTTTTACTTAGGACAATTTTCACCTTAAATTAATTGAAATGTAACAATTGAAACATTTTCTTCCTTAAACTGTGAAAATTGTTAAATGAGACTGTTGTATTGTGTATCTGCTTTATAAATGAACTTCACTATTGATCTCAAGGAACTTTTGATTCACCAGGATTAGAAGAACAAACAAAAAATAAAGTTAATTTTTAAAAAATAATGAAAAACATTGCAGATCACAATGCTTTCTTTTTAATTTGAATTATTGTTGTGTTATCTTCATAAAAGGTCTTTATTGCTTTGATAACTTTTACACTCAATGTTAAATTGATGTAAGGTTTCCCATAATTTACCTATTTATTTATTATCATAAACTCTCATAAGAGAGGGACAATAAATCTCGTTTATCTATGCTCCGATTAACCTAGGTTAACAGAAATTTTTGTGTGTCTTCCATTTTGTATTTTTTATTTTATATTCACCTGTTCATAATTTTTGTGTCTTTTTATAATATAGTTGATGTCTCTTTTTACATCTTTGATCACATTTTCATTTATTTCACCACCTTATCATACACTTCCCTCACGATTTTTTACATAGTCAATGCCAACCACGTTTTCGTCAGTACCATATTCGGTTCATATTTCCTTGGATAATCGAAGCTCTAATACATTTAGTTTTACTAAAATTGATTGCTTTATTACAACTTAAATTGAAAATGGGACACGTCTCCCAAAATGGCCAATCTCCTGTAAAAAAACTGACTACAACTTTTATAAACGTTAGATTTATAAATATGCAATAAAATATTAATGTTTTATCAAAGTAAATATGACTATATTTTATTATTACATACATAAATTATAGTATTGTCATTAACTGATTTAATGAGTGAAGGTAATCCTTTATATGTTAATGTTATGCCAAGAATAAATCTACAAGTGGGAGAACCAAAATAGCTAATGATGTAATACACACTTTTTGAAAATTTTCCAAGTTAAAATGAGTGGGTGTGAATTAATGCAGCAATATTTTCAGTTTCAAACTAAAACTTAAAATTAATTTGTGAATAAAATAGTATTTTTATATAAAAAGCAAATATTAGAAATGAAGAGATCAGCATTTCAGGCCTTTATTTAAGAAACCAAAAATAAATGACTAAACAAATATAAATAAAATTAATTTATGTTTTAAATTAATTATGAAACACTGTTCAGAATTCTGTATAATATTATGTCTTGATAAGGCATTATAGAAATAATAGTATATATTTCTTCTGTTCTTTATTTACTGCAGTAAATATTGAAGGACTATAACTATAAATTAAACTACTTATTATACTTTTGCTATTACTAGGGACCAGACTTTTTGTTAACTAAAAGTTGTTAAATTGTTAACTTACACTTGGAGGAAACGTTTTTGTCTTACGACTTTTTCAGCCTCCACCCCAGCTCATCATGAACAGCAACAAGATTTCGATATTTAAATTAAAGTAGATAGTGTACACACTATTCAGGGTATTAAATTTAATTTATTGAATTTTAAAATATATATTTTTATTGTTATAAATGACAATGAAAAATACAAGGTCTAATTCATGTATTATTCAAATTTAATCAAATTAATTCATTTCATGTACAAAATTACAAATTCTTCATGAGTAATAACTAATTTATTTGTAGGTTTTAAATTAACTTTATTACTGTGATGGTTGAATATTCATAGGTAAATCTTGTATCATTAGATATGTTTGTACCTTTAAACATAAACCTTATAAACGTATTATTAACAAATAATCCATTATATTTCACAATGTATTGTAATAATATTGTATAATCCTACGATTCTGACAATACTGTATACTGTATAGTTCTGTGATAGAACTTTCAAATCTATCTCTACCTCCTTGACTACAAATCTCATTTGATAAAATTGCCTCTTAAAAATCCTATTTTTTAAATATTTATTTCTTTTTTCAAACATCTTGTGTTACAGTCTTAGAATACCTACATTTCAAAAACCATCTCATCTTTTTTTTTAATTATAAAATTTTATCTTTTCCCATCCATAATAGCTCCTTTTCTAATCCCCTCCTCTCATATCACTGAAACTATAATATTCTGTTATCCCTCAAGTTGAGAATGTATACCTGAAAGTTTTTCATTAAACCTAATGTAGTTTTACAGTTATAAAAGTGTTTTTATATTTGTATTGTGCAGTTAATCATTTAATGGCTTTATATTGTTCATTTCAAGTTTTTTATTTGTATTTTTACAACTATAATTAAATTAAATTAAAGGTTTAAATAATGACTGCATAGCTGAGTTGATACTTTTGAACTACTTGCTGACACATTTCAAAACTATCATTTCATTCGAGGAATGAATCGGTTTTGTCAATGAAAAAATTGTTTTGAAACACCCCAACAAATAATTTCAAAAGAATTCACTCATTTATGCAATAATTACTTATAATTCAATTAGTTAATTTAAGATAATTACAACAAGCAAGTACAATTAAAGTGTTTTTTTTTTTATGTATGGAGCAATGAAATAAAATACATTACTAATTTATTGAGTCGGTCTTCAATTTGAGTTTTATTAGTTTACATGAATACACTGCAACATACATTGATATATAGAACATTTGCTTATAGCAGCACTTGTTTTTTGTTTAAATGTGCATATCCATTTTGGGAGATGTGTTCCCATTATCACTTGAACTGTAAGTAAGTTACAATGAAAATTGATAAAGGGGCACATCTCCCAAAATGGTCATTATCATTTACACAAAAAGTAAGTTTTATTGTAGTCAGGTGTTTACATATTAATATATGTTGAAGTACATGAGTATAATATTTTCTATACTTAATGGTAGTTCTTAAATTAATGTTTTAGCAAACATGACTTCAATGTATAAATTATTATTTATTTTAACTACGTAGTTTAAGGACTATATTTTGTAAATCTTTGCAATTTAAATGTTGTAATGTTCACAGGATTTCCAATTGTTCAGTAGACTCTACTCACAGCCGAGTATTTGCATTCCTGACTACAAATATTTATGAGACCACAGAATGTCACGCTTTCCTTTGTCCAAAGAAAGGAATAGTATGTATGATTTTAAGTGTCTAATCTATAATGATAATAATATATCACTGAGCAATAATATTATGAAAATTTACCTAAAAGTAGCACTTAGTAAAGTCATTACCAACTGTTTTTGCCCCTGACTTGATTGATAGACAGAACATTTATTGCAGGCTGGAAAACATATAAGCTATAATTAGAAAGTAATAAATACAAAAAAGATTAGTTTCAGGTAATAATTTTTTATTTATATCATTGGTGATTAGTAGAAAACATTAACAAATCACATGCCAAGGCACTTTGCAAGGCTTATTATTTTCTTATTTTCTGGCCCTATAGTGCTAGTACTATTTATTTTTAACACAACATGTAAATGTATAGTATATCATTGTCAAGATCTTGTAGTACTTTTATTTAGATTGATCAAAGAAAATGTTTGTTCACAAATATGTTAAACTGTTATATATATCTTGATATTTTACGTTGTTCATTATTTTTCCATTGCACTGACTTTATTAAGTTGATAAATTCTATTATCAACTTCATATATATATATATATATATATATATATATATATATATATATATATATATATATATATATATATATATACTCTTTAATTTTGTACTCCATTATGTTCGGTGAAACTTAATCAATTACTTTTATATTAGTTTGTGACTATCTGAACTTTAGTTTTGTAAATTTGTAAATTTTTACAAATCTACAAAATTAAATTTTGAATAGTCATAAACTAATGTAAAAAAATTTATATTATACATAATTGTGCAACAATGGAATGGTATTCATTAGTAACTTTTACAAAATATCTTTGCTTTTATAATGTATTTGTATCAAGAAAATAGATCATCAATCCATATCCTTGAATAAAAATCAGTTGACTTGAAAGCCAGGCTTTACGATGGTTCGTCTGTGCGATATCTATTTTGTATGTAATTCATACAAATAGATACCAATAACAATTTTTTTCCTGCAGTATAGATTTTTTAAAATATTTATTGTTTTAAATATCAAAATCTTGTTGCTGTTCATGACGAGCTGGTTGTTAATTACTTATTACACTTTTGCTATTACTTGTGACCAGACTTTTTGTTAACTAAAAGTTGGTTAATTGTTAACTTACACTTGGAGGAAACATTTTCATCTTACGACTTCTTCAGCCTCGTATTTTTGCTGCTAGGAATGTTGCAGTTGTGCTTCCATGTGTATGTCACGCAAGGTGTGGCACGGGGTGTGCCACAAATGCAACAAAGGCCATAAATTAAACACACTAGAACAATATGAAATATATAGACATAGTAACATACATAAAAGTGGTTTCCTAAACGAACAACACGGCACAGATCACACATACTCTTCGATCACATCACTTCTAACTTTCAAAAAAATGTTACCGAGGAAGCACAACTGCAGCATTCCTAGCGGCAAAAATACGAGGCTGAAGAAGTCGTAAGTCGAAAACATTTCCTCCAAGTGTAAGTTAACAATTTAACAACTTTTAGTTAACAGAAAGTCTGGTCGCAAGTAATAGCAAAAGTGTAATAAGTATATATTGTTTTTTTACAATCTTTGGTTAAATTAAAATATAAATTTGTTTATCAGCAAGTAAAATCTCGCTACTAAGGCATAGAGTGAAAAAAATTTATTGTAAGATATCTGACCAATATCTACATAGAACTCGTAGGACAGATAATCGAAAACTGTTTCAATTATCTAACTTTGGTACAACATAACCAAAAAAGACATAAAACATTAAGTATAGTGTAAATTGTTATATTATACTTTTCTGTTTTAGAACGTAGTAGTTATTTTATCTATTATAATTTATATGATATTTATAAAAATGTTTTTCGAATTAAAGGCCTAAACCGTACAAGTTTTAAAAATTATTATTGTTACACCATAAGGTTTTTATAATATTAAATTATTTTATAACAGAGTTTTCGATATTATTATTTAATACCTTAGATTAAAAGATAAGTATGTAAACTTTTTTTTACAATACACAAAGTCTTATATATAAAACATTTGTAGTTTTAAAAGTATAAATAGATACCAGTTATGTTTCCCCATTGATGAATTCCATTCCAAGATTAAAGTATTCAAATACTATTTCTGAAATTGTGTATAGTAGAAACATTTAGCAGAAATGAGTCATACTACCATGTTAGAATACATAAATAAAATAGTTTATTTACAAAAACTATGTGGTTTTTGAATATAGATAATTTTATTTAAAATTTTATGCATGCAAATTTGTCCTTAAGGTTATGAATTACATAAGTTTTTCAAAGCTTTCTAATATGAAACCTATAATATACAAAAAGTCATTAAATCACTACACAGTAACATGTTCTTTGTTTATTATTGATTAACTATTAAATATTATGTGCAGGCTGAACAAATGGCTATAACATTTGCTAAGGCTTTTAATGGAGTATATGAAGCTTGGCTAGAAAACCAACATTTTGTGTCCAACTTCAGGATGAACGATGCATCAGCTGCCAATAATAAATCTAATCACATTAATAATGGTAAGATAAAATTATTAAAAAATTGAATTTTCAAGTCATTTGAAATTTAAATTTTGACAGGCTGATTATATTGAAATGGTTTGATTTAAAGAGAAATAGTCTTAAAGAAAATCTTATTTCAAATCTACTGAATTACTTTATCTTCAATAAAACCTTTAAAGTTTAAATATAGAAAATTTAATTGAACAGATTTAAATTTAAACACTATTATTTACCAATTCAACTTGGCAAACAACTACTTACTAAAGTTTCTCGGCAGATGTGTTTCATACTTGGACCGAATGCACTTTTGCTGAGAAATATCAGTAAACGATATTTGCCAAGGTAAATTGATAAATAAATTTTTAAAAACCTCAAAACATATAATACAACATTTGCAAGCTATAGACACTATACTAAAATGAAGTCATAGAATATGGATAGTAGTAAATTATCAAAAAACTTGTTATTTCACATAAAGATAAACATGAATATGGTACACTGGAACACTTTTCGACAATGATTCAAGACTCTGGAAAATAAAGCATAAATCACTGGTGTACAAGCATTGCAATGAGGATTGTTCTATATAATTATTGCATATATTAGAAATAATTTTTTAATTTTATATGAAAATTCAGCTTTACTTAGTGTTTCCAAATTATTATTTTTTTTATATTAGTCAAATAATAGGATTGCCTATTGTTAAACAGATATTCATTAGTTAAGTTCAACTGGAGATGGAGAGGGGAATGAGTTAGCTTCAAAATTAGCAAAATTACTATTTAACCTGTTTACTACAAAATTTACATATATAATTCGGTCTGTTTTCATGAAATAGACTCACATAAACAAACATAATAAAAAAAATATTTATTGCTTTTTAAATTAATAATTGTTTTAACTTAAACATATATTAAAATGTGGCACTTGCCTATAGTAGAACTTACTTTCTTTGTTTAGTGAAGATGGATGATTTGGGAGATCAATCCTATTATAAACTCAACAAATACAAAACCACAATCCAGATGCAAGAAAAAATGTACACCAAGCAAAAATACTATACATTAAAAAACACTATTAAACAGTTATATAAACAGAAAAACTACCACGATAAAATACAATCAGGAGGGTCATTTTACAAATTACCAAGTACACTTATAAGCACTCACAGACAAAAACACTCTTCAAACTTTGCTAACCCCTCACATACACAAACCACAACTATACAACACATCACATAAAATTTAAAAATTATACATAAACTAAGTAAAAAGCCAACACCTCACAACCGAATAGTACAAAATGTAAAAACATTTCAAACTACATCCATCACATATACCCAACACCCAATTACATTATAATTCACATACAGTATAAATATGTTATATACATGTGTGAATTTTCGTAAAGGATTTTTATACTCAAATATACTAAATATTTTAATAATTTTAAACTAATACCCTATGTTATTTTTACATCAGATCATAGATAAAGTTTGTAATATGTTAGTGCAAATATTCATTTCAAGAATAATTATTTTAGTTTTTAAAACAAATTCTGTCCATAATTTCATTTCTATCTTGACGTAAAATGGTTAAAACGATAAGTTTGTTGTTTAGTAGATTAAATCAGTAACAATGAAATTTCATGATATTAAACAATATTTTGATTGCTTTGTTTTAGGGTTTAATAAACAGGATAACAATCAAAACTTGAGGAGTAACAATATTATGTTGATAGATATATCTATTGAAAAATGCAAAGAAAATAATTGGGTAAGTGTAATGTTTATGTTTGAACCATTATAGTATAATTGTACAGCCAACAAATTAAATCAGTTTATGGCAAAAGCTCAATACTCATCTGCAGTATTTGGACCGTTTTGGGGATTATTATAACCATATAACATACTTTATATAAAGATAAAATAAATAAAAATAGAGAAATAATTAAAAAAGATAACCATTTATTAGAAAGTAATAGGTACAGTATTTTTTAATATTTAATTAAATGGAAAATACTACATTTTAATAAATGTTATTAATAAATTGCCAAATGTTCATTGGTTATAAATGATAGTCAGTGGCATAGATAACACTATACCCTCTCACACATAATAATATGTGCCCCAATTTGTTGGTTCCAATAACGCCTCACCTAATCATATTTATTGGTTCACCTACTGTCCTCTTGAATTGGTGTAGAGGGGAGTAGGAGTTTTTCTTGGTATTGACACTAATACCCTTCTATGAATTCCTGGCAGGGCTCATTATAATCCCATATTGTTGCGAAAAAATAACAAATAACCTGTTAAACAAGAATAGAATTCCAACTCTTTGTTGGAATTATTTATATACTCATTTTCCATATTATTAATTTTTCACATTCTTTTATAGTTTGTCCATGTTTCCTTAATTTGTAGCAACCCTCCACAATGCAGAGGTTTAAAGGGGCATACACCTGTGTTACTGATGATAATATCTGTTGGCTTTCTAGGCCTAAAAAAATAAAATTATAAATACAACTTTTCCCTTACTAACAATGCACACTACTAAAGTCTTTATTATTTAGGAATAGTCAATTTGTAACTTATGTTTTTCATTTTAAAATTATTATTGTTACCGTAATCAATTTAATTTAATTCTAAGGTTTTACTAGTGTTTTATCATTAGGGCTTTTGCATATATTATATTCTTCATGCATAAAATGTGAAACACTTTAAACATTGAATTAGTAAAATATTTTTGTTTACGAAATGTTTGTCTATACACACTGTATGTTATTGTACTTAAACAAGAAGAGTACTTGATATTTTTGCAAGTAAACTTTCAGAAACTGAAGCTGTAGTGCTTTTATTTTCAAGCATTAGGTTGCAGTATACAGTATTTGAATAGGAGATATTTCACTACAGCTCTTGAAAAAAATTGACTTGGAAAAAATATCAAAATTCTTTTTCAAGTACATTAAAGTATAAGTGGTGAGTAAACACAAGAAAACATTGTAAATATAATATTTTATAAATAATTCTCCTCATACAGTTAAAAATATATGTTTATTTCTGATTTTAGGTCAGTTTTGAAAATGACCAAGAAGAATCTTCTATGAGGTGAGTAAGCTGTAAATATGCCGTTAATGAAGTATAGTTGTTTTTTATAACTTTTTATTCAAATACTTAGCTTAAATCAGTTTTAATCAGAGTGTTAAGTGATTCAAGATACAAAGCTTGAAGTCCAACTTGTATTTATATAAATGAATGATTAGTATGAAATAGATATGCTGAATAATATCAATGGTTTTAGTCAAGTATTTAAATTACTAAAATAAGTAATCATTTTTTAATAGTTGGTCAAATAACAAAATAAATTTTAATAATTTATTAAAATGTTATTTAGTTATTTTTGTAGTTTTAAGACCATCAGCCAGTATGGCTACTATATCTATTGAAGGATTATGCCTATTTAAACTTCATCTTGTTCTTTATGTATCTCCTCTAGTAGGTCTATCTGTAATTATTTCTTAAACTTCTCTCATCCCCTGATAATTATTTTCCTTTACTCCCTTAAATTCCTTTTCTTATTTTTATTTATATTGCCCGTGTTTCTTCTTATCTGCTCCTGGTTTTGGTTCAATTTTTACATTCCTCTTTAAATTCAGCTTGATTTTGATTTGATAAAATCAAAATAAGAAATTCCAATTTCTCATTTAGAAACCATAGTTACCTACTTAAATTTCTCTTGTTTCATTCCCATACCTTCATGGTCTCTTCCATTTTCTTATCTAATCCTTTTTTTTTATATAACCTTTCTTGATTTTATTTATATTGTCTCTATATTCCTCCTTCTTTACAGTTTGATTCCACTCAGTTTCCTTCTTTTTATCATTTATTTCCTTGATTAATTTCATTCTTATATCCATGATGATTACCTTCTTGTACTGCCCCTCATTTCTTTTGTCTTCATTCTATTAAGGAATCATTTATTTCTTTGAACTACTTACCTTCTATCCCTTTCACAAAGATTACATATTTACTGCTTCTTCTCGTTTACCTTTAGTAATCTTCATTTCCCTTCCTTACTTTGTTAATTTTGCAGATCCTCTCCTTTGATTATATCAGGTCTTTTCCAGAGATCAGCTATGAAATTTTCCAAAAATGATCAAATTGACAGGTATAATTAAACAGAAATGAAGTTGTAACCATTACAGGTGAAAATTCTGAAAAACAAGAGTTCACTGTTTATAATTGTTACAAATAATTACCTTAAGTATATTGAGTACAGTTTTCTACCTTGCCTAACATTACAATATTCTCCCCTGTGGACCCGTTTCGGAAACTCCATTTTCCATTTTCAATACTTAAATCGTACTATTCACCCAAACTTTAATTTTGTCTTTATACTTTAATTTCTATAGAAGCATAATCCTATGTTGCAGTGTAAAACTGTAACACTTTGGTTGCTTTCCCATATACTTAACTAAATAGTGGTAGTTGCAGCTTTTAGAATCAACATTCACAAAATTTTATTTCTGACAATTTTGAAAAACTGTAGATAAATAAATTGAAATTAAATATATTGTTGGAAAAATTAAAATTAACTTTATCTAACTGATTTTACACTGATCTAACTGTATTACTTTTACAGTGCTCAATTTTTCATCTCTTTTCGTCCTTATCTGTTTTAGGATATATCAGAATATGAACAAATCAGCCACCGACTGTTTACAGACCAACATGTTCATGGCTAATGCAGACTTAAGTAATAGGAATACTATAGACTTATTTGCTTTGTAATTCTATACTAATTGTAATGGACTAGACAATTGAGTTTGTACATATGATACATGTGTATGTTTGAACCAGTTTGAAAACTGTTTATTACAATAATGATAGAATGTATAAGTAATGGTTTTCTAACATTGTTTAGAACAATGTCTTTTATAGATACTGCTAAAGAAACCAAATTCAGTAACCTAATGAAGAATAGTTAAAATAAACTTCATAAATAAATTACTGTGAACATTTTTTTGTTCTTATTTTCAACTTGAGCCAATAGTATACTTTATAGGCAATGATAATCATATAAAGGCTTGTATGTAATAAACTACTCATAAAATTTCAACTTTTTAAATCTGTAAGAATCTTTTCATGTACTTTAAAATATTACAGGTGCAATTTTAAACTTTATGTGCACATGATACTATTGCTTTTCATATTCTTAAAAGAAAAACATTATTTTACTATTTAATTAAAAAACTTCATTATAATGATGGAAGATTGTTTTTTTTTCATAGTTTACAAAAAATGTGTAATTAGTAAGAACTTAAGATTTTCATTTCAATATCTTAAGTAGCAGAGTTTATTAATTTAACTCCAACCAATGAAAATCGCTTTTTTAATTTTCAAAAATTATATAAAAAAATATTTTGTGTATATTCCTTGTCAACATGTAATTTTATATTGTTTTTATTAATAATAATGATATTGATAATTTTACGTAATTGATTGTTAGTTTTGTGTATTTTCAAAATAATTATAAATAATATTTATTAAAATACATAGATATTTAGTGAGTTAAATTATAATTACGAATAACTTTGACTATGAATTATGTCAATTGGAAACTTGAATTATGTAATTTTGTAAATACTATTTTTTATTGATATTAGTTTTTTATAATCTGTTGTGTCCTTTTTTAGTAAGTGTGTTCATACAAACACATATTTAAACTGTAATGTTTGTTACCTTGATAATATCAAGAGATTAATAAATTAACATTCTGTAGAGATATTTTTAGAATATTTAGTGGCCCAGAGATGTTACTTAAAGATTTGATTTGGCTTTGTTTTTTTTAAATTTAAAAAAGAAAACTTTAAATCAAAATTACTTAAAATTAATAACGCATTTAAACTTGCAGTTTTTGTATTGTACATCTTGAGGTTTTTTAATTTACTGCTCTACTTACTAATATTTTTCAGAAGATGCGTTTCACACCAGATTAGTGCATTGTTCAATAATCCACTGATCTAGTGTGAAACACGTCTGCTGAGAAATATCAGTAAGTAGTGTTTTTTTGCCAAGTGATACCAGTAGTAATCACACATAATGTCTTCAATAACATAAAGTTTAAATAATTTTTCAAATGAAGAATTAAAATAAATAATAATATATTCTAATACTGTATAACAATTTTTAGGCTAAAATATAAAAATAAACTAGATCTTTACTATCAATTTCCATTTCATCTGACTTATTTATATACACACAAGCTATTGAAATATGAAAATAAATTTTTAATGTTTAAGTTAATATGATAGGATATACTAAATTTTAGAGATAGTATCTATTCACAGTGTTGACACTGTAAAAACATGAACCTCTATGATATTGTACCTTAGGAATACTATAATTTAAAAACTAGTCTAATGTATAATTGTATGAATTAACCAATGTGATAAAAATGTGATTTTTTACAATTTGTATATTATTATTTATAAGGTTACATGTTGTAGTAATAATGTATATAATTGTATTTTATACTTTATATTATTATATAAGAAATCTGTAAATATTTTAAAATAAAAATAATAATTCTCAGAGAATTTTAATTACTTGTCCAGTAAAACAACAGATATTTGAAACAAAATTATTGTTTTTCCACATAAATGACAGAAAATGTATATTAATGAGGGGTAAAACTGAAGTTATCATTTTTTACAATTTTAAACCTAAAACAGCTTGCTCAATTTGTCAACTATACTAGTCTCTTTCAGTAGATTGTGTTACTATGCAATATTGTAACAATTACCCATGTTTATTTATCTTGCTTTGGAAGCAACTCTCACTACATCTGGTTTGACGAAGTACAACCTTTTTATTTTATTGTCTCCCCATTCTGTATAATGTTCTATTCCCTTGAAATGTTATACTCTTATCAAAGATGATAATTCCAACTACTAGTAAAATCACTAATTTAGACAGCCATTTTTTCTTTTGCCTCTTTCCTTCATTAGAACGCTCATTAAAAGCAGTTTTTCTTGTCTGCATTGTTTTGCGAGTATAGGTCTTAACACACACACACACACACACATATATATATATATATATATATATATATATATATATATATATATATATATATATGATAATGATGAATAGTTAATATCCAGAGTATAATCAGTTTATTTTCTAGTGCATAAAACAGTTTTGCTATAATCTCATCTACCATTGAGGTGGTATACCCAACAACAGTTGAATTGCAAGTACAAGATTTAAGCAGCGATATTAGGATGTCAATCGGTACACTCCTGAACAAATAATTGTTTGCATTCTTTCTTTTTGTTTACCATTTCACCTATAAAATCTATCAATGATGTATTTCGATACTGTAGGTAAATTCAGGTTACTATTGCATTTGTTAAACCTCCCTTGCTTCTCTATTTTGATGACCTTACAACCCCAGATGTGTTAATTTCCAGTTGTGCAATTTGTTAGCAATATTGGAAATTAATGGTATGACCTGCTTTGTTGGCCTGCTTATACAGAGTGGACGTTTTTGTTGTTTGCTTTTAATGCCAGGTTTGTGGTCTTCAATCTTAGCTGAGGCATGTCTATTAATTAGGCCAATGCACAATACAATCTCCATAAGAAACGCTGTAAATACCATGGATTTTTAAATAGATCTTGTTTTTGGCTTTACCAAGAGCCTTATCAATGGTGGTGTGAGGTTTATACCATCCTTCCTAAAAACCAATTTTATAAGTAATAAAAGATAAAACAATACTACTATTCTCCTTAATTTGTTTCTTGTATTCGTCGACCGAAAGGATATATTGGCAATGTAACTCTTTATCAATGACATAGTCATTGCTTCTAATCACCTCTGTCATTGTAATAAGTTCATGGTCCTTTGAATGTATGTCGGTTAATTTGTGAGAATGAGAAAAGAGCGTCACAAACAATTTGGTTCTGGGAAGGTTGGTGGTAAGACATAGCATTAGTATACCTATTAGCGAGTTGGTTTTCTGCAGTCCGAAAGTTGAAAGCAACTATTTTAACTCTTCCTAACCAAAACGTCCAGAAATGCCAAGCTACCATCTCTTTCTATTTCCAAAACGAAGACCATCGTGGAGTGGGGTGTGTTATGTGAGAGACTTATAAAGTTCAGTACTGGCGTACTCATACAAATATCCTCTACCTAACAAATGAAAAATTTAAGCCCGGGAGAAAAAAATAAAATTTAGGCTCGAGTTCAAGGCATCTTGCTAAAAAAATGTCAATCATGTTGCCTATAAAACTATCTGTTAAAGGAGACCTAAGTGTTTTTGAGAATGTGTCTAGCAAGATCAGCGATATGGGAAAGGAACTATTTATTATTGAAAAGCCTCTAAAGCACTTCATCGATAGGAATGCTGGGAAATATATAGAGTTGACATCTAAGCCAACCATATTCCATGTTGACAACCTTCTTCAACATCAATGCCTTGCAACACTTGGACCAAATGTTCAGTCTTTAAAATAGGAAGTGCTCCTGGACCAATGGTTGCATTATTTTAGCCAAGTATTTCACCCTCTAGGCTCTGCATAATTCAATTAATAGCACATACTAATACACTTTTACATAGCTATAAAGATGAAAAATTATGAAAGAAACAACTTGTGAAAATTTAACCCCGATATCTTCAACAGTTTAGGAATTATAAGCGTTTAAAATGATAAAAACATATAATGACTATATTTATGCATTTAGGTGCTAGAAAGCAAAGTATTTAAAAAACAAGTAAAAAAAAAAAAAAATTCAAAGTCAATTTCTACTGAAGTTAACAAAGAAAATTTTTATTTGAGTTACCCTACAGGACTATTTATGGTATTTTTTGGTAACCATGACAACAGTTTAAGGTTGTACAATGGAGTTTCGACAACATCCCGATCGTGGGAAAAAATTCATATACATCTTTTAGAAATTCAATTCTAGGTATTGGAAAGTTGGCGCAGTGCCAAAGCATGCTAGACCTTGAACATGAAGATTCACAGTTCGAATCCGGGTTGGCCCCCAAATTTTTATAATTTAATTATTGAATAAATATTTGAAACAACTGTATTAAAATCAATTGTCATCCACTATAGGTTAAAAAAGTGTATTTGAACTTGATTGGATGAATACAAATGTATTTTATTAACGATTGAAAATTTGTACAAGATATATCAGGAGAGTGTGAGCTAAAAGAATGAATTAAAGAAAGTCTTATTTCTTTAAATATATATTACAAGAAGATTTTTGTTATACAAAATTAAAATAGAAGATCTATATTTTCTTCGACATTTTTACTTTTGGCTATATAGCCTAACAGTTTTTGAGTAGTTGGTCTGAGAAAATAAGCAATTTTTGACTTTGGGCCTTATAAAGCTTTTTTGTATCTATTAGTTCATAATATATCCTCTTGACACCAGTGCATGACGGTATGTTGAAAAAATAATTAAGTGAAATTTTACTTACACAAAAATGCAAACAGCTCAAGAGCTAGAGAAAAGTTGTAAAAACTATTAGCACCATGTCATTCAATATTGAATTCGGCAACAATCTATGTATAGAAAATCAGATTTATCATCGAAAAACTGACGGCATCCCCTTGACATTTTGCAAAAGTTGAAAATTACTTGTTTTCTCGGGCTAATTACTCAAAGACTGTTGAAGGTTTTTAAAACTGAAAACAGCAGATAAAAATATAGACATTTTTTCTGAGAAACATCATGTTGGATTGAATATTTGCGTGGAAATATGAAGTCAAGGGTGTAATTTTATCACTTTAAACCCTTATAATTCCTAAACCGTTAAAGATATCAAGCTTGAATATTCACAAGTTTTTTTACAAAATAAGTACTTTGAAAAAAATTTTTTACACTTAATATAATTGAACAGATAAAAAATCATGAAAAAAAACAACTTGAAAAAATTTAACCTCAATATCTTACACAGTTTATGAATTATAAGCATTCAAAGTGATTAAAACATAGCCTAACTTTATTTCCAGCACAAAGCAAGGCTTTTTAAAAAGTATATCTATGCAATATATATGATATAAAGATTTTCCTTATACTAAATTAAGGAAGAATGTATTTTTTTGCATTCACGTACCTGCGAGTCCACTGGTGCAAGCAGGATTACTATACATTGTTTTGTTCATAAATGATATTTGTAATCGCTGATTAATGTGTCGCCAATCAAGATTATTGCCAAGTTTATCAAGTGTTGCCAAGGAAATATTATTTACAATTTGCAGTGTCTGCTTCTTGTAGGGTTAACAATATTAGAGCAGGTGAAGAATAATTAAATATGTAAATATGTTTTATTCAATACATTTGTTTTATAAGTTTATTTTTTTGTATTTTTTCAACCCTTACAGTTTTTTGTGTTACTTTAGCTTTACAAATAACTTCAAATCATATTTACTACTTTAACAAAACATGAAGAAATCAGTTTCTATTAACCAAAGGTAATTTACATAATAACATAATCTAATCTTAAAGTTTTATTTATAAACACACAATACAATTATAAAATTTAAAAAAAAAAGTGTTAACAGTAAAAATAGTTAACAATTGTTATTATTAAAATTTTTGGTTAAAGTATTTAGGTATATTTGTAATAATTATATTCTAAGTTGTCATTTTGTCAATTTATTAAATGACATAAATTGTAATTAACAAATTCAATTATTATTAATTTTAAAACAAACAATGTATTTTTAACACTGAAAATTTAATCAAGAGTTTATTAATGTTTTAACAATTCAGGAAATTTGGGAACCTCAACAGGTTTTGTTTGAAAACAAATTTGTAGCAATATTAAATTTTTATGGTGAACCACTACTTGAGAGACAAACGATATTTACTTTCATTTTAACAAATTATCAGAAACACCTTTCTTCAAAATGTTATACCTTTTCATGATAAAATTCAAACACAAAAAGACTGAACAATAGAATATATGTTTGTACATTAATAAATAATTTTCTAATATACAATCTTATTTAAATCTTGAGTAAATTATTACAATACAATATAAAAATAGCTTGAACTCAATGTGAAAAAATAATGGCAAGAAACTGTAATTACATTGTATGAAAGATTACTTGTGGATTTTATAGTGTAAAATGAATGGCAAAACTTTAATTACTATAGTAAAACTGTTCCTATTACTTCATCCTTTATTTACACTTGTATTTCAGTCAGTGAAGTGTAACAATTTAAAAATTCAGTAGAATCATGAAACCTAAATAATTGTCATTAAAGTGATACCATCATTCAAGATATATACACTGAAATTTGAGCTTATTTGTGAGCAATGGTAGTAATTCACTAACATACTTAAATTAATAATTTTAAGTTGGTGTCCATTATTATTTAATTACCAAAGATATGTTTCAAACTTAGTAGTTAATCTATAGATCATCCTATAAGTTATTGCATTATGATGATTCTAAATATTATAAGGCTAAGGACTACTCTAAAATAAACTTATTAAACTGTACCTTAATTCATTTGCTTAACCCTTTAAATACAGCTTCTTCTATCTTGCTTTATTTGCCAGTAATAATTGAATCCAGGTTTAAAATTCCGAATAAATCCAGGATTATTTTAAATGGAGATGTTTCGGTTGTTAAATATTTTGAATTTTGTAGCTCTAATATACTTCTACAGAATTTGTTTTATAAACACAGCAGAACTCCAATTATCTGAACTTAGATTATCCAAATTACTTTCAGATTCAGAAAAAAAAATTAAGAACAGTAGCGTGAATTTATTTCATGATCATTTTCTTTAGTTTGCTTGAAAAATATCAGTAGTTTGTGCATGTGACTTCAGAGTGTTTTCCTATTTTTATAATTGTAGAGATATTTCAATTCAAAATTTGGATTTCTTCGATGTTGTTTATACTGAAAAAACCTACAGAAGTTTAGATTGGACCATATCAAAATTTTATAATGAACAATGTATATTATTATTGCTCACAGTTTTAACAAAGAACATGTATTTTATAAGATTTTATGTGATCTTAAAACTTGGAAGTTGGGAGTTTTTAGTTAAATTTTTTAGCTTCTAATTTTCAATTGGTTCAACTTTTTGTTTTGAATATTTTTTTTAGAACAAATCCATGTAAAGTTATCTTAGCAGTTAAAGTGTTTAATGAAGAAATTAAAATTGTTTTGTTTAAAATAGAGTTAGTAGCTTAGTTTTGAGACATCCCTCATATTACGTTAGACAAACAGATCAAAATTTGACTTCTGTATAAGGTTTCAGTTGTACTTTGATAAAATATAATATGTGGTTTTATTTAAAAAAAAAAAAAAAAATGATATTACTTCAAAATATAGAATTTTTAGAAGTTAATTATATAAAATAAAAATAATCGAATATTCATAAATATATATTAGCTAGTAACAACAACATTATTATAAAAAAACAAAGCTCCCAAAATCAATTGCTGTCAAAGGTTTAAATAAAACTCACCAAACCCCCAAGTTGAGCTAAACTCACGATGCAACAGGTTAACAAAGAAGCACATTTTTACATGCAAAAGTGTTCATTTTAGTAGCACTAGTACGAAATACTCCAAAATATTTTTTGTAATTTTTTCTTCAGATATTACATTATTATGTTACAATTTGCATACAAGTTTATACTTTACATACTGCAAACAATTATGTCACACTTGACATCTAAAATAATTTTTTGTTTTCAAAATTATTCAACAAAACTGTTTTGTAAAATATGAATATCACTGCCTTTTAACCTCTGTTACAAATAATATCTTTTGACGATATAGTATAGATAATATAACATTATATTATCACTAGATAATATAATACATTAATATTGTTCAAAACCATATTTATGAATTGTATTATATAAATTTTTGTATTAGCAGGGTTCTGTAATATTTTCTCATTCTAGTAAATACAAAAAAATATGATTTACATTAAACAGAACTTTAAAAATAAAGTTAAAATTATGTATAGTTTTACCAGCACTCTTTATCTGAAGTTAAATGTACCTTAAAATATAGCTATAGGTAATATAAATAGAAGAATTGCCTATATTGATAAATAAATGAAAATTGGTTATTACACAAAAATTACGACCTGTGGATTTTGTAATCAGTGACTTCCATGAACAGACACTGATGAAGATTGCTTAGTGCAACTAAAAATCTTTTATCATGGTTTTCCTTTTAAATGTATCAGTTCATAACAATCATGAGCTTACAAAGTTTCAATACAAAAATATGAGATAGTTTACTTGAAAATAAACAAAAATCATGTCAATTTAAATAATAATATACCTATGAAACAAATTACATAAAATAATGTATAATTTATTTTGTACTTTTAAAATCAACTGGTAAACAATGTTTAAAATTTACTTGCTTTGGCAATAGCATATTTGAATCTCTTTATTATTTAATTATAAAATATTAATTTATTTTATAACTAATTACAATAATAAAAATTATTGTAGTTTTTAATTTTATCTTCAAATTAAGCAACTAGTTCACACTTAATTACTTAGACATATCATAGAATGTGACTCTTGCTTATAAAATTTTTTACTTTCTTGTTTAATTAGGACAGTTGCTTCAAGAAATATGCTCCTCAACTGAGACTTTAAGTGATCTCATGATAATTTTTTGTAAGAATGTGTGTGGGAAAAGGATCATTATCCTAACCCTACACCCTAACCAGAAGGTTCGTTGGGTTGTTGACAATGAAATAAATATCCTAAAATGGCTGTCCTCATTAAACAAGATGTAGGTCCCACTATAGGCAAGTGTCCCATTATTAATATATGTCCAAGTGCTCAAGTATAAAATTTTCATTAATTATTCTTATGACTAAAAATTTTTCAAAACCACTTCCTGAAAATTCTCAACAGTTGGATTTCATGGTGGTTCTTTCCAAAGTTCAATTCTTTAATTTACACAGTGAATTACCCTGAGCTAGTGGTTAAGCCTTTTAATTATAAAAATCATTAATTAAAAATAAACCCAAAGGTAAAATACAAAATACAAAATGTTGACTAATAAACTGAACACAGATCTTTTTTTAATACCTACTTATAAAGGCTTTTGTTTGCGTGAACATTTATGATAATTACCCCTTTTAGAAATTTGTGTGTTAGGAATTTTTTTTTGTTACATGATGAAGAGTACATTACATGCAAAATATACTCCATCAAGCAAAAAACATTAATTCGAGATAGCGGTTTTTTAATTTAAAAAAATTAACACAGATATTATTTTTAAATTTCTAATTTAAATAAAGGCATTTACTAATCCAGAAATAAGTACTTGATGAATCCATAGTTTTAACATGTTTTATTACTGTCTACTAATTTTATTTAGTATGTCTAAAATGTTCCCAAATATGAGTTCTTAACAGTAATTAGAAACATTTTCTATAATATACTAAACTATATGAAAAAAATAACCTTAAATTAACAATAGCTAAAAAAACAATGAATGAATTTAATTGTTTAGAAATTATTTCTCGAAATAAAAACTTACACAATATAAATTTGTTAAATTCCTGTTTTAGTTTCCTTTCTTAATATTGCTTTTATACTGTACATATTATATACAGTAAATGTTAAGTTAATTACTTTATCAAAATTTTATTTGGCACCAAACCTAATCACTATGCCATTAATTATTCAATGAATTCATTAATATTATTTTTTTTAATTACTCATTTAACCTATAATTAATAATTATTTGTATTTGATAAGTATATAATTTTAAACTTATTGATTATAACAGTCAAATTCTACAAAAGGTATATAAAATTTTGTTCGCTTAATAAACTACCTTATAAATAACATTGTTAATTTAGTCTTACGTTACAAATAAAGAACAATACACAAAACTGGGATTAATGTAATTGTAAAATGGTGACTAGGTTTATAAATCTAATTCAGTTTGCCAATTTATAAAAACATGCAAATATGAATGATTTAATACATAATTAGGATTGTTTACTTAATAAATAAAGTACTGTACTTTAAAATAACCGGGTTTTTAAAATAAACATTTAAAGTGTACTGTTGAAAATTAAAGGTGGTAACTATAGTCAGCTAATTTCTCTGATAGGAACATCATCTTTATCACATGGCCGTAGAAACTCTTGTCCTCGTTCATGAAGCCATTTATTGCTGACTGAAACAAAATAATTAACAGATTTCATGAAGACTTTCACATGTAAACTTATACTTCTATATATTTAACTAGAAACTAGTACAATTTTTTTATACAGATTAAAACAGAGTTTAAGCCCTTTGAGCAGTGACTTTCCAACCATCCAGCAAAAAAATGAGGTATTTCAAAATACTTCTAATACATTTTTTATCATTATATTAATTCTAAAATGATACCATTTTGTGAGAAAAATTTCATTTAACTACTGTTTTGATAAAAAAGTAACATATTTTAAAAAACACAATTTATTTTCCTGGCGAACAACCAATTATGGTTATCATTGCCAATCACCACCAAAATCAAAGACAAAAGCATTTTGGTAGTAAATAATAGGACAAATAAGGAAACTTTGGAAGTTTGTACTATAATATAAAGCTATTATTTAAAAAAACAACAATAATCAATAAACGTATTGCTGGTATCCAAACTTTCAGCAGTAAAGCCAGAACACTAACTTGGCAAGTGCTGGCTGGCTGGCCGAGTATTGAAGCCTACCCCCAAGTACAGAACGGCCCATTTAGTTAACGCTCGCTACCAATGAGCGTGTATAGCTCAGGAGATCCCGTATTTATTTCCATAGCAACATAATTGTATTACTGGTTTTGTCAATATTGTTCTTTATATTGGCTATTCAACTTTATATGTCTCTAACTTTGGACTAATCAGAGTTGCTTTTACCTACAAAAACTTAATTTGTGAAGTGTGGTGACTGAAAGCTAGCAGACATTTTGACAGATATTTGTTTGTGGTCAGATTAGTGCGAGTGGTTTAAGTTTCGAGTTTGTTGTTTTCACTTTAAATTTTATCTTTCAGTTATTTAGTTTTAATTATTATTTTTAGTGATCTTACGTTATAGATTTAATGGCTAAAGACACTTTAGAAAGTGATTCAATGCAAGATATGTTGATTTTATACAGTGACAGTGAAACCGATCTAGGCTGAGGTTCAATCAACTGAATGAAAACATAAATGACCCGATTTAAGAATAGGATTCAGAAAGAGAGCATTTTTTAAGATTTAAAATGATATGTACATGTAATATTTATTTTCATTCCAATGTAAAACATGTGTAGTGAAGGTCAATGATGCACAGTGTTTATTACAATTTATAAACATATAGATATACAGCTATATTGTTTATTTGATTTTGTTGTACATTTTTCAAAGGACCATAATCCAATATGTATGTAAGTAATCAATTCATGTGTATATATTTCTTAAAACCTCATTTCATTCCCTTAAAAAAAATCATTTATTATGTAAATATGATATTTTATTATAAGTCTACAATTTTTTATATTTTACCTAAAAACCTCTAGGCAGTTATAGTACTGTGGGACTAGACTTCAAAGTGTTAAATATAGCGGAAAATTGATCACTGACTTCATGTCCAATTAAAATCAATTTCATTGTTTGAATTTTGTTTGGTAGAAATTAACAGCAATTGCTTAAAGAATATTGTAAAATGCCATCATACAACTTTTTACCAAAAACAAAAATGTATGGAATTAAACATATCATCTGTATCCTTTTGGGTTAAAGTAACTGAATAATATTAGAGGCAGAGTTGATCATTCTGCCTTTAACATCTTCTGTATGGTAGCGCGTCCAAATTGGCCAATAGCCCATGCTTTACTAGAGCGATACAGACTGCCATTCTGGAGATATCGATTTGTTCTGGAAAATTCTTTGGACTCCAACCATCGCCAGTAGCGACATGACTAGGGCATTGCTTTTGACTCACAATACATATGAGCAGTGTTGAATAAAGCAGTCGCAGGGGAATCCTGTTCTAAATTTGAAACTTATAATTTATCGTTCACAGAGGTAAGGCAGGATGTAAGGTTAAACTAAAATGTACTTAATTTAATAATAAAAATTTTCATTCATAACAACAGAAAATGTCTCTGTCTCTGCCAACTAGAAATTATTTGTTTCATTTAAGCATTGCTTGTAAACATGTTGGCAGTTGAGATTGTTTTGTCGAGTGTGATAACTTCATTTTGGTTTTTCATTCTGCCCTACAGGGAGCCTGAGGAGGGGGCTAGTTTACTGTTATCACCCTTAACACTTTAGCTGCCATGTCGAGCCCCCTATGCCCAATATTGAAGTCTAGTAACATTTTATGTTTATTAGTACTACTCAACTGGTGTTGCTACTTTTGGAAAAAAAAATACACTGCATTAAACAACAAGCTTCACACAACTTACAGAACTAATTATGATGGTGTTATTCTAGGAGCTATTTCTGGGGAGTTATGGCCCGACACACTTATTTGATCACAATTTTAGTAAAGTTGATATTTTATAATAAAATTTACAATATATATAGTCACATACTCAAGTCACAATATAAATCATTTTCAATGACGTATTATATTGATTTTTACTATTGTTTTCAAAATTTCACAAAACTTAAAAAAGAAGTCAGAAATACTGAAAAATATAAAAATTTAGTAGTAAAATAATTTTTAAAAAAACGGACTTGGTTGAAGTTAAGTACAAACATTGGTACACTTAGATGAACCTATCCTTATTAGGAAGTAAATTCCTTAAAAAGTAAATTATTAGGTTTTAAAAACTTTGCTTGTTATGATTCTTGTATAGTTTTTATCGGATCTGAAACAATACTTATCAGAGAGAATATGCCTACACTTTCGTTCTATATACAAAATATTTTATAGACTTACATACCAATCACATGTAAGGAGGCATTTATAAGAGCCATGTGGCTTCGTGATAAGAGCAAAAACACTTTTCTCATCAGTCAGTGTATTATGTGGGTAACCGGAACATGGAATTGTGGTTTTATTTATTGTTTACACAAACCCAAAAACTTTTAAGAGTGTTGCACAGATGAGAAAACATAGTTACCTCAAAAACAATGTTGGACCATATGGCCTATTGGAGTTTATTTAGGTATCATTTATGCTATAAAAAACTATCAGGCTAATTGACCCTACAGGTGTTTTATACATATTACGATAAGAAGTGTATTTTTGTACATAGGTGTGATAGGAGAACAAAAAATAAGTACACATTATTTAAACATAAGCTTAAAATATGTTGGCAATTTTAACATTATATTATAAAATACTCATACATTTTTTTTTTACATTTTTATATATTCAAACAAATATTTTACCTTTTATCAATGAGGTAATATTACACATACGACCAACACAGAATGTATTAAAAAGACAGAAATAAAATTAGAACAAAACAAGGCAATATTAAAGACTGTTCCAATTATTAACTTCTTTACAAGTTTACAATTAATCAAAAAAGAACAAGAATCTAAAATTATTGAAGGAACTTAAAAATTTTATGTTAATTTTAATTTTTTTATTTAAATGTTTTTAAACAAAATTCCCAATTTTTTGCAAAACTCCAATTTAAAATATACATCTTTTGCCAGTTAAGAAGCAGTCATGAATCAACATTAAACCCCTTTTCTACCTTTTATCTGAACAAAGTAGTGGAACAAAAATGTATTTTCATATGATTCGATATGCAAAATATTTGATTAAACTAGCATCAAATTCAATGAATTATTTACGACTCCAAATGCAGCCGTATATTCTTTATTTTATTTGTTAGGAAAAATTTTTGCTAACTCACCCCATTTAGAGCCTGTTAAAACTGGACATGCTGCATGGCGGGTCAAATAATCGCCGTCACCATTTGAGTGCAAGTTAAACCAAAATGCTGCAGT
>JBAIZL010000005.1:174456885-174646885 GCA_036971475.1 Prosapia bicincta | reverse complement strand
GCCAAACAACAAAAATGGTCTTCAAAATACAGGGTCATTATAATTGTACATCGAAAAATGTCATATACCAGCTACAATGTAAACTTTGCTCAGCACATTACCACGGATGGTCTGAATATCAGAATGAATGGCCACAGACATGATGTTAAAATTATGAATATGGATAGACCAACAGCTCAACATGCTGCGAGTCACAACATCACAACTTTTGATGACTGCTATACCACAAAAATAATTAAATCACTCCCCCCTGATTGCAATCCCTCAGAACTGAGAAGGTGGGAACTATCATACCAGTGGTATACCAAGTCCAGAGAATCCCCTAACCTCAACATCAGATAAATCCATTATTTTTTTTATTTATTTATTTTCCTAATAGCCTTATCTCTTTTCCCCTGACAGACTTATATAAACTATAATCACTCATATGCTCATGGAAACAATATATATATCTTTAATCTGTGCATCTGTGACATCTGATTTCTACTCTACACAATCTGTGATTACAATTATTTTATTTCATTCTCTCATATTTCTTTTTGTGTTTTCTCTTCGATTGAAAAAGACCACTGTGTGGTTGAAATATATCATTGTTTAAGTGCTTTTACGTGTTTCTATTTCAAGACTACAGAGTGGACTCTTACCAAGGTAAGTCTGTCAGTCTCCTAGTCCAAAAAATCTAAATAATCTTTACCAACCAAAACTAACCTAAATATATATATATATGAAGTTAATATATTACTATTGTAAGTAATTTTATCCACCATTAAGTGCAATAATTTTACCTTGAGTGATGAGGCACCTTTCGGTCAATTGACCATTGTCGAATCACTGATGTTTCTCTGTTGTAGATGTTCGGTCTGTGAAGTTGGTGTTTGTTGACGTTACGCGCACTTTTTCTTGATCTGTGTGTATGATATTTCTATATAGTATGTCTTCTGTATATGTTGTTTGTAGATTCATTAAGTTGTTGTGTATGTTTTTATAAATGTGGTGTTTTTCTAGTGAGTTTAGTTCTATTGGGTTGTTATTTATTTCAAGTATGGTTAGGTTATTTTCGTAATTTGTTATTTCGTGTTTATGGGATATTAGGTGTGCTGCAACATTTGATACTTTAGAATTTTTGTTTTTGAATGCTCTATAATGTTCTTCAAATCTTATTTTAAATGTTCTGGTTGTTTTGCCTATGTAAAAAGCGTTACAGTTGTTGCATGTGATTTTGTAAATTCCTGATTGGTTATGTTTTTCTGAATTTGTTTTGTCGTATAATGTGATTTCTTGTAAGGCTGAAATCCCTGCTAGCGTGTATTAAGGGAAATCACGTATTCACAATAGTTTGTATATATAAGTCCTAGTTGTTTGTTTAAAGTCCTTTACAATGTGTGACAATGTTTGTTTGGTGTAAATAAACTCCTCTGCTATATTTATTGTTCTCGAACACGTGCTACCGATCCACATTCTGTTGTTTTAGCCACCAGGCGCCATTACATGGTCTATGCATGCGCATATGACGGGAATTCTCGACAGGATACAGCGTCTGCAAACTGTGTTGTATTTTGTGTTCGTATTGTGATTGCTATAATTGTTTACTGTTTACGTTTGTTTGTACTGTAATAATATTTTATTTGTTTTGATTTCATGAATAATAATTTTAGTTACTTTAATTTTATTTTAAATGGATTTATTGATATCTTGAATTAGCTAAATATGTTTACATCTGTAAGTAAACTTTCAATGATTAATGTGTAAAAATATAAAAAATTATAAAAATAACTAGTTTATAATTTTTTTGTGTTCAAATACATCTTCAGGAACTCAGAATTAAATAGAACTTCGAACATTTCGCTAAAACGTTTTTTTTACCTAATAGCACGTATCCCGGCAAGCTGGCCTAAGCAACCGGGCGGGTCCACAGGTGGCGGATAGTGGGACGGCCTACAGAAATGTAGGTTACCTGTGAATAAGGATTCCGGAAGGATTCTGAATATGCAGGCCTGGACCAAGGCTATGGTTCAAAGGTGAGGAATTATCCCTCCTCGTCAGTCAACCGGTTGGGGGTGGTAGAAATAACTGCTCTGACTGGGGAGACTGGGGTAGTTGGGAATTAAGTCCTCACAATGCTACTCTCACCTCCCAGGTGAACCAAGGGCAATGCAACAGTGAAGTATGGGCGGGAAACTACCCTAACGACACAGTTGTAAAAAAGAGAGTAAAGCAGGCTGTTCGCTCCATGAGCAACAGTTAATAATGTCCTGAACTTGGGGTGTGCTTCAAGGTCAGTGACTGAATACCCAATCCAAGGTGGAAGGCATCGTGCCGAAGGATGAATGGCTGCAGGGTATAAAATGCAGTTGCACACGATCCCCTTGAGGAACCAGAAAAAACCTCATTGTATGTTGTCTTGCCAGGGCAGTGGGGACTCTGCTCTGGTCGACCGTTATTTCCCCCATACTCGTGGGACGTTAATGGACCAAGGAAATAAAAGAATTGATTTCGAGACTGCACAGACAGCGGGAGCCAATGAGACGGCAAACCGTGAGTCTGTAGCAGATGTGTCAACGGCAACCCTCACTGGGGGTGCGGGGGCGGCTGTCAAGCTGCCGACTGCAGAAACCGGTGAAGTGGCTGTAGAGTTGAGCACGCTGTCTAGTCCTGGGGCTGCTCTGCGGACCCAGGCGACTGCAAATTAAGCAGAACAATGATCAAGATCCTCCAAGTGAACCTACAGCATAGCAGGGCGGCGAGTGTTGTCGTGTGTAGGATGGTGGACAGGGGAGAGGTGGACTTGGTTCTCATCCAGGAACCATGGATTTCTGGAGGACGAATATGCGGGCTGGCGACATCTGGAGGTAAGTAGTTGTACGATAAGGACTCCGGTGTTCCCAGGACGTGTATCCTGGTTAGGAGGGGGTTGAGTGCTTTTGTACTAACAGACTTCTGCTGCAGGGACTTAATAGCAGTGACGGTGGAGCTGCGGGCGGAGGGGAGGATGAAGAGGCTGAACCTTGCCACGGCATATCTTCCCTTTGACTACGCGGGGGCTCTACCAACACAAGAGCTGAGGAGGCTGGTCGAGCACTGCGGGGCTGTCGATGAGGAGCTGCTGGTGGGGATGGATGCTAACTCCCATCACACTTCGTGGGGAAGTACAGGTACCAACACTAGAGGTGAGGAACTTTTAGCTTATCTTAGCTCTAAGAATTTACTAGTCTTAAATCAGGGGGAAGAGCCGACGTTTGTCACTAGGGCCAAACAGGAGGTCCTGGACATTACGGTGGCATCGAACCAGACGGCTAGGTATGTACTAAACTGGCATGTGTCGGATGAACCATCTTCTTCTAACCACAGACATATTAGGTATGATATCTCTCTAAATCCAGCCATGCTTCGGCCAACCAGGGATCCAAGAAGAACAGACTGGGACTCCTATAGGAGGGACCTGGGAGTTCGGATTGAGGAGGCTGGATTGGAGTATGGTGGGAGGAGAGAGCTAGAAGACTCTGCCGCATTGGTTGGCGAGGCTATAGTAGAATCCTTTACTGATAACTGCCCTCTCAGTGAGGGGAGAAAAGTAGGGGATCCGTCATGGTGGAACAAGAAGCTAGCCAAACTTCGGAAGACCACCAGGAGACTCTTTAATAGAGCAAAAAAGAACGGGGAGTGGGACCAGTATAGGAAAACACTAACCGAATACAACAGGGCAATTAGAGAAGCACGCAGGAAGTCCTGGAAGGAGTTTTGTCAAGAGATTGACAAAACTCGGGAAGGGGCACGACCGCATAAAGTGCTCTCTAAGGACCCAGTTAACCCGGTGGGGATGCTAAGAATCCCACTGGGAAATATAACAAAAACTGCAGGGGAAACTGTGGAAGAATTAATCAGAACACATTTCCCTTCCAGTACTCTGAGGAAACTTGGGGGAGCAGACACTGAACCAGTTGCCAAACTCTCCACAAGACGTGGTAAGAGGGAGGACTGGGAAGTGGCAAGGAGGATAGTAACTCCACAAAGGGTAAGATGGGCTATTGGCACATTTAAACCCTACAAATCTCCAGGTCCATATGGGATCTATCCTGTGCTGCTGCAGTAGGGAATGGATTTGCTGGTACTGGTACTTACTAAATTATACAGGCTAAGCATTGCTCTAGGGCATGTGCCGGCAGCCTGGAAATCTAGTAAGGTGGTCTTTATACCTAAGCCCACCGGTAACCAATCGGAAGGGAAAGGATACAGACCTATTACACTCATGTCCTTTGTTCTTAAGGGAGTTGAAAAACTGGTTGATAGGCATATTAGGTGCACACCAGGTGCAGCAATGGAAGTAATGCTTAACCTCCCTCCCCTTGAGCTTGTCCTTAGGGGAGAGGCGAGGCTGGCGGCATGGAGATTGCGCAACTCGAGCAACTGGGCTAACCTTCCAGATGTCTAGGGACATATGAGTATCGAGTGCGTGGTCAAAGAACCCGTCTTGGAAATGAGCAGCGACCACATTACTCGAATGTTTGCACCTGACCAGGTCCACCAAACTATGATGGAATGGTCGGGGACATTAACATCGGGAGCTCAGATCTGGTACACAGATGGCTCAAAGATGGACTTCGGCACTGGAGCGGGGGTGTATTGTAAAAACCCAAGGGTAGAACTATTTTTTTCCTTGGGGAGGCATACCTCTGTCTTTCAGGCCGAAGTATATGCTATAAATGCCTGTCTGGGAGAGATAGCGAGAAGGGAAACACACGGGACCCGGATTGCTATCTTCTCCGACAGTCAGGCAGCAATTAAGGCACTAAACGGACACGTGGTCACCTCGGCCATAGTCAGGGAGTGCCTAATTAACCTACAAGCTCTGGCAAGGCACAATCAAATCATGATAGGTTGGGTGCCAGGGCATAGGGGAATACTTGGAAATGAAGCCGCAGATGCGCTGGCCAGGGAGGGGTCTTCGACTCCCCTGATTGGACCGGAGCCTGCGGTAGGTATTTCCAAATCCATGGTCAAGATGGCAGTGCGAAGGTGGATGGCTGAAAGACACTGTGAGCACTGGATCAGGGCCGAAGGGATGAGACACAGTAAGCTAACCCTTGGGAAACCTTCCTTGGGGCTGCAGAAGAGTCTCATCTATCTGTCTAGGCAGGAATTGAGGATAGCCACAGGTCTACTCACGGGACACTGTGGACTAAGGAAACATTTGCATAAAATGGGTATCTACAAAGATGAACCAGTGTGCAGATTATGCGGGCAGGAACTGGAGACTGCCACACACATTATTTACAGATGTGAAGTACTTGCTGAGAGGCGCTTCAACCTCTTTGGTGATGGAACGGCTTTGGTCGATGCTGAAGGTAAAATTCTAGTCAGGAAACTCCTAAACCTGGTAAGAGGGAAGGGGGTTATTTGACTAGATCAGGGAGGTAAGTACAATATACCTTAAGGTAGCAGTGCTTCGGGCAATTCAAACCCGCTCCCAAGTTAAAAAAAAAAAAAAAAAAAAAAATAGACGAACTATTTAAAACTGTGGGTTAATCGAGTTCATACATTACTTATATAATTTTAAAAAAAATCAACCTTGATTTTTTCAGTATTTTAAATTACAAATTAAATTTAAGCCAAAACTAGATACATTTTTAGAAACAATCTGCGTAAAATAAAAATTGTTTATAAAGGGAAACCCCTAAATTTTGATGAAATATAGTAAATGTATTTTCCTTATTAAATAATAGTATTTCTTCAGTGAGATTACGAATTAGTTTTGAATATCCGTTTAAAGATTTAATTAGTATAATAAGTAAAATATAGATTTAAATTATTTAAATAGTTTCAGATGTGTGAGTCAGATGGTCAATTTACTTGTAATAAAGTCGAATCAAGAAATAGGGCCTACTTTATTAACACCTAATATCACTTTGGTAAAGTCTGCGCCAACAATCTTTTCTAATTTTGTACTCAAATTTGTACAATTTTATACAAAAACGTTCTGATAAGCAGAAAAGGCACTTTAATAACTTTTTCTAAAAATGTAACAACCATGATGAACAATATATTCCAAAGCAACATTAACTTATGTAAGTACTGCAATCAATACAATTCTATAAACTTATTTTGTGCATTCTTAATTATAGTATTAGGGCTCATTAGAACTCCTATTTTTTCTAGTGCACAGGAAAGTAATTCCGTGTAATCTGAGGGGGTCTAATTTACCTCGAATTACCTCCTGGGCAGATTCCCTGATACAGTCCTTGAGGTAATCAGAAATCCTCTACGACTGATTGAAGAATGGTGTAAAAAGGAGAACCTTAGGGTAAATCCAAAAAAGACTGCTCTCATTAACTTCACCAGACAGCGAAAAGATCTGACGACCAGGATGCCCCGCTTGTTTGGTGAATACCTTGAGTTTGTGAGGGAGGTGAAGTACCTGGGAGTTACTCTGGACAGGAAACTCACCTGGAACCCACATCTTGAGAGGACAGTTAACAGGGCCAAAAGGGCACTGATGACTGTGAGAAGAATGGTGGGTAAGAAATGGGGACTGAAGCCATCAATGATGCACTGGATGTATCTGAGGGTGATAAGACCTATGATTACCTATGGAGCTCTGGTGTGGTGGACAAAGGCCAACCAGGCACAGACAAGAGCTAAACTGAGCTCTATCCAGAGATTGGCCTGTCTGTGCACACTGGGAGCGATGTCAACTACACCAGGTGCAGCAATGGAAGTAATGCTTAACCTCCCTCCCCTTGAGCTTGTCCTTAGGGGAGAGGCGAGGCTGGCGGCATGGAGATTGCGCAACTCGAGCAACTGGGCTAACCTCCCAGATGTCTCGGGACATATGAGTATCGAGTGCGTGGTCAAAGAACCCGTCTTGGAAATGGGCAGCGACCACATTACTCGAATGTTTGCACCTGACCAGGTCCACCAAACTATGATGGAATGGTCAGGGACATTAACATCGGGAGCTCAGATCTGGTACACAGATGGCTCCAGGATGGACTTCGGCACTGGAGCGGGGGTGTATTGTAAAAACCCAAGGGTAGAACTAGTTTTTTCCTTGGGGAGGCATACCTCTGTTTTTCAGGCCGAAGTATATGCTATAAATGCCTGTCTGGGAGAGGTAGCGAGAAGGGAAACACACGGGACGCGGATTGCTATTTTCTCTGACAGTCAGGCAGCAATTAAGGCACTAAACGGACACGTGGTCACCTCGGCCATAGTCAGGGAGTGCCTAATTAACCTACAAGCTCTGGCAAGGCACAATCAAATCATGATAGGTTGGGTGCCAGGGCATAGAGGAATACTTGGAAATGAAGCCGCAGATGCGCTGGCCAGGGAGGGGTCTTCGACTCCCCTGATTGGACCGGAGCCTGCGGTAGGTATTTCCAAATCCATGGTCAAGATGGCAGTGCGAAGGTGGATGGCTGAAAGACACTGTGAGCACTGGATCAGGGCCGAAGGGATTAGACACAGTAAGCTAACCCTTAGGAAACCTTCCTTGGGGCTGCAGAAGAGTCTCATCTATCTGTCTAGGCAGGAATTGAGGATAGCCACAGGTCTACTCACGGGACACTGTGGACTAAGGAAACATTTGCATAAAATGGGTATCTACAAAGATAAACCAGTGTGCAGATTATGCGAGCAGGAACTGGAGACTGCCACACACATTATTTACAGATGTGAAGTACTTGCTGAGAGGCGCTTCAACCTCTTTGGTGATGGAACGGCTTTGGTCGATGCTGAAGGTAAAACTCTAGTCAGAAAACTCCTAAACCTGGTAAGAGGGAAGGGGTTATTTGACTATATCAGGGAGGTAAGTACAATATACCTTAAGGTAGCAGTGCTTCGGGCAATTCAAACCCGCTCCCAAGTTAAAAAAAAAAAATAGCACGTAATCTGTTAGTTGCCCTTTATCTGACCCGCATGCTAAGGGTTATTATGGTATTTAATGTTTTATTCAACTCATGCCAACCTCCACAATCTAAAACTGCTACAGTCTAAACCACTTTTGCAAAGATTAATAATAGTAAATTTATGCTATAGATTATTAACTGTAGTAAATTTATGCTCTGGATTATTAGTTCAAATGCATTTTTACCATGATCGATAAGTGTTTTTGATCTGGTAAAACGACCATGAATTGCAGTCATGTGTAAAGGTGTGCGTCCATCTACACTCTGAACATTGAAATCAGCACCTTCATGTAATAAGGCCTCTAGGCAATCTTTACCATGAGTTGAAGCAGCTGCCAAATGAAGAGGGGTCTGAAACAATTTAAATAATTAAACACTAGCTTAACACATTATTGTAATATTTTTAATTTGACAAACAACTTATATTGTATAATTCCTATCTTTATAGTGTTCAATTTTGTATAAATATGTGAGTTTTGTATATTTTAGAATGATCAGTCAATTGTCAAATAACAAATGAAGGCAATTAGATTATATAAATGAATAGGAAATGGATATGAATCCAGATGTAATTAAATTAAAGTCATACAATTCCCTCATTTGAAATATGTGAAAGGTTATAGGGAGAGAGACCTGAAATAGCTGGTCAATACATCCAAATCATAAAAAAAGAGTTATGAAGGAGTGAATATAAATAGGTCATAATAACTTTCTGGACTGGGAGTAGGGAGAAATATTTGACTTGGTTATAATGGTTCCTAAGGTATTACAGTCCAAAAAATGTATCAACGAAATGTGGATGTAGTCCTTCTTTTTTAATAATTATAGTTTTGAACCATATAAGTTGTAAAGGTAATTTAAAACAATAAAATTTCACTTAAAATAAAAACAAATATCCTGAAGGGCAGCAAAGAAATGAACCAGAAAAGGCTTGCATTATTTATAAGGATTAAAATACTATATAAATATTGTGCCTCAATCTAAGTAAAGGCAAGTCTGGCTAGAGAGTCAAGGGATTAAATAGAAAAGGCAGTCAGTTGGCTAAGTTCATTACACGTCCCTCTCTAAATAATGTTTGTTCCAGTTTTATATTTTGTATTCAAATCTACAAGATAGGCTGTTTAAGGCTAAAAATAATTCTAAAAACAGAAAGAAAAAAGTTTAAATATCACATAAAAACATTTAGTTTATGCTCTTTGTAACCCATTATGACAAACTGCTTTCATAAGAAACCTAAATCTATTCAATTTCGGCTTTCAGTTAGCCGACACTGAATGTTTTTCTGTTCCATCTCCTTACTCTTCAACCAAGTAGTCTTGCCTCAATATAGTTTAAAACAGAGATTTTTTTACTAGAATCTTACTTTAAAGTTTTAAATCCCTCCTGAATTCTGATATTGATTAATCAACTAATTCACACTACCTGTCCTTGGAAGTTTGGAGAATTGATTAGAGCACCATAATATATCAGTTCTTGGCACATGTTAAGATGGCCATTAATGCAAGCAACATGAAGCGGAGAGTTTCCAAAACAATTCCTACCATCTGGATCAGCACCACCTTCTATCAGTATTTCAGATACACAAGAGTTTCCATTGGCAGCTGCTGCATGTAAAGGCGTACACAACTGAAAGCAAATGATCATAGTTAATAAAATCAGGAATACTTAAATAAAGCCTTGCTATTAAATAACTCATGATGCATCACTGAAACAATGTATAAAAATAAACATTCTGATAAACAAAAAGTACTACAATAGTAAACTTTTTTTAATATAAAAAATACATATTAATGTCAATCTTGCATCAATGATATTGTAACAAAAACTTATACCTCGCAATCAAGAAATATCGCAGGAACATAGCTAAAATGATAAAACTTGTCTGTGACAGCCCAAATATTATTAACTTTGAAAAAAATACACATTTAATCTCTCTTCATAATACACACATACAAAATATTAAAAAAAAAAAACATGTTATACTATATCACAATATATCAATAGTAAACTAATAAACCAAGTCGCGGCTTCGTCTAGGCAAGTTTAAAGTTGTCAGACTTTATGTAAACATCATAACGATAGTTGTTAGTATATAATGAATATACATAATAATATACGGAGTATTTATTGTTGAGACATTGAAATTAGAAGAAGGTGTTTATTTTGAAAATTCATTTATCAAATCTTTTGTCAAAAATCTCTAAATAAGATAATATTTGACTAAAAACACCTTTTTTCTATAATATTTTATAGGTTGATTAAAATAGATAATTCAATCAAAAAGTTTTGCTTTAATTGTTATGATAAGACTTGACACAAGGAGCACCTTCCAAAACAGAGTGAAGTTTATTTTATCTGAAAATCCTTAATTGTGTCATCATCCCGTAAGCATTATCCAACATATATGCAAATGTCATAATTTTTTTTTCTTTGCTGTAAAATGCCTTTATGTATTGTTGAGCAGTTTTTATGTTGGGATGTATAATCTTTATTGTTGTGACATGTAAGATCAATATAAATACAAAAAAAACTATTAGAATATTTTTTAATGCTTCGTATGAATTACCTTTTACACCTGCAAATGAAATTGTAACATAAGATGCTTATTTATATTTTATAGAGTTTTAAATCCAATAAATCCAAATTTAATTTTATGACTACATAACTTTGAGTGAAAGATTAAAATTAACACTTTTTATTTTGTTTCCTTTAATTCAGCCTCCTGCGTGATCTCTAGTTTACTTTAGCCTACACAATATTTACTAAGTAAAGGGAAGCTAGTGAGATCTCTGTAATTGTTGTGAACTACATATTCCTTTTTCATTATGGATGCTGTTGATCAATTTTTGATGGCCACATTAATGTAGGCATGTTGATTCACTGAATGTACCCTACTTTCTCACTCCAATCTTCATCTGAGTCACTCCTTAATCCAACATATAGACATGGCCTTAAAAAGGTTACAGACTCCTCCAATGAAATCTAATATTTTCATATAAATATTTATTGTTTCTGTGTTATAATTTTTAACCTCAAACAACTAGTTTTGAGAACATTGAGCTGAAACAATAACAATTTATAACATTACTCCTATACATATTTCCCACCACTGTCTGCAAAAAAAGTACCGATATTCAGTCTTCTAGTCTTTAGCATCATCCTTAGAGAATTATAATTGTTAATAACTTTCTCTGCCAGGTTCTTTTTAGCTTTTATAGCTTTAGTTTAACTAAATACTTTCTATAAGTTATATTCTTTCAATGTATTTTTTAAAATATATATTTTATACTACAATTATTTTTATCCAACTCTGTACTACAAGCACTATACTCTGTTTAGGCCTTTACTTTGCTAAACATTCTTATAGCAAATCTTGCAAATAATAAACTTTTCCCTTAATACATAAATATCTTTTTCACTTTATTTTTTATAAAATCGTGTTTGGCTTCTATACAGAAGAATTGACTGTATGTAAGTCTTTTAGCACATAAAAAAAATCTGTAAGAAAATTACAGGCATGGCATAAAGCTTTCATTTTTAAGTTTATTTGTGTTTTAACTTAATTTTATATCATGAGAAATAGTTCACAGAACTAGAGAAATATATCACAGAAATTAAAACTCAGCTTCACTTATATTTTTAAAGTTTTCTCAATAAGGCATTATCAACATTATAACTACAAAAATAAACAAGTAATATAAACATTTATTTTTAAGGTTCATTCCTACTTAAACCAACAAAACAAACATTTCTTTTTATTTTATAATTACAATTACTATAAATATGTATATACATATGCCAGGATAACAATATTAGTGGCAAAATAGAAAGCAAATTTTCTTGCAATTTTCCATTTTCCTTACTGTGAATGGTGTACTATTATTTTTGTTTGTTACTATTTATACACTTTCTTTTTTTTCATCGCTTACATTGTATTGTAGTTTCTTTTCTGTTTGTGAAGCAAGGTTCGATACCATTAATCTAGTTTCGTTGTTTATTTTATTCTTTTTGCTCAATTTTAAACCTAGAGCAATATTTATGATATTGTGTGGTAACCATGGCAATAATTTAAGGTTGTAAAATTTAGATTTCAATAACAACCAGATGGGGGCAAAACAAAAATATTCATTTACATGTTAATTCATTTCTAGTTATGAGAGTTGTAAAATCTCCTTCTTTCATTAGCATCGATATTATTTTCACAAATCACATTATTTCTGCTAAAACATTATTCTTATAGTAGTTGGCTAAGCTATTTAATTGTAGGCTCGTCTTTCCTGTCTTTATATATTATAAAGACACTTGTTAAACTATAAAATGTTATCAATAAGAAGGCACGAAATAATGAAAGAGATATCAATAAGATTTTATTTAATAATAATAATATTTTTAGGAATAAAAATATTGCTTGATTATCTTTAAACTTTATTAAATTATAAAACATTGCAACATTTTTTTACTTACCCCTTTATCCCTCACATTTGCATCAGCACCATGATTAAGCAAGAGTCGTACAAGGTCTTCATGACCTTGATGAGCAGCGTAATGAAGTGGTCTGCGGTCTTTCTTGTCACAAGCATTAACAACACAACCCTGAGTGATTAAAAGTTCAGCCATCTGTAAAACAAAAAGTATGCACTATTAAAATCTAGAGCTAATTCTTCCATTATATTTTTCTTTTTAACAAGGTTTAACTAAGTTAAGTATATATGAAAAACTTACCGATGGAGTATGTTTTCAATTACACAAAGCTATCTCACAAATGAAGTATGTAACATTGACTATAAAAGCATGTTTCCTATATTGTGGTCCAAATATATGTATGATGAGTATTGGGTTTGTTTGTTTAAAATGTTTGTATTTTGTTTTGGCATGTTAATTAAATTTAATATTGTTTTCGTGTGTTAGGCCTCATCCAGAGTGATGGTGTGGATAGATACATACAACCCAGATCTGAAGGTGTCATTTGATCTTTGTTGATTTAGATTCATCACCATCAGGCTAAGGATGGTTTTTAACAGAGCCTCAGGAACATAAGCGCTAACTCCGAGTATAAAGTAACCCTAGAACAGTATGCGGGGCTCTGGCAGTAGATCTTTGTTTCCTTAGATGCTCGTGAGAACAATCATCGCAGATCGTAAAAAAATATATATATAATAAACGTAACTGGTGAGGGCATAGCACCTATCAATGCTTCTACTCCAAGACATGAGGCTTTCGCTCCTAAAAAAATAGATGGGGCACTAGATGCCAAGGCAACAGGAAATATGAGTATGTCAAAAAGGAGGCAAGTACTCTAGCTTGTCTACCATGAGACAGTAAAGAAAGACTCTTCTTTGAGGAAACACTGGTCCAGGAAGCAGAAAGGCTAAGGCTAGAGCCTGTCTGAACTTCCTGGAAGCCAGTGGATTGATTGAGATGGTAGGATGGCAGAAGTATAGGAAGAGAAATGAAAAAGAGTATTTCTCATTCCAATGTTGGATATCAAGAGGAAAAGGCTAAGACCTTGGCCTACAGGGTTAGAAATTTTGTATTTCTCTGCAGTTGCTCCTCCAACTTCCCTGGAGTACTAGTGATGTTTAGGAATGGCATTGGTGTGAGGCAGCATTTGATCATCTCAATCTGTCATGGTTCGAATTTTGGACATTCCTACAGAAAGGTTTTTCCTGCAGTTCAGATACATTTTCCTAAGAGTTGGGTTGCAGTCTTCATTCGTACCACAAAAGAATCAGCAAAATGGTTGTGAGATGAAGTACTGTCAGTTTTTTACATTACACAATTGTATCTAACTATTTGACTTAGGCAGTCTGTCTGCCTATCCAAATTCTTTGAAGATAGATAGGTTACAATAAAGTTCTCATACAAATTTTCAAAAAAATTTGATCTATACAATATTGTAAAAAATTACACTTAGAAGCCTTTTAACGATAATAATTTAAATTAAAAAAAAGTTTTATATCATCTATAAATTAAAGTTGAGATATTTACTAATTATTTTATTAGATGTTAGGTCAGATGCATACTAACTTTTGTATATTTACTGATTTGATTCTATCACAACATATTTTTAAAGAAATAAAATTTAAAACATACTTTGGCAATCACTAAACTTGGCTTATTTACAAAATCGAAACATAATTGGCTTTACTCTTTTAACATAATTAAATTTTGAAAACTATTAATTCAAAACTATTTATTAAATTTTACAAACACCTTTTTTACTTTAATTCTTTAATATTGGATAGTACATTATTAAATTTAAATAAGCCATCTAACACTAAGATTGCAACCCACGGCCATCTTCTCTTAAAACTAGACCAGAATAAATCAGAAGCATATTCTTAAAAGGACTTTACTTAAAAGGTCTTTACACATTCAAAATAGGTGACTTTTATGTTTGCTTAAATAAAACAAATATTTATACAACCTGTTAAAATTGCCAAATTTTAACATGTTGCAACTAAGAAAAATGGTTTCTTAACAGTTATTGCAATTATTTTATACTTTCAATAGATTTAAGTAATATTTTCATTCATCATCTAGTCAGGTCTTCATTTTTTTATGCAACCAAAATATGTTGTTTGATGTTTCTGTTAACATTGTCTGTTTCTATTACATGATTAGAAGAAGACAAGACGATATCATATTTAAAAGAGTGTATGTTTTTAATCTTTTTTGAAAACTGCAACATGTTTGCCCAATGTTGAGTTTGTTTCAGTCTCCAAAATTTAGTGTGTAGTGTAACATGACTATTAAAAAGAGAAAATGAGGATATTTTGGATTCAGTTATTATTATTATTTCACTTAAACACAGACATGGAATCATATAAATATACTGTAGTTGAGTTTCTTATTGTAGTCATCTGTTTGCTTATTGTTATCATTTATCATGCAATAAAACATAGTTCACTAGATCAGACCAGACAAAAATGTTTACAAGTATCATAAATTCCAAGAAATCAGTTGAGTAATATGGTGATTCACATCCTCTCAATCAGTCCTGTTATTGACATGATTCATTATCGATGTGTCGTTCATATCCTGTTTGACTTTACTCAAATACATCTTGTAGGTTTCATAAAATATACAGTAGTTGTCTATCTAGTTCTTTGTATGCAATTTATTCACTCAACTATTACTATACAGTACTGAATGGTTTATTTCTTTATTTTCTAATATGTTTATGATTTCAGAGTGATTTAACGTAACTTAATTTTAGAAAGTCGCTTTTCAATTGTTTATTAACGTTTGGTGTCATTTGAATTTGTACAAGTTGGTACACTTGCAAAGTGTAATAAGACATCCGAACCTCAAAAGAAACAACCTGATTCAAGTCTTGAAGAAAAACTTGACACTCTAGGTCGATACAGTAAATTACCAAAAATGAGTCAAAGAAACGCTGCTTCTGAACTAGGTGTTTCACAACTTCTCTTATGTAAAATTTTGAAGTACAAAGACTCAAAACATGTCATTATCAAAGTGTCAAGAAATTGTTGACAACAGAAGAAATCGTTCCAAGAAGGATCCACAAATTGAATCGGTTTTAAAAATATAAATTAAAAATGTTTGCGATAAAGAGACTCAAGTAGATAGCCCATTAAAGCCTCCAAAAGCTGAGGATCTTGCAAAAAATTGGAAAAGCAGAATTTTAAAACCACAGAAGGATGGTTTAATCGATGGAAGAAAATAGAAGTCATTGTTCATAAGAAAACATGTAGTAAAAAGGAAGATTTTTTTGGAGCTGAGGACTGGTTACAATACGTATGACCAAACATTTTCGGTGAGTATTTTCCTACCTGTGTATACAATGCAGATAAAACAGGACTTTATTATACCTATGAAACCTGTCTTAGACGGACCCTGTGTTAGGCGGAATCCCGTCTGTCGCTTATTTAATTTACGTGGTTAATAACCTTCATAAGCCGGAAACTGTCTAACGCGGAAGCGGAATAAGCAAAAGGATTAGTGATACTTATTTACTACGTCTTAGTTCTGCATAAGCCGGAAAATCTGATCATATACATGCTGTAATATATAAAGTTACAATGACTTCCGTTTGGATAAAATACAGTTTATAATATATTTTTTTACCATAACAAAATTCACAGATAAGTCTGCTTAATTGTAACAGATCGTATTTATTTCTGAGAACTTTGTAACAACGTTAAGGATTGCTGATATGCACAAGATAACGCAATGGTATACAAACATCCATAATTTACGATAGGCTATGTGTCAGCACTCGTTTCCTTCAAGATAACGCAATGAATGGTTTGCAAACAACCACGGCCAGACATATTGATTAACATATTGAAAGGTGAGAGAACGCTTCATTCTAAAAGGCAAAAAACATGCACAGATAGAAGAAAAAGAAGAAATTGAAGACAGACCAGTCGTAGAAAACAAAATAAAAACATTTGGCGAGGCTTTAATGAAAATGTGTAAGTTAGAAAATTTCGCGGTACGTATTAACAGCCCGGAAATGCGTCACCATTTGTTACAACTAAAAACAATAACTGAAACACAAGCAAATAAACTAACCTTTTAAAACAAAAGTCAATGCTAGATTTTTTTCAAGCCTACTTGATTTTCTTTTATTTTTACGTAAGCCTACTATGTACAGTATTTAGCCTAAATACAGTAAGAAGTAAAATATAATTTTTAATAAATTGCATCATTAATTCATAAATTTTGTGGAGAAGTATAAGTGTTTTAATTTTATAGTTTTAGTGTTTTCTATTAAAAATGTTTTGTGGAGAAGGATAAAAGGATGCTGCATTAAAAGGTAAGATTTTTATTATGTAATGTAGGTTTTAACATTTTCTGTAGTGTGCATAGCCAACACCACCTAGAAAACAAGGTTTGCGAGTTGTGACGTCACAGGGCACAGGCTGCGGGCTGTCATTAGGCAATCAAGATAACCAATATTACTGTTGAATGACGTTTATTTAGACGTTAAAATGTGATAGTTTTCTTGTGATTTAAATACACTTGCTTTATATGTTGAAGTGTTATCTCTGTAGGAAATAAATAGTCAGTATTTAATCAGAAATAAATAATTTATTTAAATACTGTATTAGAACAAATGTAGACACGATGACAATTAATTGTCCGTTATCTATGTGGTGCTGGTACAGCGCCATACAGCTGATCAGTAGAAATAATAGTCTTATAGCTAAGAATCGCCATGGCCTACCCTCACCCCAACGCTAAAAATAGACTGTTTCGTGATGGTATAATCATCATACAGTACACTACTACTGTATAAGCCGGAAACCTGGCTTAGGCGGAAAAAAATGCCGGTCCCATTGGATTCCGGCTTAAACAGGTTTCACTGTAGTACTTTACCCAAACACATACATGTATTAAAAAATGAAAATGCTAGTGGCTGTAAATTACATAAAGAACACCGAGACACCTAAGTCAAATAGTTAGATACAATCTCTTATATAAGCAATTGAACCAGTAAGTATTTATGAAACATAAATAATAACATATTTGTGGACTAATATTCTATAATTAATTTAATAAAACGCAACAAAACCAGGGGTTACAGTAGGAACCTGGTACTTGGAGTTTCTTTGTCTGTGTTGTGTTGTAGCTTCTTCTCAATCGTAAATGCTATACAACCAAAATCAATTCATTTTATCAAAAGTAAACGTCTATTTTAAAATGTACTGTTATTGCTCTACACAAATCAATTTCTGAAAATTTTCTTGACAACTCATTTATTTATCTTCTGGTAATACTAGATCAAGATAATTCTAATGACTTCAATAAAGTGTACCAATTGCTTGATCATGGCTTCGTATTTTCTATGCTCTAACTGAATTTTATAATTTGTTTGAATGTTGATTAAATAATAAGCGTCTAAAGTAATGAATTTAGAAAGAGATAACAATAATTTTACCATTACAGATTTCAACTGTAAAAATCATTCAATTTGTTAGATAATTTTTTCTCTCTAATTTAACGATTCTGCCATTTTATGAAATTTAAAAAAGTAAGACACTTGCTTTGTAATAAATAGAAAATTATACAATCTTGTCCAAATAATACAAACAATTCCTTAAAAAATATAATCGACTTAAATTAAAATACTGCCCAAATGTCATTCATGTCAATATTCAATTTAAAAAACTAAATAGATTGTCACAATAACAAAATTAATTTTAATTACTAACCTCATGGTGCCCATTGTAGGCTGCATGATGAAGTGAAGTTCGACCTCCTCTATCTGTAATACTGATATTAAGCAGATGCGGCAGCATTACTTCTGCACATTCAACAGCATTGTTGGCAGCAGCTACATGAAGAGGTGTTTGCCAACTCTTATCTCGTGCATTTAAATCAGCTTTATTATTTATTAATAGTTCCACGGTGTCCTAATCCAAAAATAAAGTAGAATGTTTTTAAAACATAATTAAAATAATTAAAAATATTATATAATACTTTTTAAAAATGTATAAACAATACTATCAAAGCTATTTTACAACAAAAAGTAGTTGACAAATTATATTTTTCTGGATTGTGGTTTTATAGGGTTAATTTAAAGTAAAAAGATTAGCTACAGTAAAAATGCACTTCATCCAGGTTTTGCAATGTCGTATCTCTATCAGTCATCATCTGTAAATGGGCCAAGAAATAAGTCAAAAGCAACTGTTAATTAATTTAACGTGATATAATGTTACTTAAAGATTATAATGAGGATATTATAGTTGCTTGTTGTAACCATCTTAAATTTACGGAATAAATCATGATTAATCATTCCACAACTACAGTCGGCTTTGTAAATGAACCGATTGTTTCGAAACGCGTCAGCAAGTAAGTTGAAAATTTTCACTCAGTTATGCAATAATTACTTAAGATGAGGATTAAGTAATAGAAAGACCAAGAAAAGCTAATATAAAGAATACAATAGTTAAATTATTTGTTCAAGACCTACTTTTTAAAAAAATTCATCAAACATAAATGGTTAGTAACACTATTACTAAAAAGAATGACTTTTAAAAAATACTATAATTTAATTTAGGTTTGTATTGTAACCTCTTTGAAGCAGATATAATATAATGTAATTTTTAACATGTCCAAATTTTCTGTTAACTAGATAACATCTAAAATATCGATAAAATACAATTAAAATCCACTGGTGAAATAACAGAAGTTTATTGCCATTTTGATCATCAAAATTTTAATTAAAAGTATAGAAAACAGATTTTAAAACATAGCAGAATGTACTGAATATATCAGATTTAAAAACTTATATTTACAGAAACTCAACCAAAACCAGCAAAGTAGTAAGAACTGCATTTTTATTAACCAAAAATAGTAATAATAAATATTAAGAAATTATATTCAATGGATTTTATTATATTTATAAGATACGTATATTTATATTTATATTTCGAGGAAAACAAGTCAATAACAATAGTTGACATTATTAATTAAGCTTTCACATTATTTTAAATCACTTAAACAATAGTTTATGACTATCCGAACTTTGTATCATAGTCTGTATCCGAACTGTATTCAAAAGTTCGGATAGTCATAAACTATTGTTTAAGTGATTAATAAGATTCACCGAACGTAATAGACTACAAAATTCAAGAATTATTTTAAAATTGTTCTATAAACCACAAAAATATAAAAACTATAGTCATTAATATATTCTTTGTCTTTTACATGATTTAGTAGTTTGACAGTTTTAAGAAGATATTTAAAATTTAGTATATGCCAAAACATCTATCAGCAATACTACCATTGTCTCATAAAAATTTACTATTAGACAAAAAAAATCTGATACATATATTCAACATTAATTTTTTTTTTAATGCTGAACCTTTTGGAGTTATTACTACTGTTCTTTACCAGAACTTTACTCTTATCTACTTTCTTCAAGTTAGATTTTACAATTTCTTATTGTGGTATTGCTTCTTTTCATTCATTATATTGTAAAAGTCAAGGCCTGTACGAGTATTTATGACACGTGGCTTGACAAGTTTACAAGTACTTTTATGCTTGAGCAGACACAAATTCTTTTTTGAGTTTTATGTGTTGTTTGATTAAAATAAATTTGGTTACAAAAAAAATAATTAATTAATGTAATATAAGCTAACCGACTGCTGTATTTGATGTTAATGTTAGCACACTTTTTTAAAATTAGATTGTAACTGAATACATTGTTTTCTAAAATGAAAAATATGTGTAAATTTAATGTAGTATAAAATAGGGCATTATTTTATAAAGCAACAATTAGTTTATTCAGTTTATTATGTGATTTTGCAAGAAATGATGTTCATATTTTTTCAAATTTTATCCGTATTTATGATTTGCGACATTTAAAATAACTTTCTTCTTATTCAGCATGTTTTTGAGTAACATATGTAATAACAACAAAATCAAAGTTGGTCCAATCTTTGTCAAGTATTATTGCATTTGTTAGAAATTTCAGCCATTACTTTCTCTTGTTCCTGAGAGATGTGGAAGAACTAAGGATAGAATAGGATATATCTTTGAATTTACTTAGATATCTAGTTTCTAGCCCTAACTTGAAAATAAGCACTTGAGAAAACCAAGAACAAATTTCTTTGGAAATTAAAGAGATTACATAACTTTGATAAACTTATAATCTATTAACACATTATACGTAGATTCATCAATATTCTAGTATTAGGAGCATATACATCAACCTCAATCCGTTTGCAATGACAACTAATTACCTACAGTAAAAGACTAGCCCCTGACTGGTTTATATATATTGTCAGTTTTTAGTGGTAGTTATACCACTAAAAATGTAATTGTATTTTGCCTGACAAAAGTGTTTCTTGTTTTTCGCTATCATGATTTTTGTAAATTTTATGAGCTTTTTTGTCTTTTTATATTATTTCACTAGCATTCCTTTAAATATCTTTCATTGTTTTGTCGTCTCTTTACAAGGTAAGACAACACAAAAGAAAATTATATTTTCAGCTGCCCACAAAATAAGGTGACTATTGTGAAAAAGGTTTTAACCCTTACGATAAAGAATGTAAAGTGTCATATGGGCAGGTTTGTAAATATTTTGTACATACAACTAAAATGTTAACATATTCTGCCTCTGATACAACAATATTTATAGTGTACATAGACAACCTGGTAACGGAAGTGTGGCTTACCTGACGAAAAAGGCCTCAGTACAAATAAACGATTAATGGAAGACTAGAACACATGTTACCAATGATACTCACATGTTACAGTAGATCAAAGGGTTATATATGAAAGTAATAGCTATAAGTTTTTAAGTGGATGTGACCATCTCTACTGATCCACTAATAAAGCCTAACTTTGGTGTTGCAATATACTTATACATTCAATACCTGAAATTCATTATAATAGCCATGTTATCTTTATTACAGGAAACAATACTGAAAAATTCCAAGAAGTCACAATAGCAGGAACCTGTCCTATTCAGAGAGACAAGTTATTCTCTTTTTTAACAGACATGAAAGAAGTAATATGAAAAAGAATCCTCTTTTTTTATTATTTACCTGACTCAGGAAGAGACTTTTGAAATTTCAACAGTTATTAGGTTTGAAAATATAAAATAGTAAAATTATTAATTGATGTATGATCTGCGTTTATCATCACATTCAAATATTTGTTCACTATAGGTATATAAATTATTTTATTGAGATAAGTAAATGTATGCAATTGCATTAAAACCCAAAAAATTTAATTATTGTGATATTTTTTAAAAAATTTTAATCTTTCCAGTATTTTATATATATATTTTTAATTGTAATAGTCACGGTGTATCAATAGAATAAGATAAGAAAGGTTTCAATATTCTTTTAGTAAGACCAGATAAAAACAAAAAAGATGGAACATTCACTCGTAAATAGGGAGATAAAAATTTGTTGGATCTTTTTCAATAGCTTGAGGTTATTTACATAGGAAAGGGGATCTGTAAACTTGATGAATATTCTGACTCCAAGTAAAAATTAAGTTGGTAAGTGATCTTAAACTAAATAAAAATAATTTGTTACTAAATGTTTTTCTAAAAGTAGTGCTTATATTTCTTGCCTCACTATTACTGCAACATGCTCTATGTAGAGGTGTAAGCCATTTATTATCTTTGGCATTAACTCGAGCCCCACTGAGAATAAGAGCTTCAGCTATTCTGCAGTCCCCTTTAAAAGCAGCAGCATGTAGAGGGCTTCTTTTGTCGGAGTCCTGTTCATTAGGATCTTGTTTGTGATGAAGAAGAGATGTAACTTCTTCAAAGTCCCCTATTAATATTGCTTGAACCAAAGCTGTCTGAAAAATTATTAAAAACTTTAATTCAGTTCAAATATATCAGTTACATCAAGTTATAACAAGTTAACGTTTAACAAAGTCAAAACACTATATATTCAAAATAAATAGTAACATAATTTATTTAAAGTCAATATAAGTAAAAGAATAGAAAATTCAGAAAGAAAATCAATAATAAATGATTTAGTTCTTAAGTTAATATAACTTATTTTGTGTCCATATATCATATATTAAACATCTAGGATCAAATAACTGTAAAGATGTAAATCCAGTAAAATTTGTTCTAAAACCCTTTAGATTTATGTTTGGGAGCACAAATCTAAATTAAACATGATGGCACTAGGAAGTAATCCTGCTTGTTACTTCTACAAATAATTATATGGACATAAAATAAAATAAATTGGAATAAATTATTCTTCTGTTGTATTTAAACATGTATGTAAATTTATGTGCGTAATTTGAACTCTAAAAAACCAGTGTTCTCATAATGACTACAATATCGTGTACAATAGTATATTATCCTTTAAATTGAATTAGTAAAATTTCTATTTAGAGTGAAGTCATGATGTTTTTTATAAAAGTTTCAAATGTCATCAAATACTCATTTTAAATAATTTGACATAAAAATTATTTGCCAATAATTCACACAATTTTCTTCCTCGGTCCATGGTTCCTAGATCTCTTTGTATTGGACAAAGAGAGATTGCCTCTTCTGGCTCTTTGACTCCTTGGGCAGAGAAAAATTAAGACTTATACCATAAGTTATAAGTAAACAACACAAGTTTTTTGGGTCACTGTCTAGTCCTATGGGCCGAACTTTCTACCCACAGATCAGCATTATAACATAAGGCAACTACTAAAATTTTATTTTTGCTATTCTTCTTAACACTGCTTGCGTTGGAGGGAAACGGTTCTCTCTTTTCTCTTAGGATATATTGCTATTTACTCGTATGTCGGGTGTCACCCGCTATGATTTTGATTATTGTCTGCGGCAAAGCCACCAAAATTCAATCTTTTACCGTTTTGTGCTGCACTCTATTGAACAATAATTTGAACTAAATTTAAAATGTCTTTGAATCTGTGAGTCACCACAGTTTGCCGTTACATTGTATGATCCAAGTAGGTTAGGGTACAGTTTTCCGGTTATTTATTTACTTTCAGTTTGGTGCGGCTTCAACATCAAGTTCAATTAGTCATTCCGAAATTCCTGATCTATTACTTGTTCTTGATTTATTGGTTATACAAGGGTTTTTAAACCCTTCTATGGGTCACAAACTATCAATTCTTTATTTAGGCCAAACCTATCTTTTACTCTAAGAATTCTTTTACACTTTTTAGGTAAATTATTCGAGAGCATTAACAGAAGACGCTTTCATATTTATCCAGACAGGTTCTATTCTTGCTATAAACTAAGTCCAGAACAACTGAATTTAAGAGCTCATGCAACTGAAACAATTATTATCAAGAGAAAAGGTCTACCAGCTGAACTTATATTCACAAAACTGAGTAAGGGGAGTCCAGAGCTTATATGAACAATAGTTCTAACTTGGAAAGACAATAAGACTGTAGCCATGGGTGATATACTTTATTACAAAAGTGTACAGATAATTGAAAGAAAGGAGAAAACAGTTATTATAAACAAAATAACTAAGCCAACCGTTATTTGTAAACATAACCAGTTTATGGGTGGTGTAGATCTAGCTGATCACTTTAATCCACGGTACAGTTTTACAAGGCAAACTAATAAATGGTAGAGGATATTGTTTTTCTTGCTATAAACGTAACTGTAGTAAACAGTTTTATTATCTATAACAGCAAGCAAAGGAAAGGAGAAAAATCCTGTAAAACAAAAATTGTTTCCCCAAATATTGGTGAGGGAACTTGGTGATACTAGGAATAACCAGTGTAGGAAGATAGGTCGGCCATCAACTACTAACCAGGAAGAAAGACTAAATAGGAAAAACATTTTATTCATTCCAATGTCAAAAGCAACTTAAAGAATTGTGAAGTTTCAGAAACAGGAAGATAAAAGGAGGCAGAAGGAACACTGTTTTTTTATTGCAAGACATGCACCAGAAAACCAGGACTCCATCCAGGAGATTGTTTTGAAAGATATCATACTCTGCAAAACTAAAATTAAGGGAAGAAAATCATATACATACTACATCAGTAAATAAAAATATTACGGCTGACTAAATTAATGTAAATGTAAACAAAATTTTTCATGAACAAAATTATGAAACTTGCAGGTGAGTAGTTTGTCCCAATTTAATTACAAATGAGGAGTCAATGCATATTCAAAAAATCTGAGTGATAAGAGTCAAGTAACCTGCCGAAAAACATTGTTTTTCCCATCTTAACACTATTGATATCTAATTCACAGCCACTAGTCAAGATATGTTCAGATACACTGGACTTATCAGGCCTCCCATATTTAATAGATGTTCTCTAGACAGAGTTATAGTAATTCTCCTTGTCTGGCCAATATACAATTTGTCATAAGTTTTACAAGTAACAGTACAGACTCAAGACCTATTCAACATCGAAAGTTTATCTTTAAAATATCCTAATAAATCAGTTGACCTAGTAGGATTTTTAAAAGCTGTTCTTACATAAAATGTTTTGAAAATTTTGTCTAAGCCTTTAATAATAATATTGTCAAAAGGTAAGGTAATAAATTTTTGTGGTTCATCTTCAAGTTAGAAAGTGGAGGAGTCTTTCCTTAATTTTCTAAATTTACATTTTCTTCCTATATTATACCCAATAATATGATCAAACCCATTAAACTGAGGAATATATTTGACATATTCTATTCCTTTAACTAGACGCTGAGTTGAAAGGGATATCCTTAGTGCTCTATCAACCATACTATTAAATGCAGTTAATTTATGGATAGAATCATTTAAAATGCACATATTATTGTTTGTTGGTTTTCTAAATATGTCAAACTCAATTTTAGAGTTGTTTCTGATACACAAAATATCTAAAAAGGCTAAGCTATTATTGGTGTCCACTTCATGAGTAAATTTAATGGATTAATGTTTACTCTTAATAATACTTAAGAAATTATCAATGCTAGATGTACTTAAATCAAACACAGCAAATATTTTCTCAGCATACCATAACCAAACTCTAGGGATATTAAACTTTTTTCTAGTTCTTTCAAATTCACTTATGAAAAGTTCACCCATAAATGATGATGGACAATTTCCAATCACAATACTATCTATTTGTTACTAAGCTGAAAATAATTTTGTGTCATGCAAACCTCAGTAAGTTCTGGAAATTCCTTCACTTTCTGTGCCATTCACTAGGCCTAAACATTCTTTTAAAATTTCAAGAGTTTCTAATATAGATACAGTAAACTCCCGATTATCTGTGGGCGGTTTAACCAGTTTGCGGATTATCTGGGGTCTGCCATTGTTTTACAAATATCCAATTTTGATTCCAATCAGATTCATGTGTTTAAATTTCCAAAAGGTACTTACTTACTTACTAGCCAACGCCTACTCTTGGCATTTCTGCCATTTGGTGACTCGCTGACCAGTAAATCATGGAGAGTTGTTCCTCAGGTCTGAGCCCTTCCAACTGTTGTCTGACATGTTCCAGAGCAGGGCATGCTTGGAGATGGCCTGCATCAAAAAGATTGAAGGAGCACATTGGGGAGTGACGTTGATCGCCTGCTCGTGGTGCTCCCTGCGTAAACAATAGGTTCGCCTTCAACGCGCTACACCAATTTCCAAAAGGTGAATTGCGACATAAATACATTTAAGGCTTAATAGATGTTAAGATGAAGGGAATAGATATGTAAATATGTACGTACTCATTTTTACATTGAAAGGGAAGCATCCTGACACTGGCCAGCGAAATAAAAGGGGCGAGCAGACTACTGTATATAAGAGACAACGACAAAATGCTTGGACGCCCGAAAACCTAATGTGTATCATAAGATTGTAAACAAATGTCACCTAATCTCGGCTATAAATATTCTAGGACATGACATATGCATTATCCATGTCTGTCATATACATTATCGATCTTTATGGCTTTGTGACACAAGTAGACACTGTGCGACAAAATGGTTCTCAAGAAACTTAGATCGCACATTAAAGCTAAATCAATGCTCACAAAAAAAGACGAAAATGAGAGATTTTGTTGTATTATGTGTAAAGGAAGTTACATATGTACATACATACTTACTTTTAACATTTACTTATGTATATCTTGTAAATAGCTAGACATATAAATGTACATGTTATAATCCGTCAAATACATCGACATTTTAAATTATTTTATGTATTTATTTTGTCCTTGAAGATTATTTGAGAATTGCATTAACCGGGGTCATTATTTGTGTAACTTAAGGTATAATAATCGATTATCGATCGTTTTGCGTATTCTTTGTTCATAGCGGATTATCTGGGGAATTCGGTTATCCATCGTTGTCGGGCCACCCTATTCCACGGATAATCGGGAGTTTACTGTACATTAGGAAACAACGGCTTAACATTAATGATACCAAAATTTTATTACTTTCAGGTTCTACCTCTTTTTTCTACCAACTAATTCTAACTTATTTTTTATGGAAAATTGTCTATATCCTCATTTTAATTGTTAAATTGTATTGCTAATTTGTTTGAAAGAAGATAAGTACGTGAGTTAATTTCTGAAACAATACGTCCCATGCGCTTACCTTCTTTATGAATTTCAGGCATGCAATGCAATCTAGGCGATACTGGATTACTAACATTAAGCTTAAAACAATTGTTCTACCTACTTGTTTCTAAGCCTAAAACAATTCTAAAGTCAAGTTAGTTTTTTTTTACTTTTATTTGTTCCTATTTCAGTACCAAATTCATCACTTGTGGTGTCAAATTTATTAATTAATACATTTTATTTTGATTCACACAAGTGCCTATTTTCTTTACTCTATCCTTAATTTTATTAGACTTTATTTTGAAAAATTTATTTTTAAAAATTTAAATGTTATAACAAAATTTAAGGAATTGATTATTTTTCAATTTCTTTAAATTACGACAAATTGCCCATCTTAGCATGTACGCAGGATTACACACACAATCACACACACTCTCACACATACAGAATGTCATATATTATTCTCTGGTGCCCAAACGTCATTTATTTCAATTATTGCACTCTTCTTTATTTAAACCTCTTTAAATGCTTCTTACTCATTTTTTTCTAATGTTTTCCATGCAATATTTTTTAATTAACTTTTAATATCCATCTCATCATATTTTTAGGTAGCCATTTCTCACTCATTCTATGGACATGGTCATACCATACTAAATGTTGTTGTAACTCGTCTTGTGACGTCATTTTCGTTGCTTCTATTTCCTTTTATATGTTCTCTTTTTATCTCAAATGTGAACAAAAATGATGAGCCAAGCACAATCTGTGCTATGGCAATCTACAACCCTAAGAAACAGAGTGCTAGTGGCAATAATTAAATAATATTAAGACATCAATATTAAATTTGAAATTTAGCTTAATTTTGTAAAGTTTTTGTTACGGGCCATTCATTAGCTCATTCTTTCATAAGTGTTAAATAGAGATAATTAAATAATAATGAGCATCAACTCACAATCAATCATTTATTTTCTATTTATACTCTTTCAATTACAAAGTTCTCATCAGCAGTGAGTATAGACTCTTAAATATTGGTTAATATTATGTATGGTTGTATTTACTGATTATAATGATTTCATTATTGAAATACATGAAAAAATAAATTATTGATTGAGAGTTGGTGTTTGTTATTATTTAATAATAACAAAATTATTGAGAAAATGTAAATTTAAAATCATATTGTTTTTTATTAACGGAATTTAATTTATACAATTTCTATATGCCTTTTTTATGGTACTTACTGAAGAAAGTAGGTGTATTAAACAACATTTGCAGTTTATAATTAATAGTGAAGGAATATTGTATTTGTGAGTTTATCCGGAAAGAAGTACTAAAACAACCAAAACGACCTTGATAGAATGAAAATGAACATCAACTATACCATATTAAGTAATTATGTGGTGTGATCTTCATATGAAACTACTCTATATAAAGAATGTACAAAGAAAATTAAAGTTTTTAACTTGTAGATCAATCTCCGACTACTAGTTTGTATTTCAAATATAGTAATGTTTATTTATGCTATTAAACCTCTTTTAATCAATTAATATCATTCGATATCATTAATATCAATCAATATGCCTGAAAGTACATATCATTGATATTCTGCTGGAGTCATCTTAGTGCTTTAGATAAACACGTGCAACATATTTCTTATGAGTTGGTGATTGTTTTTCCCCCAAAACTGTCACCATAAAGAAAGATATTTATAGATATCTGCGGAGTGCCAAGACGAGTAATGTAGGATTTTTATTTCCATCCTAATGGTTTCTTAGAACCAACTTATTAGCTACATTTACGTCAAGCTCTTAGTCTAGTCGTATCTTCCAGTTACAACTTAGTTGTGTGCCACGATTGTCTCAGTTGGACCGCATGTTACTCAATAGTACAGTGAATAACTAAGTTAGTCATATCGATGGTGATAATCACGGTTTTTTGCAAATGTGACCATGTACTTTTTCAGAAGTAATTATTATAAATATTAAACATAATTATTATTTTAAATATTATTAATGATCATTTTATTAATATTTTTAATGAATAATTAGTTTTTTACTAATAATGATAACAGATAATCAATTAAATTTATCCTTAAATTTTTTTAATGACTAAACTATTAGTACATAATAACTAAATAACTGAATTAATTATTAATAATATTTAATAGCAACTTCTAATACTGTATAATACTATGACAGGTATACCTCAATATCCGCGGGTAATGGGGTCCAAAATTACCGAGATTATGTGAAACTGCAGACGAGTGTGTTATCCACGTTAACACACAAATACTATAGCTACAGACATTTACAGTATACAGTAGTGCATGTACACAGTGCACTGAATAATCTTTAAAATATTACAGTACAGTACGAAAGTATTGTTATGTACAGTAGGATTATTGTGATTACTGTTTGTACTTACCAACACGTAGTGCACATTACTCCATTCCCTTTGTAGCTACTAACAACAAACGTTTGTTATCAAACATGATAGCAATTATTTGACTTTGAAAACTTATTTAGTATATCTGTATCGAGAGTATGTATGAATAGTACACTTCACAATTTACACATTAAAAAAATTACTACGTACAAAAAGAGGTTTTAAGTTGAAGTTAAGAACAAGAAATATTTAATCTGAAAGTGGAAGAAACTAGGTGTTCAAAAAAGAACTTTCTATTACGTTTAGTGTTGCAAAGCCTTGCCGCCAACATCTCTTGCTGCTTGAATGATCACATCCCTATCGATCCTTGGGAAATTATTCATATCACCATCAGATTATTTCCACAAATTCTTCCAGCAGGCTCCGACCATTTCTGGTTTCAGTTCATCCAATGCTCCTTTAGTATAAGTTATCAGATCAGCGGTATTGAACAATCTCCAGCATTGCATGATGCCAAGATCAGGGTCCGAATCGATGGCTACCTTAATCAATTCAAACACTTGGTGCATGTATGAGGCCTTAACACATCTAATGACACCCTGGTCAAGCAGCTGTAGTATCGCAGTTCTGTTGGGTGGCATAAACACTACTCAAACATTTTTATTCTCAGTGCAGAGGGCCCTACAGTACAGAGCATCGCCTATTATTAATAAAACTCGGAATGGTAAGCCTTCATTCTCTAAATACATCCTCATTTCAAGGGTAAAACATCCTCAAAACCATTCAATAAACACTACTGCCATCATCCAAACATTGGTCAGAAACATGGCTGCAGCTTCCTCATCAGCATATGCAACTTCTCCTACAATTTTAATGTTTTTTTTAAATTGTATCTGTTCCAAAACCTATGCAACCACCCTCGGCTTGCAGTAAACTGAACGGTCTGCTCTTCTGAACCATCTTTTTCCATAACATCTTCATATAAACACAAAGCTTTTTGCTGTAACACATTTCCATCAACAGGTATCCTTTTCCTGTTCATATCTTCCACCCAGATATTCAAAGCCTTTTCCACTTTCACTAAAGTTTTAAACCGCACTGTATCAACGACCTTTGCACTTTCCCGTAAAATAGAAAAACTTGAAAGAATTTTATTACCGTTTTTGAAAATTTCACGCCTAGACGATTCATTTTTGTTATACAATCTCACAATGAACACAAACTATTTCCTTCAACCTCAATCATATCCAAAATGTTCACCTTTTCACTTAATGCAAGAACACTTCGGCTTCTCTTAGATTTAGCCCTATTACTCACTTCACTGCTGATGCGCTTCATGGCCATTATTGCCGAACAGAAGATTATTTACAAGTTAATTACGCAACTACTGTATTACTAACACAAACAAGTACGAATAGCTAATGTAACTGCTAGAAGCAGACTGAAGAGATTTCAGAGGAAAGCAGTAAGGCTGTGGAATCTAATGACTCAACAATCAACAAGAAAATGCTATAGGCTACTGTATGTAAACAATAAGGTATTGTATTTAAAAAAAAAAACCCAGAGATAGGTGTTGAAAGTTTACGAATGTTCAAATATCAACCATTTTTCGATTCTCAGAATGACAGAATACAGCGGATAATTGAAACCGCGGATACATTTACAATAATACTTATATAATTACTAAAGTGGTATTCAACACAATTCAGTTGCTGTGACCTCCGAGAAATTAATTTGTACTTGCTGAATTGCTTGGAACACGAATCATTTAATCCGCAATGGATTGAGTAACAGTAAAATTAATAAATATTTGTTGAGTACATTGAAACATAATTTTAAATCTTTGTAATACAAAGATAAAATATAGCTTCAGGACATGTTTTTGATTCATTTTATATGCATTGTATTGGGGGAGGGCAATGTGCAATTTTACCAACATTATTAGCACCATGTTTGGGGGGAATTACATTTTTCCAAAACTGTAAACTTTTGGGAGGCGAGCGAAAAATTTCATTACTCTTTTTGTATCTCTGATGACTTTCTTCGTCGCCCGGTATAATATTTTTTGTTAAAATCGAACACATGGGAATAGGAAATAAATACCAAATTTCAGCTCAATGGGTCCAGTAGTTTTTACGTGATTAAGTAATACTCAGACAGACACTATTAGATTTTTATATAATAGTATAGATTAGTTCCCAATAAATATATCAAACTATAAACTTACTGATTATTGTCTTGAAAACCAAGGGAAGGAAAAACTTGTAACATAGCATTTGTAAAGTAAACTAACCTAGAAAGATGAATAGCAATCAACTACTATCAGCTCTTTAAATGTGTTTAAAAGTGACTGTTACAAGTGATTATCAGCTGATTAAGTCAAGTTAAGCATTAAATGAGTATATAGAAAATTGAGTGTTAAGGGGGTTTTCAAGGCCTATGTACGGTGGCCCTGACAAAATTTCTGGAAACAGATAGGCCTATGTGTTTTCCAGAGATCCTAAGAATGTCTATGTAAAATTTCTGCTCTATGGTTAAAGTAATTTTTACGTGACTGAGTAGCGCATGCACGCGCGCACACACACACACAAACCATTAGATTTGTATATATTAGTATAGATTATTGGATAAATATTTGAAATAAACTTTATTAACATCAATTGTCATCCACTATAGGTTAAAGAATTGCATTTGAACTTGTTTGGATGAATAAAAACGTATTTTATTATACAATTGAAAATTTGTACAAGATATATATCAGAAGGGTGTACGCTTAGAGAAGGAATTTTAAAACAAATTGAGTTACTTAGAGTTAGATTCTAAGCTCCCACTATTCCCTGTACATAAAAATGCACAAATTATAAACAATATTTACACTCAGTAGTTTCTAAATCTAGAATTTCACTAAATTCTGCAGATTTTCCTTGTTCAGACAGTATGACACACAACAAACATCAGCTACTGACCGACACAGAGTAACAGGTACACTGAACAAGAAAGTATACCTTCTTGATATAAAAACTGATGACAGGTCTATCTATCATATATAGAACATCTGATAAAAGGGCAACTTTGTGTTGAAGATATCTCTCCTTATCTATACTCCAAGTTTTGAGAGGTGATAAATATCCCTCAGACAGCAGAGACATCTAGTGTTTATGTGACATATTAAAATATAAATTCTCTTGAAGCATACAAACAACAATGACATTCATGATGAGCTATTGATGTCTGTATGATTTCTACTATTAATGTGTCATGATGAGGATATTTTGTCCGTAGATTGTGATGAGTTAGTATAAACTTTTAATTTGTCTAAAAGAAATTTATCAATGCTAATTTTTACTCTAGTTTATACATTTTTTTAAATGATTGCATTAAAATTCATTATACTCTTAATTTCAGGTCATTTTATAAAAGGATAAATATGGTAATACTTGATCGTACTTCCAAGAACAGAAAAGAAATAATGAAAAGTCAAAGCTGACAATTTATTTTTTAAAGCTAGTTTATATTAACCAAATAATTTAAAAGTATGTTTTATTACAATAGTAGTTATAAATATATGTATATAAATATATAAACATAATTTAAATACTTACTTCATCTAAAAGATGCTGAATTACCATTATAAAGTAGTTTAAAGCTGCAGCTTTGAAATATATTTTTTAAACCATACTACTGAAGCTTGTCATTATATACTACTATTTTTTTCTATTCTTAGTAGCAATATTTCATAAAGTGATCTGTAACAAATAACACAAACGATCAATTTTATTGAAAAATACCTTTTTTAAACCCTTCAGAGATTTTACAAACTTAATAAAAATTGTTGAAGATGTTATCAACAATTTGAAAAAATAGCATTTGTGCAAGTGCAGAGGTTATATGCTCTTTGAAATTTAAACAATTGAAAAATCTTTATAATACATGTTTTTACAATTTTTTTCTGAATAACAAGGACATCGTATCATTCAAATCATTGCTGATCTAATTACATGAGAGCTGCCATCTCATGCCACAGGTAACCATCTCTTCCTCCCTATTATTCGAACAAATTGAAGACACCTAATATGAGCAGATGGTATATTTTATTTTCCTCAGCTTGTTTCCATTCACAGTTTGCCAAACTTTGTTCTATGCAAAGAATAGTGCAATCTTTACTTTGCATAGTAGTTACTACTATTCACTACTTTGGCATAATGTATCGATGGGATCTACTTGTAGCTAGTTTTACCCTTTTATCTGCTTTTGTGTTTCCAAGTACATTGCAGTAACCAGGCACCCGCAAAGTTATACTTCGACACCATGTAATTGGAGATACTGAACACAGAATGTCTCCAAATAAAGCGTTGTAGGAGTGAATTTCCTAAATCACATAGAGAGCACTTTTATAATCAGAACACACAAAATAATAGGATATTGTAGTTGGAACAGTTCTTAAAGCTTTGGTATGGATGTTGACACATAAGCAGGCACTTAGACCTAGGCGGAGGGAAAGTGGAGATTAGGCAAATACCGTTCTTCGAACATTGCAAATACCGTTCTTCGAACATTTCCACAGAAGTAGGCATACATCACTTACAGCATTTTGTATTTTATTTACTGGAGCACCTTCATGAGGGCCACGAGGACAATTGACGCAACCCGCATGATGCCAAACAAGCAGCGAGCAATAAATCTTTTGCAAAACACACATAATCAGATGCCATAACTCGTTGAGTAATGGGCACCAAACTTGTAGCAGTCTTTGCAGCTTCGTCCCCTTTTGTGTTTCCAAGTATTCCGTAGTGTCCAGGACCCCAACAGAATGTTACCTCAACACCCCCCCCCCTTGAAACCTGTGTTCAGCACACATAAAGTCCCCAACTAAAGGATTAACAGAGAAAACATCCTGAAGAGCACTTTTGGAATCAGAACACAAAAGATAGTGGGAAGATCGAGATTAAATGACAGTTAACGCTTTTAAAATGGCAAATAGTTCTGCCGTGAAAACACTGCAAGCTGAGGGCAGTCTGTACGTGCAGGTACATCCCGAGGCATAAAACGCACACCCAATGCCATTTTCCAGTTTAGACCTCTCTGTGAAAATAATCTCACTATATTGGTGGGATCTGTGGATTGCTAAAAACTCCTGGTAGTACACCACATTAAAAGTATTGCTTTTGATAAAACTGGACAATGAAAAATTAAAGTGCGGCGTTTTTATTATCCATGGAGGTAGATAGCACATTGATCATTTAAACGTAGTAGGAAGTTCTATATCAAAATTATTATTATGCGCAACGTCCTAATACTGAACGGAGAGGTCGAACCTTCGCGCGCATTATAATATTGTTCATACCGGTTATTAAACACTACATTAAATGCCGGATGTTTAGATCTGCTTCGAAGAACAGATATGTAAGATATTTGTAGCATCTGACGTCGTCTTGAAACGGCAGGTTCCCCAGCCTCGACAAGAAGACTAAGGATTGGGCTAGTTCTAAAAGCACCAGTAGCAAGTCTAAGTCCAGAGTGGTAGACTGCATCAAGAGTTTTCAGAACTGTAGGTCATGCAAATGAATATGCTTGACAGCTGTAACCCATACGCTATATAACTACAGCACAAAAGAATCAAAGCATACTAGTTCTGTCTGCTCCCCAATTCTTACCACTAAGGACTCTAACCATATCCATTTTTTTGTTGCATCTCATCCTCAAATCAATCACATGTGGGATCCATGAGAGCCTTTTATCAAATAAAAGCGTAAAAATAGAATACTGTCCGTGGTTTGAAGTTGAATCCTATCAAGATACTGCAAAGAAGATCCATGGTTCCTAGGTATCAGACAAGACGGCAGTTGACCATCTTCTCTAGGAGTTTGCACAAGACACTTGTAACAAATATAGGGTTGTAGCTACTAGGATTGCTTTTGTCTTTACCTGGTTTCAAAAAAAGGAATTGCAGTCGCTTCTAACCATGCATCGGGGAAAGACTGCTCCTCGAAGAAACGAATGTATATTCGAAGGAGGGCAAGTTTCACCGATGATGGTAGATGTTTCAGCATGGACTATACAATGGAATCAGGACCTGGTGCAGAATCCTTCGTTGACGCGAGAGCTGACTCCAATTCCCGTACAGAGAAAGGAGTGTTTAAAGGAGAGTCCCCAGACAACCCAACAGTAAACAGTATTGCTTTTTCCTTCAGTTTATACTTCTGGAATAATCAATTATAAGCTGTAGTAGCAGAAATGTTCGAAAATGATGTTCCCAGTACATTCGCAATATCACAGCTGCCTGTGATCAATCTTCCATCCGGTTGCTTCAGTGCAATGGCTGGGAACAGAATAGAAGTACCACAAAATTATCTCAATTTTCTCCATACGTGGAGGATGGAGTTGTTTATCTAATTGTGCCAACATACTGTGCCCAAGAGTTCCCCTACTCAGCCTAAATATCCGCTGTGCTTTCGCACAAAGTATTTTATAATTCTGAAAGTTTTCACTTGTTGGGTTTTGTTTAAATCTCCTTAGAGCTCTTTGTCGTAAATGGAGGATTCCTGTGCACTCATCGTTCCACCATGGCACAAGCGGACGGCGTGGATCCACAGAGGTTTTTGGAATGGTCTCTACAGTGACATTTATAATTGCCTCTTTAAAATTTTTAAAAGAGGCAAATCAGTAGACGTCATTGCAGGTTCTCTACAATTAAAAACCGGATCGCTTGTTGACTATAGACAGTAAACGGGTGACCTGGTCTGTTAAAGTTTCTATTTTTTTTCCAGGTCGGCACAGTTTGAACAGGACAACTTTAAAGCAATGAGAGTAGCGGCATAGGTTTTTTTCAACCTTTGGTTGAGTAGATTTATACATTTTACTTGCCTCTGAAAAAGCAATTCTCTCTTTAGCCATGGTGCTTAGGATAGCTTTCTCCTCCTTAAAAGTAGGGCAGTTGAAAGATCACGCTGGGTGTTCACCAAAGCAGTTGGGGCACTTTAGAAAATTGACACAATCCTTCTTTTCATGACCTTCGACACTATAATGACCGCATACGCCCTGCTTCGAACAAGAAGAACTATGTGCCCGAAACGTTAGAAATTGAAACATCTCCACGGGTTAGCCATATATGGTCTTACTGAAAGCCTCTGGTAGCCTGCATAAATGTATTCTGGTAGTTCTTGTTTTCCAAAAATTAAAATAAAAGAGGCTGTTGCAACTTGAACACATTTGTCTGTCTTCATGATTGGTAAAACGTCTGTTTCGGATTGAGAAGCCAATACTGATTTAATTTCATTCACAGACACATTCATAAGATCTCTAAATATAATGAATCCCCCTTGAAGAGTTGAAGGACTATGGGGAACAACAGATACCATGATCTGGTCAAAGAAAAAGGACATTTTTGAAAAAGAACAAGTTTGTCTCTCTGTTTAGGTTGCAGCTAGCAGTGTTCCGTTTCAAAGTTTCTTAATAGAGGGTACAGACTTCCAGCACAGGCAGTAATAGCCTTGTTAAAAAGGAAAAGAGAAACTTTTGAAAGATCTTTTTCCTAGTGAAGATGAGTGATACAGATTTTCTTGAATACATAGTGCATTCTCCCTGCACCATACTTCTGTTACCTTGAGTACCTCTTGAAGCAGGTCTTTGAGGACCTCTTCAAATGGTCCCCTAACAAGGATAGCTATATCATCCGCATATCCTACCACCTTGACACCCATTCCACTGAGCGTCCTTCGTAGGCCGTCCACGACAAGGCTCCACAGCAGAGGGGATAACACTCCACCCTGCGGGCAGCCCTCCGAGACCATCCCATTTATCATGCACCCCATCCAGGATGCAGTACTTATACGGTTTTCCAAGGAACTCATAATCCAATTTATAATTCCATCAGAAATCCCATGATCCATAGCTGCTCTCTTGATGGCCAGTCTAGAGGTACTATTAAAAGCCCCCTCCACATCAAGAAAAGCCCCAATGCATATCCCCTTGTTGTTGATCTGACCTTCAATAAAGTCCACGACCGACAACAGTGCAGTCTCCACCGACCTACCAGTTCGGTAGGCATGTTGGTCCTGATGAAGCGGATACTGCTTCAAAGGTCCCTCCTTCAAATAGTGGTCCACTAGCCTTTCCAGTGTCCTTCACAAGAAAGATGTAAGGCTGATAGGTCTGAAGTCCTTTACCTCTGTCTAACCTTTCCTCCCCAGTTTGGGGATAAAGATAACTTTTGTTTTGAGCTGCTGCCCGGGCGTGTAACCCAAGGCAATACAGCCTCTGAGTAATCCTGTCAGTGGCCCTATTATTTCCTCCAAGCAATTTTGTAGTAGTGCTGGAGTAATATTATCTAATCAAGGCGCTTTAAAAGAAGTTATTAAGTATAGAGAAACAGCAACAATAGTTACAGGCTAGAATGGCTACATCACCTCTAGCTTGATTTTCTATAACGAAGTCAGATCTAAAAACTGAAGACCAGCTAAGTTGGAAATTGTGAGATTCGTAGAGACTGTCACTTCATTAGAAATTAATATAGGAGACACATCCCTCACAATTACTTTAAGATCCTCAATGGTACTTCTAACACCATTAATGTTCTACTGAAACATGGATTGTTTAGGTCTGGACACTATAGTTTAATGAAACAGGTATACCTGTACGTCATTAATGTCCTCTATTGATGAATCTGAAACATTGCAAGACATCTTAAGCATTGTTTGGTCAGACCCAATCACCGCTACTCAATGTGAAAGCTGAGGAATTTGTTGATTCGAGAGAAGAGTTGGTATGAGACCCTCCTTGGCCTATTTTTGATGTTACACCTAATTTGTTACACTCTGCGGACATACAGAAGGCAACAGGTGACAGCAAAGCAACGCAAATTGAGTTGTTTTATCACAACGTATGGAGTTGAAAGCACATATTCATAGTGAAGTGATAGCAACGCAACTAGCTAGTGACACAGAAACTAGAGTTGCTCCAGTCATGACATGCTGTAAACTTGTTGCTCAGTTTCTCAGTTGCCAGCAGTATCTGTTGTGTATGTCTTTCTCAAGAGTGCTCCCATATTTGAATAATAATAATTTTTATTTGTATTTTTTGTGTTTCTGTTTGTTTGAATAGTCCTTTATTATACTAGTATAGTATGTCAGAAAAACAAAATATTGCTGGTTCTGGTCATGATTTGTGTATCCAACAACTTCAAGATGATACGAATGATTACCAACATTTTTTTTCAAAATATATAAAATCGGCACTTGAACTATAAAATTTCAGTTTTTTAAAAAGTAAATTTTATTTCATTGTAATGTAATGTTATTTTAAGTTTTGCAGTCATACATAAAAATAAATACATAAATGAGCAATTAACTTTAGATGAGTGTTATCGTTAATCTTTCTGCGGCTGTAATCAGTTGTCGCCAATTTGTTTTTTTTATGTTCTACAATACATGACTTAAAAGGTAGTTGAAACTGCTAATGATCATACGATAATTAAAAAATTGGTCTGGGTAATTTCGTTAATTTTGCACCACAATATATTGACTTTGTCTTCCATGAATAACGTTGTAGGGGTGTATACTGAATTGTCCTTTTTTTGTAATGTTGTTGTAGCTTCTTTCTTAAAATATAGACAAGGAAGGCATCTTCCTCTGACGACGACATAACTGACAACTATACTAGCAACTTCATATGAGCGACTCAAGTTTACATTGCGTTGCGATCACCAGTTGCTTTCTGCATAACCGCAGCCTTATATGTCTAGTTTTTTTTTTTTGCTTCTTCAATTGATGTTATGCTACACAGCATACTATTTTTAAGCAGTATTAATGTTTTGTTTCTTGTTTCAGTAGAATTCAATGTTTTTTATTTATAATGTATTCTTGAGAAGAGTTTGTGGAAATGAAAAAAAAATCAAGTTAACCCTATTTTGTCAACTATCAGTTGCTATTGTGAGAAAATCTTCCAATAAAAAAAATCAAGTACTTTTAATAAACCGTTAACAATATAATTAAGTGAAACAAGCTGTAAAGTCACATTAATATATTTTACTTCCAGCTTTAGTTATAAAATATATTTCAGGTTAGGATACATTTGATTATTAAAAAAATCGTAAGTAATACCAGCATTGAAAGAGTAACAGTGTTCTTCCGACAAAATACATTAGTCCACTATGAGGCATAATTTCTCGCTTAAATAATAAACTTAATTATAAGTTGTTTTTAAATAATTAGGTTATTAATAACTTTCTGTGAAAATTTTTTTTATTAAATTCTTGTGCATATCATCCTATTTTGGGTAATTGTTTAGTTTGCTAAACCGGGCCTATATTTTCATGAAACATTCAGAAACATGTAAAAAGGCTATTTTCATTGAAATTATTTACGTGTGTAGATATTTGCGAAACAACGTTTTGGCTTAATTTTTATACATATATTTAAATATACTTATAAAGTCTCCAGTTAGGATAGATTTGGTTTTAAATTTATACATTACTATATACCTATATTAAAATATACCTTAAAAATGTCCAGTCAGGTTAGATTTGGTTTTAACTTTATACATTACCTAAATGGTTACATTTATACAATTAGAACCAAATCTATACTGACTGGATACTTCATATTTTATACTTTTATTTTGTTAAATTCATTAAAATTATGCCAAAACGTAATGCTACACATTATGCAAGTGTAACGGTTAGTACATTTGTGATGTCGTGTATCCCTCCATGAGGCAAGCAACCTATTCACAACTGCTACATCCGCGCTGAAAATTTTACCCAACTTTAATTTAAGAAAAAATAATGATTCTAGGTACAGATAAAAATAATTTCAATGAAATAGCCTTTTTACATGTTTCTGAATGTTTCATGAAAATATAGGCCTGGTTTAGCAAACTAAACAATTATCCTATTTTGTGATCTTGAACAATTTTCAATTTATATCTCAGGTGGCCGCTGTATCTCACAATTACCTATTATCTTTATACCTTTCTTAACAAAACAATGTACAGGTATGTTGTAAAATAAGTATGTTTTATTGTTATTTTACATGGTATACATATTTTATAGGCTATTTATATATTTTATCAAAACTTATCAAAGTTTTTCCAGTTTCCTTGATCAATTTCTGCTGGGCCATGTAATATTTTAACTGAAATATCATTTATGTGTGAAATCGATATAATTACAGTAAATCAAGTTGTGGGAAGCATAACTGCATTTCAATTATATACCTATAAATGTACATCTATCCTGTGTTTTGTTTATATTAAAAAGTTCTCTAATACCTTACTGTGACTTTAAGTATTAAATAAAAAAAATATTGAATAGAATTAACAAAAACTTTACAATAATTTATTCTAATATTAATAGTTTCTAGATTGTTGTCCAGCACTCAATTCCAAACAAATGAATTGAGCTAAGCTATTAACAAACTCTTATTATTTTTTAAAATGATCAATCTCACATAAAACAAAATATAACTGACAGATTTAAACCTTATTTTAAAAATGAATCCCGTAATCAAAATTAAACAAATGTACTAACCTTGAAGAGCTTGGAGATGTCATTTTTTTTAAATACACACCCACGTTTTACAAAAATGTGATGTCAAATTATGCAGTCATAATATTATAATAAATACATTTACATTTCATAAACATTACTTCATTATCAATATAAATGTAAGGTTTAATTTATAAACATTTTAAATCAAAAATGACGTTAGGTTTCAGGCTATCCATAGTCATCAATGTGTAGTCAGAACAATTTGTTCCTTATGGAACTGTTTCTTCAAGAAATAACAGCTTTTTATGGAACAGTGTGTAACTGAAGAGAACGCCAATTCATCTTCAGTGACTAAACCTTTTCGTTTTAGATAGGTAGTTGACAGTAAATCTGCTAGATTGCAGCCCCTTATGATAGAATAAAACACATAATTTTATTTAATCACTTTTAACATTTAATTTCACCAAACGTAATGGACTAAAAAATTCAAGAACTTAATTTTAAATTCTTGAATTTCATAGTCCATTACGTTCGGTTGAATCTTATTAATCACTTAAACAATAGTTTATGACTATCCGAACTTTGAATTTAGTAAATTTGTTAAAACTTACTGAGACAGAACGTTTTCGATCGCTATGTGCCGATCTTCATCAGTGTCTTCTGCTTGGAGATGTTGGGTCAAGCGGTGACGGTTTTAAAGGTAGGTTTTCGATAAAAGAGTGTGTGATTTGTATTGTGTTTGTTCGTTTAATATGTTTGTACTTTGTGTTTTTGTGTGTCTGTCAATTTCATATTGTTCTAGTGTGTTGAGATGTGGTCCTTTTTTGTTGATGTGTAGGATTTCTAGGTTTTGGTAAATGTCTGTGTATTTGTGTCCTGTATCTTTTATGTGGTTGTAAAATGTTGAGTTGGTGTTCTGTTTGTGTTCTACCTGTTTGTCCAATGTAGAACTTGTTACATTCGTCGCAGTTCAGTTTGTATACGCCTGGTGCTTGTAGTTTATCCTTGTTGTTGGTGTCGTGTTGTATTTTGTATTAGCTTGTTATTAGTTTTGTATGCTATTTTGTATCCTGTTTTTTGAAATTTGCGGGCTATTTTGTTTGTTTATGAATGGTCATGTGATGTATTTGTTTTCCCTCTCTGTAGTGTTAATTTTAGTGTTTTTTTTTTTGTATTTTGTGCCATAGTTTGTCTATTATTGTGGTGTTGTATCCATTTGTGTATGCTAAATATTTAATTGTGTCTAGTTATTTGTTTGTTTTCTGTGGTCATTGGGACTTCTTTAAGTCTATGGAGCATGGATCTGAAGGCTGTGTGTTTGTGTTGGATAGGGTGGTTTGAGGTGTTGTGGATAAGTGTGTCTGTCTTTATGGGTTTTCTGTAAATGTTGAAGCTGTGTTTTTGTGTCTGGCTTTTTGTTATGGTTAGGTCGAGAAAGTTTAGAGATCGGTTGGTTTCAATTTATGAAGTGAAGTGGAGTTTTGGGTGTATTTTATTAGTGTAGGTGAGGAGTTGTTTTGCGAAGGTAGGCAATGTGAACACACTAGAACAATATGAAATTTACAGACACACAAAGTACAAACTTATTAAACGAACAAACAATACAAATCACACATACTCTTTAATACTATCGAAAACCTACCTTTAAAACCGTCACCGCTTGACCCAACATCTTCAAGCAGAAGATGCTGATGAAGATCGGCACATAGCGATCGAAAACGTTCTGTCTCAGTAAGTTTTAACAAATTTATTAATTTTAAAGTAAAAACTCATAGCGATGACTATAAAAACATTTTAGATAAATATTAGCATACAATTTCCCGTCAGTATAATTTCTGTCAGGCTAATAACGTCAGTATAAATTCCATCTGGTTCCTTAAAGGAAATTAAATGATAAGCTCTTGAATTTTGTGGTCCATTACGTTAGGTGAATCTTAATTAATCACATTAACATTAGTTAATGACTATCCCAACTTTAAATTTGTAAAAACTTACTGAGACAGAACCTTTTCGATCGCTATGTGGCGATCTTCATCAGTGTCTTCTACTTGGAGATGTTGGGTCAAGCGGTGACGGTTTTAAAGGCAGGTTTTCGATAGTATGAAAGAGTATTTGTGATTTGTATTAAGTTTGTTTGTTTAATATGTTTGAAAGTTGTGTTTTTGTGTGTCTGTAAATTTCATATTGTTCTAGTGTGTTGAGATGTGGTCCTTCTTTTTGATGTGTTGATGTTACGAGTACAGACGGACTAAGCTCAAGGTAACCATTACATCACAACATATCTCATTCAACAAAAAATGTATCACACACGACATAACACCAAAATATGCACACATTAAAATTAAATCAAACAATGCATTAGCACAAAAAACGATCAAACAAGCACAAAAATTATACATTAAAAGGTTGTACCCACAAAGACATACTTAAGGCAAAACTTTACCACCTGCACCAAGAACTCACACAAATAAATCATATTGAACTCGAAAATGTCATACAATTACCAAATGAACAAACACAAAATGAAACAAATAAAAAATAAACATAACCTCAAAATCAACAAACTCAAACATTACACCCAAACCAAAATCTACACCACACAACATTGCACGAACCTACTTTTAACACAACAAAAATAAAATTCAACAAACAAGAAATGGATTTACTCAACAGAGGCCTCAAACACAATTTACACAACACAAAAGACAAACAACACAAAAAGCTCACTAACACATTACTCGACTTTGAAACAGCCATACTTACTACAGACACCAACTACCAAGAATACCTCCAACACACAATAAGAAACGTAAACAAAATAAAACAAACACATCACAGAAACAATAAAACAAAAACATTAAACTCAATAAAACAAACAAATACAACATAACCTAAAATTCATAAAAGCAGACAAAGGTTTATAATCTCTGTAATTATACACGAAAAAGACACAAAAAATTACTATCATACTTTAAACGCAATGACATCACAAAAACAACCATAGACTCCACACCTTATCTAAAATACTCAAAAAAGATATACCAACACACCCACTATTAAATAACACATCAGCATCCTCACACAAAATCGCGAAACACCTTGACAAAATAATAAGAAAAACATCACATTTCATAGCCACACCAGCGTAAAAAACAACATAGATCTTACACAAAAATAAAAAACACACACATATCCCACAACTCTACACTAGCATCATTCTACATCACCAACCTATACACAAACTGCGGTCCCTGCGGAACACCTTTCTCTGGTTTGCAGTAAACCAGTTCTTGCTCATAGTGTATGTCTGTGTTCCTCCAAGACATATGTAGAAAGACCTGTTACTAAAGAAATTCTGGATGAATACCAAAATGTTTCCTGGTAAACCCAGTGATTTTAAAACGTTCTCCATTCCTTTTATTCATTCCATACCATATGCGTTCTCAAGGTCAATCACACACAGTGCGAAATACATGAAAACGAGTCAGTAACTGGTTGGGAATCTGAATAGAATGGGGAAACCAGCCAAAGACTGTGTTTGCTCTCTGCTGTACTTACATATGCTATGAATGGTGCCACTGTTCATATTTTTATAGATACAACTCCCAGGTTGAGAATCTTTGGTCTAGAACATTAGATTGACTTCACTCTATTCATAGCCAACCACTAAAAAATTATGAAGCTTCTAATAACAGGGTGGCCACTATAATTTTCAAATTTCCTAGCTGAAAACAATAAAATTCCTGTTCCTTTTTCAACTTAGGTATAGTAAGAGACTCTATGATGAAGTATTTTTTTAACTTCTTGAATTTTTTAGTCCATTACGTTCGGTGAATCCTATTAGTCACTTAAACAATAGTTTATGACTATCCGAACTTTATATTTTGTAAATTTGTTAAAACTTACTGAGACAGAACGTTTTAGATCACTATGTGGCGATCTTCATCAGTGTCTTCTGCTTGGAGATGTCGGGTCAAGCGGTGACGGTTTTAAAGGCAAGTTTTTGATAGTATCAAAGAGTATATGTGATTTGTATTGTGTTTGTTCATTTAATATGTTTGTCTTTGTGTGCCTGTAAATTTCATATTGTTCTAGTGTGTTGAGATGTGGTCCTTGTTTGTTGATGTGTAGGATTTCTAGGTTATGGTAAATGTCTGTGTTTTTGTGTTCCTCGACTCGGTTTAAAGCTGCGACCTGTTTGTCCAATGCAGAATTTGTTACATTTGTCGCAGTTTAGTTTGTATACCTTGTTACTAGTTACTAGATTGTAACTTGTTATTAGTTTTGTATGCTATTTTGTATCCTATTTTTTGAAATTTGCGGGCTATTTTTTTTGTTGTTTTGTTCATGTATGGTAAAGTGATGTATTTGTTTTCCATGTCTGTAGTGTTAATTTTAGTGTTTTTTTGTATTGTACTATAGTTTGTCTATTATTGTGGTGTTGTATCAATTTGTGTATGCTAAATATTTAATTGCGTCTAGTTCTTTACTTATGTTTTCTGTGGTCATTGGGACTTCTTCAAGTCTGTGAAGCATGGATCTGAAGGCAGCGTGTTTATGTTGGATAGGGTGGTTTGAGGTGCTGTGGATAAGAGTGTCTGACATTATGGGTTTCCTGTAACTGTTGAAGCTGTGTTTTTGTGTGTGGACTTTTGTTATGGTTAGGTCGAGGAAGTTTGGGGTTCGGTTGGTTTCAATTTCTGAAGTGAAGTGGAGTTTGTGGTGTATTTATTAGTGTAGGTGAAGAGTTTTTCGCATTGTCGGGAGTTGCCACTGTATAGTGTTATGATATCATCGACGTATCTGTGCCAGTAAATGATTTTAAGTGCGTGTGTATTGTTTGTGAGCATCTTGGAGTTTTCTGTGTGTTGTAGAAATATTTCGCTTAGGACACTACTGATAGGACTTCCCATGGATAGGTCATCTGGTTATAAATAGAAGATTGAGTTGTGGGTGAAACAGTTTTGTTTGGTGATGGTTTGGAGGATATTTATGATTTCGGTAACATGGGTTTTAGATATGTTGTTCTGCCTGTATTAATTGGGTTTCTAGGATGTTAAGCGTTTCGTGTATGGGTATGTTGGTGTAGATATTTGTTATGTCAAATGATAGTAGTGTTGAATTGTGTGGTATGTTTATGTCTTTATTTTATGTATGAGTTTGTTTTGTTTTTTATGTGTGTTTCTGTGTTCAAGTTTATGGATTGTCTGATTATTTTGTCCATGAATTTTGCTAGTTTATGTGCAAGGGCATTCTGGTAGTTGATGATGGCTCGGATGGGGAAATTGAGTTTGTGAATTTGAGGAAGAGCGCGAAAGGTAGGTACTTTAGGGTGGATTTGTTTTAGGTGGGATTTTTTGTTTTTGTTGATAATGTAATTAGATGTATTAATTAGTAGTTTGATGGTTCTGTGATATTTCTCTCTTGGGTCTGTATGTAGTTGTACTATATTATTATTTATTATGTAATCATTGAGTTTGTCATTTAGACTTTGTATTAATAATTACTGCAGTGTTGCCTTTGTCTGCTGTGGTGAGTGTGATGATGTTTAGTTGAGCTTTTTGTTTTATGTTTTCAGCAATTTTAATTTCATTGTTCATGATTTTGTTGGTTATGTTTTTCTGTTTGGTTAGGTTTTGTGTATGGCTGTTTCAGTTTGTAGTATAATGTTTCTGTTTGTTATGTTATTTGATTTATAATGTAGGTTGTATTTTAGGCCTTTGTTTATTAAATTCATTTCGTGTTGTGTGAATTTGGTATTAGTGAGGTTGACTGTACGGGATTAAAATTTTTGTGTATGTTGAGAGTATGTTGTTTTTTATTTTACATAATAGTTGATTAATCTTTTTCTTGCAGTTATTTTTGATGTTTATTATTTTATTAGTTGCCCCATTATTAGTGTCTGTTACCAATTGTAATGTGATACCGTGTCCGATAGAGTTTGCGAGATTTAAGTGGAGTTTGTATAACCTATAATTTAGCAAGTTTTTATTTTTGTATAGGTTTTTGATACTTTGTTTATTGTAAGTTATTTCTGCATTTTGTTTGGTATTTGTAGCTGCTTTAGTGTTGTAGTTTATGTTTATTTTTGCGTATGTGGGTGTTGAATTTTAAAAAAAAATTATAATCAATATATTATAAATACATTTTATTTATTTTTCTTGTTTTAATAGTCAATAAGTACTCATAAAAACTCACCCCAAAATGATAATTATTACAATAACTATAAACCATATAAATATGAAATATATAAATAGGTTTTTGTGATAAACATAAAGGCTTTGAAAATACAATGCTTTTTACTCCATAAAGTATTTGGCCAAATGATCCCTGACTTTTTAATTTCTTTTTTGGATGGGATTAAGTTCAAAAGAATGACCCTACCTTAAAAGGATTTGTTTCTCTGTCTTCAAAATTCATCCCATCGGGTTTTCGTATAAATTTATTTTAGGTTATCTGTCTTCAGGTGTATGGAAAACTAGTTGTTTATACTTGCTCCAGATAGTAAGACGAATACTTGAGTTTGAACAGATGGTTAAAGACAATCATGGAAAGAGTGTTTTTTTTTATGAAATGCAGTTAAAAACACATTGTGAATGGGGACTAAATTTTACTTGAAAAACAATCACAGTTTGAATAGTGAAGGCCTGTGAGTACTTCGTAAACACTATCATTATATATGTTTTCACTTTAAAAAATTAACATTTTACAGATAAGTATTTATTATACAAATTATCAAACTAGAAGAAAACAGTTGGGGCAACAATGATACCACGAATTTCTTGATAAAAGCTTTAGGGTAAGGTAAGCTTTTGTCGAAGGCATACATGTTGTTCGTGTATTATGCTTAAATTTTTGTAAGTAGTTCTACCAGTTAGTTTCGAATGTAGATAATTTTTCCTCCTTATGAGACTTGTTACTTATTACGTAATTGAATCTTGTCTTGTTTGTTATATGTGTATTAGTTTTAATGTTTTGTATGTTTATATTTATATTTAATTGAATTATGTCTATTGCACATAGTGATAATCATTTTGACATGTGAAATGATAACTTATAATATTATTTTGGTGAGAGTAGGCCTACTAAAAAAATTGAAATGACAGTGATTTAAGCTCAGAGCAAAATCTATAATTTTGAAATACATCCCATTTAATGGCTATAAAAGACTACTATAAATTCCAAGTTACAAAAAACCAATGTATTTTTTCCTTCATGATCCTTTTAAACATACCATGTATGATTGGTTAGCCAATGGCACGATCGGTTGCTCATTTGTCGATTGCATGGGTGGGGAGCTCGGCCAACTGTCATGTTTAGGGTGCGCCAAGATAATAGCAAGAATAAAACAAAATTTGAAAAATTTAGATTTACATCATGTATTTTATTAAAGTTATGTATAGTTGAATTTTAAATATTACAGAGCAGAGAAACTGACTTGGAATTTGTCTGGTCTACTCGCCCATTGAATGTTTTACCTCATTATGTTCACATGTATTTGATACTGTTGTATCATGTTAGGTGTGCACGTGTGATTGAGTTTAGGGCGGGATGTAGTGACTAAATCTTACTCTGGGCGGATTGTAAATATAATTTAGTACTTTTATTCTTCATTTGTTTGTATTTTTCACAACTTCATTTTAATTTTGACCTCATATTTTTTATGGAAAAGAGTTTAAAAAATCTACACATAGTGCTTACTTTTCACATAATGGCACAACTATACCTGCGCAATATCATTGCAGAGACCATTTTCCATTTTCCAAAAATTTGTGTTGCAGATAGTTGGCAAAACTACTGATTAATACTTTCCAAGTTCTAGTGTCAAATCCGTTTTCTCAATGGCAGAGAATCTGGTAATTAATCATTTTGTAGAAAAGACTTAACAGAAACTAATTTAATAAATAAACATACTGAAATAATAGGAAGATAGAAGTTAGATTATTCAATTAAATTTATATTTTACAAACATTTAATAGTTAATTATGCATAGTATGAAGTGCAAATGACTGTCAGGCGCCTAAGTGAGCTTATCGCTAGCCACCAGGAGATGCTGCTAGCCCATGTGATAATGCTGGATAAATTTTATTTTGCGTTCTATATTCAAATTGTAAATTTAAAACCAGAAATTTATTATTTGTAATAAAATTTCTGAAACCGTAACAGTATTATCTAAATTCTCATGCATTCCCGAATTTTTCTCAATACTAATAATTTCCGTATAAATCCTGAAATTCCTACTTTTCCAGATAGGTGCAACAAACAAACACCCTGGATAATATAGTCTGTTAAATTAACGTAACAATTGCAGCTATTATATTTAACGCATATAACACTAGACTGATCACGGTCTGTTCCCTGTTTGCTCCCTTGTAACGGGTAGAGAGTAACAAGCTGACTTATATTACAGTAGAGTCTCAATAATTCGAGGTAAATGGGACTGAGACTCCCTCGAATTACCGAAAACTCGAATTGCACGGAAATATGGTCCTGTCTATTAGAAAAAGTAGGAGTTTAAATGAACCCTAATATTATAATTAAGAATGCACTAAATAAGTTCATAGAACTTTAAATGAACATTTCTTGGAAGCCCGACTCATTTCCTTTGCATACCGTATCGATATACACAGAGCTTGGAAGCCTGACTCATCATTTACTTGCAAATAGCTGAAACAGGTTCAAACAGATAGGCTCGATTTATCGGGACTCAAAATTTCTAGATTCTACTGTATTTGGTAATATATATATTGTAACATTTTGGAATAGCAAGCAATAAAGGCACTATGTATAATATAATATAAATATGTAAGTAAATTCAAACCATAAAATAACCAATTATGAAAAAAGAGAAAAAAGGTAAACATAACCTAAATTGGGAAAATCGTAATATTTAATCACAAGTTTAGAACAATAACCACTGTAAAACAAACAATATAATAGAAACGATTTAATGTGTAACCGTTTAAAAAGAACACTAAAACAATGTAAATAAAAGTAAAAGCATTTAAGTGTTAAGAAAAGTGAAACCATGTTAAGATTCACACAAGTTGACCAAAACTGGATGAACTAGCGTATTAAGTAAGATGCGCGTGCATTGTGAATAGAACAGCTGGTAATTTAAACGTAGTCGGAAAATATAATATTTAAATGCAGTTACCTGCGAAGAAATTAAAATCTAGTTATTAAGAACATGAAATGTACAAAAGGCAGTGAATACAGCATCCGTAAAGCCGGTAACAACAATTAAAAAAAGGAAATAGTTTGTTCTAGCCATTTTGAAAGCGTGGCTTAGCGTCGTTTTCAGTTCTTCTAACATACTCAAGCAAGACAGACGTGTTTCAGAATTGGCCAATAAAAATTTAACGAATTCAAACTTAGTGCAGGAGTGTTAGTCTCGAATTAAATTAACACTACAGAATACTTTCAAGAAAATAAATTAAAACTATTTATTTAAAAAGATATTATTAAATATTTTGATAAAAGGCTGAAAAGTGGAATCTGCAATCTAAAACACTTAAATATCTAGGCTAGATCCATTACTACATTTTGAAATTTTGCAATCAGACATTTATAAAAGAAAAGAAACCAATGAATTTATTATAAAATTAAACTATAAAGGAAAACATTCAGAGAAAATATTAAGGAACAATTTTACTTAGAAATAAATTGATTTGTAACATAGTTTATAACATTTATAGATTAGATTTTTTTTGTTCTTGTACATTAGAGTGCCAAATAAGATTTCAGTATTCAAAATTTAAAACCCACCAGATAACCCGAGATTAAGAGGGCTTGTGCTAAACAAAAATTAAAGTCAATTTAGGCTAAATTAAATAAAAACTGTTGCTGCCCAAAAGAGAAATACAATTTAGAATAATAAGACTTGTAATAAAAGAGAAAACTTATAGTAAATTTGTAAAACTTCAAAAAAAGGAAAATTTTTAATTTATTCATAGCACTTATAATTGTTAAGAAAGTGTTTTAAATGATACATTAAACTTGCTATTAAAAAAGAAAGCTCTAGAAAATTTATTTATCTTAAAATAAATTAGAAAAGTTACTAACCTACCTTGATTAAAAATAATAATATTAAAGGAAAGATTTTAAAGAATTCATTCATAATATAATTGTAATAAAACGAAATTATTACTATATATATATATATATATATATATATATATATATATATATATATATATATATATATATATATATATATATATTTAACGTTATCCATTGTTTTTCCATATATATATATATATTTGGACTAGGAGACTGACAGACTTACTTTAAGCTAATAGTCCATTCTGTAGTCTTGAAATAGAAACACATACAAGCATTTTATGTTAAATGCTTTTATGTGTTTCTATTTCAAGACTACAGAGTGGACTATTACCTTAAGGTAAGTCTGTCAGTCTCCTAGTCCAAAAAAATCTAAATAATCTTTACCAACCAAAACTAACCTATATATATATAATATATATATATATATATATATATATATATATATATATATATATATGAAGTTAATATATTACTATGTAAGTAATTTTATCCACCATTAAGTGCAATAATTTTACCTTGAGTGATGAGGCACCTTTCGGTCAATTGACCATTGTCGAATCACTCTGTTAACGTTAAATAACGTTAATATAAGAACGGTAATAACGTTAAATATCAAGAATATATATATATATATATATAGATTTTTTGGACTAGGAGACTGACAGACTTACCTTGGTAAGAGTCCACTCTGTAGTCTTGAAATAGAAACACATAAAAGCACTTAAACAATGATATATTTCAACCACACAGTGGTCTTCTTTACCCAGTGGTGTCAATCTTTACCAACCTAAACATATATATATACATATATATATATATATATATATATATATATATATATATATATATATATATATATATATATATATATATATATATATTTATTTCATTCTCTCATATTTCTTTTTGTGTTTTCTCTTCGATTGACAAAGACCACCGTGTGGTTGAAATATATCATTGTTTAAGTGCTTTTAAGTGTTTCTATTTCAAGACTACACTGTGGACTCTTACCAAGGTAAGTCTGTCAGTCTCCTAGTCCAAAAAATCTCTCTCTCTCTCTCTCTCTCTCTCTCTCTCTCTCTCTCTATATATATATATATATATATATATATATATATATATATATATATATATATATATATATATATAGCTATTAAATGTTATTTTAAACATTTATTCCACTATTAAGTGCAATTAATTTTTACCTTATGACGAGGCACCTTTCGGTCACTTGACTATTGTCGAATCATTGAATAATTTAATGATTTGACATGTTCAATTGAGCAAAAGGTGCTTCATCATAAGGTAAAAAATTAATTGCACTTGATAGTGGAATAATTGTTTAAAATAACATCTTAAATAAAACAGACACAGACACACACAAAGTTATTATTGTTAATTGTAAACAATTATTCCACCACTAAGTGCAATTATTTTTCTTGACCATTGTGGAATCCCTCAAGAGTAATTCAAAAATGGTTAAGTGACCGAAAGCTGTCTCATCACATTAGGTAAAAATAATTGCACTTAGTGGTGAAATAATTGTTTACAATTAACAACAATAACTTTATAAAGTCAGTGTAACGGAATAATAATGAACGACGTGAAATATCACGATATTATATATATATATATATATATAGATTTTTTGGACTAGGAAACTGACAGACTTACCTTGGTAAGAGTCCACTCTGTAGTCTTGAAATAGAAACACATAAAAGCACTTAAACAATGATATATTTCAACCACACAGTGGTCTTTGTCGATTGAAGAGAAAACACAAAAAACAACAAGAAATATGAGAGAATGAAATAAAATAATTCATATAATAATTCAAAATAATAATATTATTTTATTTCATTCTCTCATATTTCTTGTTGTTTTTTGTGTTTTCTCTTCGATCGACAAAGACCACTGTGTGGTTGAAATATATCATTGTTTAAGTGCTTTTATGTGTTTCTATTTCAAGACTACAGAGTGGACTCTTACCAAGGTAAGTCTGTCAGTTTCCTAGTCCAAATCTAAATAATCTTTACCAACCAAAACTAACCTATATATATATATATATATATATATATATATATATATATATATATATATATATATATATATATTCTTGATATTTAACGTTATCCATTGTTTTTCCGTTGCACTGACTTTATGAAGTTAATATATTACTATTGTAAGTAATTTTTCCACCATTAAGTGCAATAATTTTACACTGTTTCTGATGAACAGAAAAACATCAGTGATTCGACAATGGTCAATTGACCGAAAGGTGTCTCATCACTCAAGGTAAAATTATTGCACGTAATGGTGGAAAAATTACTTACAATAGTAATATATTAACTTCATATATATATATATATATATATACAGAACTAAGTCAAAATACAAATACAAGAATTATAATTAAATTTACTATTTAAAGCTTTTCATTGGCGAACAGTACCAACATCATCAGGAATATTAAACAATTCCTTTAAATATATTAAATAGAATTGTTTAATATTCCTGATGATGTTGGTACTGTTCGCCAACGAAAAGCTTTGAATTGTAAATTCAATTATAATTCTTAGTTCTTTATTAATACACAAGAATACATATTGCGATATTTATATATATATATTTAGGTTAGTTTTGGTTGGTAAAGATTATTTAGATCTTTTGGACTAGGAGACTGACAGACTTACCTTGGTAAAAGTCCACACTGTAGTCTTGAAATAGAAACACATAAAAGCACTTAAACAATGATATATTTCATCCACACAGTGGTCTTTGTCAATCGAAGAGAAAACACAAAAAGAAATATGAGAGAATGAAATAAAATAAATATAAGTTGTAATCACAGATTGTGTAGAGTAGAAATCAGATGACACAGATGCACAGATTAAAGGTATATATATATATATATATATATTGTTTCCATGAGCATATGAGTGATTATAGTTTATATAAGTCTGTCAGGGGAAAAGAGATAAGGCTATTAGGAGAAAAAAATAATAAAATACAAAAATTAAAAAAAATAAAATAAAAATAAAAAATGAATGGATTTATCTGATGTTGAGGTTAGGGGATTCTCTGGACTTGGTATACCACTGGTATGATAGTTCCCACCTTCTCAGTTCTGAGGGATTGCAATCAGGGGGGAGTGATTTAATTATTTTTGTGGTATAGCAGTCATTAAAAGTTGTGATGTTGTGACTCGCAGCATGTTGAGCTGTTGGTCTATCCATATTCATAATTTTAACATCATGTCTGTGGCCATTCATTCTGATATTCAGACCATCCGTGGTCAGGCCTATGTACTGTGCTGAGCAAAGTTTACATTGTAGCTGGTATATGACATTTTTCGATGTACAATTATGATGACCCTGTATTTTGAGGACCATTTTTGTTGTTTGGCTGTTGAAACTATTTGCTGAGGGGTGTATTGGACACGTCTTGCATCTAGGTCTATTGCATGGGAAGGAGCCATGAGGAAGTTTGTGTGGTTTCTCTGCATCAGGGTCCGGTAGGGTCATTCAGAGTGATTCGACAATGGTCAACGACCGAAAGGTGCCTCATCACTCAAGGTAAAATTATTGCACTTAATGGTGGATAAAATTACTTACATAGTAATATATTAACTTCATATATATTGTAACATTTATAGAATGGGCTATATAATATTATTTAAGAATTGGAAGAATATATTAGAAATAACTCACACAAAATTTAAAAAGAAATTCATTAAAAGATTGGTTAGGTTAAAATTGAAACTAAATTTAGGTAAAAGCCTAGATTAGTAAATAAGATATTTGAACTGTAAATACATAAAGAAATTTGTTGTATCAAATAAAATTTAAAACAAGATAATCTAATAATAGTTATATGTTAAACAAAATTGTAAATATTAGTAAAATAGGGCATAAGTAACTACTTGAAGGAAAAAGTGAAAAACGATTGTAAACAATGTAAGGTTATGTTTGGAAAAGTCCAGTCAAAACACACACATTTCGAGATATTACAAAAGTAAAACACAAAGACACTTCACACACTAATAATAGTAATTAAATAAACACTGGAAGGTTGGTTAAGGATCGGAAAATTGAAACAGTATGTTAACAAAATTAAAACTGGTGAAAATAGTTCGTTGACATTAACAGATGTGAAAGTAAAGCAATAGGTCAAGTGTGCAGTCGACTATAGTGAGAAGAAATTGAACTAAATTATAATCCATATGTTTTTTTTTTAAGAAGAAGGAGGCCGCCATATTTGTAACATTTTAAAAGAAAATCTAAGGACGCGTAGTTAGAGCATTCTGGCGTGGGACGCCGAGTAAGGTAGCGAATCTGCCAGGACCAGTCAAAATTCTATTGATTAGAAACTTCGTCAAAATTATACAGTTTTGTGAGGAAACTTGGCCAGATTAAACAGGAATAAGAAAATTAAAAGATATAGTACAGTGAAAATATAATTTGAAAGAACTAAAACGAATTTAAGTGTGTCAAAAAAGTGAAATTTAAAGAGAACGGAATTCTACGTGTGAGCAAGCAGCCATTCGCCGTTATTTGATAAGTTAAGTACATAGCGATATAAAAAAATAAACTTTAGTGGACTCTTAGGATAATAGGGAAGTTTAATTTTGTACATTAGAATATTTTGTGATTAATAGTAATAAAAACTTAATCCAGTTCAAATAGTTTCGCCTTTTTGCTTATTCAAAATTAAAGTATTTCCATCCGGAAAATATTTATTAAAGCTAATTTCAAAATTTAATATTGTTTGTTCAAAATTTATTTAATTAACAAAAGAAGTAAAAATATAGCCCATGCGATAAACCCCGAGATAGTAAGAGATCGTAAAATTAGCCAAGGGTATTAAAATTGTGTAACTATAAAATCAAAAGAAATAAGAGTTAAACCGAGTTTGTTAAAACTTGTTAAGTTATAAATTTTTGTTTTGTGTTTATTGTTTAAATGTTGAGATGAAATTGTGATAATAAAGAATTATGAATTGTTCCTGAGTAGTTTTTTTTGTTTTGTTTTAAATAGAAATAAAATATTATCATTCAATAAAATAATAATAATAAACCCTGTTGCGTATTTTTTATAAAAATATTATAATATATATATATATATATATATATACCTTTAATCTGTGCATCTGATTTCTACTCTACACAATCTGTGATTACAACTTATATTTATTTTATTTCATTCTCTCATATTTCTTTTTGTGTTTTCTCTTCGATTGACAAAGACCACTGTGTGGTTGAAATATATCATTGTTTAAGTGCTTTTATGTGTTTCTATTTCAAGACTACAGTGTGGACTCTTACCAAGGTAAGTCTGTCAGTCTCCTAGCCCAAAAAATCTATATATATATATATATATATATATATAATATCCGAGTGAATTTTCGAAGACTAATTACGGTGTCTTCGTTGTCGACTATCAACTGAAACTAGGTACTTTGGTAGATGGCCAAGTGTGTGTGATTTCCGTTGTCACGTCGTATACCGGTACTGTTCTATTTTCGGGTTCACCGAAAAGGTGGGAACCTTTCTAGTTTGTCTTGGGGTTAATTTTTTTTCTATTAGGTTGAATAATTTATCATTTTTAATTTTATTTGTATTTCGGTTTATTTTTATTTGTAAGCGGTTTCCAGATTGTCATTTGAGGCCTTTTTGTACTTTTTTTTAAGATGTATGTTTTCTAATGTGGGGAAAGTCTGGTTGTTTTTGATGGAGTGTGTGGCTAAGTTTGAGTTGTAAATGTTTTGCTTGATGGTTTGAGGTGTTCACTATAACTGCCTTTTAATTTCTTTTTTGTTTGGTTGATGTATAATTTGTTACAGTTTGGGCATTCAATTTTACATACTTCGTTATTAAGTGTGGGACATATTTTTTCCAGTAGGTTTATTTTATTGATTATGCTTCCTGTATTTTTGTGAGTTATGTAATATTGTAATTTTTTAGTATTTTAGTTATTCCTTTAATGTAGTATCCTGTGTATATGAATGTGGCCCATTTTGTTGTTTGTGGTTCGTGTTTAGGTTGTTTTAATTTATTAATTATTTTAAATTTTAATTTATCTATAGTTTTTCTATTAGATCAATTTTTTTGGGCTACTTGATATATTATGTATTTGAGTATATTGATAAATATATATATTTGAGTACATTTGTCTGCCTTTCCTAATTAGTACATTTAAGTTTTGAAAATAAAGTCATCCCAAAACTCATCAACAAAGGAAAATGTAGTAATGTTAGAAAAGGCAGAAAAATTTACTCAAATATATACAAATAATTGTAACAGAAATAAAGATGAGTATATTAAGAATTATTTGGTTATTGTTAGGTTTATATAGTTAATATATATGTGTGTCTGTCTTTTGACTGCTCATACAGAACTTTCTTTGCAGCAGCATCTTATGTGAGCAATATGTTAATAAAATATTATTTTTGCAATTTACCCTCAATTACAACTTAAAAAATTAATCTTTATTCTATAAAATATATACATATAAACTAATTATAATTTATCAATTGTTGCTGACTTTGAGGAACTTGGGATCAATCCAAGTATAACTGCATCGGCCTCTAATATTGTTAAATCCTTTTCAGAACCCAAGAATCTCGTGGACAACTCTAGATCCTTAATTCGCAATCGAACCTTTGCTCCTCTCACGTACTCACTGTGATAAAATATCAGTGCGTTAACATTATTATAACAGATTGAACTCTTACATTCTCAATAAAAGTACTTTATGATGAAAACAAATGTAACACTTATGTGAATAAACTTATTTTTACTATCTTTAGACTGATGATCAGAATACAATTACTTTTCAGAAAGTAACTTATGTTATGGCCAGGCATAGTGATGGGTGTGATTATTCCACTACTTTAGGATTAAGTATGGCCTGACACCAATATGTATCCAACACAGTGTACAAAACTGTGCTGGAATTTTTAAAAAAATTCTACAAGTATTTAATGTGATCAATGATTAGAATTTGTTGACAAATAGGCAGAATTAAATTTCATCAGTAAATTTGTAGATAGTGAGATGATATATAAATGAGTGAACACGGGGTGAGGGAGTCTGCAAATTGTTTAATTTCTCATAGTAACTATGAAGATTGCAGTTTTTAGCCTAGCTTGTAAAAAATCAAAAAAAACTCAAGACAATTTTTGGTTCATAATTGATAAGATTTTGCTTTATTTACATCAGATTTCACAAAATTTGTCGCATGGCATTGTAATGAAAAAACAAACTAGGCATCACAAGTCTTGGGCCTGATATACTAAAAAATCTTGTTAAAAGATCTCAAAAAGTAGTGCCTGGCTGCATTCATTAAGCTTTACTATAAGGGGTTAGCTCAATTATGAATCATGTCTCAACTGGGGACACAAAAGTCCTTCTGGGAAAATGTCAGTAAGAACTTCTGGTGGTTCTACAATAAACTAAATAGATCATCCTAACACTACCAAATTTTAAGTTAAAGTGATTTAAAACAAATAAAATGTGATGTAGCAAAATTCTTGGAAAATGGAATTGATAAATTTGTGTACAATTTTGATAAATATATTACTTTATATTGTAACTATATAAAACATTACTTAGTTTGTGTATTAATTATATTTTTAAAACATTTTCCACCCATGGATAAGTTACTTTCTAAGTAGCCCTTATACACACCATGTTGGCAGCTTAATATACTCTTAATAATGTATATTCTGAAAATAGTTTTTTTTTAAAATTATTATTCAAAACATACAGCACTACATTTTAAGTAATACTTTAAGACAATTTTTTTGTTATATAACAAAGTCGTATTTTTTCAAAAAACAAAGTTACAACAAATCACTCCTCTTAGAAAATTGATATTGGCTTGTGATAATTAAAATGACTTTCTTCTTGTTTAAAATCTATTTTTGAAATTAAAAATAAAAATCAAAGTTAGACCAATCTTTCTCTAATTACTTTCAGATATTTAGAAAAAAATTAAGTCAGAAATGTACTGCGATTTCCCAAATAATGATTTTTCCTACATGTGCTATTAGCCTTTTCTCAGCGAAGCTAGTGTAGGTACAGCACACACATTATTTGGATGGTGAGTTACCATCTCAGTGCAGTTCTGAATTGATGACTGTCATCCAGTGCCAGGTGTTTAAAGTAGCCAATAACTGATGAAGGCAACATTGTTGTCAAAACTAGTCTGTATGTTTTTATTATAAAATAATATAATGTTGTTTTAAATTATAAAATAGTATGTAGTGAGATGTTGAGTGAACTATTTTAATATTTACTGTTCAGAATTGTTCTCAGTAGCTAAGCTCTAATTAACTTAATATTATGACATTTGCAATATAGTTTGCAAATAGGAAACAAACATGAATGTCCTTCAGAGATGGCTGTGACATCTTTATGTTCTTATCTGTAAGCTTTTTTCAAAAACTTTAAACTATCATAACTATAAAGCTAAGAGTTGTTTGGGATACCATCATTCCATGAATTATAATCAAATAAGTATCCACCTATGTGTTCATCTATATCCATGAATGGTTTCAAATGATACTTTCATACATTTGAAGTTTGTATCATAGAGGACCACTAAATCATATACTTTTAGAACGACATAGATTTAGGAAGGAGAGAAATAAAATCTTTCTTTAGGCAGGCTTCAAGATTTCAGTTTATTCATCTTGTGCAAAATGTCTGAAGATTAGGACTAGTGAGATACAATTGTGCATGTAAAAACCAACCTTCCTAGAGAGCCTGTAGGCCGGGGTTGAGTAAAAATAACTGAAAGATAATCATCAAAAAAGAATAAAGAATTTGTCAGTGTGTCTATGATTGGCATCGGTCATTTGCTTTGTTTGTGAGTGTTTTGTCTTTCACCATGCCTTCTAAAAGATAACGAGCTGTCTTATTGTTAGCGGATAAACTAATTATAGATAAAGGAATTACAAGTAAAGAGTTGGGTGAGATATGAGGTATTGGACAATTGACTATTTCAGACATTAAAAGATGCATACCAACACTTTTAAACTTCGCTTCAATTTCTGAAAATAAAGATGAAAGTTTTTCAAGAAAATCAATGAAGGCAGCTTAACAAAGAAATAGAAAATGCTGTTTTCAAGTAGTTTTTGCAACAACGTTCTACGGGAACTCTGATTTCAGTTGATTCTTGTGAAAAAGTTAGGATTTTATCTCATAATGTTAGGAAAAAGTTTATAAACAAATATTTTATGTTCTCCGTTTGCAACATATATGAAGTAATTAATTTTTTTCATACTTTTTTTTGAAAAAATCCAACTATCAGAATTTATATTTATCCAAATAAAATCAGGTCCCAATTTATTCAGTTAATTGGAGTTATACTGTATTTTACTTTTAAAACTTGCAGTTTTTGTATGAGGTTTTTCTTATAAATTACTTTTGATATCACTTGGGAAAAAAACACTACTTACTGATATTTTCCAGCAGACACGTTTCTCACTAAGTCAGTGCATTGTTTAATGGTGTACTTTACAGAAAAGGCTGTTGCTCAGGTGTGTTATTTTGAAGTGAGTCTGTTGTGTGTTGATGTTCTATGGTGTATTATTGTTCATAGAGTAGTTGTTAATTATGTGTTCAAATATAGTATTTGATTGTGAGTGTGTTTTGTTGTTTAGAAAATGAAATATATTTACATTCATTTCTGAATATATTTGCAAAAGAACCTTTATACTGAAAATTAGGTTTGAAGATATTTCAAATTACAGCTCTTTGATGAAAAAACATACATTTATATACCCATATACACTTCAAGAGGGCATAAAATCCGTTAGAGATAAATAAATGATATATCACCCATACAGCAGCTGATATTTTTATTTAATAAAAAAATAATAATAATCCAGGCAATATACATTATTTATATTAATTCTAAAATAAAAACATTTTTAGTAATATAAATTAATTGAGAATATACACACCTTCCATTTTTAGCTGGTCGTGGACAAACACAGTGAAACTTCCATCCAAAATCAATGTATAAGTCATTATCTACAATATGAAATATAGTTCCTGTGACTATTTTTTCTAATGGATCACCCAACTATAAACAAAAGCAAATAAATATTTTAAAAAGAACGTTAATATTTTTAATATTGTTTGTTAATATTGTTAATACTGAAATATTTTATATTTCAGAAAAACTCCTTTATTATGGTATCCTTTGGTATGACATACTAGATGATCTCCCAGGTCTTGACTTTAGGCAAAATGAAGTTTGTTTACTTCTGTCCCTATATGATGTTTAGTAAATCTTTTAAGATGAAGAGTCTGTTATTTAATGGCTTGTACAAGCTTGAAATTAATTTCTACTTATAAATTATATTTAACTCTAGAGAACTAGCTCTCTGAATAATTTTTACACGGTTGTATTTTATTTTACTAAACAATAATATTTTTACAGAACTTTAATAAACAGATCCTGGGCTCTGTATAATAAGATATTTATTATAGAGCCCTAATTTCTATCTGCTATGGAAGATACAAACTAATTTGTAAACAAATATAATCTACACCATTGTGTTTATTTTTCAGACACAAATAAAACATATTGTTTAAATATTAATAAATTTAAATAGTTATTTTAGGAGGGAATAATTATTAGTAAACATCTGAAATCTATGACAAAACACAAATTAGTTACATTTCGTGTTGTATACTATTTTAGCATATATGTTGGCTTTCATGTTTAAAAAAAAAAATAAACCAAAAGTGCAAAAAATATTTCTCAACAAGTAAATGATTGCTGTCATATTTGTGACATTTATCAATTTCTAGGTTGTACTGTAAGTGCACAATTTGATAAGTTGTTAGTTTTTTTTAAAGTGAATATATCGGTAAAAAAAGTACTACATAATTTTTTTTTCATAGATTTCAGATGTTTACGAATCATTATTCACATCTGAAACAACTAATTATATTTCAAGAAACATAATAAACACAATGGTGCCAACTATATTTTTTAATAATTTTTTTGTACCTTCCACAGCAATTAGAAGACAGGGCTCTTTAATTAAAAATCTGATAGTTGGTAAGGTTATCACAGAAATAGAATGTTGTGTAGGTGGTATGTAAACATTGCTAAGCAATCTTTTTTCCATTCCACCAGGTAATTTCTGAACCACACTTAATAAAAATTATTATCAATAAATACTATGTGCATAAAACTCTTTGAGTGTAGCTTGTACTCATTCTTATCTTTACGAGTCACTTTGTGTAAATTTTCCTCCTATATACTTTTACTAGAAATGATTTTGTATGAGTAAATTCTTTTCATTTTTGTTGGTCTCTTCAAGGAATGGTAACTATAGTATTGGCAAGTTTAGATCATTCTGACATAAAATCAAAAGAAGAAGGTTTAGATCAGAAGTCGGCAACACATTACCCGCACGCAGCCTGCCAAATTTTGTGAGGCCATCTCCACTTGTGGTTTTTCAAATTCTGAGCGGTCCGGATAGCTTATGGCTTAGAATACAAATAGGTTACTCAATAGCTAGAACTATTACACTAGCCACAACAATAAATGCCTAATAATAGATTACAGCGGTGATCTAAGTAGAAAGTAGTGTTTGCGATGTGCATCAAGGCAAGTTCACCCATACAACAATTGTTTTATTGTAGTAAAATTTTGTTATTTTTTATATGAACGTGTTCTATTTTATTATTTCAAGCACTTTAAAACATTATTAAAAAAATGTATCTGAGTTAAGTTAGAAAATTGTCAAACTTGTTATCAGGAAGTAAGTAGCCTATTTTATAAAATTCATGGTTATTTTATATTTGTGGCCCTTACAGCCATGGCTAATTTAAACATGAGTATGATCCCTGGTTCAGATACTTTTGATCAAATGTGCCAGAACAAGAATTGTGACTTGTTTGTAACAAGGAATTGACCAGTATGTTATATGTATGGCATACACATTCATAAAGATATAAAAAAGCAGTAGCAACAACAGGGATAGGAGTTAGCAAAGATCAAAATGAGAAAGGAAAGATAAAAGTTATGACAAAAAAACAGTTTGGATTTTATATATATAAGTTTAATATGACTTTAAATCTTAAAATTGTTGTTTTATATCGATAAATAAATGATTTCAAACATGGAAAATGAAGGTTAACATTTACGGCAATATTAGAAAAATAATGAATTAACATTTTTTTTCACATTTGTTGATTCCATCTTCGCGTGAGCTACTAGAAATCACTTACACTTTTAAAATGTTTTAAACTTGCCTATAGTATCACTTACTTTGCTTGTTGAGGACGGCCGTTTCGGGAGATGTGTCCAATTGTCAACTCAGACCGTAACTGATCTCAAGGTTTACGTAGGTTAGGGTGGGGGTGGGATATTTTGGTGGTGTGGGTGTATTTTGTGTGTATTAGGAGTTATGATGTCAAAAAGTGTGTGTGAGTTGTAATGTAATTGTGTATTGAGTATGTGTGTAGGGTGTAGTTTGAAGTGCCTATATATTTCGTATTGATCGGTTGTGTAGCGTTGGTTATTTCTGTGTTGTTTATGAAGAATTTGTAGGTTAGATGTTATGTCCACAAAACATGACTACATAGACATATCATCTACTCCTAGACTCCTAGACATGAATACAACATTATTTTTTGTCGCTGGTGCCGTTTTTTTAAAATATACTTTAAAAAACATAACCTAAATTAACCTTTATTGACGTACGACTACAGCTATTTTCGTGAATTTTTTTCACTTTTCTTATGTATTTTTACGTTTTTACTTATGTACTTACATTTTTATGTATTTTTGTAAAAGTTACTTTATTTCACATTTTAAATGTTAGGTTGTAATGGCATGTAGGCCTATAGCTTGAACCGGGCGCGCAGTAGCTACAGCGCACTGCACTACGTCTAAATTTGTAATTTTATATAACATTACTATAAACCTACATTAAAATATACGTATGAAGTATCCAGTCAGGATAGATTTGGTAATAATTTTATTCAACTACTATCTATTTTTATTAAAGTATACCTACGAAGTATCCAGTCAGGATAGATTTGGTAATAATTTTATTCAACATTACTATCTACCTTTATTAAAGTATACCTACGAAGTATTCAGCCAGGATAGATTTGGTTGTAATTTTGGAAAATATTACACTTATTGCCGATGCAGAAAATTACAACCAAATTGACTGGATACTTCGTAAGAATATTTTAATATAGGTAGATAGAATGTTGTATAAAACTATAACCAAATATATCCTGACTGAATACTACGTAGGTATACTTAAATAAAAATTTAGACGTAGTGCAGTGCGATGTAGCTACTGCGCGTCCGGTTCACGCTATAGGCCTTCATGCCATTACAACCTAACATTTAAAATGTGAAATAAAGTAACTTTTACAAAAATACATAAAAATGTAAGAACGTACATGTGTAAAAACGTAACAAAACATAAGAAAAGTAAAAAAATTCACGAAAATAGCGGTAGTCGTACGTCAATAAAGGTTAGTTTAGGTTGTTTTTTAAAGTATATTTAAAAAAAAAAAACTGCGTCAGTGGCAAAAAATAATGTTGGATTCGTGTCTAGAACGTAAAAATAAAGTACAAAAGAAAAGTAAGAAAAGTATCTGGTTAAGATAGATTTAGTTATAAAAAAACAAAATAATTTGTGTATACACTTCCAAGAACAATACTTAATATTTTAAAAATCTATTACGTTTAGAAAATACTAAGCCTACCCCAGTAACCACTAAGAATTTGAAAAGGATCCACAAGTTTACTCATAGAATATTTTTAATTTTAAATTTACTTACATCTACAAATTTTGAACTCCTTAAAAGCTGAGCAAACGATGCAGAATCTTCAACCACACTTTCTTTTATAGGAGCAGTGTATTTCTCAAAAGCTCTTGCAAACCCTCCAAGTCGTTCCCTTTTGAGTTCTTCACTTGTAGATGATGTCGATGTTGAGCAATTTTCAACAAGTTTGATATTTTGAACCGTTCGTTTTAAAATTGTGGAATATAACGAAAAAAATGGCCTTAACCTAGAATAACCATAAACTTTCAATACAGCCATCTTGTTTTAAGTACACGCCAGGTCAAAGTTGTTGACATTCTATGATTAGTTTAAAATTACAAAAGTTTTAACTAATTTTTAACTACGGTTGTCAGAAAACAACGCCATTAGCTGTTTCGCATCAATTGCCACTACACAACTTAATGAGCGCACATCTACAAATGTCTATCTACCTGTGCGTACGAACTAATGCAACCGGACAAGGAGCCGAAAATGAGGAATAGTTAATGTACCAGACTAACGGACAAGAAATATTCGCATTTGAAGAAAATCCCGAAAAAGAAGAGTATTTCACTGACCCCAAAATTTAACAGAAGACTACGAAGAAGAAACCATTCAAACCGATCGGGACAATTTTTTAGGATGTACAAGACTCGGAACCAATTTTCAATAATGAATTTACAAAGCGAAAATAACGAATTACCTTTTATATACGACACAAACACCAAATCTAAAATATTAATTGAAACAGGTAGTACTAGATCGTTTATGCGAAAATCACTAGAATGGAAAAATTTTAAAACAAGTGTAAGAAAAGAGCCGTTTGAAGTAACCACCGTACACGGCACTTCAAAAGAAAAGTTTTGCTGCACAATACCTCTGTTGTCTAAAAAAGCAATTAAATTTTACTTATTTGATTTTCATCAGAATTTCGACCTAATACTGGGTCTAGATAATATAAAAGATTTAGGAATAAGTTTAGACTTTATAAACAATAAATTAATACTTTGTGATAAAGAAATCCCTATTCAATATTTTAATACAGAAAAAAGAAATTGTAATAAAACAGACAGCACGTCAGTAAAACCGGAACAATTGAGTTATGTTATAAGCCCGCACTAGCCAAACAGTTGAATTTAGAATACAAAATATTCATAATGAAGAAGCTATCTTCAACAAACATTTGGTATCCTTCTTACCATACAAACACTTGAATGGATTAGAAATTCTACAGTGCATAGTTTCAATGCATAAAGGTGAAACATATTGCCCTATTGTAAACAACACAGAAGAAAATTTAAAAATACAAAGACGTCAACCAATTTCTTTCTGTTCATTCCAACGCTGTTAAGACCATTCAAATGCCTGTCCTAGCCGACTTCTTGTTGTTCCAACTGTCCGTAAATAATCCAAGTGACGAAACCCGATTGGACTTCGAAAAACATATAGGGACGTCAAACATACCCACTTATGACTCGCTGAACACTTTTGTCACGGAACAAGTACGCGCAATGGAATTACTACAAAGAGATTCTGAGAGTCCAACACCGCAGGTTAAATAACCCACTAGACTCATGACGCTGATATCGACAGCCACAGCCGTTAGAAGCAACCCCGCCGACTACGTAGATGAAGCCGCAAAGCTGGAAGAAGTTCGTTACCGCACTACAACGCACCACGCCGCCATGACTCTACAGCAGGCTCTGAGTCCACCAGTGATCCGACAACGCATCCCGTCCAACCGAAGAGCGCCCGCACCGCAACCATGACCGAGTGTTAGACAAAATTTGCCCAGACCGCTCTTGACTACCCGACCTACCAACCCGCCTCGTGACGATCCGTCCGCAGCACAGTGTTTTTATTGTTCAGCCATTCACAATATCTTTCGTTGTCCAGACTTTCTCAAACTAAAGCCCAGGAACGCCGTGAGTCTATACGACATATGCAGCGATGTTGCAATTGTTTCGGCACCCACTACCAAAACAAATGTAAATCACTCAAGACTTGTAAACATTGCAACGGTAAGCATCACTCCTTGCTACATGACTCTAACGTAGCTTCGTCCCAGCGACCGCACACGCATCGACACCCAAACTCAGTCAAAAACGGTAACAATTCAACCAGCAATGGAAAACCGCTCGCCAGCGCCGATAACACTAAGTTCGCTTCTGCCTTATTGGGGACTGCTCGGGTCATTGTTAATGATCATTTTGGAAATCATATACTTCGGGCAATCAAGTGTCTGCCATAACAAAAACCACAACCGCACTGTTGAGCTTACCTTCTAGGAAATTAAATGTTTCTCTTGTTGGGGTCGCTTCTCATAACACACGTATATCAGAATATGTCTCCCTACAATTCTCTTCTAGATATGCCACAAATTTCAAACTTGATGTAGAAGCTGCAGTACTACCTCACATCACTTACCCTCTTCCATCGACCGCACTATCACCCAGTTACACGCACATTACAGTTATCTCCCACTAGCTGGCCCTCACTTTGACACTCCTGCACAAATTGACTTAATCTTAGGATCTGACGTATTTACTCGTAGTCTTGTTAATGGACCACGGACCATCATCAAAGGCCAACCTGCTGCCCTAAACACCTTCTTCGGATGGATTATTTCGGGGCCGCTTCCCGACCGTCTATGTCGTCAACCTCACGCCTGCGCTACAAGATTAGCTGCACGCTACGACGCTGCACGTCGATCCACGGAGAGCAAAAAAGTCATCCGCACCAATAGAAACACTCAACACTACAAGGACTTACGCAAGGTTATCACCACCAGTGGCTTCGTTAGAAGAGTTCAACCAACCAACCATATCACTGAGTCTCTTCGCTCCTCAGCACTCATAGTCGACGCCTCCGGACTGCTCATGGTGGGCGGCACGGTGGGCAGCATGGTGGGCGGCAGAGTTCATCAGCCTCCACGCAATCACCTCTCAGCAAATCTAATAAATTCTCAACTGCAGCCCCATGTCCTTCTTTCTTCCCCCTTGCGAATCCTCATTCTTCTTATCCCAAATTGTCTAATTGGTCACCCGCTACTGAATTATCCTACACAGTGGTCCAAGGAACCATCTATCATTCAGCAACCGCAACTTCTTCAGCAGTTGTCTGACCGCTTCTGTTAGTCTTGGTCCACCTCTTACTTACCTGCGCAACACCCCACCGAAGGATTAAGGACTTCAAGCCACTTAAGGAGGACCAGATAGTCTGCACACCTGTTACCAACACTTGGACATCCATCCACCTCTTAGCTATCCGCTGACCTCCTGGACTTTTCTTTCTGATTCTTCGCCCCTCCACCACTCACCCTCTCAGGCTCTAAAAAGATTCATTTTTGGTGGGCGGTATGTTCAGAACAGGTTCTACACTGTTCAGCTGCATTTCTAGGATTTTGTAATTTGCCGCCACATTTAACAGCTGCTGCCAGGGTTACACCGCTTTCTGCCTAGAGTACGCACTTGACCTACTTTTAGACGCTACTTTCCTCATTGCGCAATAGTCAGTCTCAATTTCTTTGTATCCGCTATGGAGTGAACGAATTTAGGTGTTTGTTTAACCGCGAAGTTAAACCGCCGTAAACCTTTACAATGACCGCAATTCAACTATAATTAGCAATAATTAATCGTGTAACAAGTACCTAATGTCCGAAAGTGTTTTCAACTGCGTTTTGACTTTATACAAATGTGTTAGGTAAACCCCCATTGTGTTACGGTATTCAGTGTAACATTGTGCAATAGCCCGCTTTAGTACAATACGTTCGGTTAAATGAACAATCATACCAAGGACTTACCTTCCACTAAAGTGTAAACTAGTTGACAAGTGAACTTTGATTAGTCATTTTGGACTTTTAGGACATTGGTTTTAAAAGTGAAATTTTACTTTTAAGTTGAGTGCATTCATTTTAATGACTTTGTGTTATCCACCTTTCCTAATTAAAGTTGAAGTCTTCCAGATACCGAAAAGTTACCGCTTTGTAGTGAAAGCACGCCCCACTGCCGCTATTAGGTAAACTGTAGCGATTAAAGCCTATTCTTTGAAACCAAATGTTATTTGAATCATAGCTTAATATAAGTTCAGATAAGGCATTTTATTTTCAGATTTAAGGCGGATGGTCCTCCGGTCTAGATTATTAATTATCATCCGAAATTCAGTTTAATATAAATTCAATTTGGTTACAACGCCAACAATTAAGTTTGTTAAATGGTTCTCATTATGCATAAATAAGAAATTGAGATTTTAACACATTCATATTAATGTATAATGCATATAGTTCATATTAGATAATAATGCGTTTCATAGTAAAATCCATGTTTGAGAATAATTTTTTCATTACTACAAAAATACTTTCAATTTTGCTTTAATATAAGAAGTCACTGGGATGTGACAACTGAAAATAGATAAATAAATAACAACTTTCTTGCAGAATGGCATGAAACCGAATATTTAGGAAAGATTGCTATGAGATAATTTGTGGGACAATCTTGGATTTTAAAATTTTGATGTATCCTGTGCTTTTTCAACTTACCCATATACTAAAACTAATAACACAAAATCTTCAAATCTAGTAGAAATTCAAAAACCCAATACTGACTATAAAATTATTTAATAATCATAAATCAACAGATACAGTGAATTTAATATGGTATTGATTTGTAGTGAACGAACTAATTTTGTTTGGTGAAATGAATTTTCTCATAATTTTTTTTCATAATCTAAAATATAATAGTTTAATATTTGTTGGTGCTTGACATTGTTTCCACAGCTATTACCCCCTAAACTAATCTACATTGACCAGCATTGGAGGTGTTTGGCGTCCCTCGCGGTACCCCAGCCAAACATGCACAATACTATCAACACTTACTTCACTCTTACACACTTTACTCGTTCTACAAACACTGCATTCACAATACAATTTTTACAAATTAACACTCACAACTTCTCTGTAGGTGATTTTAACTGGTCAGAACCGTTGCGCGTTTTGAGTGCTGAAGAGGCCAGAGCTTGACAAACTCTGGTCCGGGACGCTGATCAGAGCTTGTTCTGCCGAAGACGTAAGTGCGGTTTCCCAGATAGCTTGCCTTAGCAACTGGGCGGGTCCACGGGTGGTGAATAGTGGAACGGCCCACAGATATATAGGTTACTTGTGAATAAGGATTCCGGAAGGTTTCTGAATAAGCAGGCCCGGACCAAGGCAATGGTTCAAAGGGGAGGAATTATCCCTCCTCGTCAGTCAACCGGTTGGGTGTGGTAGAAATAACTGATCTGACTGGGGTAGTTGGGAATTAGGTGCTCACAATGCTACTCTCACCTCCCAGGTGAATCAAGGGCAATGCGGCTGTGAAGTATGGGCGGGAAACTACCCTAACGACACAGTTGTAACAAAAGAGAGTAAAGCAGGCTGTTCGCTCCATGAACAACAGTTAATAATCTTCTGAACTTGGGGTGTGCTTCAAGGTCAGTGACTGAATACCCAATCCAAGGTGGAAGGCATCGTGCCGATGGATGAATGGCTGCAGGGTATAAAATGCAGTAGCACATGATCCCCTTGAGGAACCAGACAAAACCTCATTGTATGTTGTCTTGCCAGGGCAGTGGGGGTTCTGCTCTGGTAGACCGTTCTTTCCCCCATACTTGGGAAGCTAATGGACCAAGTAAGTACAAAAATTGATGTTGAGTCTGTACAGACAGCGGGAGCCAATGAGACGGCAAACCGTGAGTCTGTAGCAGATGTGTCTACGGCAACCACCACTGGGGGTGCGGGGGCGGCTACCAAGCTGCCGACTGCAGAAACCATTAAAATGGTTGTAGAGTTGAGCACGCTTTCTCTACGGAGGAAGCGTATGAGTCGAGCGGCCAGAAGGCGGCTCCGAAGAGATCAGCAGGAGGGCCAATAATCCTAATCACACAACGCAGGAGAGGCCAAAACCGAGCTGAGCATGTTAACGTCCAGGGCTTGGATGTTGTGAGGGGTGAGGTGCAACAGGTGGGAAGCAATCAACCACGAGCACCCAACCCCAGCATGGAGATTTCATACTCGAACAACTGGGCTAATCTCCCAGATGTTTCGGGACATATGAGTATCGAGTGCGTGGTCAAAGAACCTGTCTTGGAGATGGGCAGTGACCACCTTACTCGGACGTTTGCACCTGACTAAGCCCACCAAATTATGATGGAGGGTCAATAACATCGGGAGCTCAGATCTGGTACACAGATGGCTCCAAGGTGGACTTCGGCACTGGAGCGGGGGTGTATTGTGAAAACCCAAGGGTAAAACTAGTTTTTTCCTTGGGGAGGCATACCTCTGTCTTTCAGACCGAAATATATGCTGTAAATGCCTGTCTGGGAGAGATAGCGAGAAGAGGAATACAAAAGACCCGGATTGCTATTTTCTCTGACAGTCAGGCAGCAATTAAGGCGCTAAACGGACATGTGGTCACCTCGGCCATAGTTAGGGAGTGCTTAAATAACCTAGAAGCCCTGGCAAGGCACATTCAAATCAAGATAAGTTGGGTGCCAGGGCTAGGGGAATATTTGGAAATGAAACCGCAGATGCACTGACCAGAGAGGGGTCTTCAACTCCCCTGATTGGACCGGAGCCGGCGGTAGGTATTTCCAAATCCATGGTCAAGATTGCAGTGGGAAGGTGGATGGCTGAAAGACACTGTGAGCACTGGGTCAGGGTTGAAGGAATGAGACACAGTAAGCTAACCCTTAGGATACCTTCCTTGGGGCTGCAGGAGAGTCTCATCTATCTGTCTAGGCAGGAATCGAGTATAGCCACAGGTCTACTCACGGGACACTGTGGACTAAGGAAACATCTGCATAATACGGGTATATTCAAAGATGAACCAGTGTGCAGATTATGCGGGCAAGAACTGGAGACCGCCACACACATCATTTATAGATGTGAAGCACTTGCCGAGAGGCGCTTCAACCTCTTTGATGATAGCACAGCTCTGGAAGAGGGTGCTGAAGGTAAAACACTAGTCAGGAAACTTCTAAACCTGGTAAGAGGGAAGGGGCTTTTGACTAGATCAGGGAGGTAAGTACAGTATACCTAAGGTGGCAGTGCTTCGGGCAATTTAAACGCGCTCCCGAGTTAATAAAAAAAATATAAAAACGTGCGGTTTCTAGTGTACCAGCCGCTTCAGTCCTCGGTCAGGGAGTGTCCGCGGTCGGAGCCTGTGCACAGTATCAAGAGATCTCAACTGATGCTCATCCAGTCGAGCTAAGGAGAAAAGCTATGGGCCTCAGAATTCTGAGTGTTGGAAATGATCCTAATGTGATCCAAGGATGTACCTGTTCCTATAGTCTCGCCTGTAACGCCCGACACGATGGCTGGCTTAATATATTTCTATGGAAAACAAAAACGCGTCAAATGGAGTTAGTTCAAAGAAGACACATCAGGTTTCATCTGATAAGCCTAAGGTTGACGACAGGAGTAAAACGTTGATGGTGGAAACGTCACAGACTTTGGCATCACCAAAGTATTTAATATTTTGTAGTGCCGAGGAGGAGAAAGATCTCTCGAAAGTTTCTCCTTTCCTTATTAACAAGGCTTCTACTGCTTGTGCCGGAGGTCCTCTATTAAGAAACTTTTGAAACGAAACATTGCTAGTTGCAACCTCAACCGCGAGACAAACTTGTTCTCTTTCAAAGATGACCTCTTTCAATGACCAGGTCATGGTATCTGTGGCTCCCTATAGATCCTTGTATTCTTTAAGTGTAGTCATTGTATTTAGAGGTCCTATGAACGTGTCTGTGGATGAAATTAAAACAGAACTGGTTTCTCAGTCCGTAACGGACTTTGTACCAATCATGAAGACAGACAAGGGTGTTAAAATTGCAACAGCTTCGTTGATTTTGATATTTGGAAAACCGGATTTACCTGAGTACATTCCTGCGGGTTACCAGAAGTTGTCAGTAAGGCCGTATGTGGTTAGCCCGTGGTGGTGTGTCAAGTGCCAACGTTTCGGGCACACTTGTTTGAAGCAGGGCGTATGTGGTCAGTGTAGCGTCGAAGGTCATGAAGGGAAGGATTGCACCAATTCTCCAAAGTGCGCAAACTGCGGTGGTGAACACCCAGCGCGATCTTTTAACTGTCCTACCTTCAAGGAAAAAAAGACTATCCTGAGCATCATGGTCAAAGCGAAAATAGCGTTTACCGAAGCAAGAAAGCTTTATAGATCTGTTATACAGAAGGTTGATGGAAAATCGTATGCTACAACTTTGACCATTGCAAAGTCGTCCTGTACGAACTGCGCTGTTCTGGCACGAAAAATAGAATTGCTCAACGAGCAAGTAACTCGCCTTCTATCTTTAGTTACGAATGGCTCATCTATTAATGTGGTACAACCTGCTAGCACATCACGGGACTTGCTATTTTTGCCAACCCCTTCTATGAGAGGGCTCGGTGCAAGAAGCAGGTCTCTGACCGACACTGGTAGTTCGACGCAGAAGAAATTGTCATCTGGCAGTAAGCTTTTTGCGTCGAATAACATAATACGGAAAAAGAATGATAATGTTATTTCTAAATCGGCACCGGCAGTAACGGCTGCCCAAAAAAAACTAATACTATGAAAGGAGGGCATGCAAAAACTTCCCCTCCTAAACTTCCTCCGATTCCATCTTTGAACAGGTGAATAGGGAATTGGAGGAATCTGAGCCTAAGATGTTTGTAAATGTCGAAGGTAAAAAAAAATGGAGAGCACCAATGTGTGTCCGATTAATCCATTGCTAAGTTGATAAATATCTTTCGGTGATACAATGGAACGTCAACGTTGTTAGGAGTCACATAGAAATCTTAAAATACTCGTGCGAGATGTGTATCCAATGTTTGTATGTCTACAGGAGACACATCTCCACGAATCGCATAATTTTCACTTTAGGGAGTATTCAGTTTTTAGATCAAACTTCGTTACAGAGGATCGAGCTAGAGGTGGCGTAGCCATCCTAGCCCGTGACTGTATCGATGCTGTTTCTCTAAACTTTATGACTCCTTTACAAGCAGTAGCCGTTCAAACAGCTGTCCCGTATAAAATCACTGTGTGTTGTGTCTACTTGCCACCACAAGAAAACCTGCAACACAGTGACTTAGTGAATTTGAAATGTCAGTTACCGACTTCGTTTTTATTGGTAGGAGATTTTAATGCTCACCATTTGTCTTGGGGATCTCCAACTAAGAACTCTCGAGGTCAACTTGTGGAGAGTGTAAGAACCGAACTGGACCTATGCTGCTAAATGACGGTTTGCCTACTTATTTAGCAGCATCTACTGGTAGATGGACAGCTGTTGACCTAACGATCTGCAGCCCTCATTTAGCTACTAGATGCACATGGTCGGTACTCAATGATTTGTATGGAAGCGATCATGTGCCTATTAAGATCAATTAATGTGATTCCTCACCCTGTTATGTTCAACATCCCCGTGGCATTTTGAAAAAAAAAAATTGGGTCGCCTTTTCAAATTATTTTGTATTACTTGACACAGATTATCTGACACCCGTTGATGCAACTGTTGAAAATTTTACTAAGACAATTTTGAATGCCGCTGAAAAAAACCACCCCTAAATCATGTGTTCAAGCACGCCGTCCACCTGTACCATGGTGGAACGATGAAGGCACGGAAATCCTCCGTTTACGACGAAGAGCTCTTAGGAGATTTAAGCGACACTCAACAAATGGAAACCTTTAGAAATATAAAATACTCCGTGTGAAAGCACGGAGGATATTTAGGCTGAGTAGAAAGAACTCTTGGAAACATTACATTAGCACAATTAGACAAAAAACTCCGTCCTCCACAGCGTGTAGAAAACTAAGATTAGTTTGTGGCACTTTCATTCCGTTGCCAGCCATTGTACTGAAGCAACCGGATGGAAGATAATTCATAAACAGTTGTGATATTGCTAATGTACTAGTAACGTCATTTTCTAGCTTTTCTGTTACTACAAATACTAGATTGTAATCTAACTTAATACTTTTAATTTTGCTTCAATGTAAGAATTCACTTGGAATTGACAACTTTATAATAGAGAAATATATAACCTTCTTGCAGAATATCATGAAGCAGAATGTTGTAGGAAACATTTCTATGAGGGAATTCGTGGTAAAATCTTTGGTTTCAAAACTTTTGACATCCTTAGTTATTTTAACATACCATCAACTAGAACTAATAAACAAAAGTCTGTAACTGTAATATAACCACAAAAACACAATAATGACAATGAAACAAACAAATAACCATAATCCAACACGTGCAGTAAATTTAATATGGTATCGATTTGTTGTGAAGAAATTAATTTTGAATTGGTTAAAGAATTTTCTACTTATTGTGTTTTTCTTACTCTACATTATAACAGTTTAATATTTGTTGTCCTTGGCATTGTTTCCACTGCTGTTACCCCCTAAACTAATCTAAATTTTCCGCTTTATGTAGAAGAACTATAAATTTTCTATTTCTCTTTAGAGAAACGAATGCCTACATAATTATGGAAACATATTCAATAACTACAAAACTTCCTGTTCGAGTCAGCGCTCGAAGTTTGAACGTGTTACTTTGATCTATTTATTAAATCTCTCAGCTGTGCCTGGACAGTAATGGTCACGTGATTTCTGACCCACTAATCGATATATTGACCAAGTATTGATTTTCTTGGTGGCATCTCTGACCCCCCTCCCTTATCTAGTATTTCCGTGGCTACTCTAGTCTGTCGTTTTGGAGCCTTCGTGCTGTTACGAGCCTTAATGAAGAGCTTGTTCGCAAAGTTTCACCAAGCGTGTAAAGTATCGGTTTTGACCGTAAACCTCGTACAAGTTTCAAGAACTATTCGTGTTAAAGTGTGTTCGTGTAAACGCGGTTTTATATGTGTTATTTCCTATTATTGACTTTAAGTTACGATCGCCGTTTTGTAAGACTCTTTGTTCCGTTACGCGCCAGAGTTTATGTAAATGATTTTATGCAATTTAAATGCAGCCAATTTATTTACCCTTTTAAGTTTTAGTTTATACTTCGCCTGGATCTGCCGCCTACGAACTGGGTACCCAGGATGTCTACCACTACGAGAATCTACGTACGCTTCAATTTTACCCATTCTTTCTTCACGAGGGTAAGTGCTGCCTAAGCTTAATTACTTATCATTTATTTATGTGTTTAAACTCAGTGCGAATTATCCTATGTTATTAAATGTGTTTGTACGGAACTATTGCTTTAAACTTTCGTAATTGCGTGGTTAGAGATTAAAGTAAGACGCATTTGGCCGCCACTTCATATTACAGAACTTTTCTATTTGATTATTTCGGAACTTTCTCGAACCTCGCTTTCTTCTAAATTTTAGCTAGCGCCAGTCGCTTCATTGGTCCCCACGTTCCGGATTTGAATTTATTACAGCTTTATATGGTTTATTGGATTTGCTTAGTAAAGGCAAATGTTACCAAGTGTTGCACAACTCTGATTTCCGATTTTGATATTCCTTTGTGCGAGTCACACGCGCGGGAAGTTAGTCACAGGAAATAACGAAGGCGTGACGTCATAGGCATACGTAACTTGATTTGGTATTGCTTTGTGTTATGAGGAAATGTTTACGTGTCAATCAGCAGATAAGATACAGTCTCGTAAATACGAATAAGGAAGCATTTTGCGTTTCATTAAGCTATACAGTCCACTCTACCGCAATTTAAAATTTGTGAAAATTAATTTGTGTTGTGTTTTTATGTTAAAATTTTGTTAAATTATTTATGATGGCGATCAATACAGAATACTATCTCGCTAAATTGAAAAATATATTGAATGATTTAGAGCAAGTAAAAACCCTTCTTGACGATAAAGAGATGCCGGAAGGCATCGCTCGCGAAATAAGACGCATTCAGGCCAATTTCGTCGATAAGTATGAAATATTAGAGCAAACGTTCGCCACTCAGGTGGCAAGTTTAGCTGAAAGTGCGTTTAGTATCAAAAGACAATTTCAGGACGCGTATTTGCTCATGTTAGCGAAATATCCTAACCTTATCAAGACAGAGGTGACATCAACCTCGCCCGTCAAATCAGCTGTAGGTTCGCCTAACCTCCCTAGTCTTGCGTTGCCTAGTTTTTCAGGAAACAACAATGATTGGACGGATTTCATAACCATGTACGATTCAATGGTCCATTGCAACGACAGTCTTAGTAATATACAGAAATTTCAATATCTAAAATCTGTACTTAAAGGCGACGCTTTAGCAATTGTCACAGGCTTGATAATATCTGACCAAAATTACAGCATTGCATATCGAGCTCTGCGCAATCGGTACGCCAACCCACGCCGTTTGGCTGACCACTATTTCAAAATTATTCAAGACTTTAAACAAATTAAGAATGCTTCGCAAACTGAACTAAACCGCTTCTTGACCGCGCATTCAGACGCTGTGTTTGCGTTGAAGGTCATCCAGCTAGATGATTTGGCTGATTTCCTTCTTTTTCAGATGTCCATTAATAACTTGGACCCCCAGACTAGATTAAGTTTTGAAACGAGGCTAGGCACAAATCGTATGCCTACGTACAAACTGTTGAATGATTTTATAACTGAACAGGCCAGGGCTCTAGAGCTGTTGAATCAACTGCCTGCCGCAGCTTCTACTAACGCGAGAGCTGCTCAACAACCCCGCATACTGGTGTCGTCAGTGAATGAGTCTAATTCGCAAGAGGCCCGTGATTTAAATTTTGACCGAATGGAACCTAACCTTAACACGGAACATAGTCCAATTGTCCAGCCTTCGGTTTCGCCCGACAATTCTATTACACCTAAGGCTACGAAATATGTATACGAGCCTAGACGTGCTGCGTCAGGCCCTATACGGCCATTCAACGGGCCGCGCCCCGTAAATATACCTCCTGTTATGAACCCTCCTAGGATGTCAGTATTCCGTCACCGATTACCACCGCTTCATATGAATCAAGCCCATGTTTCTACGACACACGCAGGCATGTGTTATTATTGCGGAGAAGGACATCGCATAATTAATTGTCAATCCTTTCTCGAACTGACTTCTATGGAACGCCAGGATGCCATCATGAAGTTACAACGGTGCTTCAATTGTCTTGGCTCCCATTTCCAAGCTAAATGTAAGTCCAGCCAACGCTGCAAGCAGTGCAACGAGGCACACCATACTTTGTTACATAACAACCCGCCGTCACAACAATGACTAGTCACACCGCGACACCCGAGGCCAACAACTAGACGCGCAACCGATACTTAAGCTTAACCTTATTCGCTGTCATGTAATATTCAGGAATCTCTCGCCCTGTTGGGTACCGCACAAATCGTCATCCAAGACCATTACGGCCAACCTCGATCCTTTACAGCTATTATTGACCCCGGCAGTCAGATATCTGCCATTACTAAGAAAGCAAGCGTCCTGTTGAGCCTACCTACTCGGAGATCAAATATGTCTTTGATTGGTGTCGCCGCCAAGACCACACGTATCCACGAGTACGTTACGTTGATTTTATTCTCGAGGCATGACCCTGGTGTCATGCTAACAACTGAAGCCGCCGTGCTCAACCACATTACTGACCCGCTGCCGGCTACTAGGTTAGCCTCTCAAATAAGTGCTCAATACCAGCATCTACCTTTAGCTGACCCTCATTTCGACTCGCCTGCCGGTTTTGACAATATACTGGGGGCAGATGTTTTCACCCAAATACTCACTAATGGGCCTTGCACTATCATTCAAGGCCAGCCCTCTGCGTTTAACACTCGATTAGGTTGGGTCATTATGGGATCCATACCGTATAGTATGCCCCATCAACCGAGATTGTTCATTACCTCGTTAAAGTCTATTGACGACAATATTCGACGGTTTTGGGAAGTCGAAGAAGTAACTGAGTCTAAATCTTTGAACCCTGACGAACAGATTTGTGAAAGCCTGTTTACTACAACTACTAAACGCGATGAAGTCGGGAGATATGTTGTCGCCCCCCCCTTCAGACCTGACGCTGTAACACTTAAGTCAAACCGCAACGTTGTCCTCGCCAGTTATCATGCTTTAGAAGGACGTTTAAGTGGTTAGCCGGAGGTCGCTCGACAATATCATCAATTCATGACAGAAAATATGACTCTGGGTCATATGTACCCCGCACTTAATACTTCTAACTATTTGATCCCACATCATTGTGTTTTTAAGACCACCAGTTCTACTACTAAGTTACGAGTAGTATTCAACGCATCCTCGCCTGATTGTAGTGCGAATTCTTTAAATCAGCAATTGCTTTCCGGTCCTAAACTTCAGAAGGACCTGTCTAACGTCATCATTTCGTTTCGCCTGTATGTTCACGCCGTTTGTGCTGATCTTAAAATGATGTACCGACAAATTGCCGTGCGCCCAGCTGATCGCTGTCACCAGCACATACTATACCGACCGACGCCTCAATCTCCGCTGGTGGAATACGAGTTAGCTACTGTCACGTACGGACTAACCCCGTCTGCGTACTTAGCGTTGCGGACGCTTGAACACCTCGAAAAGGACGAAGGTAGCCGATACCCTGCCGCGTCGCAAGCAATACTTCAGCAGACTTCTGTTGATGATGTTGTCACTGGCGCCGATACGCCCGAAGATACCAAGGAATTGATACAGCAGCTCATTAGCATTTTCGCACTCGCCGGCCTGGAACTCAGGAAATGGTCATCAAGTGATCCTGCACTATTGTCAACGCTACCTTCCGCTCATCTGGAGAACCCGCTACTGTTCCAGGACGATTCTACCGCCATCAAAATACTGGGACTGCAATGGAATCCTACCTCGGACTCGTTTTCCTACCAGAGTCAGAATTTCTTTTCGATGCCGACGAAACGCACCATACTATCTTATGTCGCTCGGACTTTCGACCCGCTTGGCTTCTTAACGCCTATTACTTTCTGGATCAAATTCTTTCTTAAACGTTTGTGGCTCGAAAAGTTATCTTGGGATCAAACTTTGCCAGCCCCGCTTCTAAATCAATGGGACAGCTTCATTGTCCAATTCGCCAGTTTGTCTTCTATCCAAATACCTTGACACGTCGGCACACGAGCTGCCAAGCATCACCTGTTAGGGTTTTGCGATGGTTCCGAAGCTGGGTACGCAGCAGCTATATATTTGAGAACTGAATGGAATGGAGTCGTTACCGTTAGCCTTCTGAAGGCTAAGAGCAGGGTAGCTCCAGTTAAACCGATCACCATACCTCGCATGGAGCTTTGTGGCGCAGTCTTGCTGACCAAACTCTATAAGTCCGTTCAGCCCGTTTTGGATTTTGTGTCTGACGCCGAGACGCTTTTCTTCACCGATTCTGAAATTGTGTTGTATTGGATCAACACCCCGCTTTATTTATTGAAGACTTTTGCTGCCACCGCGTTACTGAAATCGTTTCAAATACCTCCATGGAACGTTGGTTCCATGTCTCGACTGCTGATAACCCCGCGGACGTTGCTTCCCGTGGGTTTCTGCCTAATCAGCTTGCTGAACATCCGCTGTGGTGGCACGGCCCACCATGGGCGCTACAATGTCCTACTGCGTGGCATTTGTCTAAGCCGACCGGCCTTAACCCGGACCAGACCGAACATAAATCTGAACCTAGACTTCTATGTACGGCCGTTCAAGAGCCTAATCGACTATTGACAACTATAGAACGACATTCGAACTTAACTACTCTTCACCATGTTTTCGCTTACGTCCCGCGGTTCGTGAACAATTGCCGTCTTAAAGGCCAGACTACTAACCACGGTCATAACACCCGCTACAAGGCCAAAATCGCCTTGAGTAAAACTTCATTTACTACGCCTTCGGTGCAGGAGTTGAGTAACGCCAGAGATCTCTGCGTCAAGCTCATACAAGAGCTGGCCTTCAGCGCAACATTGCAACGGCTCCGTCGTGGCGCTCAAATCATCGATCCACTCCGCAGCCTAACGCCATTTGTCGACGCCCAGGGCTTACTCAGGGTGGGCGGAAGACTTAATCATTCTGACATGTCGTATGAATCTAAGCACCCCCTTCTGCTTCCTAAACATCATCAGTACGTCAACTTGATCTGCGATCATTACCACAAGTTAGCCTTACATGCCGGACCGCCCACCACTCAAGCTCTTATTAACGGCGAATTTTGGATTATTTCGTTACGCTCCTTACTTCGACAACGCATTCATGCGTACATGCGGTGTTTCCGTTTGCAATTTAAGCCTCGTCCCCCTATGATGGCTGCTTTACCATCATCTAGAGTCACTCCATCGCCGCCTTTCTGCAGGGTGGGAATTGATTTCGCTGGACCCTTTGACACAAAGGCAAATCATTTGCGTACCTCGAAGCTTTTAAAATCTTATCGTTGTCTATTTGTCTGCATGACTACTAAGGCTGTGCACTTGGAGATGGTATCCGACCTATCCACTGATGCTTTTCTCGCAGCTTTACACCGTTTCACGTCAAGACGAGGGCTACCCTCTGATATTTATTCTGACAACGGCACGAATTTTATTGGAGCCGCGAACCGTCTGAGCGAGGTCTATCAACTGCTTGACCACTCGAAATCGCTTATCAAGCGCAAACTCGCCGACCAACGCATTGAATGGCACTTCAACCCTCCAACCGCACCACATTTCGGCGGACTTTGGGAGGCTGCCGTCAAATCCGCTAAAGAACTTCTGCACCGCACGATTGGTAATACGGTATTAAACCCTGAGGAATTGTCTACGTTGTTTACCCGGATAGAGGCTATTCTTAACAGTCGCCCTATTTTCGAGGTTTCGCCTGACCCCAGCGAAGGATCGTCTTTCCTCACTCCCGGACATTTTCTTATTGGACGTCCGCTCCTTGCACTTCCGGAGAGATGTTACCCCGAACCGCCTCTTAAATCTCGTTGGTCCATGATTCAGCAAATGACCAACCGTTTCTGGAAGACTTGGTCTACTCAGTACCTGCATTCGCAGATTCAACGCCGCAAGTGGCACAAGAACTCCTCACCGCTTCAGGAGGATCAACTTGTCTTTATCACTGGAGAGCATCCGAGCCCCCTTCATTGGCCTATGGGTCGGATCATACGTCTACATACTGGACACGACCAAGTATCCCGTGTAGCTACTGTCAAAACCTCGCACGGCCAGCTGAAGCGACCTGCCCACAAGCTTGTTGGCTTTCCGCTGCAGCATTGAGTTTTCACCTTTGGTTTTCTTCGGCACTCTTGCCCCTTTTGTTTCTCTTGTTTTTCTTCGTTTTCCCCGACCATTTTCTTCGGCACCCTCGGTTTCCGGTGCTTTAATGGTTCTTCGCCCACTACCCATCTGGCGGATTAAAAAGTTCGTTTTGGTGGGCGGTATATTCGAGTCAGCGCTCGAAGTTTGAACGTGTTACTTTGATCTATTTATTAAATCGCTCAGCTGTGCCTGGACAGTAATGGTCACGTGATTTCTGACCCACTAATCGATATATTGACCAAGTATTGATTTTCTTGGTGGCATCTCTGACCCCCCTCCCTTATCTAGTATTTCCGTGGCTACTCTAGTCTGTCGTTTTGGAGCCTTCGTGCTGTTACGAGCCTTAATGAAGAGCTTGTTCGCAAAGTTTCACCAAGCGTGTAAAGTGTCGGTTTTGATGCTCGTACAAGTTTCAAGAACTATTCGTGTTAAAGTGTGTTCGTGTAAACGCGGTTTTATATGTGTTATTTCCTATTATTGACTTTAAGTTACGATCGCCGTTTCGTAAGACTCTTTGTTCCGTTACGCGCCAGAGTTTATGTAAATGACTTTATGCAATTTAAATGCAGCCAATTTATTTACCCTTTTAAGTTTTAGTTTATACTTCGCCTGGATCTGCCGCCTACGAACTGGGTACCCAGGATGTCTACCACTACGAGAATCTACGTACGCTTCAATTTTACCCATTCTTTCTTCACGAGGGTAAGTGCTGTCTAAGCTTAATTACTTATCATTTATTTATGTGTTTAAACTCAGTGCGAATTATCCTATGCTATTAAATGTGTTTGTACGGAACTATTGCTTTAAACTTTCGTAATTGCGTGCTTAGAGATTAAAGTAAGACGCATTTGGCCGCCACTTCATATTACAGAACTTTTCTATTTGATTATTTCGGAACTTTCTCGAACCTCGCTTTCTTCTAAATTTTAGCTAGCGCCAGTCGCTTCACTTCTAATTTTCAGCCACTTGTCTGTGTTTATCTGGTTAGGTTAGGTTCTTTGATCTTGTATGTAAAAGGTAAGCATTCTTCTTAGACATCAAGTTATCTATATTTACCAAAATTTTGTTTTGTTTTATTACCTAAGTCTATATCCTTTTTTTATATTTATTTCCTGTTCCCATGTGTTTGAATTTTATTTGCTTGGAAAGCAGGTTAAAGTTTCCAGTTACCGCTAATATATTCTAACCTTAATATTATCATCTGTAGATTAAAAGTATATTGTGATTGTTAAATGGAACAAATTATGCATAAATGAAAAGTTGAGATTTTAACACATTCATATTGATGTATAATGCATATACACTTCATATTTAATAATAATGTGTTTTATAGTAAAATCCATGTCTGAGAATCGATTTTTCATTACAACAATAATATCTTCAATTTGTCTTTAGTCTAAGAAATCTCGTGGCCTTGACAACCTTTTATTAGAGAAATATATATATATATATATATATATATATATATATATATATATATATATATATATATATATCTTGTATTTGCAGAATGCCATGAAGCAGAATCTAGTAGGAAACGTTGCTATGAGGGAATTTGTGGCACAATCTTTGATTTAAATATTTTGTTATATCCTGTGCTTTTCAAATATACCATCTACTAGAACTAATAAAACAAAGTATTCAAATCTAAGGTTGAAATGCATTACTCCGGCACTATACGATATTTTGGGAAATTGTTCAAGACCACCAAATTGGACGATATCCACAACACTGACTATAAAATTATTTAATTTTAATGTGCAGTGAATTTAATATGGTATTTATTTGTTGTGAAGAAATTAGTTATGAATAGGTTAAAGAATTTTCTATTTATTATGTTTTTTTTACTCTACATTATAATAGTTAATATTTGTTGGCCCTTGGCATAGTTTCCACAGCTATTACCCCTAAACTAATCTAAATTTTTCCGTTTTATGTAGCGGAACTATATTTTTCAATTTTTTAGGTTTCAGTTGTCATCACAAATTTTCCAGCTTTTCCAAATTCGGTCAGATATTGAAAACGACTACTTCAGAAATACTTGCAAATTGACGACGTCTCTTTAGAGAAATGAACGCTACAATATTTATGGAAACAGATTCAATAACTACAAAACCTTCAATCGTTCGCCACTTGTCTGTGTTTATCTGGTTAGGTTGGGTTCTCTGATCTTGTATATAAAAAGGTAAGCATTATTATTAGACATCTAGATATCTATATTTACCAACATTTTGTTTGGTTTTATTACCTAAGTCTGTTTCCTTTTTGTATTTATTTCCTGTTCCCTTGCGTTCAAATTTTTTTTGCTTGGAAAGCAGTTTAAAGTATCCAGTTACTGATAATTTATTCTAACCTTAATATTGTCGTCCCTAGATTAAAAGTACAATATTGTGATAGTTAAATAGAACAAATTATGTATAAATGAAAAGTTGAGATTTTAACACATTCTTATTAATGTATAATACATATACTTCATATTAAATTACAATGTGTTTTATAATAAAATTCATGTCTGTGTTTTTATATAGTAAAATCGCCTTCCATTTGTGTTTATCTGGTTTCTTTGATCCTGTATATATTTAAAGGTAAGTAATCGTCTTTGTCATCTATATTTACCAAAATTACCAATTAATACCAAATACCAAATTATTTACCAAAATAGATGAAAAGTATAATATTGTGCTTGATAAATGGAACAAATTATGCAAAAATGAAAACTTGAGATTTTAACACATTCATGTTAATGTATGATGCATATACTACATATTTAATAATAATGTGTTTTTGAGTAAAATCCATGTCTGAGAATCGATTCTGCATTACAACAATATTATCTTCAATTTGTCTTGAGTCTCAGAAATCTCATGGCCTTGTAACCTTTTAATAGAGAAATCTATCTATATATATATCTCATTTGTTTAAGAATGGCATGAAACAGAATCTTGTAGGAAACATTGCTACAAGGGAATTTGTTGCACAATCTTTGATTTAAATATATAGATAGGGAGAGTGTTGTACCTTTGGACAATTTTCACAAAATAATTTTTTTCTGCATATTTTATGAATATAATTTAAATCTGGTTAAATTAAAATATTTGTTGGTCTTTTACACTTAAAATGTATTTTTTTTATTACTGAAATGTTAAAGGTTAATTAGTTTCAAAGGTAAACAAAATAAAGAGCAAAGTGTCCAAAGGTTCAACATGTAGTTGTACCTTTGGACACCTGAGTTGTACCTATGGACATAAGATTTTAAATTAACAACTCAACAAATTTACAATTAAAACATCTTATTTAATTTATTAGGCACTTTTTATATTATGAATTGTCACTGAAAATAATAAAATAGAAAAAACTTTCTTTGTTAATGTACATTAAGAATACTAAAATCCACACTAAATAATAAGAGAGAAATTTGTCTTTCCGAACCACCAACTGATACAGGAGCGGGCAATTTTCTTTCTATATCACCAACAATGAGGTGATACAAGTCTTCACTGTCTCTCTTAAATTTATTTGTCTTATCCACTCTTTTTAAATATTATACTTGATATTCCATTTCACTTAAAATATTGTTCACTTCTGCCACAATAAAAAATATTTTTCCCCCCATCATGCGAACAAGGACAAAGTCTCCTGTTTTCACAGTGTCATCTTCTAATGATTTTTGTTCCAATACTGATTCCTCTTCTCTTGCTATGTCTTCCTGTAGGGTAAGAAATGCTTCATTTTCAGACTCTGTATCATCTTCTATTATGTCCATATCTTCTTCTTCTGAACTTGAGAAAACTAATTTTTTAAAAATCTTCTTCACTTTACGTAGGCCTAGTTCCTTCTTTCCCCGTCTTTTTTTGTTTGATTTTTCAATTTTTTCTTAGCTTTGTCTGCTTCAATTGCCAATTTTTCAGGTGTGTCAGTCATAATCATAGAGCTGCCTTTTTTCGTCCTCCTTTTGTTTTGCGTGGTAATGCTTTTGGAAAGGGTCTGATGACATGCAGAGATATTCTGAGTTGTGTTTCTGTCAAAACATCAGTGGATGTTGATGGTCCTGGTTGCATAGCAAGATTGTTATCTTCAATGTTTCCATATGGTCTATCAGTTACATTAGAGGGCAAATAATCTTCATCACAAAATATATTTTCAATCAGGGGGTTTATTCCACTGACTTCAAAACCACTTATAATGTTTTTTACAGTAAATGCTTGCAGATAAGCCTTGCCACATATTTGAGCTACCTCATAAATGGTCATTGGTTTACAAGGATTAGAAAGCATCCACTCATTCACAGCAACATTGTAAAATCTTTTAAATGGCCCAAAGACAGTCCTGTCTAAGGGTTGAAGTTTGTGTGATGTGTGTGGGGGTAATATTAATATTACAACCCCTGACTTTTTGGCTTTATTAATGGAATCTATTGAAATATGTGTTTCATGATTGTCTAATAACAGTATAACTGGCTCCTCTATTGATGGTTTTACATAGTGAATAAAATGATCCAAATACTGGCCAAACAACTCTTCTGTTGACCATCCAGACTGATGTGCACCGCCAATCGAACCTGGAGGAGCTCCATTCAACATGTGTTGTTTGAAATGGACTCTGGGAAAAATAAACATTGGCGGTAGGTGATTTCCTGCAGCATTTACACATGCCACCATCGTGACATTTGCATCATGCTCCCCTGAAGTAATACAGGGTGTCTAGTGACAGGGAAAACCTGGAAAAGTCAGGGAATTTTAAGATTCTGGAAAATTCAGGGAAAATTCAGGGAAAATTTTAAAAAATCGGGAAAATATTTATTTTGATAAGAAACAAAACTAGTGGCCATTGATCTCGAATATTTGGTATTGTAAGCCAGCGGTTTAGGGGCAGGGCAGTCAGGAAATAACACTTTTTTATTTAGATGCCCATTATTTATTTGATAAGCCCAATGCTATGACTTCAGGACTTATGTCAATAAATATTAAACATGTCGAGTTGGTACAGCTGGGAGGTTTTAGCCTGGACCGTGGCCTTGGGGTGCGCAGTGGTTCTGTTATCATATGGACAGGTGGGGATAACAGATAACTCAGTCTGTTTCTGACCACACAGAACGCTGTGTAAACATTCGTAGCCAGCTATTTGTCTAGACTCGTGATAGTACGTGTTTTATTTGACGGTGATTATTTGTACACTGTTTATTTCAACATGGAAGGTTCCAGATTTCATTGCCGTAGCGGGCAAGCGCGTCATGCAGATGTCGTCATTACCTCCCCTCCTTCCTTAGGATAAATATAAACTAAAAGATAAAGTGACTGAAGCAGAGATTATATGGTGTGTGAATTTAGTAATGCAACACTTCTTTACGCAATGCAGAAGGTAGTTTGCCTCTTTCTAAGGATGTTCCCTGATAGCACCATTGCACAGAACATGAGATTGGGGAAAGATAACATTTCCTATAGTGTTGTAATCGGTTTATCAAATTATATTAAAGACCTGTTACTGACATAATTAAATTCAAATTCTAACTATGTAATTGGCTTTGATGAAAGTTTAAACAAAATATCACAAAGAGCCCAAATGGATTTGAGTGTTAGGTATTGGGATGAAGAGACGGATGAAGTGAAAGCTCGATATTTTGGTTCTGTGTTCCTTACAGACACAAAAGCAAAAGAGTTACTCAATTCCTTCTTCAAAGTCTGGATTTATCCAAGATCCTTCAGATATCAATGTTAGCTGGGCTTTCTATAGACATCTAAAAGAGGAAAAGTCAGGGAAAACCCAGGGCTTGAATCTCTTCAAGCTATTTTACTAGACACCCTGGAAAAGTCAGGGAAAACTCAGGGAATTTCTTCAAGCTATTTTACTAGACACCCTGTAATACTTCCAACTTGTTTTATACCTTTTGGTGGTATAATTTTTTGAGGGTTATGGACGGTTGAATTGCCTGTCTCAGCAAGATTATATATGTTATTAGGCGGAAATTTATTCCGGCTCAGTATGTTCTTATAATTATAAATAAAGGTTTTTACGTTAGACTTGTTAAAGCTAGTTGACCTCGCCAGGCTTGTGGCTTCTGGCTTTCTTATCGACAGTGTAGGACATTTTTTAAAAAACCCTCTGATCCATTCATTGCCTGCTATTTTGTCTTCCTTCCATTTTCTTGGACATTTAATATTATTTGCTACAGCATATTCAAATGCAAGAGTCCTTGCAGATTTTCTTGTTAATCCCTAATGGAGTCTAGCAGCTGTGTTTAGGTAGGCAGCTAATTCTGCTTCTTGTTCTACAGTAAAAACTATCTGTGTGTCATTTTTTCTTAAAACAATATCAACAGTTTCTTTACCTTTATCTTGTGGGATTTAAAGTAATTCCATAAAGTAGATTTACTGACTGAGAATTCTTCAGCAGCATCTCGAAGAGACTTGTTATCTAGGACTGCTTTGACCGCTACATCTAAATTTTCTTTTGACAATTTCACTCTTTTGACTCCTGTTTTGCTTCTTGGCACTGAAAAAAGTAATTAAAATTGCTATTCTTTAATTTTTATGAGTTATAAATGAAAACTAACATAATTAAGAGAAAAAAAATGTTAGTTCTCATTTTGACATAGAATAGTTTACTCAGCTGCACATTACTTAACACTGACCTTTAATAGTGATGTTACAGGTTAAACAAAATAAAATGTTTAATGTAAACAGAGATTTAATTTTGAAAGTAAAGATTTCAGTTGTCATACCTGAGTACAGTGTCCAAAGGTACAACAAATGTACTCATGAAAATAAAAACAATGTAGAAAAACATTGAGGTTAAGTACAGATCAATAGATGACACTGCCAAAAAGGGTATGTTTTATAGATTGTAATACTATACAAAATTGAATATTTATACAGAAAATACATTTACTAAAATTTAATGAAGTATAGCAAAAAAACTTACTTTTTGAGTCGTAAAACAATGTTCGTCACAAAACACAATCAGTTATTAACTTGGAACTATTTCCCTCCAACTGTTTAGTTGTCACTGCTGCCACTATCTATAAAAATATAGACAAAGCAAAAATTCCATCTCATTTAAGCTGAACTGAAACTGTACAGAGGTACAACTGTCCAAAGGTACAACACTTCCCTATATCATGTGCTTTTTCAACATACCATCTACTAGAACTAATAAAATATTCAAATATAACACAAATACAAAAACAATACTGAATATAAAATGATTTAATAACCATAATTTTATATGTCCAGTGAATTGAATATTGTATAGATTTGTTGTGAACGAATTAATTTTGTTGTGGTTAATGAAATATGAATTTATTTTGTTTTACATAATAAAGAATATAATAGTTTCACATTTCTTGGTGCTTGACATTGTTTCCACAGCTATTACCCTATAAAAAAATCTACATTGTTTCTGCTTTGTGTAGCATCTTTTTTTCTCTTTTAGATGCTATAATCGTTAGCACAAGAGTTCCAGCAGCTCTTATGAAGTTTATACGCTTAATGAATCCAAATTCGGTTAGATATTGAGAAGGTCTATTTCAGAAATACTTGCAAATTTAAGATGACTCTTTAGAGAGTCGAATGCCTACAAAATTTATAGAAACCGATTCAATAACTACAAAACGTACAATCGTCCGCCACCTGTCTGTATTTATCTGGTTAGGTTGGGATCTTTGATCTTGTATATAAAAAGGTAAGCATTATTCTTACACATCTGGTTATCAATATTTAGCAAAATTTTGTTTGGTTTTATTATCTAAGTCTGTTTCCATATTTGTATTTATTTCCTGTTCCCATGTGTTTGAATTTTATTTGCTTGGAAAGCAGTTTAAAGTTTCCAGTTACTGCTAATTTATTCTAACCTTAATATTGTCATCTCTAGATGAAAAGTATAATATTGTGATTGTTAAATATAACAAATTATGCGTAAATGAAAAGTTGAGATTTTAACACATTCATGTTAATCTTTGATGCATATACTACATATTATTTAATAATATTTTTTATAGTAAAATCCATTTCTGAGAATCGATTTTTCATTACAACAATAATATCTTCAAATTGTCTTGAGTCTAAGAAATCTCATGGCCTTGACAACCTTTTAGTAAAAAAATATATCTATATATCGTTTTTTTCAGAATGGCATGAAGCAGAATCTTGTAGGACACATTGCTACGAGGGAATTTGTTTCACAATCTTTGATTTAAATATATAGATATATCCTGTGCTTTTTCAAGAAACCATCCACTAGAACTAATAAAACAAAGTAAACAAATCTAATACAAATACAAAAACATAATACTGAATATTAAATTATTTTATAACCTTAATTTTACATGTTCAGTGAATTGAATATTGTATAGATTTGTTGTGAACGAATTAAATTGGTTTTGGTTAATGAAGTATCAATTTATTTTGTTTTTCATAATGAAGAATATAATAGTTTCATATTTGTTGGCACTTGACATTGTTTTCACAGCTATTACCCTATAAAATAATCTAAATTGTTTCTGCTTTGTGTAGCTTTTTTTTCTCTTTTAGATGCGTTAGTCGTCAACACAAGAGTTCCAGCTCTTATGCAGTTTATACGCTTAATGAATCCAAATTAGGTCAGATATTGAGAAGGGCTTTTTCAGAAATACTTGCAAATTTACGACGACTCCTTAGAGAAACGAAAGTCTACAATATTTATGGAAACAGATTTAATAACTACAAAACCTCCAGTCATTAGACACTTGTCTGTGTTTATCTGGTTAGGTTGGGTTCTTTGATCTTGTATATGAAAAGGTAAGCATTATTGTTAGACATCTGGTTATCTATATTTACCAAAATTTTGTTTGGTTTAAATACCTAATTCTGTTTCCTTTTTTGTAATTATTTACTGTTCCCTTGTGTTCGAATTTTATTTGCTTGGAAAGCAGTTTAAAGTTTCCAGTTACTGCTAATTTATTCTAACCTTAATATTGTCATCTCTAGATGAAAAGTATAATATTGTGATTGTTAAATATAACAAATTATGCGTAAATGAAAAGTTGAGATTTTAACACATTCATGTTAATCTTTGATGCATATACTACATATTATTTAATAATATTTTTTATAGTAAAATCCATTTCTGAGAATCGATTTTTCATTACAACAATAATATCTTCAATTTGTCTTGAGTCTAAGAAATCTCATGGCCTTGACAACCTCTTAATAAAAAAATATATCTATATATCGTTTTTTTCAGAATGGCATGAAGCAGAATCTTGTAGGACACATTGCTACGAGGGAATTTGTTTCACAATCTTTGATTTAAATATATAGATATATCCTGTGCTTTTTCAAGAAACCATCCACTAGAACTAATAAAACAAAGTAAACAAATCTAATACAAATACAAAAACATAATACTGAATATTAAATTATTTAATAACCTTAATTTTTACATGTGCAGTGAATTGAATATTGTATAGATTTGTTGTGAACGAATTAAATTGGTTTTGGTTAATGAAGTATCAATTATTCCCCTACATGAAACCGGGTTTTGCTTACACCCAAAACCTGTAAAGATTCCACGTTATTTTGTTTTTCATAATGAAGAATATAATAGTTTCATATTTGTTGGCACTTGACATTGTTTTCACAGCTATACCCTATAAAATAATCTACATTGTTTCTGCTTTGTGTAGCGTTTTTTCTCTTTTAGATGCGTTAGTCGTCAGCACAAGAGTTCCAGCTCTTATGCAGTTTATACGCTTAATGAATCCAAATTAGGTCAGATATTGAGAAGGGCTTTTTCAGAAATACTTGCAAATTTACGACGACTCCTTAGAGAAACGAAAGTCTACAATATTTATGGAAACAGATTTAATAACTACAAAACCTTCAGTCATTAGACACTTGTCTGTGTTTATCTGGTTAGGTTGGGTTCTTTGATCTTGTATATGAAAAGGTAAGTATTATTCTTAGACATCTGGTTATCTATATTTACCAAAATTTTGTTTGGTTCAATTACCTAAGTCTGTTTCCTTTTTTGTAATTATTTACTGTTCCCTTGTGTTCGAATTTTTTTTGCTTGGAAAGCAGTTTAAAGTTTCCAGTTACTGCTAATTTATTCTAACCTTAGTATTGTCATCTCTCTAGATGAAAAGTATAATATTGTGGTTGTTAAATATAACAAATTATGCATAAATGAAAAGTTGAGATTTTAACACATTCATGTTAATCTATGATGCATATACTATATATTTAATTATAATGTGTTTTACAGTAAAAACCATGTGTGAGAATCGATTTTTCATTACAACAATAATATCTTCAATTTGTCTTGAGTCTAAGAAATCTCATGGCCTTGACAACCTTTTAGTAAAAAAATATATCTATATATCGTTTTTTGCAGAATGGCATGAAGCAGAGTCTTGTAGGAAACATTGTTACAAGGAAATTTGTTGCACAATCTTTGATTTAAATATATAGATATATCCTGTGCTTTTTAACAAACCATCTACTAGAACTAATAAAACAAAGTTAAACAAATCTAAAACAAATACATACACATAATACTGAATATTAAATTACTTAATAACCATAATTCTATATGTGCAGTGAATTGAATATTGTATAGATTTGTTGTGAACGAATTAATTTTGTTGTGGTTAATGAAATATCAATTTATTTTGTTTTTCATAATAAAGAATATAATAGTTTCATATTTGTTGGCGCTTCAATTGTTTCCACAGCTATTACCCTATAAAATAATCTACATTGTTTCTGCTTTGTGTAGCATCTTTTTTCTCTTTTAGATGCTTTAGTTGTCAGTACAAGAGTTTCAGCTCTTATGAAGTTTATACACTTAATGAATCCAAATTCGGTTAGATATTGAGAAGGGCTATTTCCGTAATAATGGTTAATAAGAAGGCTTTAGAGAAACTCTGGAGAAACGAACGTCTACAATATCTATGGAAACAGATTCAATAACTATAAAGTTCCAATCGTCCGCCACCTGTCTGTGTTTATCTGCTTAGGTTGGGATCTTTGATCTTGTATATTAAAAGGTAAGTATTATTCTTAGACATCTGGTTATCAATATTTAGCAAAAGTTTGTTTGGTTTTATTATCTAAGTCTGTTTCCATTTTTGTATTTATATCCTGTTCCCATGTGTTTGAATTTTATTTGCTTGGAAAGCAGTTTAAAGTTTCCAGTTACTGCTAATTTATTCTAACCTTAATATTGTCATCTCTCTCATAAAAAGTATAATATTGTGAATGTTAAATATAACAAATTATGCGTAAATGAAAAGTTGAGATTTTAACACATTCATGTTAATCTATGATATATATACTATATATTTAATTATAATGTGTTTTATAGTAAAATCCATGTCTGAGAATCGATTTTTCATTACAATAATAATATCTTCAATTTGTCATGATTTTAAGAAATCTCATGGCCTTGACAACCTTTTAATAGAGAAATATATATATATCTCGTTTCCTGCAGAAAGGCATGAAGCAGAATCTTGTAGGAAACATTGCTACGAGGGAATTTGTTGCACAATCTTTGATTTAAATATATAGATATATCCTGTGCTTCTTCAACATACCATCTACTAGAACTAATACAACAAAGTATTCATACCTAATACAAATACAAAAACATTATATTAAATATTAAATTATTTAATAAGCATAATTCTATATGTGCATTGAATTGAATATTGTATAGATTTGTTGTGAACGAATTAATTTTGTTGTGGTTATTGAAATATCAATTTATTTTGTTTTTCATAATGAAGAATATAATAGTTTCATATTTGTTGGCACTTCACATTGTTTCCACAGCTATTACCCTATAAAATAATCTACATTGTTTCTGCTTTGTGTAGCATCTTTTTTTCTCTTTTAGATGCTTTAGTTGTCAGCACAAGAGTTCCAGCTCTTATGAAGTTTATACGCTTAATGAATCCAAATTCGGTTAGATATTGAAAAGAGTTATCTCTGTAATAATGCTTAGTAAGAAGGCTTTAGAGAAACTCTGGAGAAACGAACGTCTACAATATTTATGGAAACAGTTTCAATAACTATAAGTTTCCAATCGTCCGCCACCTGTCTGTGTTTATCTGGTTAGGTTGGGATCTTTGATCTTGTATATAAAAAGGTAAGCATTATTCTTAGACATCTGGTTATCAATATTTAGCAAAATTTTGTTTGGTTTTATTATCTAAGTCTGTTTTCTTTTTTGTATTTATTTCCTGTTCCCATGTGTTTGAATTTTATTTGCTTGGAAAGCAGTTTAAAGTTTCCAGTTACTGCTAATTTATTCTAACCTTAATATTGTCATCTCTCTCATGAAAAGTATAATATTGTGATTGTTAAATATAACAAATTATGCATAAATGAAAAGTTGAGATTTTAACACATTCATGTTAATCTATGATATATATACTATATATTTAATTATAATGTGTTTTATAGTAAAATCCATGTGTGAGAATCGATTTTCCATTACAACAATAATATCTTCAATTTGTCTTGAGTCTAAGAAATCTCATGGCCTTGACAACCTTTTAATAGAGAAATATATATATATATCTCGTTTCCTGCAGAAAGGCATGAAGCAGAATCTTGTAGGAAACATTGCTACGAGGGAATTTGTTGCACAATCTTTGATTTAAATATATAGATATATCCTGTGCTTTTTCAACATACCATCTACTAGAACTAATAAAACAAAGTATTCAAACCTAATACAAATACAAAAACATAATACTAAATATTAAATTATTTAATAAGCATAATTCTATATGTGCATTGAATTGAATATTGTATAGATTTGTTGTGAACCAATTAATTTTGTTGTGGTTAATGAAATATCAATTTATTTTGTTTTTCATAATGAAGAATATAATAGTTTCATATTTGTTGGCACTTCACATTGTTTCCACAGCTATTACCCTATAAAATAATCTACATTGTTTCTGCTTTGTGTAGCATCTTTTTTCTCTTTTAGATGCTTTAGTTGTCAGCACAAGAGTTCCAGCTCTTATGAAGTTTATACGCTTAATGAATCCAAATTTGGTTAGATATTGAAAAGAGTTATATCTGTAATAATGCTTAGTAAGAAGGCTTTAGAGAAACTCTGGAGAAACGAACGTCTACAATATTTATGGAAACAGATTCAATAACTATAAATTTAAAATCGTCCGCCACCTGTCTGTGTTTATCTGGTTAGGTTGGGATCTTTGATCTTGTATATAAAAAGGTAAGCATTATTCTTAGACATCTGGTTATCAATATTTAGCAAAATTTTGTTTGGTTTTATTATCTAAGTCTGTTTTCTTTTTTGTATTTATTTCCTGTTCCCATGTGTTTGAATTTAATTTGCTTGGAATGCAGTTTAAAGTTTCCAGTTACTGCTAATTTTATTTTTTCTAACCTTAATATTGTCATCTCTCTCATGAAAAGTATAATATTGTGAGTGTTAAATATAACAAATTATGCGTAAATGAAAAGTTGAGATTTTAACACATTCATGTTAATCTATGATATATATACTATATATTTAATTATAATGTGTTTTATAGTAAAATCCATGTCTGAGAATCGATTTTTCATTACAACAATAATATCTTCAATTTGTCATGATTTTAAGAAATCTCATGGCCTTGACAACCTTTTAATAGAGAAATATATATATATATATATATATATATCTCGTTTCCTGCAGAATGGCATGAAGCAGAATCTTGTAGGAAACATTGCTACGAGGGAATTTGTTGCACAATCTTTGATTTAAATATATAGATATATCCTGTGCTTTTTCAACATACCATCTACTAGAACTAATAAAACAAAGTATTTAAACCTAATACAAATACAAAAACATAATACTAAATATTAAATTATTTAATAAGCATAATTCTATATGTGCATTGAATTGAATATTGTATAGATTTGTTGTGAACGAATTAATTTTGTTGTGGTTAATGAAATATCAATTTATTTTGTTTTTCATAATGAAGAATATAATAGTTTCATATTTGTTGGCACTTGACATTGTTTTCACAGCTATTACCCTATAAAATAATCTAAATTGTTTCTGCTTTGTGTAGCTTTTTTTTCTCTTTTAGATGCGTTAGTCGTCAACACAAGAGTTCCAGTTCTTATGCAGTTTATACGCTTAATGAATCCAAATTAGGTCAGATATTGAGAAGGGCTTTTTCAGAAATACTTGCAAATTTACGACGACTCCTTAGAGAAACGAAAGTCTACAATATTTATGGAAACAGATTTAATAACTACAAAACCTTCAGTCATTAGACACTTGTCTGTGTTTATCTGGTTAGGTTGGGTTCTTTGATCTTGTATATGAAAAGGTAAGTATTATTCTTAGACATCTGGTTATCTATATTTACCAAAATTTTGTTTGGTTTAATTACCTAAGTCTGTTTCCTTTTTTGTAATTATTTACTGTTCCCTTGTGTTCGAATTTTTTTTGCTTGGAAAGCAGTTTAAAGTTTCCAGTTACTGCTAATTTATTCTAACCTTAGTATTGTCATCTCTCTAGATGAAAATTATAATATTGTGGTTGTTAAATATAACAAATTATGCATAAATGAAAAGTTGAGATTTTAACACATTCATGTTAATCTATGATGCATATACTATATATTTAATTATAATGTGTTTTACAGTAAAAACCATGTGTGAGAATCGATTTTTCATTACAACAATAATATCTTCAATTTGTCTTGAGTCTAAGAAATCTCATGGCCTTGACAACCTTTTAGTAAAAAAATATATCTATATATCGTTTTTTGCAGAATGGCATGAAGCAGAGTCTTGTAGGAAACATTGTTACAAGGAAATTTGTTGCACAATCTTTGATTTAAATATATAGATATATCCTGTGCTTTTTAACAAACCATCTACTAGAACTAATAAAACAAAGTTAAACAAATCTAAAACAAATACATAAACATAATACTGAATATTAAATTACTTAATAACCATAATTCTATATGTGCAGTGAATTGAATATTGTATAGATTTGTTGTGAACGAATTAATTTTGTTGTGGTTAATGAAATATCAATTTATTTTGTTTTTCATAATGAAGAATATAATAGTTTCATATTTGTTTGCGCTTCACATTGTTTCCACAGCTATTACCCTGTAAAATAATCTACATTGTTTCTGCTTTGTGTAGCATCTTTTTTCTCTTTTAGAAGCTTTAGTTGTCAGTACAAGTGTTTCAGCTCTTATGAAGTTTATACACTTAATGAATCCAAATTCGGTTAGATATTGAGAAGGGCTATTTCCGTAATAATGGTTAATAAGAAGGCTTTAGAGAAACTCTGAAGAAACGAACGTCTACAATATCTATGGAAACAGATTCAATAACTATAAAGTTCCAATCGTCCGCCACCTGTCTGTGTTTATCTGCTTAGGTTGGGATCTTTGATCTTGTATATTAAAAGGTAAGTATTATTCTTAGACATCTTTTTATCAATATTTAGCAAAATTTTATTTGGTGTTATTATCTAAGTCTGTTTCCATTTTTGTATTTATATCCTGTTCCCATGTGTTCGAATTTTATTTGCTTGGAAAGCAGTTTAAAGTTTTCAGTTACTGCTAATTTATTCTAACCTTAATATTGTCATCTTTCTCATGAAAAGTAAAATATTGTGAATGTTAAATATAACAAATTATGCATAAATGAAAAGTTGAGATTTTAAACCATTCATGTCAATCTATGATGCATATACTATATATTTATTTATAATGTGTTTTATAGTAAAATCCATGTCTGAGAATCGATTTTTCATTACAACAATAATATCTTCAATTTGTCTTGAGTCTAAGAAATCTCATGGCCTTGACAACCTTTTAGTAAAAAAGTATATCTATATATCGTTTTTTGCAGAATGGCATGAAGCAGAGTCTTGTAGGAAACATTGCTACGAGGAAATTTGTTGCACAATCTTTGATTTAAATATATAGATATATCCTGTGCTTTTTCAACATACCATCTACTAGAAGTAATAAAACAAAGTTAAACAAATCTAATACAAATACAAAAACATAATACTGAATATTAAATTATTTAATAACCTTAATTTTACAAGTGCAGTGAATTGAATATTGTATAGATTTGTTGTGAACGTATTAATTTGGTTTTGGTTAATGAAGTATCAATATATTTTGTTTTTTATAATGAAGAATATAATAGTTTCATATTTGTTGGCGCTTGACATTGTTTTCACAGCTATTACCCTATAAAATAATCTACATTGTTTCTGCTTTGTGTAGTTTTTTATTCTCTTTTAGATGCGTTAGTCGTCAGCACAAGAGTTCCAGCTCTTATGAAGTTTATACGCTTAATGAATCCAAATTTGGTCAGATAGTGAGAAGGGCTTTTTCAGAAATACTTGCAAATTTACGACGACTCCTTAGAGAAACGAAAGTCTACAATATTTATGGAAACAGATTTAATAACTACAAAACCTTCAGTCATTAGACACTTGTCTGTGTTTATCTGGTTAGGTTGGGTTCTTTGATCTTGTATATGAAAAGGTAAGCATTATTCTTAGACATCTGGTTATCTATATTTACCAAAATTTTGTTTGGTTTTATTATCTAAGTCTGTTTCCATTTTTGTATTTATTTTCTGTTCCCATGTGTTTGAATTTAATTTGCTTGGAAAGCAGTTTAAAGTTTCCAGTTACTGCTAGTTTTATTTTTTCTAACCTTAATATTGTCATCTCTCTCATGAAAAGTATAATATTGTGAGTGTTAAATATAACAAATTATGCGTAAATGAAAAGTTGAGATTTTAACACATTCATGTTAATCTTTGATATATATACTATATATTTAATTATAATGTGTTTTATAGTAAAATCCATGTGTGAGAATCGATTTTCCATTACAACAATAATATCTTCAATTTGTCATGATTTTAAGAAATCTCATGGCCTTGACAACCTTTTAATAGAGAAATATATATATATATCTCGTTTCCTGCAGAATGGCATGAAGCAGAATCTTGTAGGAAACATTGCTACGAGGGAATTTGTTGCACAATCTTTGATTTAAATATATAGATATATCCTGTGCTTTTTTAACATACCATCTACTAGAACTAATAAAACAAAGTATTCAAACCTAATACAAATACAAAAACATTATACTAAATATTAAATTATTTAATAAGCATAATTCTATATGTGCATTGAATTGAATATTGTATAGATTTGTTGTGAACGAATTAATTTTGTTGTGGTTATTGAAATATCAATTTATTTTGTTTTTCATAATGAAGAATATAATAGTTTCATATTTGTCGGCACTTCACATTGTTTCCACAGCTATTACCCTATAAAATAATCTACATTGTTTCTGCTTTGTGTAGCATCTTTTTTCTCTTTTAGATGCTTTAGTTGTCAGTACAAGAGTTTCAGCTCTTATGAAGTTTATATACTTAATGAATCCAAATTCGGTTAGATATTGAGAAGGGCTATTTCCGTAATAATGGTTAATAAGAAGGCTTTAGAGAAACTCTGGAGAAACGAACGTCTACAATATCTATGGAAACAGATTCAATAACTATAAAGTTCCAATCGTCCGCCACCTGTCTGTGTTTATCTGCTTAGGTTATGATCTATGATCTTGTATATTAAAAGGTAAGTATTATTCTTAGACATCTGGTTATCAATATTTAGCAAAAGTTTGTTTGGTTTTATTATCTAAGTCTGTTTCCATTTTTGTATTTATATCCTGTTCCCATGTGTTCGAATTTTATTTGCTTGGAAAGCAGTTTAAAGTTTCCAGTTACTGCTAATTTATTCTAACCTTAATATTGTCATCTTTCTCATGAAAAGTAAAATATTGTGAATGTTAAATATAACAAATTCTGCATAAATGAAAAGTTGAGATTTTAAACCATTCATGTCAATCTATGATGCATATACTATATATTTATTTATAATGTGTTTTATAGTAAAATCCATGTCTGAGAATCGATTTTTCATTACAACAATAATATCTTCAATTTGTCTTGAGTCTAAGAAATCTCATGGCCTTGACAACCTTTTAGTAAAAAAATATATCTATATATCGTTTTTTGCAGAATGGCATGAAGCAGAGTCTTGTAGGAAACATTGCTACGAGGAAATTTGTTGCACAATCTTTGATTTAAATATATAGATATATCCTGTGCTTTTTCAACATACCATCTACTAGAACTAATAAAACAAAGTTAAACAAATCTAATACAAATACAAAAACATAATACTGAATATTAAATTATTTAATAACCTTAATTTTACAAGTGCAGTGAATTGAATATTGTATAGATTTGTTGTGAACGTATTAATTTGGTTTTGGTTAATGAAGTATCAATATATTTTGTTTTTTATAATGAAGAATATAATAGTTTCATATTTGTTGGCGCTTGACATTGTTTTCACAGCTATTACCCTATAAAATAATCTACATTGTTTCTGCTTTGTGTAGTTTTTTATTCTCTTTTAGATGCGTTAGTCGTCAGCACAAGAGTTCCAGCTCTTATGAAGTTTATACGCTTAATGAATCCAAATTTGGTCAGATAGTGAGAAGGGCTTTTTCAGAAATACTTGCAAATTTATGACGAGTCTTTAGAGAAACGAAAGCCTACAATATTTATGGAAACAGATTTAATAACTACAAAACCTCCAGTCATCCTACACTTGTCTTTGTTTATCTGGTTAGGTTGGGTTCTTTGATCTTGTATATGAAAAGGTAAGCATTATTCTTAGACATCTGGTTTTATCAATATTTACCAAAATTTTGTTTGGTTTTATTATCTAAGTCTGTTTCCATTTTTGTATTTATTTTCTGTTCCCATGTGTTTGAATTTAATTTGCTTGGAAAGCAGTTTAAAGTTTCCAGTTACTGCTAGTTTTATTTTTTCTAACCTTAATATTGTCATCTATCTCATGAAAATTATAATATTGTGAGTGTTAAATATAACAAATTATGCGTAAATGAAAAGTTGAGATTTTAACACATTCATGTTAATCTTTGATATATATACACAATATCAAGAGCACAGTGGTACAATATATTACAATAAAAATATTGAAAAGAACCCCAATACCACAAAATTAATCAAAAATAACAAATAAGACAAGTTACTTAAGATTAAACCCTTATGTACATTTCGATGACCATGTCATCATCATCAGAGGGTCTTGTTACAAAACACAATCTAGCACACAAGAAGTTACAAAATAGAATGATACCAATCGTATCATTTTTTTATTTGATATATATACTATATATTTAATTATAATGTGTTTTATAGTAAAATCCATGTGTGAGAATCGATTTTCCATTACAACAATAATATCTTCAATTTGTCATGATTTTAAGAAATCTCATGGCCTTGACAACCTTTTAATAGAGAAATATATATATATATCTCGTTTCCTGCAGAATGGCATGAAGCAGAATCTTGTAGGAAACATTGCTACGAGGGAATTTGTTGCACAATCTTTGATTTAAATATATAGATATATCCTGTGCTTTTTTAACATACCATCTACTAGAACTAATAAAACAAAGTATTCAAACCTAATACAAATACAAAAACATTATACTAAATATTAAATTATTTAATAAGCATAATTCTATATGTGCATTGAATTGAATATTGTATAGATTTGTTGTGAACAAATTAATTTTGTTGTGGTTATTGAAATATCAATTTATTTTGTTTTTCATAATGAAGAATATAATAGTTTCATATTTGTTGGCACTTCACATTGTTTCCACAGCTATTACCCTATAAAATAATCTACATTGTTTCTGCTTTGTGTAGCATCTTTTTTCTCTTTTAGATGCTTTAGTTGTCAGTACAAGAGTTCCAGCTCTTATGAAGTTTATACGCTTAATGAATCCAAATTTGGTTAGATATTGAAAAGAGTTATATCTGTAATAATGCTTAGTAAGAAGGCTTTAGAGAAACTCTGGAGAAACGAACGTCTACAATATTTATGGAAACAGTTTCAATAACTATAAGTTTCCAATCGTCCGCCACCTGTCTGTGTTTATCTGGTTAGGTTGGGATCTTTGATCTTGTATATAAAAAGGTAAGCATTATTCTTAGACATCTGGTTATCAATATTTAGCAAAATTTTGTTTGGTTTTATTATCTAAGTCTGTTTTCTTTTTTGTATTTATTTCCTGTTCCCATGTGTTTGAATTTTATTTGCTTGGAAAGCAGTTTAAAGTTTCCAGTTACTGCTAATTTATTCTAACCTTAATATTGTCATCTCTCTCATGAAAATTATAATATTGTGAGTGTTAAATATAACAAATTATGCATAAATGAAAAGTTGAGATTTTTAACACATTCATGTTAATCTTTGATACATGTACTATATATTTAATTATAATGTGTTTTATAGTAAAATCCATGTGTGAGAATCGATTTTCCATTACAACAATAATATCTTCAATTTGTCTTGAGTCTAAGAAATCTCATGGCCTTGATAACCTTTTAATAGAGAAATATATATGTATATATATATCTCGTTTGCTGCAGAATAGCATGAAGCAGAATCTTGTAGGAAACATTGCTACGAGGGTATTTGTTGCACAATCTTTGATTTAAATATATAGATTGTAACATTTATAGAATGGGCTATATAATATTATTTAAGAATTGGAAGAATATATTAGAAATTACTCACACAAAATTTAAAAAGAAATTCATTAAAAGATTGGTTAGGTTAAAATTGAAACTAAATATAGGTAAAAGCCTAGATTAGTAAATAAGATATTTGAACTGTAAATACATAAAGAAATTTGTTGTATCAAATAAAATTTAAAACAAGATAATCTAATAATAATTATATTCAAACAAAATTGTAAATATTAGTAACATAGGGCATAAGTAATTACTTGAAGGAGAAAGTGAAATACGATTGTAAATAATGAGATTAGAAAGGTTATGTTTCTATGAATTCGGCTCAAAACACACACAATTCAAAATATTACAAGAGTAAAACACAAAGACACTTCACACACTAATAATAATAATTAAATAAACACTGGAAGGGTTGTTAAGGAAGGAAAATCGAAACAGTAAGTTTCAACTAAAGTTTAACCAAATTAAAACGCCATTGTAAACAATCGCGTTATTGCATCAGCTGTAAAAACAAATATAAGTCGGTCAGGTGCAGTTTGACTCTAGTGGGAAGGAACGGAACTTCGTTAAATTAGAGCATATGATTTCTTTTTTTAAGAAGGAGGCCGCCATATTTGTAACATTTTAAAAGAAAAAACAAAGTTTTAGTTTAGTTAGAGCATTCTGGCGTGGTGACGCCGAGGAAGCAGACCTGCCCTGTGCAGTCAAAATTCAATTTGAAAGGAATTCGTCAAAATTATACAGTTTTGTGAGGAAAATTGGCCAGATTAAACAGGAATAAGAAAATTAAAAGATATAGTACAGTGAAAATATAATTTGAAAGAACTAAAACGAATTTAAGTGTGTAAAAAAGTGAAATTTAAAGACAACGGAATTCTACGTGTGAGCAAGCAGCCATTCGCCGTTATTTGATAAGTTAAGTACCTAGCGCTATATAATAAAATAAACTTTAGTGGACTCTTAGGATAATAGGGAAGTTTAAAATTGTACATTAGAATATCTTGTGATTAATAGAAATAAGATCATAATCCAGTTCAAATAGTTTCGCCTTTTTGCTCATTCCAAATTATAGTTTTTCCATCAGGAAAATATTTATTAAAACAAATTTCAAAATTTAATATTGTGTTTCAAAATTTATTTAATTAACAAAAGAAGTAAAAATATAGCCCATACTATAAACCCCGAGATTGTAAGAGATCGTAAAATTAGCCAAGGGTATTAAAATTGTGTAACTATAAAATCAAAAGAAATAAGAGTTAAACCGAGTTTGTTAAAACTTGTTAAGTTGTAAATTTTTGTTTTGTGTATTGTTTTAAATGTTGAAATAAGAAATGTTTAATAAAGAATTATGAATTGTTCCTGAGTAGTTTTTTTTTTGTTTTGTTTTAAATAGAAATTTGATATCATCAATAAAATAAATATTTAATAAAGAAAAAAAATAATTGTAAAGCGTTTTATAAATATTTTAACCCATTCGCTTACAATTTTTTTTACACCGACTGAGCCATAAAAAACTAATTTTTTAGACAATTTTTAAAGGTTTTTGTTGATTACTTTTTTTAGTTCATATTTATGTTTCTTATGGAACCTATTGTTATTTTTTTATTCACAAATACATTTACTTTCAAAATATATACTAATATTTATAATATCTTTTCTTTTATAATTTAATAATATGTAAACAACTAAAATGTTTCAACGAAAAATATCAAACTTTATTTTTTTTATTTCAATTATCCTAAAGTAAAAGCATAAATTACCTTTGGAAATACTCCAAAATATTCTTCAGGGTGCAAAGAATATGTTTCAATTTCACAAGAGTTAAGAAAAGTTAACTTTTGTGTTGTATACTTTGAAACATTCTGGTAGGTGAAATGTGACGAGGCACAGTCCACACTCCCACCGACTGGTTCTTTGGCCTTTTAGTGGGCTTAGGTGGTTTGGAACATGGAATTTTTTCTTTAGGCCTACCCCTTCTTGGTTTACCCCTATCTCTAGTACTAACTCTAATAGGCCTAGGACAAGGATCAAGAAAACTAGGGGCATCATCCTCCTCACTAGCAGTAGGAGACAGAGGGGCAATTATTCCATCAAGGTAGATTTGATCGAGTAGCTCAATTAGATTGGAATTCTGTGAGCTTTCATCATCTGAATTAGATGGTAATACAGGCCTATCTTGGACATTTATATCAGAAATTACATTATTTACATCTAGTGGAGTCCTAGGCCTAACATAACTACAAGAGGGCTGCTCAAGTTGCAACTTATCACTTATTGCAGAACAAGGCAGATTACATTTTTCATGATGTGGTGAACCTGTTATATTACAGTCTATTATGACTTTTTTTATTCATTACTTACATCTACATCTATTTAAGATTCAATGTCCAACTGACTTATTTCATTATCACTCTCAAATGTTTCCTCAAACAAATCACTGTCCCATTCTCCAATAATTCTTTCAATTTCACAATCTTTCAACTCCTTCTCACTTTCATCAACAAATAAAATAATAAATCCACTCATTTTTAACTTGAAAAGAACACAAATAACAAATTAAATACAATTTGGTTAGGTTATAAACATAACCCACACAACTACAACGTAAACACAACATCACAGACAATGTCAGCTGATCGGTCGCCAGATAAAACGTAAATATTGAAAGAACGGACAGTCCAAAGAAGATAAAAATACTACCATTGGAAAGCCCAAAGCCTGTAGAATAAGATGCATATGCGATCTATTGGATTTACTGAGAACTAACTCGACACAAATGAGTTATATTGGAGGACGGCGATTCACCGTCGCTTCACAGAATGGCACACTTGGTCGCGACGGCGGATCGCCGTCATTGTAAGCGAATGGGTTAACATTTGGCGCCCAACGTGGGGCACGATTATTAGAAAAATAATAATAAAGAATTAATTATTCATTTAAATATTTAATAGTAAAACCCCGTTGTATAGCGTCTTTAGGAAAAATCTTTATAATTGGCGCAACAACGTGGGAGCTCGATAAAATAAGAGATAAAATTTATTTAGAGAGATTTTGAAATAAAATTAATTTAGAACTTTTTATATGAAAAACATTTGAACTGGAAATAGATTTAGAAAAATTTTTGTAAAATTAAACACTGAGTTGAATAGTCAAGGCTAGGTTCTTTTGTAAAATAAGTTTACTAATAGCTTAAATATGTCTGATGAAAGGGAATCGTATAATTTGCGGGGAGAAAAAGCTAAAAAAACAGAAAAAGGGGAACAATTAGAAAAGGGTAGGCGGAAAAGGGTGATAGAAACAGAAGGGGCTGCTCAGGGGAGATTTGTTAGTTTTCAGGAGGGGATCGAAAACAGGGAGGAAAATATTATAGGCGAGCTGGTAGTTGTAGGGGAACAGGAAAAAGGGACAAGTTTGGAAGTGCAAGAAATAGAATTGGAAGGCACAGATATGCCAATAGGAGACATTGAGGTAGAAGAAGCTAGGGGACTACCACCTATGCAGACCCAACAAAAAAAACGGGGAAATAATGAGAATGAAGATTTAAGGGAGATGATGAGAACTCTCATGGAAATGAGTGAAAAAAGGAGTGAGAAAATAAAAGAGGAGATGAAGGATATAGAGAGGATCTATATAGAAAATTAGATATAAATAATGAAAAAATAAATAGACAATTAGATATAATGGACGAAATAAAAAAAGAATTAAATGAAAATAGAGACGAAATAAGAGAGATGAAGGAGGATCTAAAAGTAATAAAAGATGAAATTAGGGAGGACAATAGGAAAATGATAGAGGATATGAGGCGACAGTGGAGGACAGAGAATAATACTGTAGTAGAGGATGTGAGAAGAGACTTAGAGGAGAAAGATAGAGGATTAGAGGAGGAGATTAAGGAAAATTTTGAGGAAACAAAAGAAATAATAGCTGATGAAATAGAAATTAATAAGAAAGAGACAGAGAAGGTAGAAAATGTAATAAAGAAAAACACAGAAGAGTTAGGAGAGTTGAAGTTAAAGGTGATAGGAGAAAGAGAGATAACAGATGAGCGTTTTAGGAAAGTCGAAGATGTAAGGGAGAAAATATTAGGAGAGCAGGGAAGGTTAGAAGATAGAAATAAACTAGGAAAATTAGAAATATGGCAAATAAAAGATTTAACAATTCAAACCGCAACTAATAAGGAGATTGAAAAGATTAATAAAATGAAAATGGTAATAGGAGAAATAGGAGGAGTTAAATATCCGTCTCAAAGCTTAGTGGTACAAATCTTATTGAGAAAATTTATCAGAGGTGAGGATATGTTAATGAATGTGGAGGCACAACTCGAGTGTGGAAAATGGGAGATGGAATTTAAATATGAGAATAACAGAGAAAATAGAAACTATGAAGCAGATGAAAGATACAATGGAGATGTAAACGGTGTTAAAGCAAGGACAGGCGTGGGGACAAGAAAAGAGCAGGGTGCCCACAGTCAATCGGAAAACTAAGACAATAAGAAACCCAGGAATAGAAATTAAATAGAGGAAACAAGTTTACAGGCATTAATAGACACAGGCAATAATATGACATGTATCCAGGAGAACTGGATATTGGAAAATAAAAATAAAATAGGAAGGGAGATATTAAATATAGGTAAAGGAAGCAATATGAGTAAACTCTAGGTGACTATGTGTATAAGAAAACGTTAGCAGGAGATAAGTTTTAAGGGATGGTAACTATATCTACGATAATTTATTGGAAACGTCGTTGAATAATGAATAAAGATAAATATGAATCTATGTTAATAAATATTGAAGCATCGTTGTAATAAATAAAATATGGTAATTGTGTATTTAAACTTCGTCGTATTGTAATGGAGAATCTGCGTTGATAAATAATGGAACTTCGTCGTATATATTATAAAAGAAATATGAATCTATGATAATAAATATTAAAGCATCGTTGTAATAAAAATATGGAAATTGTGTATTTAAACTTCGTCGTATTGTAAGGGTGAATCTGCGTTGATATATATAAGTATTAAAACAAAAATTATATTCATTGATATAGGGACAGTGTAATCGAAGGAGCTCTAGATATGATCAAATAGAGGATATGAGATTGCGACCTTTAAAAATATTAGATGTTAAACTTCATACAAAATAAACTGAAATGATATAAGAAAATAATTGAACTGGATGTGAGATTGGAAGGGGAGATAAAATACTAACTTAGAACTGAGAGTTAGATGAAGCTGAAAGCAAAATAAATATGAGATAAATAATAAACAAGGAATAAACAGAAATAAGGGAAAAAGAAATGTTATAACCAATTTGACCAAATATAGACATACTATGACTCGGATAAGCTGGGATTTAAAGACACGGTATCAGAGAATATATGTTAAATAAATATTGAATCAGACTTATGATTGGAAGGATTCCAATTATAATAAATGTAAAAAAAAAAAATATATATATATAATTATGGAAGGAATTGTAAATACCCGAACATGATTTATTGTTACTATATGTTAGAATTGTTAAAGAATTGTTGATTGAATGTTAGTTATAAGTATATTGTATTGTTAGAAGATAAGTTAAGTAATATGTAGCTTGAAGTGTTCAGCTCAGTATTTGATTGTTAAAGAATTAAGATAAAATTGTGTCGTAGGAATTAAGTATAAATGGACAGATGAATGTATAAATGACTTTTAAATGGACAGTTATAAAAGTAGTAAAGACAATGGACGGTAAGTTAGCCAAAGTGTTGAGGTACTTACTCAATAAAAAATGTGTTCAATTAGTTATTAAATAAAATGTACAATTAGGAAATAAATGTTAATTTGAATTTAATTTAAAAAAAAAATATGTATATTTAAACAAGCTTGTAAAATGTAAAGAATGTGTAATGTAGATAGTAGGAATATTTTTTTATTTAAATTAAATTAGGGGACATTGTAACATTTATAGAATGGGCTATATAATATTATTTAAGAATTGGAAGAATATATTAGAAATAACTCACACAAAATTTAAAAAGAAATTCATTAAAAGATTGGTTAGGTTAAAATTGAAACTAAATATAGGTAAAAGCCTAGATTAGTAAATAAGATATTTGAACTGTAAATACATAAAGAAATTTGTTGTATCAAATAAAATTTAAAACAAGATAATCTAATAATAATTATATTCAAACAAAATTGTAAATATTAGTAACATAGGGCATAAGTAATTACTTGAAGGAGAAAGTGAAATACGATTGTAAATAATGAGATTAGAAAGGTTATGTTTCTATGAATTCGGCTCAAAACACACACAATTCAAAATATTACAAGAGTAAAACACAATGACACTTCACACACTAATAATAATAATTAAATAAACACTGGAAGGGTTGTTAAGGAAGGAAAATCGAAACAGTAAGTTTCAACTAAAGTTTAACCAAATTAAAACGCCATTGTAAACAATCGCGTTATTGCATCAGCTGTAAAAACAAATATAAGTCGGTCAGGTGCAGTTTGACTCTAGTGGGAAGGAACGGAACTTCGTTAAATTAGAGCATATGATTTCTTTTTTTAAGAAGGAGGCCGCCATATTTGTAACATTTTAAAAGAAAAAACAAAGTTTTAGTTTAGTTAGAGCATTCTGGCGTGGTGACGCCGAGGAAGCAGACCTGCCCTGTGCAGTCAAAATTCAATTTGAAAGGAATTCGTCAAAATTATACAGTTTTGTGAGGAAAATTGGCCAGATTAAACAGGAATAAGAAAATTAAAAGATATAGTACAGTGAAAATATAATTTGAAAGAACTAAAACGAATTTAAGTGTGTAAAAAAGTGAAATTTAAAGACAACGGAATTCTACGTGTGAGCAAGCAGCCATTCGCCGTTATTTGATAAGTTAAGTACCTAGCGCTATATAAAAAAATAAACTTTAGTGGACTCTTAGGATAATAGGGAAGTTTAAAATTGTACATTAGAATATCTTGTGATTAATAGAAATAAGATCATAATCCAGTTCAAATAGTTTCACCTTTTTGCTCATTCCAAATTATAGTTTTTCCATCAGGAAAATATTTATTAAAACAAATTTCAAAATTTAATATTGTGTTTCAAAATTTATTTAATTAACAAAAGAAGTAAAAATATAGCCCATACTATAAACCCCGAGATTGTAAGAGATCGTAAAATTAGCCAAGGGTATTAAAATTGTGTAACTATAAAATCAAAAGAAATAAGAGTTAAACCGAGTTTGTTAAAACTTGTTAAGTTGTAAATTTTTGTTTTGTGTATTGTTTTAAATGTTGAAATAAGAAATGTTTAATAAAGAATTATGAATTGTTCCTGAGTAGTTTTTTTTTGTTTTGTTTTAAATAGAATTTTGATATCATCAATAAAATAAATATTTAATAAAGAAAAAAAATAATTGTAAAGCGTTTTATAAATATTTTAACAAGATATATCCTGTGCTTTTTCAACATACCATCTACTAGAACTAATAAAACAAAGTATTCAAACCTAATACAAATACAAAAACATAATATTAAATATTAAATTATTTAATAAGCATAATTATATATGTGCATTGAATTGAATATTGTATAGATTTGTTGTGAACGAATTAATTTTGTTGTGGTTATTGAAATATCAATTTATTTTGTTTTTCATAATGAAGAATATAATAGTTTCATATTTGTTGGCACTTCACATTGTTTCCACAGCTATTACCCTATAAAATAATCTACATTGTTTCTGCTTTGTGTAGCATCTTTTTTCTCTTTTAGATGCTTTAGTTGTCAGCACAAGAGTTCCAGCTCTTATGAAGTTTATACGCTTAATGAATCCAAATTTGGTTAGATATTGAAAAGAGTTATATCTGTAATAATGCTTAGTAAGAAGGCTTTAGAGAAACTCTGGAGAAACGAACGTCTACAATATTTATGGAAACAGATTCAATAACTATAAATTTCCAATCGTCCGCCACCTGTCTGTGTTTATCTGGTTAGGTTGGGATCTTTGATCTTGTATATAAAAAGGTAAGCATTATTCTTAGACATCTGGTTATCAATATTTAGCAAAATTTTGTTTGGTTTTATTATCTATGTCTGTTTTCTGTTTTGTATTTATTTCCTGTTCCCATGTGTTTGAATTTAATTTGCTTGGAATGCAGTTTAAAGTTTCCAGTTACTGCTAATTTTATTTTTTCTAACCTTAATATTGTCATCTCTCTCATAAAAAGTATAATATTGTGAATGTTAAATATAACAAATTATGAGTAAATGAAAAGTTGAGATTTTAACACATTCATGTTAATCTATGATATATATACTATATATTTAATTATAATGTGTTTTATAGTAAAATCCATGTGTGAGAATCGATTTTCCATTACAACAATAATATCTTCAATTTGTCTTGAGTCTAAGAAATCTCATGGCCTTGACAACCTTTTAATAGAGAAATATATATATATCTCGTTTCCTGCAGAAAGGCATGAAGCAGAATCTTGTAGGAAACATTGCTACGAGGGAATTTGTTGCACAATCTTTGATTTAAATATATAGATATATCCTGTGCTTTTTCAACATACCATCTACTAGAACTAATAAAACAAAGTATTCAAACCTAATACAAATACAAAAACATAATACTAAATATTAAATTATTTAATAAGCATAATTCTATATGTGCATTGAATTGAATATTGTATAGATTTGTTGTGAACGAATTAATTTTGTTGTGGTTAATGAAATATCAATTTATTTTGTTTTTCATAATGAAGAATATAATAGTTTCATATTTGTTGGCACTTCACATTGTTTCCACAGCTATTACCCTATAAAATAATCTACATTGTTTCTGCTTTGTGTAGCATCTTTTTTCTCTTTTAGATGCTTTAGTTGTCAGCACAAGAGTTCCAGCTCTTATGAAGTTTATACGCTTAATGAATCCAAATTCGGTTAGATATTGAAAAGGGTTATCTCGGTAATAATGCTTAATAAGAAGGCTTTAGAGAAACTCTGGAGAAACGAACGTCTACAATATTTATGGAAACAGATTCAATAACTATAAATTTCCAATCGTCCGCCACCTGTCTGTGTTTATCTGGTTAGGTTGGGATCTTTGATCTTGTATATAAAAAGGTAAGCATTATTCTTAGACATCTGGTTATCAATATTTAGCAAAATTTTGTTTGGTTTTATTATCTAAGTCTGTTTTCTTTTTTGTATTTATTTCCTGTTCCCATGTGTTCAAATTTTATTTGCTTGGAAAGCAGTTTAAAATTTCCAGTTACTGCTAATTTATTCTAACCTTAATATTGTCATCACTCTCATAAAAAGTATAATATTGTGAATGTTAAATATAACAAATTACTTACTTACTAGCCAACGCCCACCCTTGGCTGCTGGGCCATTTGGTGGCGCGCTGACCAGTACAATCGAGAGAGACGTCCCTCATTGTCCTCTTTGTCTGGCTGGACGTAGCCCAAGGAAGTGCATGTGAGGAGGTGATCCGCATCCATGGTTCCGTTTCCACACAACATGCAATCCGGCGATTGGAGTACATGAATCCTGTGGAGGTGTGCCGCCAGGTAGTCGTGGCCAGTAGCCAGGCGGAACAGTGCTGCACCAGTGCGGCGGGGAAGGCTACGGTTTATTGGTCCTTCGGTGACGAGTGTAGCCCAGCTTTTGTTTTGAGAGGCCCTGATTAGGTTTTCTCTCGTGCTGCGATTTAAAGCTGAGTTTATCTGTATTTTGACTGATTGAAAAGAGGTTGAGATAAGTGGCTGCGGTAAAGCAGCTCCCTGTTTAGCGAGAGTGTCGGCTTTCTCGTTTCCTTCTATATTGACATGACTTGGCACCCACTGAATGTGAATTTGCCAACCCTTCTCCTGAAGGGAGTCTAGTTGCTTTCTACAGGACAATGTTCGGTGGCATTCCACTTGTCTGTTGCTAGTGACACCCTGTATTGCTGCCATAGAGTCCACAAGAAATACAGCCTTATAGGTCCCTTTGATTTTTGAAAGTTCAATGGATGCTGCCAAGATAGCTTCAACCTCCCCATCATAATTGCTCTGGCTACTGCCAACTGCCACAGCCCCTTCGAATAATCGGCTGTGGAACCCAGCTCCTGTTCCACCGCTTGCCGATGATCCATCTGTGTAGATGTGCAGCCAGTCATCTGGCGGGAAGTTAGAATTAATAGTTTCAAGGGCTGCTGCCCTCAGCTCTGAGGGATTTGATTGACTTTTTGAGGCATTATGGTTTTGCAGTTTCAGACTAGCTGGTGGTAGGTTGTTAAAAGTCAAATGTTGAACCGGTTTAGCTGGTACTCCCGGCTGAATATTGTATTTATTCAGGAGATCGTTGTACGTTGATAGTGATGTTTTTTGGGTTTTTAGCCTTTCGGTCGCATGCCTGTAATATGTCCAGCGATGACTGTATGTCCTCTTGTACCGCTCCCAAAAATTGAGTGTTAGTTTGTTTCTTCTAGCCAGCATAGGTTCGATTTGGGTTTGGGCCTCCATTGCAGCAACAGGGGTAGATTTTGGGGCCCCTGTTATAACTCGAAGGGCAATGTTCTGGGTGATCTCTAATTTGTGCGAATTTGCATTTGATGCTGTAATAGTTGCCTCAGCTCCATATTCGAGGATCGGCCTGACATAACTCTTATAAGCTGCAATAAGGACATCCTGATTTGCACCCCAAGTAGTGGCCGTAAGTCGTTTTAATATTTTTGATCTCTTTATAGCTCTCTGGGCACAGTATTCTATATGCGGTTTCCAGGTTAGTTTTCGGTCTATTGAGACTCCCAAGTATTTAGAGATGTTGTGTTCTTCAAGAACGTTATCCTTGTATTTTAAGATTAAATGTTGGCGTTTGGTGGACAGAGAGAAGAGCTGGAATGTAGTCTTTGAGTGATTTACTGCCATAGCATTTTCATTTGCCCATTGTTCAAGCTTTGATAGGGCAGCGTTAAGAGTATTTTCCAGAGACTTGATGTTGCTACTGGTAGCCCACATAATTAAATCATCGGCATATAGCAGGGCTTCCACCCCCGGAACACTCTTTACAGCCTCAAGGATGTCGTTGATCATCAGATTAAAAAGACCACAACTCAGGACCGCTCCCTGTGGTAAGCCCTGCCGCTGAAGACGATACTTGGACGTAGCACCCGCAAAGCGTGTTCTGATTAGTCTCTGAGAAAGAAAGGACCTAATCCATGCAAACAGATTGCCAGTTACTCCACTCTGTGATAGTTTATGTATTAGCATTTGTCTCCATACTGTGTCGAATGCATTTTTCAGGTCCACCAGGACCGCCAAAGAAGACATTCTACGATTGTAACCATCCTTTATGCATTGGGAGAAATAAACAACATGGTCCATTGTGCTGCGCTTTGTCCTAAATCCCGCTTGTGCATCGTCAATGACATTATGTAATTCGAAGAATTTGTGCAGGCGGGTTGCAACCATCCTTTCTGCTACTTTGCATGCGGCGCTAGTAAGTGTAATTGGTCGATAACTACTTGTGTCGCTAGCGGGTTTACCCTTTTTCAGGATTGGAATTATCTCACCTTTCCTCCACTGCTGTGGAATGTGTTTGCTCCATGTCAGGTTTATTATTTTGAGGAGCGCCTCTTTAGCAGTGCCTCCCAGGTTCTTCAGCATTTCAGAGAAAATCTGGTCTATCCCTGCAGCTTTATTTATTTTAGTATTATGAAGCGCTTGTTCTAGCTCTGAGATCGTAAATTTTCTCATGCAAATATCAAGGTCAGCGGCAGTAGTGCAACCAGGTAGCGGTTTCTTCAGCAGGAATCTAAATGCAGCTCTTGGTCTGAGGACTCTGCTGATATTTGCATAGTGTTTGCAGAAAAGGTTGGCGATGTCTTCGGGTTCACAATACATTCTGTCACCAGTCCTGAAGGGTTCCTGTTCTGTTGGAGCGGAATCATTTTCTAGTCGAGAGATGAAACGATGTGCCTTTATTCCATCTCTACGAAAGTCCATTGTGCTCAGAAAGCTACGAAAGGCAGATCTCTTTGACTGTTTTATTTCCCTCTGAAGCACAGCCTGGGACTTCCTGAGTGAGACACAGTCAGCAAGGCTACCAGTTCTTTCTGCTTTTTTCCTTGCTACATTGCGTGCTTGTTTTAGTGAGCCAAGTTTGGTGCTCCAGAAGGGGCGGAAAGTTTTCACCTGCCCTCTTGGTATGCATTTGTGGGCACATTTGAGGATGGTCCTGTTGAAGGCTTCCACAGCAAGTTCGGGCGTTTGGTGACTTAGTTGGTCTGAAAGTCCTTCATTTGTGATTTTTCTATACTGGTTCCAATCCGCCTTCCTAAAATTCCATCTTGGGGCCCGTTGTGGTATATAGCAGAGTTTCCCAGTATCAATTTTTACGTAAATAGCTCGATGTCCACATCCCGCTGCATCCTCTAGGAGTTTGACTTGCGTTTTAAGTACCATGTTAGGACTAACAAGCACTAAGTCAGGGCGAGTGCTCTGCCCAGCGTAAGAAAGAAATGTAGGGGGAGTTTGTTTTACTTCAAGCAGGCCTTCATCGATCATATCTTCTATTTTTCGTCCAGATGGAGTTGTTGCGCTATAACCCCATCTAGTTGAGGGGCTATTGAAGTCACCTACAAGGATAGTGTTTGGTTGGAGAGTGTCTTCTATTTTTGCTGTCGACAATATGTTTCCAGGGGGGTTGTACAAGTTAACAATGTTGTAACTCTTTCCATTTTTCCAGATCCGCAGCAGCACCACTTCAGCCTTGTCACTGGCCTGCATTTCGTTCAATATCTCAAATTTGGCTCGGAGTGCACTTCTAACCCCAATCAAAATGCCTGAAGCCACTTGTCTTGATCGTGGTAGAGTATATCTTGTATAATTTAGAATTTTGTAGAATTCAGCGAATTCAGTCGCAGCTCCCACTTCTACTATAAAAAATGCGTCCACGTCGAGTTTTATGACGTTTCGTTTGAATTGTAAGAATTTTGTATCATTAAGACCTCCTGCGTTCCAATATAATATTCGGAGGCTCATGTCAAGGCCCTGAGAAGGGCCGTTTGCAGACAATGATGTCATTTGGTTAAGGTTCTCTAGTATCTGGTCAGCGAGCTTAAAGGCGAACCTTGTGTTGATCGTTCAGTCGAGAGCAGGGGGCACCACGTGCAGGCGATCAACTTCACCCCCAAATATAACAAATTATGCATAAATGAAAGTTGAGATTTTAACACATTCATGTTAATCTATGATATATATACTATGTATTTAATTATAATGTGTTTTATAGTAAAATCCATGTGTGAGAATCGATTTTCCATTACAACAATAATATCTTCAATTTGTCTTGAGTCTAAGAAATCTCATGGCCTTGACAACCTTTTAATAGAGAAATATATATGTATATATATATCTCGTTTGCTGCAGAATGGCATGAAGCAGAATCTTGTAGGAAACATTGCTACAAGGGTATTTGTTGCACAATCTTTGATTTAAATATATAGATATATCCTGTGCTTTTTCAACATACCATCTACTAGAACTAATAAAACAAAGTATTCAAACCTAATACAAATACAAAAACATAATACTAAATATTAAATTATTTAATAAGCATAATTCTATATGTGCATTGAATTGAATATTGTATAGATTTGTTGTGAACCAATTAATTTTGTTGTGGTTAATGAAATATCAATTTATTTTGTTTTTCATAATGAAGAATATAATAGTTTCATATTTGTTGGCACTTCACATTGTTTCCACAGCTATTACCCTATAAAATAATCTACATTGTTTCTGCTTTGTGTAGCATCTTTTTTCTCTTTTAGATGCTTTAGTTGTCAGCACAAGAGTTCCAGCTCTTATGAAGTTTATACGCTTAATGAATCCAAATTTGGTTAGATATTGAAAAGAGTTATCTCTGTAATAATGCTTAGTAAGAAGGCTTTAGAGAAACTCTGGAGAAACGAACGTCTACAATATTTATGGAAACAGATTCAATAACTATAAATTTCCAATCGTCCGCCACCTGTCTGTGTTTATCTGGTTAGGTTGGGATCTTTGATCTTGTATATAAAAAGGTAAGCATTATTCTTAGACATCTGGTTATCAATATTTAGCAAAATTTTGTTTGGTTTTATTATCTAAGTCTGTTTTCTGTTTTGTATTTATTTCCTGTTCCCATGTGTTTGAATTTAATTTGTTTGGAATGCAGTTTAAAGTTTCCAGTTACTGCTAATTTTATTTTTTCTAACCTTAATATTGTCATCTCTCTCATAAAAAGTATAATATTGTGAGTGTTAAATATAACAAATTATGCGTAAATGAAAAGTTGAGATTTTAACACATTCATGTTAATCTATGATATATATACTATATATTTAATTATAATGTGTTTTATAGTAAAATCCATGTCTGAGAATCGATTTTTCATTACAACAATAATATCTTCAATTTGTCATGATTTTAAGAAATCTCATGGCCTTGACAACCTTTTAATAGAGAAATATATATATATATATCTCGTTTCCTGCAGAATGGCATGAAGCAGAATCTTGTAGGAAACATTGCTACGAGGGAATTTGTTGCACAATCTTTGATTTAAATATATAGATATATCCTGTGCTTTTTCAACATACCATCTACTAGAACTAATAAAACAAAGTATTCAAACCTAATACAAATACAAAAACATAATACTAAATATTAAATTATTTAATAAGCATAATTCTATATGTGCATTGAATTGAATATTGTATAGATTTGTTGTGAACGAATTAATTTTGTTGTGGTTATTGAAATATCAATTTATTTTGTTTTTCATAATGAAGAATATAATAGTTTCATATTTGTTGGCACTTCACATTGTTTCCACAGCTATTACCCTATAAAATAATCTACATTGTTTCTGCTTTGTGTAGCATCTTTTTTCTCTTTTAGATGCTTTAGTTGTCAGCACAAGAGTTCCAGCTCTTATGAAGTTTATACGCTTAATGAATCCAAATTTGGTTAGATATTGAAAAGAGTTATATCTGTAATAATGCTTAGTAAGAAGGCTTTAGAGAAACTCTGGAGAAACGAACGTCTACAATATTTATGGAAACAGATTCAATAACTATAAATTTCCAATCGTCCGCCACCTGTCTGTGTTTATCTGGTTAGGTTGGGATCTTTGATCTTGTATATAAAAAGGTAAGCATTATTCTTAGACATCTGGTTATCAATATTTAGCAAAATTTTGTTTGGTTTTATTATCTAAGTCCGTTTTCTTTTTTGTATTTATTTCCTGTTCCCATGTGTTTGAATTTAATTTGCTTGGAATGCAGTTTAAAGTTTCCAGTTACTGCTAATTTTATTTTTTCTAACCTTAATATTGTCATCTCTCTCATGAAAAGTATAATATTGTGAGTGTTAAATATAACAAATTATGCGTAAATGAAAAGTTGAGATTTTAACACATTCATGTTAATCTATGATATATATACTATATATTTAATTATAATGTGTTTTATAGTAAAATCCATGTGTGAGAATCGATTTTCCATTACAACAATAATATCTTCAATTTGTCATGATTTTAAGAAATCTCATGGCCTTGACAACCTTTTAATAGAGAAATATATATATATATATATATATATATATATATCTCGTTTCCTGCAGAATGGCATGAAGCAGAATCTTGTAGGAAACATTGCTACGAGGGAATTTGTTGCACAATCTTTGATTTAAATATATAGATATATCCTGTGCTTTTTCAACATCCCATCTACTAGAACTAATAAAACAAAGTATTCAAACCTAATACAAATACAAAAACATAATAGTAAATATTAAATTATTTAATAAGCATAATTCTATATGTGCATTGAATTGAATATTGTATAGATTTGTTGTGAACGAATTAATTTTGTTGTGGTTATTGAAATATCAATTTATTTTGTTTTTCATAATGAAGAATATAATAGTTTCATATTTGTTGGCACTTCACATTGTTTCCACAGCTATTACCCTATAAAATAATCTACATTGTTTCTGCTTTGTGTAGCATCTTTTTTCTCTTTTAGATGCTTTAGTTGTCAGCACAAGAGTTCCAGCTCTTATGAAGTTTATACGCTTAATGAATCCAAATTTGGTTAGATATTGAAAAGAGTTATATCTGTAATAATGCTTAGTAAGAAGGCTTTAGAGAAACTCTGGAGAAACGAACGTCTACAATATTTATGGAAACAGATTCAATAACTATAAATTTCCAATCGTCCGCCACCTGTCTGTGTTTATCTGGTTAGGTTGGGATCTTTGATCTTGTATATAAAAAGGTAAGCATTATTCTTAGGCATCTGGTTATCAATATTTAGCAAAATTTTGTTTGGTTTTATTATCTAAGTCTGTTTTCTGTTTTGTATTTATTTCCTGTTCCCATGTGTTTGAATTTAATTTGTTTGGAATGCAGTTTAAAGTTTCCAGTTACTGCTAATTTTATTTTTTCTAACCTTAATATTGTCATCTCTCTCATAAAAAGTATAATATTGTGAGTGTTAAATATAACAAATTATGCGTAAATGAAAAGTTGAGATTTTAACACATTCATGTTAATCTATGATATATATACTATATATTTAATTATAATGTGTTTTATAGTAAAATCCATGTCTGAGAATCGATTTTTCATTACAACAATAATATCTTCAATTTGTCATGATTTTAAGAAATCTCATGGCCTTGACAACCTTTTAATAGAGAAATATATATATATATATCTCGTTTCCTGCAGAATGGCATGAAGCAGAATCTTGTAGGAAACATTGCTACGAGGGAATTTGTTGCACAATCTTTGATTTAAATATATAGATATATCCTGTGCTTTTTCAACATACCATCTACTAGAACTAATAAAACAAAGTATTCAAACCTAATACAAATACAAAAACATAATACTAAATATTAAATTATTTAATAAGCATAATTCTATATGTGCATTGAATTGAATATTGTATAGATTTGTTGTGAACGAATTAATTTTGTTGTGGTTATTGAAATATCAATTTATTTTGTTTTTCATAATGAAGAATATAATAGTTTCATATTTGTTGGCACTTCACATTGTTTCCACAGCTATTACCCTATAAAATAATCTACATTGTTTCTGCTTTGTGTAGCATCTTTTTTCTCTTTTAGATGCTTTAGTTGTCAGCACAAGAGTTCCAGCTCTTATGAAGTTTATACGCTTAATGAATCCAAATTTGGTTAGATATTGAAAAGAGTTATATCTGTAATAATGCTTAGTAAGAAGGCTTTAGAGAAACTCTGGAGAAACGAACGTCTACAATATTTATGGAAACAGATTCAATAACTATAAATTTCCAATCGTCCGCCACCTGTCTGTGTTTATCTGGTTAGGTTGGGATCTTTGATCTTGTATATAAAAAGGTAAGCATTATTCTTAGACATCTTTTTATCAATATTTAGCAAAATTTTGTTTGGTTTTATTATCTAAGTCTGTTTTCTTTTTTGTATTTATTTCCTGTTCCCATGTGTTTGAATTTAATTTGCTTGGAATGCAGTTTAAAGTTTCCAGTTACTGCTAATTTTATTTTTTCTAACCTTAATATTGTCATCTCTCTCATGAAAAGTATAATATTGTGAGTGTTAAATATAACAAATTATGCGTAAATGAAAAGTTGAGATTTTAACACATTCATGTTAATCTATGATATATATACTATATATTTAATTATAATGTGTTTTATAGTAAAATCCATGTGTGAGAATCGATTTTTCATTACAACAATAATATCTTCAATTTGTCATGATTTTAAGAAATCTCATGGCCTTGACAACCTTTTAATAGAGAAATATATATATATATATATCTCGTTTCCTGCAGAATGGCATGAAGCAGAATCTTGTAGGAAACATTGCTACGAGGGAATTTGTTGCACAATCTTTGATTTAAATATATAGATATATCCTGTGCTTTTTCAACATACCATCTACTAGAACTAATAAAACAAAGTATTCAAACCTAATACAAATACAAAAACATTATATTAAATATTAAATTATTTAATAACCATAATTCTATATGTGCATTGAATTGAATATTGTATAGATTTGTTGTGAACAAATTAATTTTGTTGTGGTTATTGAAATATCAATTTATTTTGTTTTTCATAATGAAGAATATAATAGTTTCATATTTGTTGGCACTTCACATTGTTTCCACAGCTATTACCCTATAAAATAATCTACATTGTTTCTGCTTTGTGTAGCATCTTTTTTCTCTTTTAGATGCTTTAGTTGTCAGCACAAGAGTTCCAGCTCTTATGAAGTTTATACGCTTAATGAATCCAAATTCGGTTAGATATTGAAAAGGGTTATCTCGGTAATAATGCTTAATAAGAAGGCTTTAGAGAAACTCTGGAGAAACGAACGTCTACAATATTTATGGAAACAGATTCAATAACTATAAATTTCCAATCGTCCGCCACCTGTCTGTGTTTATCGGGTTAGGTTGGGATCTTTGATCTTGTATATAAAAAGGTATGCATTATTCTTAGACATCTGGTTATCAATATTTAGCAAAATTTTGTTTGGTTTTATTATCTAAATCTGTATTCTTTTTTGTATTTATTTCCTGTTCCCATGTGTTCAAATTTTATTTGCTTGGAAAGCAGTTTAAAATTTCCATTTACTTGTAACACACTTTAGACGGTGTTACATATTAAAGTAGCAAATTTCAGAAAACAAACGAGAATAGATTCAAAATTGTAATAATGTATAACTATGTAAAAAAAATTGTTATGTATGATAAATATTTTTAAAGAGATCTCTGGCTGATAGTGACATCTAGCGAGAAAAACTTAAAACAAGTGATCAAGCTAGGGATGCGCCCCGGCTGATGCGCGATAGGTAGGAAGGTTGCTCGCGACTAATTTTTCTCTCTCATTTGGCCAGGATGTAACAGGGAACGGACGTCCCCAAATAGCAAGAAAATTTATTTAGTTTCTTTTTATTTTAATTAATGTAAAGTATTATTTTCTTTTAATCATGGCATAGAACACGGCATACGATACCAGGTACAAGATGGGTCGCAGACTTTTGAGGGCTTTTCCCGATGCTTTTCCACAAAGATGATGCCAGGCTTTACCGAGATTTTCTACGAGGAGGAAGCGAAGTTGCGACAAGTTAACACAGCTAAGTGGGCGATTTAAGACTTTTAAAACTTAATTTCAAAATTTAAAATGTTTCGCAGCAGAATTCTAAATAATGAACATTGAACTTTTTAATTAATAAGCATAATTACAATTACGCATCTTTTGGTGCCAATATGTTCACATTAAATTATTAAATTTAATTATACAAAAAAGGCAAGTAAACTCGAATACATGTTCATTTTCAGCCATTGATTAATTAATTAATTGAAGGATTGCTATCCTTAAAAATTTATAAGTAAAATTAAAAATGTTCCATAATCCGTAACTGAGTGTTAAAAAAAATTTATGTGTCATGATTTTAATTTATTTTATCTGTCTATCTTAAAATAAAGATTATAATTTGCTTTAATTGAATTTAAAAGAGTCATTATTTTACCAGCGCACAATTCCTTGCATTTCAGATTAACAAGCCTTAAGAATTAATTCAATAATGTTCTGCTAATTTTAATGATTTAACTTGGTAATTTAAAATATTTTAATGTAACGGAGTTATAGCTTCTATTGCGTTACAGACAGACGTTTGGTTACGCCTGAACTGTAAGCCAGAAGTGAATATTAAATGTTTTAAGAGTTATAACTAAATAAAGTCCAATTTGTTTAATTATAAACCGTTACACAAAATGCGCAACTCTGCTTTAAAAATTTGAAATGTAAATTTGTGTGTTGGCAGAAAGAAAATTTAAAAATGGTTGAAAATAACCGAATTCATTAAATATATTCAAAAGGTAAATTTAACAGTGTAAGTTTGTAAAATTTGTAAAATGTATAAATTGAAAGTAAAAGGATGTAGCAGGTAGCTTGTGTAAGCAGTTTGGCAAAGATAGGGGAGAAATCCAGTTATAACCAGTTTTTACTTGTAGTGTAGTCAAGGTCAGAGACTCTTATTGTTCAAAATATTCGTCAGGTCTGTGCGTAGTAAGTTTTAGATTTTTAAAAGTTTGTGCATAGCCTAATGCAGGATGTCTAGTTTATCAAGGATGTTTACACAAGTTTGGAATGTTTGTGCCTGAAGCACAATGTTTACATAAAGTGTATCGAGTTTGCTTTGCTTTGCTATGCCATCAACATTCCGTTTGTTTTCTGAACCTCTGGAGTAAATCAATTTATCAGACGATAAAAGAGGTTATCAAACTTGTATGAATTGTAGAATCAAAATGATTTAATGTTAAAATAATTTGAAAGTAAATGTAATACTGTCTGATAAACAATTTAACAAAAGTAATAGTACTGATGAATTATAATAATAAAAGGAAATTTTTGTAAATGGATTTAAAACAATGTTTAATAAAATTAAATATATGTATGAGTTGTGTAAGGTTTACAAGCAAATTTATAACTTCAAAAATAGTTAAAATTAAGAAAAGTTATTGTTGGAAGAAATTTAAAGCCTTTTTTTTTCATTTTTAAAAAGGGTAATTGATTAACAAGGAAGTGGTAAGTGCCTTGATATGCAATTTTAGAAACTCATGACGACACTTGCATATTGTGTGTCAAAGGGCCCAAATGGCATGCAATCTTACTTATACACGAGATAGACTCCGACAAAATCTCAAAATACATAATACTACACGAAGAGACTAAAACACTTGACCAAAAATTGCATGTGAAAGTACAATCCTAATTTCTGTTTGATTTAATTCTTATTTTATTAATGCAAGAGCTTAAACGAATTTTAATACCAAATTGTCATAGTAATGTTTGAAAGAAAATTTAAGAATGATGAATGGAATAAAGTCCTTTTTGAGTCAACAACTGGCTGTATGGTTTTTAAATCAAAGTATGGGATTTGATTTAAGAAAAAAGTATTTGGATTCAAAGTGTGGGATTTGAAATCCAATGGTTTTAAGATGTACGAGTATTGTAGGAATAACAGAGAGAGGTTATTAGGCAATGGTACATTCTTAGTGGTAAATAGAGAGAGAGAATTTTTGAAAATATATATATAGCGTCGTTTAAATGTGGTAATTTGTGGCTCACAGGGAGTAAGCAGTTTTGCAGATCCCAGGTAGTGGACTGTGATAAATACAGCTAGTAGATTAGGTTTGTTGACACAAAAAGAGACAATTTTGAAGAAAATTTAATTAATAAATGAATTGAAGAATTTTAATAAGAAGTAATTTGAAGAAAAATTTAATTGTGAGTAAAAATGTATAAGAGATATAGTAATGAGTTTAAAAAAAAAAAATTTGAAGAGATGTAAATATGTAATCATAAAGTTTGAGAAATGAAAAGTTTATAAAGAAGTTAAAATTTCAAGCAACTGATAAGTGTATGTAATTATTTTAAAACTTAATCATGTAAATTAAAGGATTAATAAATAATGTAACAGGTTATGAGATTTAAATTGAAATTAAAAGACACATTTTTTTTTTAACAAAGTAAATTAAAGATAAAAGTAATTAAACAATTATAGAACATTATGTAATGGTATAAAGAGTATGTGTCAATATAAAATCTTTTATGAATATAAAAGGAAGATAGAATATAGGTTTATTTAAAAATTTTATTATTTTTTTTGTTTGGAAAGGATTAAATGCAAGAATTAATATTGTTTATGTTATGCTTCAAGTCGAGTTAAGTTTGTTCTAATAATAGAATCAAATAGGTTTATGATATGTTTTCCCAAAGAAAATAATTTGATTGTCAACTTAAGAGTTGTTCGTAAATCGTTACATTTAATAAAAATAATTAAAGGGGAATGTGAAAACACACAATTTTTTTTTCAAGAGGGGGGAAAAATATGTAACACACTTTAGACGGTGTTACATATTAAAGTAGCAAATTTCAGAAAACAAACGAGAATAGATTCAAAATTGTAATAATGTATAACTATGTAAAAAAAATTGTTATGTATGATAAATATTTTTAATGAGATCTCTGGCTGATAGTGACATCTAGCGAGAAAAACTTAAAACAAGTGATCAAGCTAGGGATGCGCCCCGGCTGATGCGCGATAGGTAGGAAGGTTGCTCGCGACTAATTTTTCTCTCTCATTTGGCCAGGATGTAACAGGGAACGGACGTCCCCAAATAGCAAGAAAATTTATTTAGTTTCTTTTTATTTTAATTAATGTAAAGTATTATTTTCTTTTAATCATGGCATAGAACACGGCATACGATACCAGGTACAAGATGGGTCGCAGACTTTTGAGGGCTTTTCCCGATGCTTTTCCACAAAGATGATGCCAGGCTTTACCGAGATTTTCTACGAGGAGGAAGCGAAGTTGCGACAAGTTAACACAGCTAAGTGGGCGATTTAAGACTTTTAAAACTTAATTTCAAAATTTAAAATGTTTCGCAGCAGAATTCTAAATAATGAACATTGAACTTTTTAATTAATAAGCATAATTACAATTACGCATCTTTTGGTGCCAATATGTTCACATTAAATTATTAAATTTAATTATACAAAAAAGGCAAGTAAACTCGAATACATGTTCATTTTCAGCCATTGATTAATTAATTAATTGAAGGATTGCTATCCTTAAAAATTTATAAGTAAAATTAAAAATGTTCCATAATCCGTAACTGAGTGTTAAAAAAAATTTATGTGTCATGATTTTAATTTATTTTATCTGTCTATCTTAAAATAAAGATTATAATTTGCTTTAATTGAATTTAAAAGAGTCATTATTTTACCAGCGCACAATTCCTTGCATTTCAGATTAACAAGCCTTAAGAATTAATTCAATAATGTTCTGCTAATTTTAATGATTTAACTTGGTAATTTAAAATATTTTAATGTAACGGAGTTATAGCTTCTATTGCGTTACAGACAGACGTTTGGTTACGCCTGAACTGTAAGCCAGAAGTGAATATTAAATGTTTTAAGAGTTATAACTAAATAAAGTCCAATTTGTTTAATTATAAACCGTTACATACTGCTAATTTATTCTAACCTTAATATTGTCATCTCTCTCATAAAAAGTATAATATTGTGAATGTTAAATATAACAAATTATGCATAAATGAAAGTTGAGATTTTAACACATTCATGTTAATCTTTCATATATATACTATATATTTAATTATAATGTGTTTTATAGTAAAATCCATGTGTGAGAATCGATTTTCCATTACAACAATAATATCTTCAATTTGTCTTGAGTCTAAGAAATCTCATGGCCTTGACAACCTTTTAATAGGGAAATATATATATATCTCGTTTCCTGCAGAATGGCATGAAGCAGAATCTTGTAGGAAACATTGCTACGAGGGTATTTGTTGCACAATCTTTGATTTAAATATATAGATATATCCTGTGCTTTTTCAACATACCATCTACTAGAACTAATAAAACAAAGTATTCAAACCTAATACAAATACAAAAACATAATACTAAATATTAAATTATTTAATAAGCATAATTCTATATGTGCATTGAATTGAATATTGTATAGATTTGTTGTGAACGAATTAATTTTGTTGTGGTTAATGAAATATCAATTTATTTTGTTTTTCATAATGAAGAATATAATAGTTTCATATTTGTTGGCACTTCCCATTGTTTCCACAGCTATTACCCTATAAAATAATCTACATTGTTTCTGCTTTGTGTAGCATCTTTTTTCTCTTTTAGATGCTTTAGTTGTCAGCACAAGAGTTCCAGCTCTTATGAAGTTTATACGCTTAATGAATCCAAATTTGGTTAGATATTGAAAAGAGTTATCTCTGTAATAATGCTTAGTAAGAAGGCTTTAGAGAAACTCTGGAGAAACGAACGTCTACAATATTTATGGAAACAGATTCAATAACTATAAATTTCCAATCGTCCGCCACCTGTCTGTGTTTATCTGGTTAGGTTGGGATCTTTGATCTTGTATATAAAAAGGTAAGCATTATTCTTAGACATCTGGTTATCAATATTTAGCAAAATTTTGTTTGGTTTTATTATCTAAGTCTGTTTTCTTTTTTGTATTTATTTCCTGTTCCCATGTGTTTGAATTTAATTTGCTTGGAAAGCAGTTTAAAGTTTCCAGTTACTGCTAATTTTATTTTTTCTAACCTTAATATTGTCATCTCTCTCATGAAAAGTATAATATTGTGAGTGTTAAATATAACAAATTATGCGTAAATGAAAAGTTGAGATTTTAACACATTCATGTTAATCTATGATATATATACTATATATTTAATTATAATGTGTTTTATAGTAAAATCCATGTCTGAGAATCGATTTTTCATTACAACAATAATATCTTCAATTTGTCATGATTTTAAGAAATCTCATGGCCTTGACAACCTTTTAATAGAGAAATATATATATATATATCTCGTTTCCTGCAGAATGGCATGAAGCAGAATCTTGTAGGAAACATTGCTACGAGGGAATTTGTTGCACAATCTTTGATTTAAATATATAGATATATCCTGTGCTTTTTCAACATACCATCTACTAGAACTAATAAAACAAAGTATTCAAACCTAATACAAATACAAAAACATTATATTAAATATTAAATTATTTAATAACCATAATTCTATATGTGCATTGAATTGAATATTGTATAGATTTGTTGTGAACAAATTAATTTTGTTGTGGTTATTGAAATATCAATTTATTTTGTTTTTCATAATGAAGAATATAATAGTTTCATATTTGTTGGCACTTCACATTGTTTCCACAGCTATTACCCTATAAAATAATCTACATTGTTTCTGCTTTGTGTAGCATCTTTTTTCTCTTTTAGATGCTTTAGTTGTCAGCACAAGAGTTCCAGCTCTTATGAAGTTTATACGCTTAATGAATCCAAATTCGGTTAGATATTGAAAAGGGTTATCTCGGTAATAATGCTTAATAAGAAGGCTTTAGAGAAACTCTGGAGAAACGAACGTCTACAATATTTATGGAAACAGATTCAATAACTATAAATTTCCAATCGTCCGCCACCTGTCTGTGTTTATCGGGTTAGGTTGGGATCTTTGATCTTGTATATAAAAAGGTATGCATTATTCTTAGACATCTGGTTATCAATATTTAGCAAAATTTTGTTTGGTTTTATTATCTAAATCTGTATTCTTTTTTGTATTTATTTCCTGTTCCCATGTGTTCAAATTTTATTTGCTTGGAAAGCAGTTTAAAATTTCCATTTACTTGTAACACACTTTAGACGGTGTTACATATTAAAGTAGCAAATTTCAGAAAACAAACGAGAATAGATTCAAAATTGTAATAATGTATAACTATGTAAAAAAAATTGTTATGTATGATAAATATTTTTAAAGAGATCTCTGGCTGATAGTGACATCTAGCGAGAAAAACTTAAAACAAGTGATCAAGCTAGGGATGCGCCCCGGCTGATGCGCGATAGGTAGGAAGGTTGCTCGCGACTAATTTTTCTCTCTCATTTGGCCAGGATGTAACAGGGAACGGACGTCCCCAAATAGCAAGAAAATTTATTTAGTTTCTTTTTATTTTAATTAATGTAAAGTATTATTTTCTTTTAATCATGGCATAGAACACGGCATACGATACCAGGTACAAGATGGGTCGCAGACTTTTGAGGGCTTTTCCCGATGCTTTTCCACAAAGATGATGCCAGGCTTTACCGAGATTTTCTACGAGGAGGAAGCGAAGTTGCGACAAGTTAACACAGCTAAGTGGGCGATTTAAGACTTTTAAAACTTAATTTCAAAATTTAAAATGTTTCGCAGCAGAATTCTAAATAATGAACATTGAACTTTTTAATTAATAAGCATAATTACAATTACGCATCTTTTGGTGCCAATATGTTCACATTAAATTATTAAATTTAATTATACAAAAAAGGCAAGTAAACTCGAATACATGTTCATTTTCAGCCATTGATTAATTAATTAATTGAAGGATTGCTATCCTTAAAAATTTATAAGTAAAATTAAAAATGTTCCATAATCCGTAACTGAGTGTTAAAAAAAATTTATGTGTCATGATTTTAATTTATTTTATCTGTCTATCTTAAAATAAAGATTATAATTTGCTTTAATTGAATTTAAAAGAGTCATTATTTTACCAGCGCACAATTCCTTGCATTTCAGATTAACAAGCCTTAAGAATTAATTCAATAATGTTCTGCTAATTTTAATGATTTAACTTGGTAATTTAAAATATTTTAATGTAACGGAGTTATAGCTTCTATTGCGTTACAGACAGACGTTTGGTTACGCCTGAACTGTAAGCCAGAAGTGAATATTAAATGTTTTAAGAGTTATAACTAAATAAAGTCCAATTTGTTTAATTATAAACCGTTACACAAAATGCGCAACTCTGCTTTAAAAATTTGAAATGTAAATTTGTGTGTTGGCAGAAAGAAAATTTAAAAATGGTTGAAAATAACCGAATTCATTAAATATATTCAAAAGGTAAATTTAACAGTGTAAGTTTGTAAAATTTGTAAAATGTATAAATTGAAAGTAAAAGGATGTAGCAGGTAGCTTGTGTAAGCAGTTTGGCAAAGATAGGGGAGAAATCCAGTTATAACCAGTTTTTACTTGTAGTGTAGTCAAGGTCAGAGACTCTTATTGTTCAAAATATTCGTCAGGTCTGTGCGTAGTAAGTTTTAGATTTTTAAAAGTTTGTGCATAGCCTAATGCAGGATGTCTAGTTTATCAAGGATGTTTACACAAGTTTGGAATGTTTGTGCCTGAAGCACAATGTTTACATAAAGTGTATCGAGTTTGCTTTGCTTTGCTATGCCATCAACATTCCGTTTGTTTTCTGAACCTCTGGAGTAAATCAATTTATCAGACGATAAAAGAGGTTATCAAACTTGTATGAATTGTAGAATCAAAATGATTTAATGTTAAAATAATTTGAAAGTAAATGTAATACTGTCTGATAAACAATTTAACAAAAGTAATAGTACTGATGAATTATAATAATAAAAGGAAATTTTTGTAAATGGATTTAAAACAATGTTTAATAAAATTAAATATATGTATGAGTTGTGTAAGGTTTACAAGCAAATTTATAACTTCAAAAATAGTTAAAATTAAGAAAAGTTATTGTTGGAAGAAATTTAAAGCCTTTTTTTTTCATTTTTAAAAAGGGTAATTGATTAACAAGGAAGTGGTAAGTGCCTTGATATGCAATTTTAGAAACTCATGACGACACTTGCATATTGTGTGTCAAAGGGCCCAAATGGCATGCAATCTTACTTATACACGAGATAGACTCCGACAAAATCTCAAAATACATAATACTACACGAAGAGACTAAAACACTTGACCAAAAATTGCATGTGAAAGTACAATCCTAATTTCTGTTTGATTTAATTCTTATTTTATTAATGCAAGAGCTTAAACGAATTTTAATACCAAATTGTCATAGTAATGTTTGAAAGAAAATTTAAGAATGATGAATGGAATAAAGTCCTTTTTGAGTCAACAACTGGCTGTATGGTTTTTAAATCAAAGTATGGGATTTGATTTAAGAAAAAAGTATTTGGATTCAAAGTGTGGGATTTGAAATCCAATGGTTTTAAGATGTACGAGTATTGTAGGAATAACAGAGAGAGGTTATTAGGCAATGGTACATTCTTAGTGGTAAATAAAGAGAGAGAAAATTTTTGAAAATATATATATAGCGTCGTTTAAATGTGGTAATTTGTGGCTCACAGGGAGTAAGCAGTTTTGCAGATCCCAGGTAGTGGACTGTGATAAATACAGCTAGTAGATTAGGTTTGTTGACACAAAAAGAGACAATTTTGAAGAAAATTTAATTAATAAATGAATTGAAGAATTTTAATAAGAAGTAATTTGAAGAAAAATTTAATTGTGAGTAAAAATGTATAAGAGATATAGTAATGAGTTTAAAAAAAAAAAAATTTGAAGAGATGTAAATATGTAATCATAAAGTTTGAGAAATGAAAAGTTTATAAAGAAGTTAAAATTTCAAGCAACTGATAAGTGTATGTAATTATTTTAAAACTTAATCATGTAAATTAAAGGATTAATAAATAATGTAACAGGTTATGAGATTTAAATTGAAATTAAAAGACACATTTTTTTTTTAACAAAGTAAATTAAAGATAAAAGTAATTAAACAATTATAGAACATTATGTAATGGTATAAAGAGTATGTGTCAATATAAAATCTTTTATGAATATAAAAGGAAGATAGAATATAGGTTTATTTAAAAATTTTATTATTTTTTTTGTTTGGAAAGGATTAAATGCAAGAATTAATATTGTTTATGTTATGCTTCAAGTCGAGTTAAGTTTGTTCTAATAATAGAATCAAATAGGTTTATGATATGTTTTCCCAAAGAAAATAATTTGATTGTCAACTTAAGAGTTGTTCGTAAATCGTTACATTTAATAAAAATAATTAAAGGGGAATGTGAAAACACACAATTTTTTTTTCAAGAGGGGGGAAAAATATGTAACACACTTTAGACGGTGTTACATATTAAAGTAGCAAATTTCAGAAAACAAACGAGAATAGATTCAAAATTGTAATAATGTATAACTATGTAAAAAAAATTGTTATGTATGATAAATATTTTTAATGAGATCTCTGGCTGATAGTGACATCTAGCGAGAAAAACTTAAAACAAGTGATCAAGCTAGGGATGCGCCCCGGCTGATGCGCGATAGGTAGGAAGGTTGCTCGCGACTAATTTTTCTCTCTCATTTGGCCAGGATGTAACAGGGAACGGACGTCCCCAAATAGCAAGAAAATTTATTTAGTTTCTTTTTATTTTAATTAATGTAAAGTATTATTTTCTTTTAATCATGGCATAGAACACGGCATACGATACCAGGTACAAGATGGGTCGCAGACTTTTGAGGGCTTTTCCCGATGCTTTTCCACAAAGATGATGCCAGGCTTTACCGAGATTTTCTACGAGGAGGAAGCGAAGTTGCGACAAGTTAACACAGCTAAGTGGGCGATTTAAGACTTTTAAAACTTAATTTCAAAATTTAAAATGTTTCGCAGCAGAATTCTAAATAATGAACATTGAACTTTTTAATTAATAAGCATAATTACAATTACGCATCTTTTGGTGCCAATATGTTCACATTAAATTATTAAATTTAATTATACAAAAAAGGCAAGTAAACTCGAATACATGTTCATTTTCAGCCATTGATTAATTAATTAATTGAAGGATTGCTATCCTTAAAAATTTATAAGTAAAATTAAAAATGTTCCATAATCCGTAACTGAGTGTTAAAAAAAATTTATGTGTCATGATTTTAATTTATTTTATCTGTCTATCTTAAAATAAAGATTATAATTTGCTTTAATTGAATTTAAAAGAGTCATTATTTTACCAGCGCACAATTCCTTGCATTTCAGATTAACAAGCCTTAAGAATTAATTCAATAATGTTCTGCTAATTTTAATGATTTAACTTGGTAATTTAAAATATTTTAATGTAACGGAGTTATAGCTTCTATTGCGTTACAGACAGACGTTTGGTTACGCCTGAACTGTAAGCCAGAAGTGAATATTAAATGTTTTAAGAGTTATAACTAAATAAAGTCCAATTTGTTTAATTATAAACCGTTACATACTGCTAATTTATTCTAACCTTAATATTGTCATCTCTCTCATAAAAAGTATAATATTGTGAATGTTAAATATAACAAATTATGCATAAATGAAAGTTGAGATTTTAACACATTCATGTTAATCTTTCATATATATACTATATATTTAATTATAATGTGTTTTATAGTAAAATCCATGTGTGAGAATCGATTTTCCATTACAACAATAATATCTTCAATTTGTCTTGAGTCTAAGAAATCTCATGGCCTTGACAACCTTTTAATAGGGAAATATATATATATCTCGTTTCCTGCAGAATGGCATGAAGCAGAATCTTGTAGGAAACATTGCTACGAGGGTATTTGTTGCACAATCTTTGATTTAAATATATAGATATATCCTGTGCTTTTTCAACATACCATCTACTAGAACTAATAAAACAAAGTATTCAAACCTAATACAAATACAAAAACATAATACTAAATATTAAATTATTTAATAAGCATAATTCTATATGTGCATTGAATTGAATATTGTATAGATTTGTTGTGAACGAATTAATTTTGTTGTGGTTAATGAAATATCAATTTATTTTGTTTTTCATAATGAAGAATATAATAGTTTCATATTTGTTGGCACTTCCCATTGTTTCCACAGCTATTACCCTATAAAATAATCTACATTGTTTCTGCTTTGTGTAGCATCTTTTTTCTCTTTTAGATGCTTTAGTTGTCAGCACAAGAGTTCCAGCTCTTATGAAGTTTATACGCTTAATGAATCCAAATTTGGTTAGATATTGAAAAGAGTTATCTCTGTAATAATGCTTAGTAAGAAGGCTTTAGAGAAACTCTGGAGAAACGAACGTCTACAATATTTATGGAAACAGATTCAATAACTATAAATTTCCAATCGTCCGCCACCTGTCTGTGTTTATCTGGTTAGGTTGGGATCTTTGATCTTGTATATAAAAAGGTAAGCATTATTCTTAGACATCTGGTTATCAATATTTAGCAAAATTTTGTTTGGTTTTATTATCTAAGTCTGTTTTCTTTTTTGTATTTATTTCCTGTTCCCATGTGTTTGAATTTAATTTGCTTGGAAAGCAGTTTAAAGTTTCCAGTTACTGCTAATTTTATTTTTTCTAACCTTAATATTGTCATCTCTCTCATGAAAAGTATAATATTGTGAGTGTTAAATATAACAAATTATGCGTAAATGAAAAGTTGAGATTTTAACACATTCATGTTAATCTATGATATATATACTATATATTTAATTATAATGTGTTTTATAGTAAAATCCATGTCTGAGAATCGATTTTTCATTACAACAATAATATCTTCAATTTGTCATGATTTTAAGAAATCTCATGGCCTTGACAACCTTTTAATAGAGAAATATATATATATCTCGTTTCCTGCAGAATGGCATGAAGCAGAATCTTGTAGGAAACATTGCTACGAGGGAATTTGTTGCACAATCTTTGATTTAAATATATAGATATATCCTGTGCTTTTTCAACATACCATCTACTAGAACTAATAAAACAAAGTATTCAAACCTAATACAAATACAAAAACATAATACTAAATATTAAATTATTTAATAAGCATAATTCTATATGTGCATTGAATTGAATATTGTATAGATTTGTTGTGAACGAATTAATTTTGTTGTGGTTATTGAAATATCAATTTATTTTGTTTTTCCTAATGAAGAATATAATAGTTTCATATTTGTTGGCACTTCACATTGTTTCCACAGCTATTACCCTATAAAATAATCTACATTGTTTCTGCTTTGTGTAGCATCTTTTTTCTCTTTTAGATGCTTTAGTTGTCAGCACAAGAGTTCCAGCTCTTATGAAGTTTATACGCTTAATGAATCCAAATTTGGTTAGATATTGAAAAGAGTTATATCTGTAATAATGCTTAGTAAGAAGGCTTTAGAGAAACTCTGGAGAAACGAACGTCTACAATATTTATGGAAACAGATTCAATAACTATAAATTTCCAATCGTCCGCCACCTGTCTGTGTTTATCTGGTTAGGTTGGGATCTTTGATCTTGTATATAAAAAGGTAAGCATTATTCTTAGGCATCTGGTTATCAATATTTAGCAAAATTTTGTTTGGTTTTATTATCTAAGTCTGTCTTCTGTTTTGTATTTATTTCCTGTTCCCATGTGTTTGAATTTAATTTGCTTGGAATGCAGTTTAAAGTTTCCAGTTACTGCTAATTTTATTTTTTCTAACCTTAATATTGTCATCTCTCTCATAAAAAGTATAATATTGTGAATGTTAAATATAACAAATTATGCGTAAATGAATAGTTGAGATTTTAACACGTTCATGTTAATCTATGATATATATACTATATATTTAATTATAATGTGTTTTATAGTAAAATGCATGTGTGAGAATCGATTTTTCATTACAACAATAATATCTTCAATTTGTCATGATTTTAAGAAATCTCATGGCCTTGACAACCTTTTAATAGAGAAATATATATATATATATATATATATATATATATATATATATATATATATATATATATATATCTCGTTTCCTGCAGAATGGCATGAAGCAGAATCTTGTAGGAAACATTGCTACGAGGGAATTTGTTGCACAATCTTTGATTTAAATATATAGATATATCCTGTGCATTTTCAACATACCATCTACTAGAACTAATAAAACAAAGTATTCAAACCTAATACAAATACAAAAACATTATATTATATATTAAATTATTTAATAAGCATAATTCTGTATGTGCAATGAATTGAATATTTTATAGATTTGTTGTGAACGAATTAATTTTGTTGTGGTTATTGAAATATCAATTTATTTTGTTTTTCATAATGAAGAATATAATAGTTTCATATTTGTTGGCACTTCACATTGTTTCCACAGCTATTACCCTATAAAATAATCTACATTGTTTCTGCTTTGTGTAGCATCTTTTTTCTCTTTTTGATGCTTTAGTTTTCAGCACAAGAGTTCCAGCTCTTATGAAGTTTATACGCTTAATGAATCCAAATTCGGTTAGATATTGAAAAGAGTTATCTCTGTAATAATGATTAGTAAGAAGGCTTTAGAGAAACTCTTCAGAAACGAACGTCTACAATATTTATGGAAACAGTTTCAATAACTATAAGTTTCCAATCGTCCGCCACCTGTCTGTGTTTATCTGGTTAGGTTGGGATCTTTGATCTTGTATATAAAAAGGTAAGCATTATTCTTAGACATCTGGTTATCAATATTTAGCAAAATTTTGTTTGGTTTTATTATCTAAGTCTGTTTTCTTTTTTGTATTTATTTCCTGTTCCCATGTGTTTGAATTTAATTTGCTTGGAATGCAGTTTAAAGTTTCCAGTTACTGCTAATTTTATTTTTTCTAACCTTAATATTGTCATCTCTCTCATAAAAAGTATAATATTGTGAATGTTAAATATAACAAATTATGCGTAAATGAAAAGTTGAGATTTTAACACATTCATGTTAATCTATGATATATATACTATATATTTAATTATAATGTGTTTTATAGTAAAATCCATGTGTGAGAATCGATTTTTCATTACAACAATAATATCTTCAATTTGTCATGATTTTAAGAAATCTTATGGCCTTGACAACCTTTTAAAAGAGAAATATATATATATATATATATATATATATATATATATATCTCGTTTCCTGCAGAATGGCATGAAGCAGAATCTTGTAGGAAACATTGCTACGAGGGAATTTGTTGCACAATCTTTGATTTAAATATATAGATATATCCTGTGCTTTTTCAACATACCATCTACTAGAACTAATAAAACAAAGTATTCAAACCTAATACAAATACAAAAACATTATATTAGATATTAAATTATTTAATAAGCATAATTCTGTATGTGCAATGAATTGAATATTTTATAGATTTGTTGTGAACGAATTAATTTTGTTGTGGTTATTGAAATATCAATTTATTTTGTTTTTCATAATGAAGAATATAATAGTTTCATATTTGTTGGCACTTCACATTGTTTCCACAGCTATTACCCTATAAAATAATCTACATTGTTTCTGCTTTGTGTAGCATCTTTTTTCTCTTTTTGATGCTTTAGTTGTCAGCACAAGAGTTCCAGCTCTTATGAAGTTTATACGCTTAATGAATCCAAATTCGGTTAGATATTGAAAAGAGTTATCTCTGTAATAATGCTTAGTAAGAAGGCTTTAGAGAAACTCTGGAGAAACGAACGTCTACAATATTTATGGAAACAGTTTCAATAACTATAAGTTTCCAATCGTCCGCCACCTGTCTGTGTTTATCTGGTTAGGTTGGGATCTTTGATCTTGTATATAAAGAGGTAAGCATTATTCTTAGACATCTGGTTATCAATATTTAGCAAAATTTTGTTTGGTTTTATTATCTAAGTCTGTTTTCTTTTTTGTATTTATTTCCTGTTCCCATGTGTTTGAATTTTATTTGCTTGGAAAGCAGTTTAAAGTTTCCAGTTACTGCTAATTTATTCTAACCTTAATATTGTCATCTCTCTCATGAAAAGTATAATATTGTGATTGTTAAATATAACAAATTATGCATAAATGAAAAGTTGAGATTTTAACACATTCATGTTAATCTTTCATATATATACTATATATTTAATTATAATGTGTTTTATAGTAAAATCCATGTGTGAGAATCGATTTTCCATTACAACAATAATATCTTCAATTTGTCTTGAGTCTAAGAAATCTCATGGCCTTGACAACCTTTTAATAGAGAAATATATATATATCTCGTTTCCTGCAGAAAGGCATGAAGCAGAATCTTGTAGGAAACATTGCTACGAGGGAATTTGTTACACAATCTTTGATTTAAATATATAGATATATCCTGTGCTTTTTCAACATACCATCTACTAGAACTAATAAAACAAAGTATTCAAACCTAATACAAATACAAAAACATAATACTAAATATTAAATTATTTAATAAGAATAATTCTATATGTGCATTGAATTGAATATTGTATAGATTTGTTGTGAACGAATTAATTTTGTTGTGGTTATTGAAATATCAATTTATTTTGTTTTTCATAATGAAGAATATAATAGTTTCATATTTGTTGGTACTTCACATTGTTTCCACAGCTATTACCCTATAAAATAATCTACATTGTTTCTGCTTTGTGTAGCATCTTTTTTCTCTTTTTGATGCTTTAGTTGTCAGCACAAGAGTTCCAGCTCTTATGAAGTTTATACGCTTAATGAATCCAAATTCGGTTAGATATTGAAAAGAGTTATCTCTGTAATAATGCTTAGTAAGAAGGCTTTAGAGAAACTCTGGAGAAACGAACGTCTACAATATTTATGGAAACAGTTTCAATAACTATAAGTTTCCAATCGTCCGCCACCTGTCTGTGTTTATCTGGTTAGGTTGGGATCTTTGATCTTGTATATAAAGAGGTAAGCATTATTCTTAGACATCTGGTTATCAATATTTAGCAAAATTTTGTTTGGTTTTATTATCTAAGTCTGTTTTCTTTTTTGTATTTATTTCCTGTTCCCATGTGTTTGAATTTTATTTGCTTGGAAAGCAGTTTAAAGTTTCCAGTTACTGCTAATTTATTCTAACCTTAATATTGTCATCTCTCTCATGAAAAGTATAATATTGTGATTGTTAAATATAACAAATTATGCATAAATGAAAAGTTGAGATTTTAACACATTCATGTTAATCTTTCATATATATACTATATATTTAATTATAATGTGTTTTATAGTAAAATCCATGTGTGAGAATCGATTTTCCATTACAACAATAATATCTTCAATTTGTCTTGAGTCTAAGAAATCTCATGGCCTTGACAACCTTTTAATAGGGAAATATATATATATCTCGTTTCCTGCAGAATGGCATGAAGCAGAATCTTGTAGGAAACATTGCTACGAGGGTATTTGTTGCACAATCTTTGATTTAAATATATAGATATATCCTGTGCTTTTTCAACATACCATCTACTAGAACTAATAAAACAAAGTATTCAAACCTAATACAAATACAAAAACATAATACTAAATATTAAATTATTTAATAAGCATAATTCTATATGTGCATTGAATTGAATATTGTATAGATTTGTTGTGAACGAATTAATTTTGTTGTGGTTAATGAAATATCAATTTATTTTGTTTTTCATAATGAAGAATATAATAGTTTCATATTTGTTGGCACTTCCCATTGTTTCCACAGCTATTACCCTATAAAATAATCTACATTGTTTCTGCTTTGTGTAGCATCTTTTTTCTCTTTTAGATGCTTTAGTTGTCAGCACAAGAGTTCCAGCTCTTATGAAGTTTATACGCTTAATGAATCCAAATTTGGTTAGATATTGAAAAGAGTTATCTCTGTAATAATGCTTAGTAAGAAGGCTTTAGAGAAACTCTGGAGAAACGAACGTCTACAATATTTATGGAAACAGATTCAATAACTATAAATTTCCAATCGTCCGCCACCTGTCTGTGTTTATCTGGTTAGGTTGGGATCTTTGATCTTGTATATAAAAAGGTAAGCATTATTCTTAGACATCTGGTTATCAATATTTAGCAAAATTTTGTTTGGTTTTATTATCTAAGTCTGTTTTCTTTTTTGTATTTATTTCCTGTTCCCATGTGTTTGAATTTAATTTGCTTGGAAAGCAGTTTAAAGTTTCCAGTTACTGCTAATTTTATTTTTTCTAACCTTAATATTGTCATCTCTCTCATGAAAAGTATAATATTGTGAGTGTTAAATATAACAAATTATGCGTAAATGAAAAGTTGAGATTTTAACACATTCATGTTAATCTATGATATATATACTATATATTTAATTATAATGTGTTTTATAGTAAAATCCATGTCTGAGAATCGATTTTTCATTACAACAATAATATCTTCAATTTGTCATGATTTTAAGAAATCTCATGGCCTTGACAACCTTTTAATAGAGAAATATATATATATCTCGTTTCCTGCAGAATGGCATGAAGCAGAATCTTGTAGGAAACATTGCTACGAGGGAATTTGTTGCACAATCTTTGATTTAAATATATAGATATATCCTGTGCTTTTTCAACATACCATCTACTAGAACTAATAAAACAAAGTATTCAAACCTAATACAAATACAAAAACATAATACTAAATATTAAATTATTTAATAAGCATAATTCTATATGTGCATTGAATTGAATATTGTATAGATTTGTTGTGAACGAATTAATTTTGTTGTGGTTATTGAAATATCAATTTATTTTGTTTTTCCTAATGAAGAATATAATAGTTTCATATTTGTTGGCACTTCACATTGTTTCCACAGCTATTACCCTATAAAATAATCTACATTGTTTCTGCTTTGTGTAGCATCTTTTTTCTCTTTTAGATGCTTTAGTTGTCAGCACAAGAGTTCCAGCTCTTATGAAGTTTATACGCTTAATGAATCCAAATTTGGTTAGATATTGAAAAGAGTTATATCTGTAATAATGCTTAGTAAGAAGGCTTTAGAGAAACTCTGGAGAAACGAACGTCTACAATATTTATGGAAACAGATTCAATAACTATAAATTTCCAATCGTCCGCCACCTGTCTGTGTTTATCTGGTTAGGTTGGGATCTTTGATCTTGTATATAAAAAGGTAAGCATTATTCTTAGGCATCTGGTTATCAATATTTAGCAAAATTTTGTTTGGTTTTATTATCTAAGTCTGTCTTCTGTTTTGTATTTATTTCCTGTTCCCATGTGTTTGAATTTAATTTGCTTGGAATGCAGTTTAAAGTTTCCAGTTACTGCTAATTTTATTTTTTCTAACCTTAATATTGTCATCTCTCTCATAAAAAGTATAATATTGTGAATGTTAAATATAACAAATTATGCGTAAATGAATAGTTGAGATTTTAACACGTTCATGTTAATCTATGATATATATACTATATATTTAATTATAATGTGTTTTATAGTAAAATGCATGTGTGAGAATCGATTTTTCATTACAACAATAATATCTTCAATTTGTCATGATTTTAAGAAATCTCATGGCCTTGACAACCTTTTAATAGAGAAATATATATATATATATATATATATATATATATATATATATATATATATATATATATATATATCTCGTTTCCTGCAGAATGGCATGAAGCAGAATCTTGTAGGAAACATTGCTACGAGGGAATTTGTTGCACAATCTTTGATTTAAATATATAGATATATCCTGTGCATTTTCAACATACCATCTACTAGAACTAATAAAACAAAGTATTCAAACCTAATACAAATACAAAAACATTATATTATATATTAAATTATTTAATAAGCATAATTCTGTATGTGCAATGAATTGAATATTTTATAGATTTGTTGTGAACGAATTAATTTTGTTGTGGTTATTGAAATATCAATTTATTTTGTTTTTCATAATGAAGAATATAATAGTTTCATATTTGTTGGCACTTCACATTGTTTCCACAGCTATTACCCTATAAAATAATCTACATTGTTTCTGCTTTGTGTAGCATCTTTTTTCTCTTTTTGATGCTTTAGTTTTCAGCACAAGAGTTCCAGCTCTTATGAAGTTTATACGCTTAATGAATCCAAATTCGGTTAGATATTGAAAAGAGTTATCTCTGTAATAATGATTAGTAAGAAGGCTTTAGAGAAACTCTTCAGAAACGAACGTCTACAATATTTATGGAAACAGTTTCAATAACTATAAGTTTCCAATCGTCCGCCACCTGTCTGTGTTTATCTGGTTAGGTTGGGATCTTTGATCTTGTATATAAAAAGGTAAGCATTATTCTTAGACATCTGGTTATCAATATTTAGCAAAATTTTGTTTGGTTTTATTATCTAAGTCTGTTTTCTTTTTTGTATTTATTTCCTGTTCCCATGTGTTTGAATTTAATTTGCTTGGAATGCAGTTTAAAGTTTCCAGTTACTGCTAATTTTATTTTTTCTAACCTTAATATTGTCATCTCTCTCATAAAAAGTATAATATTGTGAATGTTAAATATAACAAATTATGCGTAAATGAAAAGTTGAGATTTTAACACATTCATGTTAATCTATGATATATATACTATATATTTAATTATAATGTGTTTTATAGTAAAATCCATGTGTGAGAATCGATTTTTCATTACAACAATAATATCTTCAATTTGTCATGATTTTAAGAAATCTTATGGCCTTGACAACCTTTTAAAAGAGAAATATATATATATATATATATATATATATATATATATATCTCGTTTCCTGCAGAATGGCATGAAGCAGAATCTTGTAGGAAACATTGCTACGAGGGAATTTGTTGCACAATCTTTGATTTAAATATATAGATATATCCTGTGCTTTTTCAACATACCATCTACTAGAACTAATAAAACAAAGTATTCAAACCTAATACAAATACAAAAACATTATATTAGATATTAAATTATTTAATAAGCATAATTCTGTATGTGCAATGAATTGAATATTTTATAGATTTGTTGTGAACGAATTAATTTTGTTGTGGTTATTGAAATATCAATTTATTTTGTTTTTCATAATGAAGAATATAATAGTTTCATATTTGTTGGCACTTCACATTGTTTCCACAGCTATTACCCTATAAAATAATCTACATTGTTTCTGCTTTGTGTAGCATCTTTTTTCTCTTTTTGATGCTTTAGTTGTCAGCACAAGAGTTCCAGCTCTTATGAAGTTTATACGCTTAATGAATCCAAATTCGGTTAGATATTGAAAAGAGTTATCTCTGTAATAATGCTTAGTAAGAAGGCTTTAGAGAAACTCTGGAGAAACGAACGTCTACAATATTTATGGAAACAGTTTCAATAACTATAAGTTTCCAATCGTCCGCCACCTGTCTGTGTTTATCTGGTTAGGTTGGGATCTTTGATCTTGTATATAAAGAGGTAAGCATTATTCTTAGACATCTGGTTATCAATATTTAGCAAAATTTTGTTTGGTTTTATTATCTAAGTCTGTTTTCTTTTTTGTATTTATTTCCTGTTCCCATGTGTTTGAATTTTATTTGCTTGGAAAGCAGTTTAAAGTTTCCAGTTACTGCTAATTTATTCTAACCTTAATATTGTCATCTCTCTCATGAAAAGTATAATATTGTGATTGTTAAATATAACAAATTATGCATAAATGAAAAGTTGAGATTTTAACACATTCATGTTAATCTTTCATATATATACTATATATTTAATTATAATGTGTTTTATAGTAAAATCCATGTGTGAGAATCGATTTTCCATTACAACAATAATATCTTCAATTTGTCTTGAGTCTAAGAAATCTCATGGCCTTGACAACCTTTTAATAGAGAAATATATATATATCTCGTTTCCTGCAGAAAGGCATGAAGCAGAATCTTGTAGGAAACATTGCTACGAGGGAATTTGTTACACAATCTTTGATTTAAATATATAGATATATCCTGTGCTTTTTCAACATACCATCTACTAGAACTAATAAAACAAAGTATTCAAACCTAATACAAATACAAAAACATAATACTAAATATTAAATTATTTAATAAGAATAATTCTATATGTGCATTGAATTGAATATTGTATAGATTTGTTGTGAACGAATTAATTTTGTTGTGGTTATTGAAATATCAATTTATTTTGTTTTTCATAATGAAGAATATAATAGTTTCATATTTGTTGGTACTTCACATTGTTTCCACAGCTATTACCCTATAAAATAATCTACATTGTTTCTGCTTTGTGTAGCATCTTTTTTCTCTTTTTGATGCTTTAGTTGTCAGCACAAGAGTTCCAGCTCTTATGAAGTTTATACGCTTAATGAATCCAAATTCGGTTAGATATTGAAAAGAGTTATCTCTGTAATAATGCTTAGTAAGAAGGCTTTAGAGAAACTCTGGAGAAACGAACGTCTACAATATTTATGGAAACAGTTTCAATAACTATAAGTTTCCAATCGTCCGCCACCTGTCTGTGTTTATCTGGTTAGGTTGGGATCTTTGATCTTGTATATAAAGAGGTAAGCATTATTCTTAGACATCTGGTTATCAATATTTAGCAAAATTTTGTTTGGTTTTATTATCTAAGTCTGTTTTCTTTTTTGTATTTATTTCCTGTTCCCATGTGTTTGAATTTTATTTGCTTGGAAAGCAGTTTAAAGTTTCCAGTTACTGCTAATTTATTCTAACCTTAATATTGTCATCTCTCTCATGAAAAGTATAATATTGTGATTGTTAAATATAACAAATTATGCATAAATGAAAAGTTGAGATTTTAACACATTCATGTTAATCTTTCATATATATACTATATATTTAATTATAATGTGTTTTATAGTAAAATCCATGTGTGAGAATCGATTTTCCATTACAACAATAATATCTTCAATTTGTCTTGAGTCTAAGAAATCTCATGGCCTTGACAACCTTTTAATAGAGAAATATATATATATCTCGTTTCCTGCAGAAAGGCATGAAGCAGAATCTTGTAGGAAACATTGCTACGAGGGAATTTGTTACACAATCTTTGATTTAAATATATAGATATATCCTGTGCTTTTTCAACATACCATCTACTAGAACTAATAAAACAAAGTATTCAAACCTAATACAAATACAAAAACATAATACTAAATATTAAATTATTTAATAAGCATCATTCTATATGTGCATTGAATTGAATATTGTATAGATTTGTTGTGAACGAATTAATTTTGTTGTGGTTATTGAAATATCAATTTATTTTGTTTTTCATAATGAAGAATATAATAGTTTCATATTTGTTGGTACTTCACATTGTTTCCACAGCTATTACCCTATAAAATAATCTACATTGTTTCTGCTTTGTGTAGCATCTTTTTTCTCTTTTAGATGCTTTAGTTGTCAGTACAAGAGTTCCAGCTCTTATGAAGTTTATACGCTTAATGAATCCAAATTCGGTTAGATATTGAAAAGGGTTATCTCGGTAATAATGCTTAATAAGAAGGCTTTAGAGAAACTCTGGAGAAACGAACGTCTACAATATTTATGGAAACAGATTCAATAACTATAAATTTCCAATCGTCCGCCACCTGTCTGTGTTTATCTGGTTAGGTTGGGATCTTTGATCTTGTATATAAAAAGGTAAGCATTATTCTTAGACATCTGGTTATCAATATTTAGCAAAATTTTGTTTGGTTTTATTATCTAAGTCTGTTTTCTTTTTTGTATTTATTTCCTGTTCCCATGTGTTCAAATTTTATTTGCTTGGAAAGCAGTTTAAAATTTCCAGTTACTGCTAATTTATTCTAACCTTAATATTGTCATCTCTCTCATAAAAAGTATAATATTGTGAATGTTAAATATAACAAATTATGCATAAATGAAAGTTGAGATTTTAACACATTCATGTTAATCTATGATATATATACTATATATTTAATTATAATGTGTTTTATAGTAAAATCCATGTGTGAGAATCGATTTTCCATTACAACAATAATATCTTCAATTTGTCTTGAGTCTAAGAAATCTCATGGCCTTGACAACCTTTTAATAGAGAAATATATATGTATATATATATCTCGTTTGCTGCAGAATGGCATGAAGCAGAATCTTGTAGGAAACATTGCTACGAGGGTATTTGTTGCACAATCTTTGATTTAAATATATAGATATATCCTGTGCTTTTTCAACATACCATCTACTAGAACTAATAAAACAAAGTATTCAAACCTAATACAAATACAAAAACATAATACTAAATATTAAATTATTTAATAAGCATAATTCTATATGTGCATTGAATTGAATATTGTATAGATTTGTTGTGAACGAATTAATTTTGTTGTGGTTAATGAAATATCAATTTATTTTGTTTTTCATAATGAAGAATATAATAGTTTCATATTTGTTGGCACTTCACATTGTTTCCACAGCTATTACCCTATAAAATAATCTACATTGTTTCTGCTTTGTGTAGCATCTTTTTTCTCTTTTAGATGCTTTAGTTGTCAGCACAAGAGTTCCAGCTCTTATGAAGTTTATACGCTTAATGAATCCAAATTTGGTTAGATATTGAAAAGAGTTATCTCTGTAATAATGCTTAGTAAGAAGGCTTTAGAGAAACTCTGGAGAAACGAACGTCTACAATATTTATGGAAACAGATTCAATAACTATAAATTTCCAATCGTCCGCCACCTGTCTGTGTTTATCTGGTTAGGTTGGGATCTTTGATCTTGTATATAAAAAGGTAAGCATTATTCTTAGACATCTGGTTATCAATATTTAGCAAAATTTTGTTTGGTTTTATTATCTAAGTCTGTTTTCTTTTTTGTATTTATTTCCTGTTCCCATGTGTTTGAATTTAATTTGCTTGGAAAGCAGTTTAAAGTTTCCAGTTACTGCTAATTTTATTTTTTCTAACCTTAATATTGTCATCTCTCTCATGAAAAGTATAATATTGTGAGTGTTAAATATAACAAATTATGCGTAAATGAAAAGTTGAGATTTTAACACATTCATGTTAATCTATGATATATATACTATATATTTAATTATAATGTGTTTTATAGTAAAATCCATGTGTGAGAATCGATTTTTCATTACAACAATAATATCTTCAATTTGTCATGATTTTAAGAAATCTCATGGCCTTGACAACCTTTTAATAGAGAAATATATATATATATATATATATATATATATATATATATATATATATGAAGTTAATAAAACATAAAACAAATACTATTAACAGACAAAACAAAAAAATCGAAAATTTATCAAAACAACTTAACCTAAAAAATAGCCTAAAAAATAGCCTAGCACCAATCCACTCATCAAAACAACAACATAACCTAAAAAATAGCCCAGAACCAACCCACACCTCTAACAATAATAAATTCATAAACTTAACTAAAACAGAATTTACTGAAAAAGAAAAAATAATAATAACAAATTCCTTCAAATATAACCTACCTAACTTCAACAAAAAACAAATAATAAAAAACTTAATAGTTGACACAAAATCTAACATCCACAAAATTACCCACCAAAATACTGAACACATAAGAAATAACATTAATAATAAAATTAACCTAATAAAAACGGAAAAAAACAAAAAAACGGAACAATATATTAATAAAAAAGAAATTATAAAACTCAGAGAAAAATTAGAAAACAACGATTACTTAATATTAAAATCAGATAAAACAAATACTCCAGTAATAATAGAAAATACCAAATATATCGATTCAATGACTAACTACATAAAAGAAAATAAATACGAACAAATCCCAGACCCAACTAACAAATACCTTATTACAATAAAAAACCTAATAGTCACTCACCGTAACACCCTAAACTATAACAATAAATTAAAATACCACACAAGATTATACCCATTTAAACCATGCGCACCCGTATTATCAGGGATACCTAAAATCCATAAACCAAACACACCATTTAGACCACTAATAAATTTCACAACAGCACCATCTTACATAATCGCAAAAATCCTAGACAAAATCCTAAGGTCTAAAATACACATCAACAACACATACAATATAAAAAATGGATACGAATTAATTAATAAAATAAAAACGATCAAAACAAACAGCAACACAAAAATAATAAGTTATGACATAACTAACATGTACCCTAGTATCCCAATAGAAGAAACCATAGAAATAATAAAAAACAAACTGATACACAATAACGAAAAAAGTAACATAATAGATAGTATCATTACGCTAACCAAACACATATGTAACCAAAATTACTTCCAATTTAACAATAAATATTATAAACAAACAACAGGTCTCCCCATGGGTTCACCCATTTCATCTGTCATGTCAGAAATATATTTACAACACTTTGAACAAATAATAATTAAACCTATAATAAACACACACAATATCTTACTATGGACAAGATATGTAGACGATATACTTGTAATATACCAACCTACCATTCACAACGAACACCTCATAATATTAAACAAACTAAATACATACAACGAAAACATACAATTCACCGTTGAAACAGAAATAAATAGAACAATCAACTTCCTCGACATTACTTTAAATATAAATGATAATAAAATAGAAACTACAGTATGCAGGAAACCTACTTCCAACAACACCACAATACACTACAAATCTAACCACCCCTGGACACACAAAATTAACACTTACAGTAACATGATAAATAAAGCAATAAAATACACACAGGATAACAAACAAAAATTAAATGAAGAATTAGATAACATTACAAAAATAGCAATAGAAAATGGATACAACAAACACATTATAAAAAATATATACAATAAATTCACAAAAAAACCTAACCTCAACACAACACTACAACCGGAACATGAAAACAATAAAAATAAAAAAATCTACCTAAAATATAAATATACCAATAACAAAATAGAAAAAATAACGAATATATACAACAAAGAATATTACACTCCAACTTACAAACCAAACAACAAAATAATAAAATATCTTAGTAACAAAAACCACATAACAAATTCAGAAAATCATAACCTATCAGGAATCTACAAAATCACTTGCAACAACTGTAACGCCTTTTACATAGGAAAAACATCCAGAACGTTTAAAATAAGATTTGAAGAACATTATAGAGCATTCAAAAATAAAAATTCTAAAGTATCAAATGTTGCAGCACACCTAATTTCCCATAAACACGAAATTACAAATTACGAAAATAACCTAACCATACTGGAAATAAATAACAACCCAATAGAACTAAACTCACTAGAAAAATACCACATTTATAAAAACATACACAACAACTTAATGAATTTACAAACAACATATACAGAAGACATACTATACAGAAACCTCATACACACAGATCAAGAAATAGTGCGCGTAACTTCTACAAACACCGGCTTCACGGACATAGCATCCACAGCAGAGAACAATCAGTGATTCGACAATGGTCAAAGACCGAAAGGTACCTCATCACTCAAGGTAAAATTATTGCACTTAATGGTGGATAAAATTACTCAAAATTGGTAATTTATTAACTTCATAAAGTCAGTGCAACGGAAAAACAATGGATAATATTAAATATCAGGAATATATATATATATATATATATATATATATACAGTCAACTCCCGATTATCCGGGATCGCATCAACCGGGTTGCGGATCAACCGGGATCGTCAGCTCCACTTGAAGCAGTGTGGCGGAAGGAGTCAAATGTGAACGCGGCGGACGGATGCGAGCGCGGGCGGTCGTTGGGGCGTACAGTAACCTTTACGGAATAATTTATAGACTGTCAACTCGTTTACGTTATATTTCTTGTTGTCCTTTTATAAATTCACACGATTCTATGACGCGCGAATCCCTAATTACCCGTTATCTCCAACGTCCAATCAGATCAGAGCACATCGAAGCATCGAACGTGATGCATGGAGGTTCGATAACCCCGAGCGCGAGCGGCCGTTTTTCGGTGAATAAATCCGAATGCCGAAATCGCGGAATTACGGGATCGCTCGAGTCGAACGTAAACACTACCCTTCCTAAGTGGTCAGTCTATGCGTTGCTTCTGATCAAAACGAACTGTACAGTAGTGACGGTACAACAGGAGGCGGTACTATTTATCAGCTGTTTTTACAGTCATTGGGTAGAAGTAGGGCTGTGGATATTATGGTATTTGTTTTAACCGTGATTTCGCATTATCCGTGACGGCCCTGCCGGTAACTATCCCGGATAATCGGGAGTTGACTGTATCTCGTTTCCTGCAGAATGGCATGAAGCAGAATCTTGTAGGAAACATTGCTACGAGGGAATTTGTTGCACAATCTTTGATTTAAATATATAGATATATCCTGTGCTTTTTCAACATACCATCTACTGGAACTAATAAAACAAAGTATTCAAACCTAATACAAATACAAAAACATAATACTAAATATTAAATTATTTAATAAGCATAATTCTATATGAGCATTGAATTGAATATTGTATAGATTTGTTGTGAACAAATTAATTTTGTTGTGGTTATTGAAATATCAATTTATTTTGTTTTTCATAATGAAGAATATAATAGTTTCATATTTGTTGGCACTTCACATTGTATCCACAGCTATTACTCTATAAAATAATCTACATTGTTTCTGCTTTGTGTAGCATCTTTTTTCTCTTTTAGATGCTTTAGTTGTCAGCACAAGAGTTCCAGCTCTTATGAAGTTTATACGCTTAATGAATCCAAATTCGGTTAGATATTGAAAAGAGTTATCTCTGTAATAATGCTTAGTAAGAAGGCTTTAGAGAAACTCTGGAGAAACGAACGTCTACAATATTTATGGAAACAGATTCAATAACTATAAATTTCCAATCGTCCGCCACCTGTCTGTGTTTATCTGGTTAGGTTGGGATCTTTGATCTTGTATATAAAAAGGTAAGCATTATTCTTAGGCAATCGGGTTATCAATATTTAGCAAAATTTTGTTTGGTTTTATTATCTAAGTCTGTTTTCTTTTTTGTATTTATTTCCTGTTCCTATGTGTTTGAATTTTATTTGCTTGGAAAGCAGTTTAAAGTTTCCAGTTACTGCTAATTTTATTTTTTCTAACCTTAATATTGTCATCTCTCTCATAAAAAGTATAATATTGTGAATGTTAAATATAACAAATTATGCGTAAATGAATAGTTGAGATTTTAACACATTCATGTTAATCTATGATATATATACTATATATTTAATTATAATGTGTTTTATAGTAAAATGCATGTGTGAGAATCGATTTTTCATTACAACAATAATATCTTCAATTTGTCATGATTTTAAGAAATCTCATGGCCTTGACAACCTTTTAATAGAGAAATATATATATATATATATATATATATATATATATATATATATATATCTCGTTTTTTTTGAGAATGGCATGAAGCAGAATCTTGTAGGAAACATTGCTATGAGGGAATTAATGGCACAATCTTTGATTTAAATATATTGATATAACCTGTGCTTTTCCAACATACCAACTACTAGAACTAATAAAACAATGTATTCAAATCTAAAACTAATGCAAAAGCCTAACACTGACTATAAAATTATTTAATAACTATAATTCAACACATGCAGTGAATTGAATATGGTATTGATTTGTTGTGAATGATTTAATTTGGTTTTGGTTACTGAATTATCGATTTATTTTGTTTTTCATAATGAAGAATATAATATTGTCATATTTCTTGATGCTTGACATTGTTTCGACAGCTATTATCCTGTAAAATAATCTACATTGTTTCTGGCATGTATACCATCTTTTTTCAATTTTAGATGATTTTGTCGTCACCACAAGATTTCCAGCTCTTATGTGGTTTATACGCTTAAAAATTCAAATTCTGTCAGATGTTGAAAAGGGCTACTTCAGAAATACTTGCAAATTTACGACGACTCTTTAAAGAAGAGGTATTCTGTAAATACTTACAGTATTTATGGAAACAGATTCAATAACTATATAACTTCCAATCGTCCACTACTTGTCTGTGTTTATATGTTAGGTTGGGATCTTCGATCTTGTATATAAAAAGGTAATCATTCTTCTTAGGCATCTGGTTATCTATATTGACCAAAATTTTATTTTGTTTTATAACCTAAGTCTGTTTTTTTTTGGTATTTATTTCTTGTTGTAATGTGTTTGAATTTTATTTGCTTGGAAACCAGTTTAAAGTTTCCAGTTACCGCTAATTTATTCTAACTTTAATATTGTCATCTCTAGATTAAAAGTATAATGTTGTGATTATTAAATAGAACAAACTATGCATAAATGAAAATTTGAGATTTTAACACATTCATCATTAATGTTAATGTATAATGCATATACTTCATATTAAATGATAATGTGTTTTGTAGTAAAATCATTGTATGTGTTTTTATATTGTAAAATTGCCTGCTATTTGTCTGTGTTTATCTGGTTTTTTTGATTTTGTATATAAAAAGCTGAGCAATCGTCTTGGTCATCTGGTTATCTATATTTACCAAAATTTTATTTTGTTTTATTACCTAAGACTATTTCCGTTTTATTTATTTCCTGTTCCCATGTGTTCTAATTTTATTTGCTTGGAAACCAGTTTAAAGTTTCCAGTTACCACTAATTTATTCTAACCTTAATATTGTTATCTCTAGATGAAAAGTACAATATTGTGATTGTTAAATGGAATAAATTATGCATAAATGAAAAGTTAAGATTTTAACACATTCATATTAATGTATAATGCATATACTTCATATTTAATAATAATCTGTTTTATAGTAAAATCCATGTCTGAGAATAGATTTTTCATTACAACATTAATATCTGCAATTTGTCTCGAGTCTAAGAAATCTCATGGCCTTGACAACCTTTTAATAGAGAAATATATATATCTGGTTTTTTGCAGAATGGCATGAAGCAGAATCTTGTAGGAAACATTGCTACGAGGGAATTTGTGGGACAATCTTTGATTTAAGTTTATTGATATATCCTGGATATCCTGTGATTTTCCAACATACCATCTATTAGAACTAATAAAACAAAGTATTCAAATCTAATACAAATGCAAAAACCTAATACTGACTATACAATTATTTAATAACCATAATTCAACACATGCAGTGAATTGAATATGGTATAGATTTGTTGTGAATGAATTAATTTTGTTTTGGTTAGTGAATTGTCGATTTATTTCGTTTTTCATTAAGTCGTTTTTCATAATGAAGAATATAATAGTTTCATATTTGTTGGTGCTTGACATTGTTTCCACAGCTATTACCCTATAAAATAATCTACATTGTTTCTGCTTTGTGTAGCATCTTTTATATATTTTAGATGCTTTAGTTGTCAGCACAAGATTTCCAGCTCTTATGTAGTTTATACGCTGAAAAATTCAAATTCGGTCAGATATTGAGAAAGACTACTTCAGAAATACTTGCAAATTTACGACGACTCTTTAGACAAACAAACACCTACAGTATTTATGGAAGGATATTCAATAATTAAATACCCTCCCAATCGCCTACAATTTGTCTGTGTTCATCTGGTTTCTTTGATCTTGTATGTAAAAAGGTAAGCAATCGTCTTGAACATCGGGTTATCTATATTTACCAAAAATTTCTTCATCCAATCTTAAATTTCTATACATTATATTCATACTATAATTAATTACTTCTTATATCCTAAACTCATTTCACTTATCAAATATTACATTATACAAAGTTACATCATACAAATTAATAATCTTTCTTAAAAATTAAATTTGATATTTTACATCCATTTTACTTGTTTAAATAATTAATAATTTTATAATTTCATAATTAAATTTCCCTTTTGGGCAGTCTATTAAATTTAAGTTCGTTAACGCATATTAATTACTTAGTTTTTTTCGTAGCACAACATTATTATTATTATTTTCTTTTAGATCAAGAAGTATTATATGAGTCTGGTTATTTACAACATATGGCCAACAAAGGGTCGCATTGTCCGTCTGAGATCATTGTCCTTGAGTCTTGCAGGTGTTTTCCTCGCTCAAATGGGGTATTTTTGTTTCTACGTCAAAATAGACCTGGCTCTAATGGTTTTTCATTAATTACACTTGGCTGGTTTGGTTCCTTCACAAAACGATTAATTTCATACCGTTGTCTAATTCCGTGTCTTTGACTTAATTGGCCTGGACTATTGTGTGATGTTAACGGAAAGTGTTCCTTTTGTTGAATGTGAAATTCTGTAACTAGGTTGACGAATGCACTTTTAGTTTTTATCGCTCTAGTGATTAAAGTTGCTGCAACATTTAGGTCAAAAGGTCGTGCGAATTTCTTAATTATCAATACAGCTGGTATTTTAGGTGATAAATCTTGAAAATACAATAATTTCTGTTCCACGTAATCTAATATGTTGTCATGTCCCCTTCGAATTTCTACTGAAGTTAAATGATTTTGGTTTTGCTTAAGGTGGTCGTCTAACTGTCTGAACTTAGGGTTGTCAGTAATACGTGGTTCGATGTTATTTTTAAGTGTATTCCAATCTCCCGTCTGTTTTTGTTGTTGATCTTCGCACATTATTTCCACATCCGCTAATTTAGTTTGTGTTGTTTGTTCCGATTCTGTGATCCTTTTTTCAATCGGCTCTTTTAAATTTTGTTCTTTTTTGTTGTTTAATTCTAAGCTTTCATCCTCCAATTGTTCCTTATCTTTAACTAATACATCATTAATTTCTTCTTTAAATTCTTCACTATTCCTAATTAATTTATCATTAATTTCCTCAACTTCTTCTTTAATTTTGTTACCCTTATTATTTATTTTATCTATTTTGTCATTACTTTGATTTAATTTACTATTTAAATCTTGTGAAGTTTTGTCTAATTTATTATTTAATTCTTGTGAAAATTTGTCTAATTTATTATTTAAATCTTGTGAAAATTTGTCTAATTTATTATTCTGCTCTTCGAACTTTGTACTTATGAATTGCATCGGCTGTACCATATCTATTCTGGTGTTTACGCTAGTCCCTACATTGGTCTCTGTCCCCACACCCAAATTTTGTTCATCTACTGGCGAATTAGTCCCTACATCCTCTATCTCTTTCAATAAGTCTTCTGTGCTCCTTGTCCACCCTAATTGTTTAATTTCGTTACTATCCTCCATTTTATTTAATTTTTCTACATTTACTTTTAGTTCGTCTTGGAATAAAGCTACCAACTCGCTCTTTTACTATTTGATTCATATGCCTAATTATTTATTTATGATTTAAAGTCTCTTCCCTAATAATGTTCACTATAGTCTTAATAATGTTCACAATTTTTTAAATTAAATTTCCAAAATTAACACTTTTACTTAAGCCAACAGATTAATGAGGTTGTTTATTAATTTATGATTTACTTTATTTACTTATATTCACCCTTTCTATTTAACCTGCCAACTAGTTGGGCGCCAAATTATAACTTAACTTTTGTTATAATTATAATTTATTTTTAATGTTATTTATTTATCTTACCTATCCAATGTTACACCTTCAGGTTTATAAAGAATTAACAATCTTATAATTTTTAAACATCACTTGCATTTATTTCTTTACACATTATACCAAATTTATATTAAATATTTTGCAGTGACAGGATTGATATCTTAACTAACATTACAATTATAAAGGTGGACTTTGAGGCTTGAGAATTCTAATAAAATAACATAACAAGGGTCGCTTATACAAGAACTTTGCTTCTTAAATTAGAAATGGTGAAACTAGATTAATTTTTATAAATCGTAATGAAATTAAAATTGGTCTGAAATTTACTAAATTATAAATGTCTGTTGGCTACACTTATATCCAATTAATACTTATAGTTCTGTAGAACTCCTGGAATCTTGGCCTTTGTTACCTTCTGAACTTACACTTGACACAAAAATACTTACTTTCTTAATACTTTAACATCTTTTGTCCCCATCAATCCGTCTGCACTCTTCTGGAGTTCCCTTAAAACTTCCTTTAATTCTCCTGATCATTTAGTTTTTATTGAAATTCCGTAATCTCCCCTATACCAATATGTTCCTTGTAGTTTCCTACAGTTCTACAATTAGCCTAACTTAACGGTACTGAGTTATTTTCTCAGGTTATATCGGTCAGTGGATTTTCCCGCCTTAATAAGTTTGGACCTTCTATTGTCAAATTGCCGGCACACAGTTTATAGGTTTCCTGGAAAAGGATAATGAAATGGTATCTGCTTTGTCGGCGCTTTACAAAACTATTTGTGTCCTTTGCTAATCCTACAGATAATTATTTTAGCAACTAACTGAATTTACTCTAAAGCCTCATACTTTATGTTATAATATATATATATATATATATATATATATATATATATATATATTATAACATAAAGTATGAGGCTTTAGAGTAAATTCAGTTAGTTATATATATATATAAGGTTAGTTCTAGTAGAGCTTAAAGCTTATTTAGAAATTTTTGGACTAGATAGGAGACTGACAGACTTACCTAGTGGCAATAGTCCAAAATTGCAATCTCTTGGAAATAAATAAATAGACACATAAATAGCTCTTTTCCTTTTTAGATTGATAAAGATCATTGTATGACTGAAATATTTCAGTAGTTTGATATGTATTTATATGTTTCTATTTCTTTATTTCCAAAAGATTGCAGTTTTGGACTATTACCACTAGGTAAGTCTGTCAGTCTCCTATCTAGTCCAAAAAGTCATATATATATATATATATATATATATATATATATATATATATATATATATATATATTGTTTATATTGTAAATGTGAGAAGTTTCACTTTTGATTTCTTGTCACTCTGAATCCATTTTGATAAATCGACACCTAATCATTTACCATCTCATCTCATATCTGTATTTGTTTCCCACAGGTTGGCAACAATGCTATACGGATATTTTGGGATTGCTGCTATATATTTTCAATATTACTGAAAACTTTCAAGTGTTTGTTATAAAGTTTTGTTAGTATCATGCAAATAAAAGTCATATTTCAGTTACAAGAAAATATTTATTTCAAATGATTTGCCTTTCCATCTCGGTGGAATCTTTTTTTGTCTTGTTTTCAGTATTTTCATATGCCTATTTTTGTACTAGTTTAACAAAAACGTATGAATAATTTTAAAACCAATAAACGTATGTTTACATTTATTGCAATCTTTTCTTCATTTATGAAAATCAATTTGGGGGTTTAAGAATGTTCATTGGCAGTGCTTTTTTTAAAAGTAAAATAAAAAGCTTTATAAAGTTCTTTGAAGTTGTAAGCTCTTATTATCTATGACTCAATTATCTTTAAATGTTAAACAAGTTGGATTTGTTTTAGGTTCTGGAACATTGTTTAAGGCAAAATTCATTTATCTATGAATTAATTTTTTAATTGACTGTAATGTAAACCTAGTACTGATTTCAAACTTTTCATTTGTTATGTGGATTTATTATGTTACCCTAAAGAGGTTTTTATGCTGAAACAAGTATAATTGAGTTGGCCAAGCTATGTTAAAACTGTGGCAATATTTATGCTTTAGTAGATTTGTCAAGGGACATTCTGCTTTCATGTCTATATAACAGAGATCAGTTAAGAGTTTGTCAAAGATTACATTACCACATCTGGCCTGACCAAGAGTTTAAAGTGGCCTTCTGAAATATTCAGTGCTTGAAAATAAGTGCAGTCCTTTATAGTGCAGAAAATAAGCATGATTTTGTAGTTACTTTTTAATTTATTATCAATTAATATTGTTCATACAGACAGAACATAGAAGGAGCCAAATTGACCAATTATTTGATTTTACTTAGATCTTTAACTTAACAATAATAATTTGTTTATCGGACCTTGGCTCTAAGAAGTGCTTGGTGGTTAGAGTAGATAAGTAACAAGGAAACTATTTTTAGATACCTTCATTCTAGCCAAGCTCAGAAATAAGTTGAAATTCATCTTCACTTCAGATGGGAATAGTTTAGTTGATTTTTCTGCCTCTTATAACATTACAATATTTTGTTTGTTGGCTTATATCTGAATAATTTCATTCTTAAAAGTTAATAGTAATGGAACAACAAAGACTAATTAATAGTAATGGTATTAAAGACAAAAAAAAAAAAAAAATATTGTAATGTTAGGAAATGTAATCAGAAATAATACTCAAAGATTTTCTTAGTATGATTATCATAACCTTACATTTATGTTTCAATCAGTTGTGCTCGAAACTTGCTAATGTGAAGTGGTTGTTTGTTCTTAAAAGTGTAAAATGTCTTCAAAATATTGCAAAGTTGAAAGTGAATGTAGGCAGTTCAATGATTTTTGGTTAGAAAATTATTTTGTAAAACGATATGGAAAGTAATGTGATGTTCGTTATATGCAATGAAGTAATAGCAGTTATAAATGAGTACAATATTAATCAAAAAGTTATGGTGGTTTTGATAAACTTACCTACCATGAATGAATTACTAAAACTAAAAAATTATTTTGGTAGAATGTAGGGGGATGAAAAAAATGGTCACTGAAGTGAGAGATATCAACGTTGATTAAGGAGCACAGAACAGCTTTTGTGGATGGCGAATTTGTTTTAAAATGTCTCATAGTAGTTGCACAAACACTGAATCCTGATAATGTTTATTATCTCTCTTCATTCCTACTGGTGGTAGATGTGTGGAGGAATTAGCTGTAAGAGTTCAGTAGCAGCTAATTAAAAAAAGCAAGGAGTTTAAATAGTTTTTCATTCACATGTGATGAAAGCACCAATATAAATGATACTCCCAACTTTTGATATATGTTAAGAGGTGTGAACATTGATATTAGAATAACTGAAGAGCTTTATGAATGAAAAGCATACACTGTACCACAAAAGTGACTGGTTTATTTGAAGAAGTAGAAAATTTATTGATGTTCTTAGACTTTAGTATATTAAACTCTATAATGAAACAACAGATGGGACAACTAATTTTTGCCAGAAGCAATTTTAAAGCAGTGAATGACTTAAATTTCAAAACCAATATTTTGATATACTATTAAAGAATTATTCATTCACAGTAACCAATCAGGACATTTAAGATCAATGTGCTGATTTTGTACAAATGGATTTAGAAATTTCTTTATTTTCTCCACTATTTGCTTTTGAAGGTGACAAAGCACCATACGAATCACAGTTATAAATACTTGAATGTGACATAATGAAAGGGGTGATTGATTTCAATGATCATGTTTTATCAGTTGTTGCCAGATGAAAGTATTCAGTATTGAAGAAACATGCCAAGTGTTAGATCACAATGTTTTCTTCAACTTATAGTATAATAATAAATGAAGTTGGATTAATCACTATGACCTAATCCAAAGGGATCAACTAATAGTAATCCTAGCAATAATATGTAGTATTAGTCTGTAACCCACCAACTGCTCTTTTTATAAATATTGGCCCTGTGTACAAGGGAGTTCTGAAACAAAAGGAAACTTGCTCCATATTATATACTCTTATTAATTATATAGTTTGTTTGCTTATAGACTTCAAATGTTTTAAGAATCCTACTTAAAACAAATATTTGGATTATTTTGATTTTCAACTTCTAGTGACATTAAAAAAACTTCAAATACATGTGCATTAGATCGAGCAATTTTATAAATAGAACAGGATTCAAAAAGTCATATTGTCACTAAGTGAATCAATAAAATTTTGGGAAGTAGAAATGTTCATACGCTAGCCTCCAACAAGCATTTTTACTGATAGCAAATGTAGTCTCACACATGTGAGGGTTGGGTAAAGAGGTATAACATGACGCATGTGTAATAGTGTTGTTTGAAAAATAGGTCAATGCTCATAGGTATATTATTTAGTTTTGTTCTTTTACCTTTGTTATTTAGTTTCTGAAAATGCCAACATGATTATCATGTAGCTAATCCTATCAGATTCATTAATAATCTCTTCCAACCAACATAACGCTTCAGATACATGGTACTCTTCTATTTATGCAACTAAACTATGTTACTGTCACTAAAATAAATGCCTAAATAATTCACTCCCACAACTGTATAGTGTTAGTTTGATGTAGAAGAAAAAGAACATTGAATGTATTATGGCTAATCATATTTATAGATTTCTCATTTATAAACTTCCCATTTCATTAGTCTCATCAGTAGCCAGATAGAAGCAAACTTTGTTTTATTGAAAACACTGTTCCTCACATCTTGTTTGTACTGTTGTATCATGTGATATCCTGTACAATCATATTTATAAATGTCTCATTGAGATAAACTTCCCATTACATTAGTCTCATCAGTAGCCAGATAGAAGCAAACTTTGTTTTATTGACAACACTGCTCCTCACATCTTGTTTGTACTGTTTTATCATGTCATATCCTATACAATCATATTTATAAATGTCTCATTGAGATAAACTTCCCATTACATTAGTCTCATCAGTAGCCAGATAGAAGCAAACTTTGTTTTATTGACAACACTGTTCCTCACATCTTGTTTGTACTGTTTTATCATGTCATATCCTGTACAATCGTATTTATATATTTCTCATTGAGATAAACTTTCCATTTCATTAGTCTCATCAGTAGCCAGATAGAAGCAAACTTTGTTTTATTGACAACACTGTTCCTCACATCTTGTTTGTACTGTTTTATCATGTCATATCCTGTACAATCATATTTATAAATGTCTCATTGAGATAAACTTCCCATTTCATTAGTCTCATCAGTAGCCAGATAGAAGCAAACTTTGTTTTATTTACAACACTGTTCCTCACGTCTTGTTTGTACTGTTTTATCATGTCTTAACCTGTACAATCATATTTATAGGCTTCTCATTGAGATAAACTTCCCATTTCATTAGTCTCATCAGTAGCCAGATAGAAGCAAACTTTGTTTTATTGAAAACACTGTTCCTCACATCTTGTTTGTACTGTTTTATCATGTCATATCCTGTACAATCATATTTATAGATTTCTCATTTAGATAAACTTCCCATTTCATTAGTCTCATCAGTAGCCAGATAGAAGCAAACTTTGTTTTATTGACAACACTGTTCCTCACATCTTGTTTGTACTGTTTTATCATGTCATATCCGGTACAATCATATTTATAGATTTCTCATTGAGACAAACTTCCCATTTCATTAGTCTCATCAGTAGCCAGATAGAAGCAAACTTTGTTTTATTGACAACACTGTTCCTCACATCTTGTTTGTACTGTTTTATCATGTCATATCCTGTATAATCATATTTATAGATTTCTCATTGAGATAAACTTCCCATTTCATTAGTCTCATCAGTAGCCAGCTAGAAGCAAACTTTGTTTTATTGAAAACACTGTTCCTCACATCTTGTTTGTACTGTTTTATCATGTCATATCCTGTACAATCATATTTATAAATGTCTCATTGAGATAAACTTCCCATTTCATTAGTCTCATCAGTAGCCAGATAGAAGCAAACTTTGTTTTATTGACAACACTGTTCCTCACATCTTGTTTGTACTGTTTTATCATGTCATATCCTGTACAATCATATTTATAGATTTCTCATTTAGATAAACTTCCCATTTATTTAGTCTCATCAGTAGCCAGATAGAAGCAACCTTTGTTTTATTGACAACACTGTTCCTCACATCTTGTTTGTACTGTTTTATCATGTCATATCCTGTACAATCATATTTATAGATCTCTCATTTAGATAAACTTCCCATTTCATTAGTCTCATCAGTAGCCAGAAAGAAGCAAACTTTGTTTTATTGACAACACTGTTCCTCACATCTTGTTTGTACGGTTTTATCATGTCATATCCTGTACAATCATATTTATAGATCTCTCATTTAGATAAACTTCCCATTTAATTAGTCTCATCAGTAGCCAGATAGAAGCAACCTTTGTTTTATTGACAACACTATTCCTCACATCTTGTTTGTACTGTTTTATCATGTCATATCCTGTACAATCATATTTATAGATCTCTCATTGAGACAAACTTCCCATTTCATTAGTCTCATCAGTAGCCAGAAAGAAGCAAACTTTGTTTTATTGACAACACTGTTCCTCACATCTTGTTTGTACTGTTTTATCATGTCATATCCTGTACAATCATATTTATAGATCTCTCATTTAGATAAACTTCCCATTTCATTAGTCTCATCAGTAGCCAGAAAGAAGCAAACTTTGTTTTATTGACAACACTGTTCCTCACATCTTGTTTGTACTGTTTTATCATGTCATATCCTGTACAATCATATTTATAGATTTCTCATTTAGATAAACTTCCCATTTAATTAGTCTCATCAGTAGCCAGATAGAAGCAAACTTTGTTTTATTGACAACACTGTTCCTCACATCTTGTTTGTACTGTTTTATCACGTCTTATCCTGTACTGTTTCATCAACATACTGTTAGATTATATTTATGATTCGTAAAATTGAGATTGTTCTCTCAGATCTTGGTTAAAAGGCGGTTAGAAAAACATATATTTCCCTGTGTCACTATTTACTCAAGAGGTGATTCTTAGAATAAAAATTATAATTCACCCCTTTGACCTAGCATAAAACAGTTTTAATGAATTTGTATTTATATACAACATTCCTGGTTAGGCTTTATACCCAACCTTTGTAGTATGAAGAATTTATAGAGATCTCCCTGTTCGCTTTTCGTTTACACTTAACATCACTAAACTGATACTACTATCACTATCACTAAAGCCTTAACTCTGTTACTACATTGTAAAACACTGATATCTCTTCTGCTTAACAAAACCTTTATATCGATTATTTAATTTATTTATCGATTTATTTATTTCTCGTTTCCACGTAATTGATTTTAGGAAATAAAATTATACCGAGTAATGCAGAAAACCATCAGGAATACGAAAAAAAGTATAAAACCTTGGTGGGCTCCTCAAAAATTAAAAATGTTGGAAAATATCCCCCCTTTCCCCAGCACAAGTAAAACGTTATTAATCATCGTTTTTGCTTTATTTTTTTTGACGTGGTAAAATTATAAATATGATAAAATAGGATAAAAATATGAATAGTCAAGAAAATTTGATTCCATTGTTAGTGAAACAAATAATTATGCCATTGTTATAAATTATGTCGATCCAAAGATTACAAAAGAGGAAATCAAATGTGTTTTTTAATGATGATTTATTCCGGACATGCCCTGCTCCTTTAAATACGCCTTTATTGGGATCTCAAGATGACTTCAAATATGATTTTACGTCTAACGCAATGGGACGCAACAGAATGTACACGATTAAAAAGTTTATACATTTTGTTGACAATGGGAAGGTTGATCGTACCGACAAAATACGGGAACTGCGATCACTAATGAACAAAATTAGAGAAACATTTATAGAGCATTTTTACCTAAAAACTGATCCAATAGACGCCAGTATTAGATGGCAATGAGATCTAAAGATTCTACTGGCCTATTTTTACATGACTTGTCGACACAGCATTGCAGAATGCTTGGATTACTTACCGCAAAATACACCCCATCAACCAGCTGAATTTTCTGCGTTTCATAGCCACAAAGTAACATATGCCACACCCAGAAGTCGCGATGGACCAATATCCCTGCTTCCATATCGCGTAAATATAGATGTGCGCTATGATAAAATAGAGCACTACTATACAAGAACTCAAAAAAATAAAACACTGGGTTGTATTACGGCTGTATACACATCTCAAACATGAATGATGTGCACAAATGTCGAGTGGATTGTATTTGGACTGTTTTGTAATTTACCTCACAGAGTAATAAAAATTTTAGAAAATGTTTAAATTCCTTCTATTAGCGCACACTCTCCTGATGTAGCCTATATCTTGTACATTTTGTCAATGTTTAATAAAATACGTTTTTATTCATTCAATCCAGTTCAAATACATTTTTTTAAAAAGCTATAGTGAATGACAGTTAATGTTAATACAATTTTTTCAAATATTTATTCAATAATTAAGTTATAGAAATTGGGGGGGGGGTGCTTAGGTAGGATTCAAACTGATTATCATCATGTTTGAAGCCAAAGTGCCTTAGCACTGAGCCAACTATCACATAGCTAGAAAAGTAATCAAAGATGTATCTAAATTTTTCATGTCCCTTCATCTGGTTGTTGTTGAATCCTCCACTAGACAACCTTAAATTGTTGCTATGGTTACCATACAATATCATAAATAATGGTCTAGGATTAAAAATAAATGAAATAGAATAAAATAAACAAACTCGATTAATGGTATGGAACCTTGCTTCACAAACGGACAGTGAGAAAGGAAAGCGAAAAGAAACTACAACACAATGCAAGATACAAGAAAGAAAGCGTATAAACAGTAATAAACAAAAATAATAGTCGAACCACCATACATAGAACGAAATGGAAATTTGGAAAGAAATGGAAAATTGGGAGGAAATTCGCTTACTATTTTGCCACGTAATATTGTTATTCTGACATTTGTATATACATATTTTATTAATTGTAATTATAAAATAAAACGAAACTAAAATAAAAATTTTCTTGGTTGATTTAAGTAGGAATTTACTTTAAAATAAATCTCTATGTTACTTGTTTTAATTGGGTGTTTATTTTCCGTTACCATGTAATTGATTTTAGCAAATAAAATTGTACCGGGAAATGTAGAAATTCATCAGGAATACGAAAAAAAGTATAAAAACTTGATGGGTTCCCCAAAAAATAAAAATGTTGGTAAATAGCAATTGCCCCCTCTCCACGGCACACGTAAAATGTTACTAATTCAACATTTTGGCTTAATGTTTTTGACGTGGTAAGTTGCAAAATGTCTCTTAATATAATTAAACTTGCAGTTAAATCTCAAAAAAATAAAACTTTTTGAAATCAATTGAACTTTAACAAAGCCATAACAGTACAACGATTCACCCGGCACAGAAGAAAACAGCAACTTTAATTACAAGAAGTACAAGAAATACACTCACAACATTTTGTTAAATAAAAACACGGTCTACAGTTGAGTAGACAGTTGGACAGACGTTCTATGTTTGATTTAATTAAAAATGTAGAAGGGAAGTTGTCTTGTGTGGCTAATGGTTTGAAAATAGTACAAAGGAGGAGATCAGGTCTGAACGAGGACGATAATTTAGTCGTCGAAACGTTGCCATATTCTTAATAAATCAGGTTTCTTTGACTCACGCATCAACCGTGTTTTTATTTAACTTTAATTACATTTTTCGAGTTACTATTTCAAACAAATAAAGGCAAAACGTTGAATTTATAACGTTTACGTTTGCCGAGAGGGGAATTGGTATTTTCCAAAATTATTTATTTTTGAGGATTGAGCGGAAGTTTTCATAATGGTTTACGTATTCCTGACGACATTCTGTATAGCCCAGTATAATTTTATTTGCTAAAATCGATTACGGGAGAACGGGAAATGAACTTCATTTATTGATAACACTCGGCAATAAACCACTTGTTTTACTGATGTTTTTCAGCAGACGTGTTTCGTACTAGGTCAGTGTATTGTTCTATGCTGTGAGTTATGAATAAGACTCCGTAACTCACAGCATTAAACAAAGCACTGATCTAGTGCGAAACGCGTCTGCTGAAAAATATGAGTAAGTAGTTTTTTTGCCAAGGGTTATCAATAAAAATTATTGTTTGGACAAACTCAAGATATATAATAGAAAAACAGCAAGTTTTAATATCGACCTGGCACTCCTATTAATTTATATCGTCTTACTCCTAGAAAGTTCTAGCATTTACCTTCTATGCCAAAGTGTGTTGTCCGCTCGAGAATGAAAAGACTTATATTTATTTGTCAAGCCATGTCCCATAAATCACTAATAGGATCTTCTTGCCCATTACAATATAAAAACATTAATTACACGAGAAATAAAATATTTAGAAAATTAATGAAACCCTGCAGGGTCTATTTCTGTTAAACCCTCTCATTGTGACTAAACATTTTCCCATAATTACCAATTACAGTAGAGTCTCGATAATTCGAGGTAAATGGTAGCGAGATCCCCTCGGATTTCCGAAACTCGGATAAAACAATAATACACTCCTATACGTTAGGAGTTTTATTTAATAAACCCTAATACAATAATTAAGGCTACACAAAAATAACTTTATAAAACTTTATATCAACGTTTTTGGAAGCTTGACTCATTTGCTTTGCATACCATATTGATATAAACATTTCTTGGAAGCCCGACCAAGGTATTCTTTCAAATACCTGAAATAGGCTCAAATATAAATAAGCTCAAAGCACGAGAAATCGGGACTCGGAATTTCGAGACTCTACTGTATTTTATAAAAATGTAGCCAATTATCTTATATGTCCCATATCTGTTTTTGTTAGAACTTTTGCACGGCATATCAAACATTTGACCTACTTACCCACAGTACTACACTAAGGGAACAAATGGTGAAAACATTCCTAGATTTCTACTAACCTAGATATTAGAGGTTTTATAGGTGTGCCATATGGTATCACGGGGATTTTAACGGTACAAGGTATTTGTATGCTTGAAATGAGTAATATTAAAAACAGCAACACACTATTATTTTAATAGGTAGAATGACAAAACCAATTTTTTAATTGTTTATAAAAATGATTTATTTTGAAATTTAACAAATTAAAACTAAGTTTCTACTAATCAAATAGCCTACTTTACAAAGCTACATTTTCAAAAATTCTTATTACTCTGTGAGGTAAATTACAAAACAGTCCAAATACAATCCACTCGACATTTGTGCACACCATTCATGTTTGAGATGTGCATACAGCCGTAATACAACCCAGTGTTTTATTTTTTGGAGTTCTTGTATCGTAATGCTCTATTTTATCACAGCGCACATCTATATTTACGCGATATGGAAGCAGGGCTATTGGTCCATCGCGACTTCTGGGGGTGGCATATGTTACTTTGTGGCTATGAAACGCAGAAAATTCAGCTGGTTGATGGGGTGTATTTTGCGGTAAGTAATCATAAGCATTCTGCAATGCTGTGTCGACAAGTCATGTAAAAATAGGCCAGTAGAATCTTTAGATCTCATTGCGATCTAATACTGGTGTCTATTGGATCAGTGTTTAGGTAAAAAAGCTCTATAAATATTTCTCTAATTTTGTTCATTAGTGATCGCAGTTCCCGTATTTTGTCAGTACGATCAACCTTCTCATTGTCAACAAAATGTTGTATACAGCCTAACCAAGAATGTTGTATATAAATACAAATATATTACAAGTGTTTTATGCTTGGACAAAGGAATAAATATTGAGTTTTTATTAAAAATTACCTCTTGAGAAAATAGTGATATAGAGAAATATGTTTCTTTAACCGGCTTTTAGCCAAAATGAGAGAAAACAATCTCACATTTTCAATTTTATGAATGCTAAATATAAACTAGAAGTATGTTGGAAAAACAGTTCAGTTATTCCTCAAACAAGATATGAGAAACAGTGTTAATGAAAACATTACATTAAATAAAACAAATTTGAATGAGATTCCACAGTCGAATAGAATCTAAGACACAATATCTTTGCCAATGAAAAAGTAAGCGTACACAATCCTTTAAACTCTGCACATCGCAAGAAATTGAATCAAAATAAGCTTAACTGGATTTTCTTGTCTTATGGTAAATATGACCTTTCAATTCATGGAAAACATTACGAATGTTGTTGATGAAGATGCTAATATTACTGCAGATGAATATTTATTCTTTGGAGTTAAGTATTCCGTAATGATGTCAAATTTTTTTAATTTTGTCGGAGTTGAGCAGTTATCTATTGGAATTAGATATTCTATCTTACTGATGAAGCTGCTAACATTGGTGGAGTTGAGCAGTTATCCATTGGAATTAGATATTCTGTGTTACTGATGAAGTTACTAACATTGGTGGAGTTGAGCAGTTATCCATTGGAATTAGATATTCTATGTTACTGATGAAGCTGCTAACATTGGTGGAGTTGAGCGGTTATCCATTGGAATTAGATATTCTATGTTACTGACGAAGCTGCTAACATTGGTGGAGTTGAGCAGTTATCCATTGGAATTAGATATTCTATGTTACTGACGAAGCTGCTAACATTGGTGGAGTTGAGCAGTTATTTATTGGAATTAGATATTCTATGTTACTGACGAAGCTGCTAACATTGGTGGAGTTGAGCAGTTTAATCATTGAGTTCGATACGCAAGTTGTTGAAAAAAAAATCTACATTTGGTGGTGTGAAGCAGTTATCGACTGAAGTTATATATTCTGTGCTGACGAAACTATTAATATTGGTTTAGTTGGCCATTTATCCATTGAAGTTAGATCTTCCGTGCTGCGGACGAAACTGTTGTAAATTGGATTTAGATATTCGTTGTTGATGAAGATGCTAATATAAGTGAAGATGAATATTTATTCTTTGGAGTTAAGTATTCCGTTATGCTGTCGAAATTTCTAATTTTGTTGGAGTTGAGCAATTATACATTGGAATTAGACTTTCCGATGTAAGCATAAAACTGCTAAAATGGGTGGATTTGAGCAGTCATCTATTGGGGTTAAGTATTGCGTAATGCTAATGAAACTCCTAGTATGGGTGGATTTGAGCAGTAATCAATTGGGGTTAGGTATTGTGTAATGCTAATGAAACTGCTAGTATGGGTGGATTTGAACAGTCATCGATTGGGTCTAAGTATTGTGTAATGCTAATGGATTGCTAGTATCGGTGTATTTGATCAGTCATCGATTGGGGCTAAGTATTGTGTAATGCTAATGAAACTGCTGGTATGGGTGGATTTGAACAGTCATCGATTGGGTCTAAGTATTGTGTAATGATAATGGAACTGCTAGTATCGGTGGATTTGATCAGTCATCGATTGGGGCTAAGTATTGTGTAATGCTAATGAAACTGCTAGTATGGGTGGATTTGAGCAGTCATCTATTGAGGTTAAGTATTGTGTAATGCTAATGAAACTGCTGGTATGGGTGGATTTGAACAGTCATCGATTGGGTCTAAGTATTGTGTAATGCTAATGAAACTGCTAGTATGGGCGGATTTGAGCAGTCATCTATTGAGGTTAAGTATTGTGTAATGCTAATGAAACTGCTAGTATCGGTGGATTTGATCAGTCATCGATTGGGGCTAAGTATTGTGTAATGCTAATGAAACTGCTAGTATCGGTGGATTTGATCAGTCATCGATTGAGGCTAAGTATTGTGTAATGCTAATGAACTGCTAGTATCGGTGGATTTGATCAGTCATCGATTGGGGCTAAGTATTGTGTAATGCTAATGAAACTGCTAGTATCGGCGGATTTGATCAGTCATCGATTGGGGCTCAGTATTGTGTAATGCTAATGAAACTGCTAGTATCGGTGGATTTGATCAGTCATCGATTTGGGCTAAGTATTGTGTAATGCTAATGAAACTGCTAGTATCGGTGGACTTAATCCGTCATCGATTGAGGTTAAGTATTGTGTAATGCTAATGAAACTGCTAGTATGGATGGATTTGAACAGTTATCGATTGGGGCTAAGTATTGTGTAATGCTAATGAAACTGCTAGTATCGGTGGATTTGATCAGTCATCGATTGGGGCTAAGTATTGTGTAATGCTAATGAAACTGCTAGTATCGGTGGATTTGATCAGTCATCGACTGGGGCTAAGTATTGTGTAATGCTAATGAAACTGCTAGTATCGGTGGATTTGATCAGTCATCTATTGAGGTTAAGTATTGTGTAATGCTAATGAATCTGCTAGTATGGGTGGATTTGAACAGTCATCGATTGGGTCTAAGTATTGTGTAATGCTAATGGAACTGCTAGTATCGTTGGATTTGATCAGTCATCGATTGGGGCTAAGTATTGTGTAATGCTAATGAAACTGCTGGTATGGGTGGATTTGAACAGTCATCGATTGGGTCTAAGTATTGTGTAATGCTAATGGAACTGCTAGTATCGGTGGATTTGATCAGTCATCGATTGGGGCTAAGTATTGTGTAATGCTAATGGAACTGCTAGTATCGGTGGATTTGAACAGTCATCGATTGGGTCTAAGTATTGTGTAATGCTAATGGAACTGCTAGTATCAGTGGATTTGATCAGTCATCGATTGGGGCTAAGTATTGTGTAATGCTAATGAAACTGCTGGTATGGGTGGATTTGAACAGTCATCGATTGGGTCTAAGTATTGTGTAATGCTAATGAAAGTGCTAGTATGGGTGGATTTGAGCAGTCATCTATTGAGGTTAGGTATTGTGTAATGCTAATGAAACTGCTAGTATGGGTGGATTTGAACAGTCATCGATTGGGTCTAGGTATTGTGTAATGCTAATGAAACTGCTAGTATGGGTGGATTTGAGCAGTCATCTATTGAGGTTAAGTATTGTGTAATGCTAATGAAACTGCTGGTATGGGTGGATTTGAACAGTCATCGATTGGGGCTAAGTATTGTGTAATGCTAATGAAATTGCTAGTATGGATGGATTTGAACAGTTATCGATTGGGGCTAAGTATTGTGTAATGCTAATGAAACTGCTAGTATCGGTGGATTTGATCAGTCATCGATTGAGGCTAAGTATTGTGTAATGCTAATGAAACTGCTAGTATGGATGGATTTGAACAGTTATCGATTGGGGCTAAGTACTGTGTAATGCTAATGAAACTGGTAGTATGGGTGGATTTGAGCAGTCATCTATTGAGGTTAAGTATTGTGTAATGCTAATGAAACTGCTAGTATCGGTGTATTTGAACAGTCATCGATTGGGTCTAAGTATTGTGTAATGCTAATGAAACTGCTAGTATCGGTGGATTTGAGCAGTCATCTATTGAGGTTAAGTATTGTGTAATGCTAATGAAACTGCTGGTATGGGTGGATTTGAACAGTCATCGATTGGGGCTAAGTATTGTGTAATGCTAATGAAATTGCTAGTATGGATGGATTTGAACAGTTATCGATTGGGGCTAAGTATTGTGTAATGCTAATGAAACTGCTAGTATCGGTGGATTTAATCAGTCATCGATTGAGGCTAAGTATTGTGTAATGCTAATGAAACTGCTAGTATGGATGGATTTGAACAGTTATCGATTGGGGCTAAGTATTGTGTAATACTAATGAAACTGCTAGTATCGGTGGATTTGATCAGTCATCGATTGGGGCTAAGTATTGTGTAATGCTAATGAAACTGCTAGTATCGGTTGATTTGATCAGTCATCGATTGGGGCTAAGTATTGTGTAATGCTAATGAAACTGCTAGTATCGGTGGATTTGATCAGTCATCGATTGAGGCTAAGTATTGTGTAATGCTAATGAAACTGCTAGTATCGGTGGATTTGATCAGTCATCGATTGGGGCTAAGTATTGTGTAATGCTAATGAAAGCTAATGCTGATGTAGTTTTCGTGATTTCGGTGCAAGTCTCTGATATAATCGCATCTCTCCCGTTACGTTCGGCGTAACGCAGTTTTCTTTCGTGTTTCTCCCGCCGTATGCGCCAAGACATCATTGGACAACCGACATATTATATTGCATGTTGTTAGCATATAAGAATGGCTATTTGGATTTATATGTAAACTCATTTCTTTTAGGTAACTTGTAGTGCGTGAACTGGGTGCACCAAAAGCCCGTCGTTATCCATCTAGGAGATCATAGTGAACGGAGCATTTCAAGGTTCAGGTATGCGCACTTTTATGTTTACCATTTATTGTGTATTGTAAACCCTATGTGACATCATTTTTGTTTTTATCGCTACCAGAAATTTAGTTTGATTTTATGTCTATGGTCCTCCGGAAAATCTAATTGAATCATACATTACGATACATTTTTGGGTACTTGTGGCGGAATACGTAATAGGCGGAGTTGGGTAGTTACCCACTGGAGTTAGATATTTTGTGATGCCGACGAAAGTGCTAGTATGATGGATTTTATCATTTATCCATTGGGGATAAGTATTTTGAGTTGTAGACGAAACTGCTGTTATTGGTTTAGTAGGCCATTTATCCATTGAAGTTGGATCTTCCATGCTGCCGACGAAACTTCTAATATTGCCCTGTTATCTATTCAAGTCCGTGACACCTACAAAACGGTTATTATTGGCCTATTTGAGCAATTGTCCATTGCAATTCGTCGATATTGACGAAACTCCTAATATTTGTGGAGATGCGTATTTATCCTTTGAAGTTAAGTATTTCGTATTGTTGATGAAGCTACTAACATTGGTGGAGTTAAACAGTTATTCATTGGTGTAAGGTGAGGTAGTTTTACTTGAGAAAAAATTATCACCTGTCTATATATGACAGATTATTGCCATAACACCACCATTAGTAGAGTTACATGTTAAATAAATTTCTGAAACCATGGAAGCAAATGGAATTTGGTTTTAAATAACCCTGTGAGAAAAGACTATGACGTTAGTTAAGTCCAAGCTTTGGTAAGAAAAAATTACAATACACCACCGTGAATGTAACCATGGCACAGTAAACCTCCAACAAAAATAAGCTAAGGAAAAGAGTGTAAAAACTATCATTAATACAAGAAATAAAATGTTTAAAAATATTCTATTCCGCAGTTAAATAAATATTAAATTTCACAAAAAATATATAGAAAAACGTTAGTAGAAACAATTAAATATGGAAGAATTAAATAACTAAAACCTACTTATACATATTTAAAAAAAATGTGTAGGCCTATGTCACACTTGAAAAAAAATTAAAACAGTTTGTGTGTTAAAATATATCTTAAACTTGATCTATAATGTTGGTTATAAGTCCAGATCAACAAATTTAGATAGATCCAGATAAACCCACATAGTCTTCATATTAATTTTACCATATGTTTAACCTACCATCACAACACACACGTTACATAGTTGAAATACTCATTTGACATCCGCCATTAAATTTTAGTTATACAGTACAGTCGGATTTTCGAGCTTCCTTTAAATTCGAGCCTATCTCTATTTGAGCTTATTTGATCTATTTCAAAGAAAATAACGGGTCGAGCTTATAAGAAATGTTTATAGCTATACGATATATAAAGAAAATGACTCAGGCTTTAAAGAAATGTTAATAGCTATACCGTATGCAAATGAATGAGTTAAGCTTAAAATCAATGTTTATACCAATACAGTATTCAGAGGAAATGAGTCGGGCTTTCAAAAGATTTTTATATCATTACGGTATGAAAAGGAAATGAGTCGAGCTTCCAAGAAATGTTTATTTCAATTCGGTATGCAAAGGAAATTAATCGGGCTTTCAAGAAATGTTCACATCAATATGATACGCAAAGAAAATGGTTCGGGATTTCAACAAAAAAAATGTTTATATAAATATTGTATCTAAAGAAAATGAGTCGGGCTTCCAAGAATGTTTATACCAATACGGTATGAAAAAAATGAGACAGAGGTCCAAGAAATGTTTATAGCCATACAGTACTATATGTAAAGAATATGAGTTTGATTTTCAAAAATAGTTTATATCAATACGGTATGCAAAGAAAATGAGACGGAGTTTCAAGAAATGTTTATAACTATACTGTATACAAAGAAAATGAGTTTGAATTTCCAGAATAGTTCATATCAATACGGTTAAATGAGACGGAGTTCCAAGAAATGTTTATAACTATACTGTATACAAAGAAAATGAGTTTGAATTTCCAGAATAGTTCATATCAATACGGTAAAATGAGACGGAGTTCCAAGAAATGTTTATAGTCATACCGTATGCAGAGAAAATGAGTTTGAGTTTCAAGGATATTGCATATCAATACGGTATGTAAAGAAAACGAGACGAAGTTCCATGAAATGTTTATAGCCGTACCGTATACAAAGAAAATGAGTTGGCTTCCAAAAAATGTTTATATCAACACGATAAGGAAAGGAAATGAGACAGGCTTCCAAGAAACGTACATATCAATATTGTACGCAAAGGAAATGAGTCAGACTTCCAAGAAATGCATATATAAAGTTCTATAAAAGTATTTATTGCATTTTGTTTTTTTGTTTTTAGGATTCATTAGAAATCCTATATCTCTTAATGAACAGAAACTTTAATACGTGTAATCCGAGGAGGTCTCGGTCCCATCTACCTCGAATTAGACTCTACTTGTAGTAGATAGATGGTCAATAGTTAGAATAATTAGTAGATAGATTGATAGATAGCTATCTACCAAGATAGATAGCCACTTGACATATACATAGTTAGATAGATATGTAAGTAGGTAAACAGTCAATAATTAGATCGATTGGTTGATAGATGACAAATAGGTAGATAATTCGTTGCTACGTGTATTGATAGGGAGATAGATAAGGGGTTGATAGCTATATATATATATATATATATATATATATATATATATGTAAAAACGTTGGTGTAAAGTGTGGCTACGATACTGTTTATAAGAGCTGTACTGTATTTTCAATTAACTCTTTGATATTTGTCTCTTAACAATTTCAAACTGTTGGAGTGTAAAGTTCTGCCCTTTGAGCAATACATTAATGTGCACGGACATTAGTCGCACCCTTTTAAACCACCCCTCTCAGGCGGGTTCCTATAATAACATTGTATTCTCTACATTCATATAGGTGTAGGCTTAGTTCGCTAACGTCGGTTTTGCTCCGAGTTCCAGTAATTGTTACGGAATGCAATACGGAGTGCAAAGGAAATAAGTCTGAGTTCCAAGAACTAATTGTTCATTTGAACACGGAATGCAAAAAAAATGAGCTGGAGTTCCAAGAGATGTTTATATAAATACGGTATGCAAATGAAATGAGCCTGTGTTTCAAGAAATGTTCATATAAATATGTTAAGTTACGCAAAGGAAATGATTCGGGATTTCAAAAAATGTATATATCAATACGATATGGAAATTAAATTAGTCGATCTTTCAATAAATGTTCAAATAATTATGGCACGCAAAAGAAATGAGTCGGGCTTTCAAGAAATGTTAATCACCATACCGTATGCAAAGGAAATGAGTCTGAGTTCCAAGAATTGTTTATATCAATACGGTATGCAAAGGAAATGAGTTGGGCTTTCAAGAAATGTTTATATAAAGTTTTATAAACCTAACTAGACCATTCCTAATTATATTATTAAAATTCAATAAATGTTTTTTTTTTTAGTGCACAGGAACGTATTTCCATGTAATCCGAGTTTTTCGTAATCCGAGAGGGTCTTTGGGTCATATTTACCTCGAATTATCGAGACTCTACAGCTACAATTTCTTTCCCCTCAATTTTTGTATTTAAATTTTAAACTTAAAATAATTTGATGACCTCTTGCGAAAGTACATTTTTAAAGGGATGATTTTGGTGGGTGTAAATGATTACCAAAATAGATTTTAAAGTTCCAACTCAAGCGTTCAACAATGAATTTGGAAAACTTATCCAAGATGATGTCGTATTCACACTTCCTTACTGACCAATAAGATTCGTATTTTTCATTTACCCAATTTTGGAAGAAATTACTGTTTTTGGAAAGCGTTGGAAGGTTGCATCAGATATCTCGTAATGTAGAAATTTGAATATGCATTAAACTCCAAAGTTTACGTGAAAAGAAATACAAATTTCCTTTTACATTCTGTCCATTCCGACATTTATTTAAAATAAAAATGTAACTGTAACATACTTCAGAATGTTTAGTTTGCTACATGTTCTTATTTCCAAACCTTAAATATACTTACAAATTTTAAATTTTGACCGTAATTTAAAACACCCCGATTGTGTTTTACAGTCAAGTTGAGCTGGGATAAGTAAAAGCTTTTCATTAGTTGTAAAAGACTTTCCGACAAAAGGCTGCTATAGTAGTTTCATATAACGTTCGAGTGTATGACCATGCAACGCTCAAGATATTTGCTTATATGAGTGGGTTTATCTGATCTATAATTGGTTCTTTCTTTGTTTCCTACCCCTCTCGATTCCTGCCTCCAGCACGGTTTCTGTTGGTATTGATCCAACGGTTGTAACGTATCGCCACTCTCTCACTCTCGTCGGTTCATTACCGTGATAAATTTCAATTAGTAAATTTGAATCGAAATATAGGAGTTGCTTCCTAAAATTAAGCGTTAATTTGTTTCAGTATTAGAACCTAATTAGAAGCGTACTGATTATATTAAACCATAATAAAAAACGTTTAAATGATTAAAGTCAATTTTAAATTTGAGAACTTCTGTGTTTACTATAAGTTAAACGGTTATTATGTATATATGAAGGCTATTATGTATAACTTCGTCATGCTCTAGGATCCTGCTTGTGACCTAGAGCATAGTGAACTCAACATAAGAGGCAAAGGCGCTTCAACCGTCCATTATTACAGTAGAGGTACTTATTTGCAACCCGGAGACTGGATAAGAAGAAATTCTTTTACGTTATCTGGGATGGATCCCGGGACCTTTAAATTAGTAGTCAGCGTGCTGTAACCACTAGCCCAGTCATTCATCTGCTATCAGAGTGAATAATAAACAATTATAAAAACTTATAGTATAAATACTGTATGTTATTTAATTGATTCAAACACACACACACACACACACACACACACACACACACACACACACACACACACACACACACACACACACACACAAACACACACACAAACACACACACACACACACACACACACACACACACACACACACACACACTCACACACACACACACACACACACACACACACACACACACACACACACACACACACACACACACACACACACACACACACACACACACACACACACACACACACACACACACACACACACACACACACACACACACAAACACACACACACATACACACACAAATATATATTGTAATCCTTAGATGAATTATTTTTTCTTGTTGAATATATATGGTGAAATAAAATAACTTTCATAAAAACGAATATACAAGTATTACTTCATTTTATTGTTGATTGAAGCTTTTCGCTAATTTACATTATTAGCATTTTCAAAATTTATAAATCACTGTCCAGTTATGTGACTAGAGTAAGACTGATAAATATAATCGTGCTATGGTCAGTAAACCTCGTCTCAGTTATCTTATCTGTTAGATAAATATACTTTAATATTTCTATTTGTCCTAATCTTTATTTTTAAAATATCATCAAATATGCTAAAGATTGTATTATGTTTTAATTTAATCTGGACTTGTTCCTCTATTAGTGTGTTCTGTATATATATATATATATATATATATATATGGTAATCTATATTTATAAAAGATGACCTGATTGACTAATTCATAACTAACCTACACTCTAACTGTAATTATTATAGACTTGAAATTGGGAGGGACCATTCCTTTGGTAATGTAGAGGCATGCTAAGAAAGGATTTTTCAAAGTGTTAATTTTAATGTGTTAAATTTATTTTCATGGAGCAATCACAGTTTTTGATTTATGTAAGCGATCAGCCGTTTGAAATCTAGAAAACAGCTATTGAGTAAAACAGCTGTGGCCTTGGATTTTGTAAGCAATAAGCTGCTTCAAATTCAGTAAATTTATGAGGTTATGTACAAAATATGCATGCTTAATGTAAAAACGGACTGAAATAGGTTTTCTGTCTTTTTGTCATGAGTTTGGGTTTTGAATGAGTAAAAACGTTTATTATGTTAAGGTTAACGTTATGTTAAGGGTTTATTATGTAAGTGCTATACATTTTCATTATTAACTCTTCATTTGTTAGTAGTTTTAACAATTATTTAATTAAATACTGGATTTCAAATTATCGTCTTCAATAAGTCTTAAATCGGTCAAATTAAACCAAAAACAACCCAAATTAACTCATAAGTAACGAATAAGTTACCAAGAAACAAATATTAATTATAAACAAAAGTTAAATTCCAAAAACCTCCCAAAAATAAACTATATATAACCTAAAACAACTAATATAAAACAATTTTTTCATTGTTAATTTCTAATTAGGTCGACAAAAAATATTTGTTCAGTTACTTTTTATTAAATAGTTACAAATAATATAAATATGTACATACATATGATAGAATTATAATATTGAGTGTCAAAATAGAAAACGAAATTAATTAATTAATTAATGTAATTAATGAATCAATACTTGAACAAACTTTATCAACTTGAAGTGTCATCCACTATAATTAAAAAAAAAATGTAATTGAAAATGAGTGGATGTGTGTACAAATTGAATATTTTAACTAGGTGTATATATTGTAAAACTGTGAAGTTATAGTAAAAATTAAATAAGTATATATGTTAGTGGAGTGCTATGAAAACCCATATAACTATGTGCTTTATTTTAAAAATAAATAACCTTGTTGTTTATGAGTTTATAATAGTAATTCTATTAAATAATTTCTTTTTAAATTGTGACACATAAAGTAAAAATTATATTAAAGTTATATTAAATATGCAATTTAGAGAAATGACTATAATGGCCATCAAATTCAATAAAGTAATTCAATTTTTTGGCTTAGTTTTTAGATTTTTATAAATGATTAGTTATTGGAAAATTATTAAATTTTGATAAAGTCCTAAATATTGAGCGGGAGAAGCCTAATAAGCGTGGAAGTTAGTTTTGTTAACTGCTCAAAGCAAATTATGATTTTGTTAAGAAATAAAACTTATAAAGGGCGTTCGCATAAGGGCTTTTGAATCCTTTTAATCCTCATGTTCTACACTTGTAGTACGATTTCAGTTATCTAAGGAAACAGGAAGTGCCGTAGTATGTGTAGTAGGCCTATTGCGAAACAAAAGAGATTCTTGGTAATCCATGCCCTTGCCCATATTCTTACTTGTAAGAGGCTTTTAAAATAAAATCTGCGCCTATATTATTCGTAAAAGAAATAGAAAGCATATTTTCATTTTTTGAAATAATTTGAACCATAATATACTGTTTTGGTCAGGTACATTAAACTAAAAGAAATGTTCTGGATGAAGTCATTGTCAATGTGACAATAGATGTCGCACTTGTAAAGTTGATAAGACAAATAATCTATTTATCACAAGTCTGTTTAAAAAAAAAGTGAAATCGGCAAATGAAATCAATAAAAAAAGTTGTAGTGTAAATATGTGAAGGAACGACAAATCTACGAACTCTCAACAGTTTGAGTTCGTTATGTCAAAGGGCTTTATTATTACGGTTTATAAATCAGCCGATCGTTAGGGAACTTGATTAAAAGGAGTTTCTTTGCAAACGCTGGATGGGGCTGATTTGCTTGGTAATAATAGAGGTACGGCCTATCATTATTGGAGTATATTATTTTGTATGACTATGGCTTGCATTTTATTTATCTGAGTGTTTTTTGCAAAACTGTTGATATTCTAGATTCTGGTTCTTGTATAAGTAAGTTTAGATAAGGGCGAGTACAGACATTTTCAGTTAGAATGCTGCAAACAATCCGTGAAGAAAATAATGAATCCAGCACTTCTAAACTCATTAGCCGGACGTGACCAGCGGTAGAAATATTTTGAGGCAAGAATGTATATGTAAGCATTATTATAGCCTTTATGTTGTATCGAACAGTACAATATTTCTATTTATTTGCCGATGTTTTATCCATGCTCAGGTCCATGCTTGATGCTTTTAAAAACGCTAGAATATAAATTTACAATACGTAACAATAAAATGAATGCAATCCATAACCTAATTAACAGTGAACATAAGTAGGACTACCCATAGAATAGCGCAGCCACCCCTAAACTCGGCCGCTACGTAACCTAGGACTATAGGGGTAGTTTTGGATGATGCTCAAGGTCATCCCGGCCCTGAACCTAGACCAAGGGATGGTTTCGACCACGTTCAGGGGGGTAGGGGGTAGTTTTTCGAAAAAAAAATTTGCCGCTACGTAACCTAGGACTGTAGGGGTAGTTTTGGATGATGCGGGCGGACGTCGTGACCCCGACCCTAGCTTTGGGGGTGGTTTCGACCGCGTCCAGAGGGGTAGGGGGTAGTTTTTCGAAAAAATTTAACTCCAAGCCGCTAACCTAGGCTAGCCAAATTGGAACCAACCCAACCAACCCTTAGGTGCAGGGGACATCTCAGCTACGTTCAGGACCATCCCTGGGGTAGCATCGGGGGTGGAATGGGGGTGGGGGGTAGATTTCGAAAAAATTTTGGAAAAATCTGTAGCGGTAGTTTTGCATGATGCTGAAGGTCATCCTGGCCTTGAGCGTAGCCTTAGGGGTGGTTTTGTCCACGTTTAGAGGGGTGGGGGTGGTTTTTCGAAAAAAAATAAATTCCAACCAACTAACCTAAGCTAGCCAAAATGGATCAAACCTAACCTAAGTGTTGGGGGTGACCTCGGCCACGTTCAGGACCATACCCGGGGGATGCTCCGGGGGTGGAGTGGGGGTGGGGGGTAGTTTTCGAAAAAATTTTGGAAAATCGTGTCCTGACTGATAGGGTGAGTCTAGAGTCTATTACGGGTTGCTGAGGGGTAGTTTTGCCTAAGGGTAGTTTTTAAATAAAATACGAAAATGCCGAAAATCGATCGGCCGGATCAACAGACAGTACGGTATATGTGTAGAGCCCAAAATGGAATGCTTCGGGGGTGGTATCCCCAAGGGGTGGTTTTTAAATAAAATATGAAAATGCCGAAAATCGACCGGTTTGATCAAATGATAGTACGGGATATCTCTAGAGTCCAATAAGGAACGCTGCGGGGGCGGTTTCGCCTGTGGGTTATCCTCAGATTGCCAAAAATAATCAGCGGAATAGCTTGGGTGGTGGGGGTAACTTTGGAAAGATTTAATGGTTATCTGATGACGTATCAGCGCCCGAGCGAATCCAGGTAAGTAGTAGGCTCACCCTAACTATAGTGGTCTACCCCAAATGAATCGGGTGATGAGGGGCCCGGGGGTAAACGATTGCCAAACTCAAAATTTGTCTATCCTACTAAATTAATAAACAATACACTCAGCCTTTAAGTAAAGCTACACAAGAGCAGGGTTAGGATGGTTGCTATTTCATCTACCAAGACAAATACCCCCACCAAGTCTTAGGTAAAGCTACCATGGAATTAGACCTTAGGTAAAGCTAACATGGAGCAAAGCCTCGGGTAAAAGCTATCCCGAAGCCTTGCCCTAGGTAAAGTTACCCAGGAACCAGACCTCCGGTAAAGCTACCACGGAGTCGGAGCTTAGGTAAAGCTACCACGGAGTTAGACCTTAGGTAAAGCTAACACGGAGCAAAGCCTTGGGTAAAAGCTATCCCGAAGCCAGCCCATAGGTAAAGTAACCCTGGAACTAGACCTCCGGTAAAGCTACCACAGAGTAGGGACCTGGGTAAAGCTACCATGGAGTTGGACCATAGGTAAAGCAAACACGGAGCAAGGACTTAGGTAAAAGCCATCTCGAAGCCAGCCCATAGGTAAAGTAACCCAGGAATCGTACATTAAGTAGGGGTGGTTATCAAATAATATATGAAATTGTCAAAAACCGATCGGTTAGATAAAACTACCAACAATTATACACCGAGTGCAAATAGTCAACAAGTTGAATCGACCAATCACATTGCAGGGGCCCGGTGGGCCTACGCAAACGGTCTCAGTAAGACGTGAAGGCCCATATACCATGCTAAACCAATATATATGATAGCCCACATAATGTGTTAAACAAATAAGCAAGCAAGCCTACATACATACTATGCTAGGCCAACATACTATGTCTGTAAACCACGGGCCAAAACCTTCATGACCTGAGCTATTTTCACCTCTTCTATCAGGTTGATCCTGGCAACCGTATAATATGGGAGGTACTATAGGGTACATCTACCAACGCATAATCAATCAAGCCCGCGTAAAGATTTATGACGTATCCGCGTTCGAGCGACTCAGGTATTAGGCCCACCCCAACTAGAGTGATCTACCCCTAAATGATATGGCTGATACGGGGCAAGGGGTTATGATTGCTAAACTCAAAATTTGTCTATGCTACAAAATAATAAACAATGCGACAAAGCCTTATCGTGTGAGGCAATACGCTTGACCGTGTGCCTGACATGTACAGACTTGCAGAGATAACACATTATCTAAAAACCGCAACGGCAATCGGTGACCGCTATAGCAGGCATAAAAACCAGCACGGCTGTGTCGTTGTGAATCTAGGCATGTGTTTATGTTTTGATTACTGTATCAAATTACTGTGTACTGTCGGCATATCAAGGCCTACATATATATAATCAGAAATCAGTGTAAATAATCAAATAGCCTCAATGGACATCTCCTATAGCTGTAAATGTATCTAGATATAAAGGTATATATCGAGAAACACTAATAATGAGGCCTATCACAAAACGTGAATAAATACATGTTATAAAACGATCCTAAAACGATGCCAAACCAACATGCATGCTATCATACATAGATTCATATACTGTGGTAAGCCAATATACGATACCCAGATAATGTGTTAAACAATTATGCATGTAAACCTGCAAACATACTATGCTAAGCCGACAAACATGAATCCCTAAATGTGCCTACTATGTCGGTAAACCACCGGCCAAGGCCTATATGATCTAAGCCTGACACACATTTACACCTCGTCTATCGGGTAGAACCTGACAACTGTATAATACAGGAAGTACTATATGGTATAGCTAACAACGCATAACCTATCACGCCCAAGACGGTCAACAAATATTACAATATAATTAAAAACGTTACGCAACCTATATACGAGTACATACAGTGCTAAGCCAACATCCAGGCATATATACTTTGTTAAAACAGCATTCAATATACTCTAAATAGCCATATATACGTTGTTAAACCAATATGCAGGTTAACCTATACACCCTGTATTAGGCCGATACCCCACACAGGCGTATATACTATGTTAGGCCCACATAATGCGTTAAACAAACATGTGTGTAAGCCAGCATACATATTATGCTAAGCCGACAAGGGTATACAAATTATAACACAATATATCTAGCGCATAGTTTAGCTAAACGGCTATCACACACTATCCTACAAGCTGCCCACAAATTACCACATAATACCTGATCAATAACACATAGTATCCGATGCACAACCAGACGAAGGGTTAACATATAGTATCCAGAGGCCTCGCTAATGATTAACACATTGTATCCATAAGGCCTACTATGTCGGTAAACCACAGGCCCAAGCTTATGTGATCAGAGCCTGACACACATTTTCACCCCGTCTATCAGGTAGAACCTCAGGCAGGTGACTGTATAATATGGGAAGTACTATATCGTATAGCTAACAATGCATAACCTATCACGCCCATGACGGTCAGCAAATAATACAATATATTTAAAAAAAGTCACGCAGCCTATATACATACAATACTAACCAATATAGGCATATATACTATATTAAACCAACATGCAATATACTCTAAATAGCCATATATACGCTGTTAAACAAATATGCGTGTAAACCTACATAAATACTATGGTAAGCCAACATGCATGCATGCTATCATACTGTGTTAAGCCTAAATACATAATAGAATACATAATGTGTTAAATATATGTGTGTGTAAGTTTGCATAGATATTATGCTAAGAAGACATGGGCATACAAAGTATAACACATTATATCCAGTGTATAGTTTAACTAATTGATATCACACACTATCCCACAAGGTGCCCACAAACTACCACATAATACCTGATACATAGCCCGGTTAACCATTATACATAGTATACGATGCAAATCACGACTAGGGCTAACAATATATCCAAACCATAGCCTGACTAGGGCTAACACATAGTATACGATGAGAAGTATGAATACATAATATCCGTTGCATAGCTCGGCTAAAGTTCGTCATATAGCACCCGAAGTATAGCTTGACAAACACATAGCATCTCATGAGTGGCGTGATATAAGGTAACACATAGTATCCGATACACAACCTAGGATCGAATATGACGTCATCCAGGTGGAGAACAAGATGGCTGTAATGGTCAAAAGGGCTATGGCCTGTGTAGGCTAGATCAAATAACCAACGTTTCAACTAAACTACTGTCATACGCGTAGTTTAACCAACCAACATACGTGAAGTTCAAACGAACAGCATTGACACCAGGTCCAAATAGGCTATGGCGGCTATGCCCAGATCAGCGTTTCAGCTAATCAAAATGAAAAACTTACGCTAATCAACCAACATCTACACCGAGGTCAAATGGGTTATGGTTAGCGAAGGCACTGGCAAAAGCTTTAATCCTTAGACATAATTATAGCTATCAACGCATACCAAAATAGCTATGCAGAAACCGTCAAGGCCATTACACATATTGTCCAGGTATGTTCTCCATCAAACCGAGACGTTAGACACCATCTCTGTAAAACAGCTAACAAATTATACTCTACCATAATAGGTATGTCAAATCTGTTACCGGATCATAATCTAAGACAATGGTTACGTAACGCCCTTTATCAATTTAAGACCTTAAGCGATATCTTCGTAAAGACAGCCACAATAGTTACGTTAGAGCTACCGCTGCTCACCCTACCATAATAGCCACGTACAGACGGTTAATATTGTATAACCTATCACAAGACTTATGTAAAAACAGCTATGCATAACCTGTCACACAATAACTGCGTAAAGGCAGCTAACAATGCCTACCCTTTAAAATAGCTACGAAAAGATAACAACCAATACATACCCTATCATAATAGCTATGTAAAGACAGCTAAAGATGCATAACCTAACTCAGTAATGATTGCTATTAAATAATGAACCATTACACTAGCCACGTAAAGACAGCTACCAACACCACAATAGCTACGTAAAAAGAGTTATCGATCCGTGACCAAGATAATACCTACGTAAGACCTATATCAGTGCTAAGACAATAGCTCCGTAAGGAAAACCTACCACTTCATGAACTACGACAACAGCAAGGTGTGGACGGCTACCAATACATTACTTATCACAGCTACCAACACATAACTCGTCACACTAGCTAAGTAAATAGCGCTACGATTGAATAGCCTATCACACAGGCCAAACGAGGGTCACTAACTAAACCATCACAATATCTCTGTACATGGCAGATGGCGTGATGATCCTCATCCTTATCGCACACCTAACAGTAGGTTAGAAGCACTCTGGCTAGCTTAGGTTAGTGGGTTGAAAATAATTTTTTCTAAAAACTACCCCTCTAGACGTGGTTGAACACCCAACAGTAGGTTAGGTTAGAAGCACTCTGGCTAGCTTAGGTTAGTGGGTTGAAAATAATTTTTTCTAAAAACTACCCCTCTAGACGTGGTTGAACCCTCCCCCAAGGCTACGATCAAGGTCACATCGACCGCCTGCATCATCCAAAACCACCCCTAACTTCTACAACCACAGGTCAGTGATGCCCGTGATGGAGATCCGACCAACCTTTGAAAGTTAGGGGTGGTTTTGGATGATGCAGGCGGTCGATGTGACCTTGATCGTAGCCTTGGGGGAGGGTTCAACCACGTCTAGAGGGGTAGTTTTTAGAAAAAATTATTTTCAACCCACTAACCTAAGCTAGCCAGAGTGCTTCTAACCTAACCTACTGTTGGGTGTTCAACCACGTCTAGAGGGGTAGTTTTTAGAAAAAATTATTTTCAACCCACTAACCTAAGCTAGCCAGAGTGCTTCTAACCTACTGTTAGGTGTGCGATAAGGATGAGGATCATCACGCCATCTGCCATGTACAGAGATATTGTGATGGTTTAGTTAGTGACCCTCGTTTGGCCTGTGTGATAGGCTATTCAATCGTAGCGCTATTTACTTAGCTAGTGTGACGAGTTATGTGTTGGTAGCTGTGATAAGTAATGTATTGGTAGCCGTCCACACCTTGCTGTTGTCGTAGTTCATGAAGTGGTAGGTTTTCCTTACGGAGCTATTGTCTTAGCACTGATATAGGTCTTACGTAGGTATTATCTTGGTCACGGATCGATAACTCTTTTTACGTAGCTATTGTGGTGTTGGTAGCTGTCTTTACGTGGCTAGTGTAATGGTTCATTATTTAATAGCAATCATTACTGAGTTAGGTTATGCATCTTTAGCTGTCTTTACATAGCTATTATGATAGGGTATGTATTGGTTGTTATCTTTTCGTAGCTATTTTAAAGGGTAGGCATTGTTAGCTGCCTTTACGCAGTTATTGTGTGACAGGTTATGCATAGCTGTTTTTACATAAGTCTTGTGATAGGTTATACAATATTAACCGTCTGTACGTGGCTATTATGGTAGGGTGAGCAGCGGTAGCTCTAACGTAACTATTGTGGCTGTCTTTACGAAGATATCGCTTAAGGTCTTAAATTGATAAAGGGCGTTACGTAACCATTGTCTTAGATTATGATCCGGTAACAGATTTGACATACCTATTATGGTAGAGTATAATTTGTTAGCTGTTTTACAGAGATGGTGTCTAACGTCTCGGTTTGATGGAGAACATACCTGGACAATATGTGTAATGGCCTTGACGGTTTCTGCATAGCTATTTTGGTATGCGTTGATAGCTATAATTATGTCTAAGGATTAAAGCTTTTGCCAGTGCCTTCGCTAACCATAACCCATTTGACCTCGGTGTAGATGTTGGTTGATTAGCGTAAGTTTTTCATTTTGATTAGCTGAAACGCTGATCTGGGCATAGCCGCCATAGCCTATTTGGACCTGGTGTCAATGCTGTTCGTTTGAACTTCACGTATGTTGGTTGGTTAAACTACGCGTATGACAGTAGTTTAGTTGAAACGTTGGTTATTTGATCTAGCCTACACAGGCCATAGCCCTTTTGACCATTACAGCCATCTTGTTCTCCACCTGGATGACGTCATATTCGATCCTAGGTTGTGTATCGGATACTATGTGTTACCTTATATCACGCCACTCATGAGATGCTATGTGTTTGTCAAGCTATACTTCGGGTGCTATATGACGAACTTTAGCCGAGCTATGCAACGGATATTATGTATTCATACTTCTCATCGTATACTATGTGTTAGCCCTAGTCAGGCTATGGTTTGGATATATTGTTAGCCCTAGTCGTGATTTGCATCGTATACTATGTATAATGGTTAACCGGGCTATGTATCAGGTATTATGTGGTAGTTTGTGGGCACCTTGTGGGATAGTGTGTGATATCAATTAGTTAAACTATACACTGGATATAATGTGTTATACTTTGTATGCCCATGTCTTCTTAGCATAATATCTATGCAAACTTACACACACATATATTTAACACATTATGTATTCTATTATGTATTTAGGCTTAACACAGTATGATAGCATGCATGCATGTTGGCTTACCATAGTATTTATGTAGGTTTACACGCATATTTGTTTAACAGCGTATATATGGCTATTTAGAGTATATTGCATGTTGGTTTAATATAGTATATATGCCTATATTGGTTAGTATTGTATGTATATAGGCTGCGTGACTTTTTTTAAATATATTGTATTATTTGCTGACCGTCATGGGCGTGATAGGTTATGCATTGTTAGCTATACGATATAGTACTTCCCATATTATACAGTCACCTGCCTGAGGTTCTACCTGATAGACGGGGTGAAAATGTGTGTCAGGCTCTGATCACATAAGCTTGGGCCTGTGGTTTACCGACATAGTAGGCCTTATGGATACAATGTGTTAATCATTAGCGAGGCCTCTGGATACTATATGTTAACCCTTCGTCTGGTTGTGCATCGGATACTATGTGTTATTGATCAGGTATTATGTGGTAATTTGTGGGCAGCTTGTAGGATAGTGTGTGATAGCCGTTTAGCTAAACTATGCGCTAGATATATTGTGTTATAATTTGTATACCCTTGTCGGCTTAGCATAATATGTATGCTGGCTTACACACATGTTTGTTTAACGCATTATGTGGGCCTAACATAGTATATACGCCTGTGTGGGGTATCGGCCTAATACAGGGTGTATAGGTTAACCTGCATATTGGTTTAACAACGTATATATGGCTATTTAGAGTATATTGAATGCTGTTTTAACAAAGTATATATGCCTGGATGTTGGCTTAGCACTGTATGTACTCGTATATAGGTTGCGTAACGTTTTTAATTATATTGTAATATTTGTTGACCGTCTTGGGCGTGATAGGTTATGCGTTGTTAGCTATACCATATAGTACTTCCTGTATTATACAGTTGTCAGGTTCTACCCGATAGACGAGGTGTAAATGTGTGTCAGGCTTAGATCATATAGGCCTTGGCCGGTGGTTTACCGACATAGTAGGCACATTTAGGGATTCATGTTTGTCGGCTTAGCATAGTATGTTTGCAGGTTTACATGCATAATTGTTTAACACATTATCTGGGTATCGTATATTGGCTTACCACAGTATATGAATCTATGTATGATAGCATGCATGTTGGTTTGGCATCGTTTTAGGATCGTTTTATAACATGTATTTATTCACGTTTTGTGATAGGCCTCATTATTAGTGTTTCTCGATATATACCTTTATATCTAGATACATTTACAGCTATAGGAGATGTCCATTGAGGCTATTTGATTATTTACACTGATTTCTGATTATATATATGTAGGCCTTGATATGCCGACAGTACACAGTAATTTGATACAGTAATCAAAACATAAACACATGCCTAGATTCACAACGACACAGCCGTGCTGGTTTTTATGCCTGCTATAGCGGTCACCGATTGCCGTTGCGGTTTTTAGATAATGTGTTATCTCTGCAAGTCTGTACATGTCAGGCACACGGTCAAGCGTATTGCCTCACACGATAAGGCTTTGTCGCATTGTTTATTATTTTGTAGCATAGACAAATTTTGAGTTTAGCAATCATAACCCCTTGCCCCGCATCAGCCATATCATTTAGGGGTAGAACACTCTAGTTGGGGTGGGCCTAATACCTGAGTCGCTCGAACGCGGATACGTCATAAATCTTTACGCGGGCTTGATTGATTATGCGTTGGTAGATGTACCCTATAGTACCTCCCATATTATACGGTTGCCAGGATCAACCTGATAGAAGAGGTGAAAATAGCTCAGGTCATGAAGGTTTTGGCCCGTGGTTTACAGACATAGTATGTTGGCCTAGCATAGTATGTATGTAGGCTTGCTTGCTTATTTGTTTAACACATTATGTGGGCTATCATATATATTGGTTTAGCATGGTATATGGGCCTTCACGTCTTACTGAGACCGTTTGCGTAGGCCCACCGGGCCCCTGCAATGTGATTGGTCGATTCAACTTGTTGACTATTTGCACTCGGTGTATAATTGTTGGTAGTTTTATCTAACCGATCGGTTTTTGACAATTTCATATATTATTTGATAACCACCCCTACTTAATGTACGATTCCTGGGTTACTTTACCTATGGGCTGGCTTCGAGATGGCTTTTACCTAAGTCCTTGCTCCGTGTTTGCTTTACCTATGGTCTAACTCCATGGTAGCTTTACCCAGGTCCCTACTCTGTGGTAGCTTTACCGGAGGTCTAGTTCCAGGGTTACTTTACCTATGGGCTGGCTTCGGGATAGCTTTTACCCAAGGCTTTGCTCCGTGTTAGCTTTACCTAAGGTCTAACTCCGTGGTAGCTTTACCTAAGCTCCGACTCCGTGGTAGCTTTACCGGAGGTCTGGTTCCTGGGTTACTTTACCTAGGGCAAGGCTTCGGGATAGCTTTTACCCGAGGCTTTGCTCCATGTTAGCTTTACCTAAGGTCTAATTCCATGGTAGCTTTACCTAAGACTTGGTGGGGGTATTTGTCTTGGTAGATGAAATAGCAACCATCCTAACCCTGCTCTTGTGTAGCTTTACTTAAAGGCTGAGTGTATTGTTTATTAATTTAGTAGGATAGACAAATTTTGAGTTTGGCAATCGTTTACCCCCGGGCCCCTCATCACCCGATTCATTTGGGGTAGACCACTATAGTTAGGGTGAGCCTACTACTTACCTGGATTCGCTCGGGCGCTGATACGTCATCAGATAACCATTAAATCTTTCCAAAGTTACCCCCACCACCCAAGCTATTCCGCTGATTATTTTTGGCAATCTGAGGATAACCCACAGGCGAAACCGCCCCCGCAGCGTTCCTTATTGGACTCTAGAGATATCCCGTACTATCATTTGATCAAACCGGTCGATTTTCGGCATTTTCATATTTTATTTAAAAACCACCCCTTGGGGATACCACCCCCGAAGCATTCCATTTTGGGCTCTACACATATACCGTACTGTCTGTTGATCCGGCCGATCGATTTTCGGCATTTTCGTATTTTATTTAAAAACTACCCTTAGGCAAAACTACCCCTCAGCAACCCGTAATAGACTCTAGACTCACCCTATCAGTCAGGACACGATTTTCCAAAATTTTTTCGAAAACTACCCCCCACCCCCACTCCACCCCCGGAGCATCCCCCGGGTATGGTCCTGAACGTGGCCGAGGTCACCCCCAACACTTAGGTTAGGTTTGATCCATTTTGGCTAGCTTAGGTTAGTTGGTTGGAATTTATTTTTTTTCGAAAAACCACCCCCACCCCTCTAAACGTGGACAAAACCACCCCTAAGGCTACGCTCAAGGCCAGGATGACCTTCAGCATCATGCAAAACTACCGCTACAGATTTTTCCAAAATTTTTTCGAAATCTACCCCCCACCCCCATTCCACCCCCGATGCTACCCCAGGGATGGTCCTGAACGTAACTGAGATGTCCCCTGCACCTAAGGGTTGGTTGGGTTGGTTCCAATTTGGCTAGCCTAGGTTAGCGGCTTGGAGTTAAATTTTTTCGAAAAACTACCCCCTACCCCTCTGGATGCGGTCGAAACCACCCCCAAAGCTAGGGTCGGGGTCACGACGTCCGCCCGCATCATCCAAAACTACCCCTACAGTCCTAGGTTACGTAGCGGCAAATTTTTTTTTCGAAAAACTACCCCCTACCCCCCTGAACGTGGTCGAAACCATCCCTTGGTCTAGGTTCAGGGCCGGGATGACCTTGAGCATCATCCAAAACTACCCCTATAGTCCTAGGTTACGTAGCGGCCGAGTTTAGGGGTGGCTGCGCTATTCTATGGGTAGTCCTACTAACATAGCTTCATAAAAATAACCTAACCAAACATTAAAAATAAATACATGACGAAAATGTTGTTTTAGTAGGATTAAGGGATAAAATTTGTTTCCTACAGCATTATTCTCTCTCTTCCTCTTCACACACATGCACACACACACACACACACACACACACACACACACACATACACATACACACACACACACACACACACACACACACACACACACACATACACACACACACACACACACACACACACACACACACACACACACACACACACACACACACACACACACACACATACACACACACACACACACACACACACACACACACACACACACACACACACACACACAC
>JBAIZL010000005.1:174426885-174454385 GCA_036971475.1 Prosapia bicincta | reverse complement strand
GATAGATAGATGGTTCATAGATAGATAGAAATTTCATTTAGAAATCCTGTATTTCTTAATGAACAGAAACTTTAATACGTGTAATCTGAGGAGGTCTCGGTCCCATCTACCTCGAATTAGACTCTACTGTAGTAGATAGATGGTTAATAGTTAGAATAATTGGTAGATAGATTGATAGATAGCTATCTACCAAGATAGATAGCCACTTGACATATACATAGTTAGATAGATATGTAAGTAGGTAGATAATTCGTTGTTAAGTGTATTGATATTTAGATAGATAAGAAGTTTATAGCTATATATATATATATATATAAGTTATATAAACATTTTATGTGAACATTTCATAATTAAATGCGTGCTAGGAAGATTCCTGCTTACGCAGCTTTAGTATTATATAGGTGTGAGAACAGAGCCCCGGCAGTGTGTAAGTCGCCTCTGTATCGCACAGACGTTTTCCACTCCGATTGAGTGCATATCAATTGTATTGTTTTATTAAGTAAAATTAATGTAACAGTTTTCTAAATTAATTGTTTATTAAATTCAAAGGTTTGTTAAAAATAAAAATCATTTTTAAAAACCTTTCTTGCTTAATATAAAACGTAACTGGCGCAGTCGGTAGGACACCTCAAGGAAGTTAGCGAATATAACGTCCGTCGGTTTTAACCGTTAATTGAGGAAACCTTAAGTAGAGTGAATATCTACAACCACTTAATAGAGCGCATATCTATTAAGAACACGCGCGAATATCGTGTAAGTGAAAAGTGAAAGTTGTTCAAATGAGCAAAGTATTTTGGATCAACTTGTAAGTAGATCTTAAGATATAGAATTAAGAAAAAGTAGAGTAAATACTTTTTAATTTTATATAATTGATTTTTAATTTTATTATTTTAAAGAAAATAATATTTTAAAATGGCAACGCCAACATTAAAGAAGGAATATCTAGACATGATTCCTGAGTATAGTGGAGAGCCCACTATGCTCCACAGATTTATTTCTATATGTGACAAAGTAGTAAATAAGTTTTATGTAAGCGAAAATCCAGAGGATTTTCAAAATGAATATTTATTTTCTTCTATATTAGCTAAACTAAAAGGCCAAGCATTGGAAATGGTTGTAAACTCAAATTCATATAATTGGTATGAGGTTAAAAAAGTATTATTAACCAGCTATTCAGACAAAAGAGATTGTTTTACCTTAAATTTAGAAATGGCTGAGTTAAAACAAGAGCATAACGAATCACCTTTTAAATTTTATGAAAGAATTCAAAAACTATTAAATTTACAAATTTCATTTTTTGTTAATAAAGAGCCACAAAGACAATTGGCCAAAGATGTTTTAATAGAATATGTTCAGAAACTAGCTTTAAGAGTTCTCCTTAGAGGTTTACATGAACCTGTAGGATCGCTAATGCGAACCAAAAATCCAGATTCTCTTAGCGAAGCACTTAATATGCTTACTAACAATTTTCAATTTAAAAATAACAAATTATTTCAAAATGTTAAACAGAACATTCCACCTAGGGCCCCACAATACCCGCCTATTCGCAAACCCCTTCCTAACAAACAAACCTTCCAAAATTATAGGCCCAACTACCAAAATAATCCTAACCAATTTACTAAACCTAACTCATACGTGCAGCAAAATCAACAACCGAGACAGTCTAACAACTACACACCATTAAAAGTTCATAAAAAATTTGAACCAGAACCAATGAGCATTTCCACACGTCAAACAGGGATCACAATTAGACAAAATAGACTTTATCAGATGACAGGGAAACCAATAGAGGAGGAAAATTACGATCAAACTATGAATCGATTGACTGAACAAATGACTAACTCTTATCTGACCGAACAAACAGATTATGAACCGCAAGAGGACCCTGACAGCTACATAGACTTTGATGATTCCCCGCAAGAGGAAAACGCATGCGGATTCACTCAAGAGGACAATCATACCCAAAATCATTTTTTAGGACTAACCACATTAAAAAGACATTTTCCATAATGCATATAGAAGACGACACAAACGAACTACCGTACATCCACGATCCCAAGACCAATTTAAAGATGCTGATTGACACTGGAAGTACGAGATCATTTATTAAAAAATCAATAGCTTTCCAATTTTTCAAAAACACTCTAAAACAAGAGCCATTTGAAGTGAGTACAGCTCATGGAGTATCAAAAGAAAAATACAGTTGTACGCTACCACTCTTAGGAAAAGAAACAACCAAATTCTATTTATTTGATTTCCATAAAGATTTTGACTTACTCCTTGGATTAGATAACATACTTACTTCTTACTTCTTACTTCTTATTACGAGCTTCCAAGGTTGGCCTCGATGGCTCGATGTCTCCTATACACACACTCTGCCAATGGCCAGAAACAACTTTCTTTCAAGATTCTGTCCAGGGTACATTCCCGTCCTAGTTGCTTTATCAAGGGACTCCTTGTTGCTGCTGTTACAGGACACTTCAAAAGTATGTGCTCTAATGTTTCCTCTTCTTGCTTGCACACTCCACAGATAGAGTTGTTAGTAATATGAAACCTTTTCAAATATGTATTGGTGACAATGTGTCCCATACGAGCTCGTGCCGCAAAAGATGCCACTGAACGTGATAATGACTTGAAGATCTTTGGATCATTAGGTTGTTTTTGTAATGAATAATATTCGCGCCCAGTATTGCATTCTCTCCATTTCTTTCTCCAACAGATGTGAGATTCTTTATCAACTGCCTCTTTGCAATTTGTTAAGGAGTAACAACTTTCAGGAGATGGAAACAAGTTGCAAGACGCCTTGGCAGATCTGTCAGCTTCCTCATTCCCAGGAACACCACAATGACTGGGGATCCATTGAAATACAATATTTTTCTGTTCTAAGTTTTTTTAACAATTTAGTTATTTCAGATGTTCGAAAATGGTAGTCTGTAGTGTGCTGTACTTGAAGGGCTTGAAGGGCCGACCTGGAATCGGTGAGAATGCAGATGTTCTGTGCATCCATAGTATTGCTAAAAACCAAAGCAGCATTTAAGGCCATCAATTCAGCATTCATACTTGAAGAGGAATCGCAGGGCAGATTAGATAACATAAAAGAATTAAAAATTAATTTAAATTTTGTGAATGATAAATTAATATTTCGCAATAAGCAAATGCCGATTAAATATTTTAACACAGAAGAACAAAATAATAATAATAATAAAATTAAAAGCGAATGTCAGGAACAGAAAGCAAAAAAGGGAACAAGTTATGTTATACAAGCCCGCGCTAGCCAAACGATTAAATTTAGAATACAAAATATTCAAGATGGAGAAGGACTCTTACCATACAAAAACTTAAATGGATTAGAAATTCCGCAGTGTATAGTCTCAGTACACAAGGGAGAAGCCTACTGCCCTATAATAAACAACACAGAAGTAAATGTAGAATTAACAGTAAATGAACCATTAGAATTAAAATCTTTAGAAGAATACAATATCCTTAGACCTGATGCAATGCAAACGAACGCTAATTTCAATTTATTAGACTATAAACAAAAAAATTCGAGAAGGAAAAATTTAGATTTATCAAAATTTAGAATGGAACATATGAACTCGGAAGAAAAATCCGCTATAACAAGTTTAATAAAAGATTATGCAGATTTATTCCATATTGAGGGAAACGATTTAACTTTTACCAACCAAGTAAAACATGTTATTAGGACTACTGATGAAATTCCCGTATACTCCAGAAATTATAGATATCCAGAGATTTACAAGAACAAAATTAATAAACAAACTGAGGACATGCTTGAACAAGGAATTATTAGACCTTCAAATTCTCCATGGAACTCTCCTGTCTGGATTGTACCCAAAAAACAAGACGCTTCTGGCAAAAGAAAATTTCGATTAGTAATAGATTTTAGAGGATTAAACAAGAAAACAATTGACGATAAATTTCCCTTGCCAAACATTACCGACATATTAGATAAATTAGGACGATCTCAGTATTTTACAACTTTAGATTTAGCCTCAGGATTTCACCAAGTAGAAATGGATAAAAATAGCATAGAAAAAACATCGTTTTCAACAGAAACGGGACACTATGAATTTTTAAGAATGCCATTTGGACTAAAGAATAGCCCCCCTACATTTCAAAGAATTATGAATAACATTCTGAGAGGAATCCATAATGAAACATGTTTAGTTTATTTAGACGATATTATAATTTACTCCACTAGCCTCCAAGAACATATACAAAGACTTAAAGAAGTATTCGACAGATTACGCAAAGCCAACTTTAAAGTACAGCTGGATAAAACAGAATTTTTAAGAAAAGAAGTAGCGTATCTAGGGCATGTTGTTACACCGGAAGGCGTAAAACCTAACCCAGCAAAGATTTTGGCAATCAAAAACTATCCAATACCCAAAACCACCAAACAAATTAAAGGATTTTTAGGACTAATAGGCTATTATCGAAAATTTATTAAAAACTTCGCCAAGATAACAAAACCCTTTACTAACTGTTTAAAGAAAAATGCAAAAATAAACATAGAAAATCCAGACTTCATTGAATGTTTTGAAACATGTAAAAATATACTGACTAATGAGCCCCTTCTACAATACCCAGATTTTGAAAAGGAGTTTACTCTAACAACAGACGCTAGTAATTTTGCACTAGGAGCGATTTTAAGCCAGGACAAAAATGGAAAGGACCTTCCTATAGCGTATGCCAGCAGAACTTTAAACGACAGCGAAACTAATTACTCCGCGATTGAAAAGGAATTATTAGCGATCGTATGGTCTACCAAACACTTCAGGCCTTATTTATTTGGAAGAAAATTTAAAATTTATACAGACCATAAACCTTTACAATGGTTATTTTCAGTTAAAGAACCAAATTCCAAGCTTTTAAGATGGAGATTAAAACTAGAAGAATATGATTATGACATAAGATACAAAAAAGGCAAATTAAACCAAAACGCCGATGCTTTATCTAGAATACTATTGAACGTTACTGATAAAAGGTCAACAAACACCCAACACACTGTAGAACCAGACCTTGAATTATCTCCAGCGAACTTACTGAGTCGTTACTTCTTGGAATTGAATGAAGATAATGAGTCTATGGTCGTACAACTCGACGCAACAGATAATGCCAACTTAGAGTACGATCAAGAAAGTGACAGTCAAACCGTGCATTCCAACTTCGAAGGGAACACCCAAATTGAAATACCAATTTCCGACGAACCTGTAAACTTTGGGAGAAATCAAATATTTTTGTCATTAGTAAAATACGAACCAAAGAAAGTAAAAATTATAAAACTATTCGGAACTTCAAAAATTCGTTTAATGGTCGAAATATCAGAAAATAACTTTAAAGAAGACATAGTTAACTTTGTAAAATCATATTTGGTACCCAAAATAAAATATAATCTATATTTTGAAGACGATTTTTACGAGAAATTTGCATCATGCGTAGCCAAAAATTTCAAACAAACTGAACTAAATTTGGTTAAGTGTAATAACAAACTCTTAGACCTAACTTCGGAAGAAGATACCTTAGAAACGATAAGTAATTATCATGTCAGCAAAACCAATCACCGAGGGATACAAGAAACATACGAACAAATTAAGCGAAGATATTATTGGCCTAATTTAAAATCACTAATCCAAAATTTCATAAATCAGTGTGACATATGTCAAAGAACCAAATATGACAGAATCCCCTTACAATTAGAGATGAACTTGACGCCTACAGCTGCAAGGCCTTTCCAGATAATTCACATCGACACTATCTCTTTAGAAAAGAATGCGTTTATCAGCATTGTCGACAGTTTCACAAAGTATGCTCAAGCTTATCGCTTGGGAAGCTCTCAAGCTACAGAGATTGCAGACAAGTTATTAGATTACTTTGCGCAGTTCTGCTTACCAACAGTTATTATCTCAGACAATGGAACGGAGTTTAATAACAGGATTGTGAAGGAGATATTAGACCTGCATAAAATCAAAATCCATTTTATCAGTACACAAAACCCCCAATCAAACGGATTATGTGAAAGATTTCATTCCACCTTAATAGAACACATAAGGCTGTTAAACAATCAAATCGAATTTAAAAAAGACAGTATAATTAAGAAAGTCAAATATGCTATAATTGCCTATAACAATAGCATTCATTCAGTCACAAAATTAACGCCGTGCGAAGTCTTATTTGGACACATAAATTCAAACTATTTATTAGATATAGATTTAGAAAAACAAATTGTAAATGACTACGTTTTAAACCATAAGGAAAAAACAAAAATACTTTACGAAAACATTAGGGATAGCAATCAAAGAATTAAAGAAAAAGTTTTAGAAAAAAGGAATGTAAACAAAGAACCACTTCCAGAAATACCATCTGAAGTTTATATAAAGTCAGTTCAGAAGCAAAGCAAAACGAAAAACAGATATAGCAAGGAAGAGATAGCTTCAATAAACAAGGAAAGAAAAACTGGTAAAATAAAGCCTAGACATCATAACACAAAAGACAAGATACATTTGTCGAAAATTAAAAGGCCTAAGAAGATAAAAAATGTAATTAATGCTCAAAATAATTTTCCAGGTCCCTCCTGTTCGTCATTGGCACAGCCACCGACTCAGCAGAGATCAGAGAAGTCAACAACAACCTCGGAATAATCCCAATAGACCTTGGGCCGGCCAAATTAGAATCTTCCTACCATACCTTTGTCCACTATTTTGATGTAAGAAACTTAGTAGCTCATCTAAATAACATTGATGCTTATTATTATGACGTATTGCAAAATTTTGAAACTAGTTGCTACAATTGTAACGGTAGCTTATTAAACAATGAATATGTAACCGATAACAGTAATAGAATAAGAGATATTGTTAATTATTTTAAATATGTTAATCACAGTAAAAATGTAATAGAAGAAAAATTAGAAATTATACTCTTAAGAGAGAATGGTAACAAAAGAACAAAAAGAGGTCTTATAGATGGACTAGGGTCCGTTATCAAATCTTTAACAGGCAATTTAGATGCATATGATGGTAAAAAATATGACAAAATAATTAAAGATATTGAAAATGAGCAAATTAAGATTAATTATCAAATTGAATCTCAATACTCCCTTAGTAATAATATTATGAAGGAATTAAATAAAACTTTTATTGTAATTGATGAAAATTTTGTAGAATTAAAAAATAAGTTAAGTATTGTGAATCGTAATGTAAATGACTTTGTTGAACTAGAAAAATTTAGAAGTATTCTAAACCAATTGAACATTTTATATGACATGATGTTACAGGTAATCACAGATTTAGAAAATTCTCTTACATTTTGTAAACTAGGTGTTGTACACCCTAGTGTTATTTCAACCCAAGAATTATATGAAGAATTAAACAAAATTTATAAATATTATAATGAGAGGTTACCTTTAGAACCTAAAATGGAAAATATGTGGGAATTAGAGAACCTAATTAAAGTTAATTGTAAACTAAATTCTGAAAGGATTGTTTATTTTATAAATTTACCCATTGTAGAAAAAACTCAATTTAAATTGTATAAATTACACTCTATACCCACAAAATATGAAACAGATTATGTAACAATTATACCAAAAGTAAGGTACATATTAGTGTCTAACTCTGTAATATTAGGTTTAGACAATGAATGTAACTATAAAACCGATTCCATATACTTTTGCTCATTCGACATTCTAACACACCATAAATTAGACTGTGAAGTGTCCATTATCAGGAACAACGATGCCAGCAACTGTGAATATACTGCATTGGAAGTTACAGACAACTTAATTAACTGGATCCCAGAAATCAACCTTTACCTAGCGACCTTCCCCAACAAGCAGACTCTGGAAATTACCAATCGCAAGGCAACTACCACCGTCACCCTTCAAGGCATATACTTGATAAAAACTAATAATGATTCAATCTTTTTCAACAACATGAAACTGAGCCATACATCAACAACTTCGGGAGGCCATCCTATTTTCATGGACACGTCCAAACTACAATTTTCAATGAGTAAAATGCCAGAATTCTCAGTAAACGTTAAACGCCTAGAGTTGGACAAAATAAACACAGAAATCATCTCAAGAATTGACCCAACTATGGAAATAACCCACCACATCAGTATCTGGACTATTGCCCTTTACGGAGGCGTATTCAGCAGCCTTATATACTTCGCCCTCATCAGGAAGAAGAAGAAGACTTCAACCAACGCCGAAACTTCGCCAACCCCCGAAGTTCTCTTTAGGGATGGAGGAGTTATATAAATATTTTATGTGAACATTTCATAATTAAATGCGTGCTAGGAAGATTCCTGCTTACGCAGCTTTAGTATTATATAGGTGTGAGAACAGAGCCCCGGCAGTGTGTAAGTCGCCTCTGTATCGCACAGACGTTTTCCACTCCGATTGAGTGCATATCAATTGTATTGTTTTATTAAGTAAAATTAATGTAACAGTTTTCTAAATTAATTGTTTATTAAATTCAAAGGTTTGTTAAAAATAAAAATCATTTTTAAAAACCTTTCTTGCTTAATATAAAACGTAACTTATATATATATATATATATATATATATATATATATATATATATATATATATATGTATATATATAACCATAGGTGTATAGTGTGGCTACGATACTGTTTATAGAAGGTGTACTGTATTGGCAACTATCTGATATTCGTCTCTTAATAGTTTGAAACTGTTGGAGCGTTAAGTTCTGCCCTTTGAGCAATACAATAATGTGCACGGACATTGGTCGCGCCCTTTTAAGCAACCCCACAGGTGGGCTCCTATAATAACATTGTATTCTCCACAGTTATATAGGTGTAAGCTTTGTTCGATATCATCGGTTTTGCAAATATTCGAATGCTTTCACTCCGTAAATTTATTTCAACTGAACCGCATATCTGGCTTGGGTCTAACGTATATAGTGGCAAGGTGTTTCTTCTTCGATCCTTAGATTAGGTATATAAAAGCTAAAATATTGTTTATTCAGTTAATACGTAAATTATGCATATGTATGTATATTCTCTTGTAAGAAAGGAAGTGGAATATACAAAGGTGTGATTTATTTTAATATATTTCTGTAAATACTGTTAATGTTATTGTTAAATGAGCAACAATTTACTTTGGAAAATTTCAAATTTTCAAAATGAGTAAAATTGGCAGTAATACATTTTAAATAACAACGTAAACGTTTTTGAGGTGGAAAATCTATTTGTTTATGAAGACATTCAAGAGTTAATGAAAATGTTAAGAAAAGAGGAAAAATATAAAATAATGGCTTTTCATCGATATAGCAAGCAAAGTATTACAGGTCCTCGAAAAGCCGAATTATTAAGTTATGGATATAATATATATTTATTTTCTTTAAATATTACATTTACGTAGCCAAAATATAATTATTATACTTTTTGTTTAAAAACGTACACAAAATAACAAAGAAATTCGATTTTTGTATTACCTGCTGCATAAAATTAAAAATACTATCCACATTTAACTTCATATATTTTTTCTTAAAATTATTTTATGAAAAATTTTTAAGAGAAAAGTTTGCATGGAATTTATTATAAATTCATAAAATATAAAGGATTATGAGAAAAATATATAATAAAAGAAACAAAACTAAGAAATTTGGAGCATCGTCATCTGTGACACGCAACTATAGAGAACATCAATATTTTGCAGGACTTTTTCAACATAACTAAAGCGCTTTATTTAATGTATTATGTATAAAAATTAAATTAAAAAATTTCAGTTTCTCATTGGTATATATATATATATATATATATATATATATATATATATATATATATATATATATATATATTGTAAAGTATTTATAAAACACAATACAACGATGTTTTATTATATTATTAAATGAAGATATATTATTTCTAGTTAAAACACAAACAACTCAGGAACAATTCATAATTCTTTATTATCACAATTTTTATTTCAACATTTAAACAATACACACAAAACAAAAATTTATAACTTAACAAATTTTAACAAACTCTTTTTTTAACTCATTTCCTTTGATTTTATAGTTAAACAATTTTAATACCCTTGGCTTATTTTACGATCTCTTACTATCTCGGGGTTATAGCATGGGCTATATTTTTACTTCTTTTGTTAATTAAATAAATTTTGAAAAACAATATTAAATTTTGAAATTAGTTTTAATAAATATTTTCCTGATGGAAAACTTTAATTTGGAATAAAAAAAAAAAAAAAACGAAACTATTTGAACTGGATTATGATCTTATTTCTATTAATCACAAGATATTCTAATGTACAATTTTAAACTTCCCTATTATCCTAAGAGTCCACTAAAGTTTATTTTTTTATATAGCGCTAGGTACTTAACTTATCAAATAACGGCGAATGGCTGCTTGCTCACACGTAGAATTCCGTTGTCTTTAAATTTCACTTTTTACACACTTAAATTCGTTTTAGTTCTTTCAAATTATATTAATCCTGTACTATATCTTTTAATTCACTTAATCCTGTTAATCTGGCCAAGTTTCTTCACAAATCTGTATAATTTTGACGAAGTTTCTAATAAATAGAATTTTGACTGCACAGGGCAGATTCGCTACCTTACTCGGCGTCCCACGTCAGACCGACTCTAACTACGCGTCCTTAGATTTTCTTTTAAAATGTTACAAATATGGCGGCCTCCTTCTTCTTAAAAAAAACATATGGATTATAATTTAGTTCAATTTCTTCTCACTATAGTCGACTGCACACTTGACCTATTTCTTTACTTTCACATCTGTTTTTACAGCTGATGCAATAACGCGATTGTTTACAATGGCGTTTTAATTTGGTTAAACTTTAGTTGAAACTTACTGTTTCAATTTTCCGATCCTTAACAAACCTTCCAGTGTTTATTTAATTACTATTATTAGTGTGTGAAGTGTCTTTGTGTTTTACTTTTGTAATATTTCAAAATGTGTGTGTTTTGACTGGACTTTTCCAAACATAACCTTACATTGTTTACAATCGTTTTTCACTTTATCCTTCAAGTAATTACTTATGCCCTATTTTACTAATATTTACAATTTTGTTTAACATATAACTATTATTAGATTATCTTGTTTTAAATTTTATTTGATACAACAAATTTCTTTATGTATTTACAGTTCAAATATCTTATTTACTAATCTAGGCTTTTACCTAAATTTAGTTTCAATTTTAACCTAACCAATCTTTTAATGAATTTCTTTTTAAATTTTGTGTGAGTTATTTCTAATATATTCTTCCAATTCTTAAATAATATTATATAGCCCATTCTATAAATGTTACAATGTCCCCTAATTTAATTTACATAAAAAAAATATTCCTACTATCTACATTACACATTCTTTACATTCTACAAGCTTATTTAAATATACATATTTTTTTTTTAAAATTAAATTCAAATTAACATTTATTTCCTAATTGTACATTTTATTTAATAACTAATTGAACACATTTTTTATTGAGTAAGTACCTCAACACTTTGGCTAACTTACCGTCCATTGTCTTTACTACTTTTATAACTGTCCATTAAAAGTCATTTATACATTTATCTGTCCACTTTCGTCCATTTATACTTAATTCCTATGACACAATTTTATCTTAATTCTTTAACAATCAAATACTGAGCTGAACACTTCAAGCTACATATTACTTAACTTATCTTCTAACAATACAATATACTTATAACTAACATTTAATCGACAATTCCTTAACAATTCTAACAATAAATCATGTTCTGGTATTTACAATTCCTTCCATAATTATTATTATTTTTTACATTTATTACAATTGGAATCCTTCCAATCATAAGTCTGATTCAATATTTATTTAACAAATATTCTCTGATACCGTGTCTTTAAATCCCAGCCTATCCGAGTCATAGTATGTCTAGATTTGGTCAAATTGGTTATAACATTTCTCTTTCCCTTATTTCTGTTTATTCCTTGTTTATTATTTATCTCATATTTATTTTGCTTTTAGCTTTATCTAACTCTCAGTTCTAAGTTAGTATTTTATCTCCCCTTCCAATCTCACATCCAGTTCAATTATTTTCTTATATCATTTCAGTTTATTTTGTATGAAGTTTAACATCTAATATTTTTAAAGGTTGCAATTTCATATCCTCTATTTGATCATATCTATAGTTCCTTCGATTACACTATCCCTATATCAACGAATATAAATTTTGTTTTAATACTTATTTATCAACGCAGATTCTCCCTTACAATACGACGAAGTTTAAATACACAATTACCATATTTTTATTACAACGATGCTTTAATATTTATTATCATAGATTCATATTTCTTTTATAATATATAATATATATGACGAAGTTCCATTATTTATCAACGCAGATTCTCCCTTACAATACGACGAAGTTTAAATACACAATTACCGTATTTTTATTACAACGATGCTTCAATATTTATTAACATAGATTCATCTTTATCTTTATTCATTATTCGACGAAGTTTCCAATAAATTATCGTAGATATAGTTACCATCCCTTAAAACTTATCTCCTGCTAACGTTTTCTTATACACATAGTCACCTAGAGTTTACTCATTTTGCTTCCTTTACCTATATTTAATATCTCCCTTCCTATTTTATTTCGTCTCGTTTGAGTTTATCTCCCTTGCATCATGGTACTTTTTTAGTTCTGTTGAATGGAACATCCCCTTATTTATATCATATTTATCATCCCATAGTTCGAATGTCGATTCTCCTAACTTTTTGTGTATTCTATATGGCCCACTATAAATATTAAATAATTTCCCCATTTCTCCCTCTATGCCTTTTGCCTGCCAGTTTTCTTTTACTAACACTAAATCATTTAAATTAAATGTGAAAAGCGTATGATTTCTATTGAAATTTTGTGCCCTAAGTTCTGCCTTTTTTTTCATTCTCCCTCTTGCCAAATCTATTACTAGTTGGGTATTAACGCTTTGTTCGTTTGAATTTTGAATTTTGATATACTTATGCCAAAATCTCTCATCTATTTTTCCTAACTGTAACTGATTAGGTGTGAACCTTGTGGTCTCATGTGGTACTTCATTCAACATCTCATTTATTAAATGTATAAACTTTGCCCATTGTTTATGGTTCCCATGGCAATAGGTGCGAAGACATCTCATTATCTCCCTGTTTACCCTTTCTACTATATTGCTTTGAGGTCGCCTAATTGGTGAAAATATTTGTTTGATCCCTTTATTTTCTAAAAAAGTTGACCATCTTTTACTTGTGAACTGAGTTCCATGGTCTGTTTGTGCCCTTTTTACCTGTCCATATTTTTCTAAATAATCTTCTACACATCTAATAGCTGTAGCAGTATTTGCTTTTTTTATTTTATAAATTTTTATAAATTTAGTAAAAATATCCAAAATAACCAAAATATATTTAAATCCCTCACTTTTATGAAATGGTCCACAAAAGTCAATAGATAGTTGCTCTTTAGGCCCTTCTACCTTGATTCCTTTCATCACCCCATAACAAGTTTGATTTGTGTGTTTCACCCTCTGACAAATGTCACAGTATTTTAAAAGGTATTTAATCTCCTTATACATCTTTTTCCATGTGAATATTTCATTTATTATACTATAGCACTTCTTGGCCCCTACATGCATATAGTACTCATGGCATGATATCACTAATACATTTATTAACTCTCTGGGTACTATTATTTTCCAACTTGTTTTACAATTTTTATATAGTATGTTATTTTCAATTTTGAATTTCGAATTGTATTCCTGGACATTTTCAATAATATTTCTTAATTCTAAATCACCCCACTGAAGCTCATTAAGTTTTGTCAATTTTGTCACTACTTCCCTACTTATTACTCTTTCCATTAAATTGATACTAAAGTTATTTTGATTCTCTATATGTTTTGGCTCTATCTTATCCCATGGGTTACGACTTAATATGTCTGCCACCACGTTCTCCTTCCCTTTACAATACTCAATCTCAAAATCATATTCCTGCATGAGCAATATCCAACGATATAGTCTTGAATTTAATATTCTGCAAGTCTTTATGAAAGTCAAAGCCTGGTGGTCAGTTTGTATTACTACCTTTCTCCCCAGTATAACCTGTCTAGCCTTCTGTAGACAAAACAACACAGCCAATAATTCTTTTTCAGTCGTATAATATCGTATTTCACTACCTTTTAGGGTTCGGCTCATAAACATAATTGCCTGTTTCTGTCCAGTCTCTGTTATCTGGTACAGATGCCCCCCAATAGCATATTCGCTTGCATCTGTCTGTAGATAAAACGTTTTTGAATAATCAGGGTGTTTTAGTACGTTGGTATCTATAAATGCTTCCTTTAATTTTCTAAAATTTTGTTCCTCTAAATCTGTCCAATTAAATTTTGTTTCATGTCTCAAAAGTTTCAGGAGTGGCTCTACTAATTTCGAATAGTGGTCTACAAACTTGTTGTAATAATTGGCAAGGCCTATAAACCCTTTTAATTGCTTAACGTTCTTTGGTGTGGGGAATTCCATTACAGCCTTAATTTTGTCCTTATCTATCTCTATTTCCTCAGTTGTCAACCTATAACCTAAAAATGCTATGTTTTCTTTACAAAACTCAGTTTTTGATAATTTAATTTTGATATTATTTTCCCTAAATGTCATAAATAATTTTTTTAAATGGTTTTTATGTTCTTCAAAACTCTGTGGCATGCATACAATGTCGTCTACATATACTAAAGTGAATGGTTCTAATTCATTTCCCATTATTCTACCCATAGCTCTTGCTAAAGCTGCTAATGATGTTTTTAGCCCATAAGGTGTCATAATGAAATGATATGTCTTTCCATTATACTGAAAAGCTGTGAATTTTCTGGATTCTGGCTCCAACTCCACCTGCCAAAAACTATTCGCGAGGTCCATAGAACTCAGGTATTTTACCTTTCTTGCCTTATGTAATATTTCATTAATACCCTGGTAACACTCATAATCTGGTATTATGATTTCGTTCAGTTTCCTTGCGTCCAGACACAATCTTATTTCTCCATTATTCTTTATGACAGGAATAATAGGGTTAATATAAGGGCTATTACTTTTTTCTATAATTTTCATCTCCAACATTTTGTCAATTTCTCTTTGTACCGCTTCTTGATACTTTGTGGGTACAGGATAGTTTCTTTGATAAAATGGTAAATCTGTTCTTACTTTTATCTCATGTCTATATCCTTTACACACTCCAGGCCTATCTGAAAATACATCCTTATATTGCTTTATTATCTCTACCAACTCCAGTTTTTGCCTATTTGTTACACGGTCATCTCCGATACTTCCCACAATATCTCTATCACTAATTTCCCCTTCTGTTTCATTTTGTTTCTCATAATTTTGGTCCCCCTGTCCTAGATTATCTAAATTTTCCCATTCCTCATCAATTTGATCGAATTCGTTAATTACCTTATCTTCCCTTTCTAAATTTTGTACCTCGTTGTTATTAAATCTTTCGTCATCATTTTCACCCTCCGTTTCTTTCATATCTATTTTAATATAGTTTTCCAAATATTTCAATTTTATACTCCAATCCTCACAACTTATATCAGCCTTTGTATTTTTTAATATATCCATCCCTATGATCATCTCTCTCAATAGGCCAGGTATGATGAAACATTGAAATGGGTAATCAATCCCACCTAATCTTCCCATTATCAGAACAATTTTATTAATTTTTTTACTCTTTTTATTTGTTGCTGTCCTAATGTTCATTGCTCTGATTGGCAACGTTTCTACTCTTCCTAGTTTTCTCTTATTTATACTATACCATTTTTCCTGAATACATGTAATATTACTACCTGTATCTATTAAGGCTGTAACCCTAACCTGTTTAAATTCTATCTCTATTTCTGGGCTCATATATATTTTGTTTTGCTCTAAATTCAAATTTCGCTCCTTCCCCTCACTTTCCAAAAATTCCCTATCTATTAATACGTTGTTAATTATTCCTAACCCCAAATCCGTATTTTCATTAAATTGATTGTTACCGTTATTCTTGTCACAATTAATATTTCCAAGGCTCTTTAGCACTGGCTTTCCCTCTTCAGCATCCCCTGTAGTTTTCCCATGATGCAATAAGGTATCACCAGTGCCCTCTAGTTTTCCGAGGTCCCCTGGTCTCCCTCACATCTTCCACTGGTCGATTCCTTTGGTCGTATCTGTATGCTGTTTACTTCTTTCTGGCTCCTGTCATTGGTTCTGTAATTCCTGTCTCCTCTATTTTCTCGACTATTTTCCTGCCCTGGTCTTGGTTCAACATTCCCCCTCATATGATTATCTATTCTTCTGTTAAAAAACTGGACATATGGCCGCCCTTCATTCCTATATTCATTCCTTCTATACAATTCTCCTGGTCCTGGAAATCTTCTATTTCCCTGCTGTCTCATCCCTTCCTCACCCCTTCTGGGTGGAAATCTATTTCCATTCTGTTCCTCTCTAGGGGTAGGCCTATTCCATGGTCCCCTGTTTCTCTGTCTTATTTCCTTATTTCTCTCCTCTATGTCCTCCTCATTCAGCATCCTTTCCATCTCTCGGATCGTTTTTATATTTTGTACCCTTCTTGACAACTGTATCCTTTCATTAAAATGCCGGCTTAATCTCCGGACTATCTCTTCCTCATTTTGCGGTGGTGTCATGTTCTTTAAAACTATGACTCTTTCTATGAAATAATCTGCTCTGGCTCTTCCATTTCCCTCAATATACCTTTCATTTTCCATTCTCTCTTTAATGCCTTCCTGTATTTCTTTGGCCCAGTATCTTTCTATAAACCTATCTTGTAAATCCGCGAAATTTTCCACCTCCTCTCTGATTGATTCCCACCATCTAGCCGCTCCTACTTCCAAAGCTCTATCTATGATTCCTCTCCATTCATTTTCAAATCTTTCCCCTGTCCTACATTCAAATTTTCTCTCCACATACCTATCCAGTCTTTTTAGGAACTCCATAGGGTTACCATTCCTCCCATTAAATTTGGGCATCTCCTCCTGATTCCCGCATGACACTTGTATGATCCTTAGGCCTTCTCCTCCTTTACTTTCTTCCACCTTCTTTTCTACCTTTTCCATTCTCTGGGTCAATTCCCCTTGTTTCTCATTATTCCTCCTTCCTTCTGTTTCCAATCGGTCAATTCTATCATTATTATTGTTTTTCTCAATAGCTATCTCCCTATTTAAAACTCTTAACTCTTCCCTGTTCTGTATTGTCATTTTTTCTACCTTCTCTATCTATTTTTTTATTAATTTCTACCACATCAGCTATTATTTCATTTGTTTCCTCAAAATTTTCCTTAATCTCCTCCTCTAATTCTCTATCTTTCTCCTCTATGTCTCTTCTCACATCCTCTATTTCAGTATTATCCTTTGTCCTCATATCCTCTATCATTTTCCTTTTTTCCTCCCTTATTTCCTCTTTTATGGATTTCAAATCCTCCTTCATCCCTCTCATTTCGTCTCTATTTTCCTTTAATTTTTTGTTTATTTCCCTCATATCCTCACTGATATCTTTCATTACCCCTTTTATTTCATCTATCTTATCTAATTGTCTATTTAGATCCTCTCTCCCTTTTTTACTCATTTCCATGAGAGTTCTCATCATCTCCCTTAAATCTTCATTCTCATTATTTCCCCGTTTTTTTTGTTGGGTTTGCATAGGTGGTAGTCCCCTAGCCTCATCTACTTGGGTTTCCACCTCACTCTCTTCTATAGGCATATCTGTGCCTTCCGTTTCTGTCTCTAGTAATTCTAGGCTTGTCCCTTTTTCCTGGTCCCCTACAACTACCAGTTCGCCTATAATATTTTCTTCTTTTTTTTTTTTTATCTGTAAGTAACTTATTATACAAACTTAAACAATTTTATATAAACAGTTTATATATATATACTATAAACCTAGCCTTGACTCTTCAACTCAGTGTTTAATTTTACAAAAAATTTTTTCTAAATCTATTTCCAGTTCAAATGTTTTTCATATAAAAAGTTCTAAATTAATTTTATTTCAAAATCTCTCTAAATAAATTTTATCTCTTATTTTATCGAGCTCCCACGTTGTTGCGCCAAATATAACATAATTTCCTAAAGACGCTATACAACGGGGTTTTAAATATTTAAATGAATAATTAATTCTTTATTATTATTTTTCTAATAATCGTACCCCACGTTGGTGTGCCAAATGTAAAGGTTTTTATAAAACAGACGCAACGGGGTTTTATTATTATTGATTATTTTATTGAATTATATTTAATTTCTATTTAAAACAAAACAAAAAAACTCAGGAACAATTCATTAACATTTATTATAACATTTCTTATTTCAACATTTAAACAATACACACAAAACAAAAATTTATAACTTAACAAATTTTAACAAACTCTTTTTTTAACTCATTTCTTTTGATTTTATAGTTAAACAATTTTAATACCCTTGGCTTATTTTACGATCTCTTACTATCTCGGGGTTATAGCATGGGCTATATTTTTACTTCTTTTGTTAATTAAATAAATTTTGAAAAACAATATTAAATTTTGAAATTAGTTTTAATAAATATTTTCTCGATGGAAAACTTTAATTTGGAATAAAAAAAAAAAAAACGAAACTATTTGAACTGGATTATGATCTTATTTCTATTAAGCACAAGATATTCTAATGTACAATTTTAAACTTCCCTATTATCCTAAGAGTCCACTAAAGTTTATTTTTTTATATAGCGCTAGGTACTTAACTTATCAAATAACGGCGAATGGCTGCTTGCTCACACGTAGAATTCCGTTGTCTTTAAATTTCACTTTTTACACACTTAAATTCGTTTTAGTTCTTTCAAATTATATTAACCCTGTACTATATCTTTTAATTCACTTAATCCTGTTAATCTGGCCAAGTTTCTTCACAAATCTGTATAATTTTGACGAAGTTTCTAATAAATAGAATTTTGACTGCACAGGGCAGATTCGCTACCTTACTCGGCGTCCCACGTCAGACCGACTCTAACTACGCGTCCTTAGATTTTCTTTTAAAATGTTACAAATATGGCGGCCTCCTTCTTCTTAAAAAAAAACATATGGATTATAATTTAGTTCAATTTCTTCTCACTATAGTCGACTGCACACTTGACCTATTTCTTTACTTTCACATCTGTTTTTACAGCTGATGCAATAATGCGATTGTTTACAATGGCGTTTTAATTTGGTTAAACTTTAGTTGAAACTTACTGTTTCAATTTTCCGATCCTTAACAAACCTTCCAGTGTTTATTTAATTACTATTATTAGTGTGTGAAGTGTCTTTGTGTTTTACTTTTGTAATATTTCAAAATGTGTGTGTTTTGACTGGACTTTTCCAAACATAACCTTACATTGTTTACAATCGTTTTTCACTTTATCCTTCAAGTAATTACTTATGCCCTATTTTACTAATATTTACAATTTTGTTTAACATATAACTATTATTAGATTATCTTGTTTTAAATTTTATTTGATACAACAAATTTCTTTATGTATTTACAGTTCAAATATCTTATTTACTAATCTAGGCTTTTACCTAAATTTAGTTTCAATTTTAACCTAACCAATCTTTTAATGAATTTCTTTTTAAATTTTGTGTGAGTTATTTCTAATATATTCTTCCAATTCTTAAATAATATTATATAGCCCATTCTATAAATGTTACAATGTCCCCTAATTTAATTTACATAAAAAAAATATTCCTACTATCTACATTACACATTCTTTACATTCTACAAGCTTATTTAAATATACATATTTTTTTTTTAAAATTAAATTCAAATTAACATTTATTTCCTAATTGTACATTTTATTTAATAACTAATTGAACACATTTTTTATTGAGTAAGTACCTCAACACTTTGGCTAACTTACCGTCCATTGTCTTTACTACTTTTATAACTGTCCATTAAAAGTCATTTATACATTTATCTGTCCACTTTCGTCCATTTATACTTAATTCCTATGACACAATTTTATCTTAATTCTTTAACAATCAAATACTGAGCTGAACACTTCAAGCTACATATTACTTAACTTATCTTCTAACAATACAATATACTTATAACTAACATTCAATCGACAATTCCTTAACAATTCTAACAATAAATCATGTTCTGGTATTTACAATTCCTTCCATAATTATTATTATTTTTTACATTTATTACAATTGGAATCCTTCCAATCATAAGTCTGATTCAATATTTATTTAACAAATATTCTCTGATACCGTGTCTTTAAATCCCAGCCTATCCGAGTCATAGTATGTCTAGATTTGGTCAAATTGGTTATAACATTTCTCTTTCCCTTATTTCTGTTTATTCCTTGTTTATTATTTATCTCATATTTATTTTGCTTTTAGCTTTATCTAACTCTCAGTTCTAAGTTAGTATTTTATCTCCCCTTCCAATCTCACATCCAGTTCAATTATTTTCTTATATCATTTCAGTTTATTTTGTATGAAGTTTAACATCTAATATTTTTAAAGGTTGCAATTTCATATCCTCTATTTGATCATATCTATAGTTCCTTCGATTACACTATCCCTATATCAACGAATATAAATTTTGTTTTAATACTTATTTATCAACGCAGATTCGCCCTTACAATACGACGAAGTTTAAATACACAATTACCATATTTTTATTACAACGATGCTTTAATATTTATTATCATAGATTCATTTTTCTTTTATAATATATAATATATATGACGAAGTTCCATTATTTATCAACGCAGATTCTCCCTTACAATACGACGAAGTTTAAATACACAATTACCATATTTTTATTACAACGATGCTTCAATATTTATTAACATAGATTCATCTTTATCTTTATTCATTATTCGACGAAGTTTCCAATAAATTATCGTAGATATAGTTACCATCCCTTAAAACTTATCTCCTGCTAACGTTTTCTTATACACATAGTCACCTAGAGTTTACTCATTTTGCTTCCTTTACCTATATTTAATATCTCCCTTCCTATTTTATTTCGTCTCGTTTGAGTTTATCTCCCTTGCATCATGGTACTTTTTTAGTTCTGTTGAATGGAACATCCCCTTATTTATATCATATTTATCATCCCATAGTTCGAATGTCGATTCTCCTAACTTTTTGTGTATTCTATATGGCCCACTATAAATATTAAATAATTTCCCCATTTCTCCCTCTATGCCTTTTGCCTGCCAGTTTTCTTTTACTAACACTAAATCATTTAAATTAAATGTGAAAAGCGTATGATTTCTATTGAAATTTTGTGCCCTAAGTTCTGCCTTTTTTTTCATTCTCCCTCTTGCCAAATCTATTACTAGTTGGGTATTAACGCTTTGTTCGTTTGAATTTTGAATTTTGATATACTTATGCCAAAATCTCTCATCTATTTTTCCTAACTGTAACTGATTAGGTGTGAACCTTGTGGTCTCATGTGGTACTTCATTCAACATCTCATTTATTAAATGTATAAACTTTGCCCATTGTTTATGGTTCCCATGGCAATAGGTGCGAAGACATCTCATTATCTCCCTGTTTACCCTTTCTACTATATTGCTTTGAGGTCGCCTAATTGGTGAAAATATTTGTTTGATCCCTTTATTTTCTAAAAAAGTTGACCATCTTTTACTTGTGAACTGAGTTCCATGGTCTGTTTGTGCCCTTTTTACCTGTCCATATTTTTCTAAATAATCTTCTACACATCTAATAGCTGTAGCAGTATTTGCTTTTTTTATTTTATAAATTTTTATAAATTTAGTAAAAATATCCAAAATAACCAAAATATATTTAAATCCCTCACTTTTATGAAATGGTCCACAAAAGTCAATAGATAGTTGCTCTTTAGGCCCTTCTACCTTGATTCCTTTCATCACCCCATAACAAGTTTGATTTGTGTGTTTCACCCTCTGACAAATGTCACAGTATTTTAAAAGGTATTTAATCTCCTTATACATCTTTTTCCATGTGAATATTTCATTTATTATACTATAGCACTTCTTGGCCCCTACATGCATATAGTACTCATGGCATGATATCACTAATACATTTATTAACTCTCTGGGTACTATTATTTTCCAACTTGTTTTACAATTTTTATATAGTATGTTATTTTCAATTTTGAATTTCGAATTGTATTCCTGGACATTTTCAATAATATTTCTTAATTCTAAATCACCCCACTGAAGCTCATTAAGTTTTGTCAATTTTGTCACTACTTCCCTACTTATTACTCTTTCCATTAAATTGATACTAAAGTTATTTTGATTCTCTATATGTTTTGGCTCTATCTTATCCCATGGGTTACGACTTAATATGTCTGCCACCACGTTCTCCTTCCCTTTACAATACTCAATCTCAAAATCATATTCCTGCATGAGCAATATCCAACGATATAGTCTTGAATTTAATATTCTGCAAGTCTTTATGAAAGTCAAAGCCTGGTGGTCAGTTTGTATTACTACCTTTCTCCCCAGTATAACCTGTCTAGCCTTCTGTAGACAAAACAACACAGCCAATAATTCTTTTTCAGTCGTATAATATCGTATTTCACTACCTTTTAGGGTTCGGCTCATAAACATAATTGCCTGTTTCTGTCCAGTCTCTGTTATCTGGTACAGATGCCCCCCAATAGCATATTCGCTTGCATCTGTCTGTAGATAAAACGTTTTTGAATAATCAGGGTGTTTTAGTACGTTGGTATCTATAAATGCTTCCTTTAATTTTCTAAAATTTTGTTCCTCTAAATCTGTCCAATTAAATTTTGTTTCATGTCTCAAAAGTTTCAGGAGTGGCTCTACTAATTTCGAATAGTGGTCTACAAACTTGTTGTAATAATTGGCAAGGCCTATAAACCCTTTTAATTGCTTAACGTTCTTTGGTGTGGGGAATTCCATTACAGCCTTAATTTTGTCCTTATCTATCTCTATTTCCTCAGTTGTCAACCTATAACCTAAAAATGCTATGTTTTCTTTACAAAACTCAGTTTTTGATAATTTAATTTTGATATTATTTTCCCTAAATGTCATAAATAATTTTTTTAAATGGTTTTTATGTTCTTCAAAACTCTGTGGCATGCATACAATGTCGTCTACATATACTAAAGTGAATGGTTCTAATTCATTTCCCATTATTCTACCCATAGCTCTTGCTAAAGCTGCTAATGATGTTTTTAGCCCATAAGGTGTCATAATGAAATGATATGTCTTTCCATTATACTGAAAAGCTGTGAATTTTCTGGATTCTGGCTCCAACTCCACCTGCCAAAAACTATTCGTGAGGTCCATAGAACTCAGGTATTTTACCTTTCTTGCCTTATGTAATATTTCATTAATACCCTGGTAACACTCATAATCTGGTATTATGATTTCGTTCAGTTTCCTTGCGTCCAGACACAATCTTATTTCTCCATTATTCTTTATGACAGGAATAATAGGGTTAATATAAGGGCTATTACTTTTTTCTATAATTTTCATCTCCAACATTTTGTCAATTTCTCTTTGTACCGCTTCTTGATACTTTGTGGGTACAGGATAGTTTCTTTGATAAAATGGTAAATCTGTTCTTACTTTTATCTCATGTCTATATCCTTTACACACTCCAGGCCTATCTGAAAATACATCCTTATATTGCTTTATTATCTCTACCAACTCCAGTTTTTGCCTATTTGTTACACGGTCATCTCCGATACTTCCCACAATATCTCTATCACTAATTTCCCCTTCTGTTTCATTTTGTTTCTCATAATTTTGGTCCCCCTGTCCTAGATTATCTAAATTTTCCCATTCCTCATCAATTTGATCGAATTCGTTAATTACCTTATCTTCCCTTTCTAAATTTTGTACCTCGTTGTTATTAAATCTTTCGTCATCATTTTCACCCTCCGTTTCTTTCATATCTATTTTAATATAGTTTTCCAAATATTTCAATTTTATACTCCAATCCTCACAACTTATATCAGCCTTTGTATTTTTTAATATATCCATCCCTATGATCATCTCTCTCAATAGGCCAGGTATGATGAAACATTGAAATGGGTAATCAATCCCACCTAATCTTCCCATTATCAGAACAATTTTATTAATTTTTTTACTCTTTTTATTTGTTGCTGTCCTAATGTTCATTGCTCTGATTGGCAACGTTTCTACTCTTCCTAGTTTTCCCTTATTTATACTATACCATTTTTCCTGAATACATGTAATATTACTACCTGTATCTATTAAGGCTGTAACCCTAACCTGTTTAAATTCTATCTCTATTTCTGGGCTCATATATATTTTGTTTTGCTCTAAATTCAAATTTCGCTCCTTCCCCTCACTTTCCAAAAATTCCCTATCTATTAATACGTTGTTAATTATTCCTAACCCCAAATCCGTATTTTCATTAAATTGATTGTTACCGTTATTCTTGTCACAATTAATATTTCCAAGGCTCTTTAGCACTGGCTTTCCCTCTTCAGCATCCCCTGTAGTTTTCCCATGATGCAATAAGGTATCACCAGTGCCCTCTAGTTTTCCGAGGTCCCCTGGTCTCCCTCACATCTTCCACTGGTCGATTCCTTTGGTCGTATCTGTATGCTGTTTACTTCTTTCTGGCTCCTGTCATTGGTTCTGTAATTCCTGTCTCCTCTATTTTCTCGACTATTTTCCTGCCCTGGTCTTGGTTCAACATTCCCCCTCATATGATTATCTATTCTTCTGTTAAAAAACTGGACATATGGCCGCCCTTCATTCCTATATTCATTCCTTCTATACAATTCTCCTGGTCCTGGAAATCTTCTATTTCCCTGCTGTCTCATCCCTTCCTCACCCCTTCTGGGTGGAAATCTATTTCCATTCTGTTCCTCTCTAGGGGTAGGCCTATTCCATGGTCCCCTGTTTCTCTGTCTTATTTCCTTATTTCTCTCCTCTATGTCCTCCTCATTCAGCATCCTTTCCATCTCTCGGATCGTTTTTATATTTTGTACCCTTCTTGACAACTGTATCCTTTCATTAAAATGCCGGCTTAATCTCCGGACTATCTCTTCCTCATTTTGCGGTGGTGTCATGTTCTTTAAAACTATGACTCTTTCTATGAAATAATCTGCTCTGGCTCTTCCATTTCCCTCAATATACCTTTCATTTTCCATTCTCTCTTTAATGCCTTCCTGTATTTCTTTGGCCCAGTATCTTTCTATAAACCTATCTTGTAAATCCGCGAAATTTTCCACCTCCTCTCTGATTGATTCCCACCATCTAGCCGCTCCTACTTCCAAAGCTCTATCTATGATTCCTCTCCATTCATTTTCAAATCTTTCCCCTGTCCTACATTCAAATTTTCTCTCCACATACCTATCCAGTCTTTTTAGGAACTCCATAGGGTTACCATTCCTCCCATTAAATTTGGGCATCTCCTCCTGATTCCCGCATGACACTTGTATGATCCTTAGGCCTTCTCCTCCTTTACTTTCTTCCACCTTCTTTTCTACCTTTTCCATTCTCTGGGTCAATTCCCCTTGTTTCTCATTATTCCTCCTTCCTTCTGTTTCCAATCGGTCAATTCTATCATTATTATTGTTTTTCTCAATAGCTATCTCCCTATTTAAAACTCTTAACTCTTCCCTGTTCTGTATTGTCATTTTTTCTACCTTCTCTATCTATTTTTTTATTAATTTCTACCACATCAGCTATTATTTCATTTGTTTCCTCAAAATTTTCCTTAATCTCCTCCTCTAATTCTCTATCTTTCTCCTCTATGTCTCTTCTCACATCCTCTATTTCAGTATTATCCTTTGTCCTCATATCCTCTATCATTTTCCTTTTTTCCTCCCTTATTTCCTCTTTTATGGATTTCAAATCCTCCTTCATCCCTCTCATTTCGTCTCTATTTTCCTTTAATTTTTTGTTTATTTCCCTCATATCCTCACTGATATCTTTCATTACCCCTTTTATTTCATCTATCTTATCTAATTGTCTATTTAGATCCTCTCTCCCTTTTTTACTCATTTCCATGAGAGTTCTCATCATCTCCCTTAAATCTTCATTCTCATTATTTCCCCGTTTTTTTTGTTGGGTTTGCATAGGTGGTAGTCCCCTAGCCTCATCTACTTGGGTTTCCACCTCACTCTCTTCTATAGGCATATCTGTGCCTTCCGTTTCTGTCTCTAGTATTTCTAGGCTTGTCCCTTTTTCCTGGTCCCCTACAACTACCAGTTCGCCTATAATATTTTCTTCTTTTTTTTTTTTTATCTGTAAGTAACTTATTATACAAACTTAAACAATTTTATATAAACAGTTTATATATATATACTATAAACCTAGCCTTGACTCTTCAACTCAGTGTTTAATTTTACAAAAAATTTTTTCTAAATCTATTTCCAGTTCAAATGTTTTTCATATAAAAAGTTCTAAATTAATTTTATTTCAAAATCTCTCTAAATAAATTTTATCTCTTATTTTATCGAGCTCCCACGTTGTTGCGCCAAATATAACATAATTTCCTAAAGACGCTATACAACGGGGTTTTAAATATTTAAATGAATAATTAATTCTTTATTATTATTTTTCTAATAATCGTACCCCACGTTGGTGTGCCAAATGTAAAGGTTTTTATAAAACAGACGCAACGGGGTTTTATTATTATTGATTATTTTATTGAATTATATTTAATTTCTATTTAAAACAAAACAAAAAAACTCAGGAACAATTCATTAACATTTATTATAACATTTCTTATTTCAACATTTAAACAATACACACAAAACAAAAATTTATAACTTAACAAATTTTAACAAACTCTTTTTTTAACTCATTTCTTTTGATTTTATAGTTAAACAATTTTAATACCCTTGGCTTATTTTACGATCTCTTACTATCTCGGGGTTATAGCATGGGCTATATTTTTACTTCTTTTGTTAATTAAATAAATTTTGAAAAACAATATTAAATTTTGAAATTAGTTTTAATAAATATTTTCCTGATGGAAAACTTTAATTTGGAATAAAAAAAAAAAAAACGAAACTATTTGAACTGGATTATGATCTTATTTCTATTAAGCACAAGATATTCTAATGTACAATTTTAAACTTCCCTATTATCCTAAGAGTCCACTAAAGTTTATTTTTTTATATAGCGCTAGGTACTTAACTTATCAAATAACGGCGAATGGCTGCTTGCTCACACGTAGAATTCCGTTGTCTTTAAATTTCACTTTTTACACACTTAAATTCGTTTTAGTTCTTTCAAATTATATTAACCCTGTACTATATCTTTTAATTCACTTAATCCTGTTAATCTGGCCAAGTTTCTTCACAAATCTGTATAATTTTGACGAAGTTTCTAATAAATAGAATTTTGACTGCACAGGGCAGATTCGCTACCTTACTCGGCGTCCCACGTCAGACCGACTCTAACTACGCGTCCTTAGATTTTCTTTTAAAATGTTACAAATATGGCGGCCTCCTTCTTCTTAAAAAAAA
>JBAIZL010000005.1:174266885-174419385 GCA_036971475.1 Prosapia bicincta | reverse complement strand
CAGGAACGAACTCCTTAAAACACCATTTTTTCAATATTTCATTACTCGTCCAATCACTTTGTCTGTTGTAATATTTTACAGGAAGAGCGGTTTTTGAAACTTTTTTAAAAGCCCTCTGATTTTTTTGCTTTTCCAATCAATCCAAGGTTCATTTTGAAATTTATAGCATTACAACTTGTAGACAGGAGCTGCCTTTCCAGCTTTGGCTGCAAGACTTTTACTTGATAACTATTTATAATTGAGTCATGTCTCGTCACAGTTAAACAACTTACCACCTCATAACTTATCACCTGTTATGCTATCTTTTTCAATACGTTTCTCTAATTTTTTCTTGAAGGCTTTCATTTCTTCAAACGTCGAATAAAACCGAATGTCGGATGAGAGAAGGTCAGATAAGCGAGACTCTACTGTAATTGAAATAAAAATAATTTATAACATACCTTGGCAAACACTTGAACTCGGCTTTAGTGGTTGAACATATTTAAATTTTAAAAATAGAAATACTATCAACATTTAAACTATAAACACATTTTCCCTAATTAAAGTTTGAACGACACATCATTAAAATTTTGAATAACTGCAACCCAGCTGCCCGTCTATTGTAATATAAAAAAATAATTAATATTAAAAAAATTAATTTAGATTCTTAAATTAGTTTAGGATAAGCTAGTTACAGAAAATTTTTCGGGTCCTAATTCAACTGTGCATAATTTGGAAATCTGTAGGGAAAGAAATTAAAACTAAAAGTAATTGAAGAGTAATACAAGTTGGTTTACAGATGAGGCTATTTATCGAAATCTGTTTATGAACTTGACAGGCAATGGAGAGAACATAATTTCCCCTCATTTGTCACTGGTATCTCGATTATTAACACTTAAAGGTGATGCCTCCCTCGCTTTGGTGGTAGTTAGTGAATCTAAGGTTGTAATACACAATTTGTAATTGTTTTTCTCAGCACATAACGTGACCACAAACATTTTTTTGCATTTCTCAGTACCAAGTGTTTTCTAATTTTGAACTTATTTATTTTCCTTTGCAGACAATGTTTGAATGGTAGAACCTCCACTTAACTACTTTTCGTTAACTTGGTCCAAGAACATTATAACAAGGTTTATGTGTAAAAACATCTATCAACATTCCAAATCGATTTATTTTTAATTTTATATGCAAATCTATTTTATATTTTTAGCACACAGTATACTACTGACCACTAATTGAAAAATTGTTAATTTTATGTTAACTAATATGTAAATTTTACGATAGATATTATGATAATTTTGAATTATTGTAGTGTTAAATATGTTACAAATGTTAGAATGTTATTACAATGGTAATTTTACGTAAAATTATAGTTTAATTTTATAATTACTTTCATACTTTTATTTTATATTAATTAATATGTTATTTATGGTAAATATATGTTAATTAAAAAGTTTGTTTTATGTAAGCGATATATTTATTTCATGTTACTTAATATAATTATTTTACGGTTGTTAATATGGAAATTTTATTTGTAACTGATTTTCTAATTTTACGGTAATTATTACGTTTATTTTATGTATTTAATATGTTAATTTCTTATTAATTTAAATGTTAATTTATTGTTAATCAATATGATAATATTAATTATGATATGATAATTAATTATAGAATAATTTTATCTTATTTAATATGTTAATTCTATATTATTAAAAATTTTATTTAACGTTAATCAATATAATAATACGGTTAATAATAACACGATAAGTAATATGTTAATTTTACGTTAGTTAATATGTTAATTTCTTACTTACCTTGAAAATACTAGAAAAATGAAAAGTTAAAAACTCGCTCATTAAAGGAAGCCGGTTAATATAAAAGAACCAAATAATAAAAGATCAAATCTAACCTTAGGTAATAGCATAAACATAGAATACTTAATAATATGATGACCTAAACAAAGGAAAAACTTGTTTAGTCGAGTATTTTCACTCCAAAATCACTTTTATAGGTGAGTTCTCTCAATCGTATATCTTATAACGTTATTGTTAGACATGGATGATCATAAATCATGTGAAATCCGTAGGGAAACACAGATTGTAAGATTCAACCACGGCAGCGTTTTGTCTGAATAAATACGTTCCTCATACAACTATCATAATAGCTTGAAAAATTCAATGCAAGTGTTGTATAAACGGTCAGTTCGTGTCTAATTGCAGTGAAACAAATTGGCGCCGAGTTATAACAAGTAGGAATAGCACTTTGAATAAAACGCCCACCGTAAATTATTGGCGAACATGACCGAGCTCTTGTTCCGACACAGGTCTTTGTTGTTAATGAATACACAAGTTTGTTTCACTGGAAACGGGGTTTCACGTTCAAATCCATAAACAGAACATCGGTCTCACAGCTGGAGAGTTTTTGTCTATCAATAAAAATTCCATATACGTTGTGTTAATATTTTGAATATACACAAAAGTTTGAGTCTATTCGCAACTTGTGAGTAGAAGCAAAAACGAACAGCAACTCAGAATAAATAATTTATCTTGTGCTATTACATCACCGTTGAGTATAGTCCGCAACTTACTGTAATAGTCCGTAGATGAGTAAACCTTAGGATTTACCAAAGAGAGTTGGTAAATATATTAAATATAAAGGTTTTATAATTAAAGGAAGATTCTCGGGATTTTACCATTAGAGTGTAGATGATATGTTTTATCAATGATGTCGGTTTTGGGAACAAAACGAGTATTTATTAATAATTCTTTTGCTAGCAACGAGTGTGTGCGTTAAGGTTAAGTTAGTTGAGGTTAGGTTGAATTATATTTAACGTATTCAACAATTACTATGACTCTGATGAATTATTGATTGATGATGTGTAAACGGTTAAGAATAACGATGAGCACAGTAGAGTTTGGGCTTTTACCGTTAAGGGTGGATAAATCTTGGATTTCCCGATGCCTTTTGATAAATTTTAGTTTTACCTAAAACTACAAGTATTTTTAAATTATTTTCTTTCTAGTAGCGACTCTAATGAGATTATTTTGTAAAATTGTTTCGAGACAAAGTCAATGAGTATTGATTAGTCATTGAAGTCTCATTTCAATTACGTATCAATCTAAACCTCTTCTTACAAATTCAATCATTATTTGTTTTATTATTTCATATTTAATAAAGAAGGTTTGGTTAGGATATGTTAGGTTAGGTTTATTATATCTGATTACATTTACCTTGCCTCAGAAGTAAACCAAAGATTTACCGAGTATGTGAAGGTATAAACTCGAAATAAAAGATGATTCCAGAAGAGCTGGACATTTACCGCTAAGGGTTGGTAGATCTTAGGTTTTACAGAATAAGAGGTTTTACAGTAACATAATTACATAAATTCTAATCTATAACTAAAATATACAGTTTAGTATTTACTTATCTATAGTTTAGAATTTGTGTACTTATATTTATAGATTATGCCAACTGTCAATGAAACACGTATGAATAGATAAAATAATTGGTTGTGAATTGGTGTAGTTTTTATTTAATTATTCTAAGCTTTTTTTGAAAAATCATGTTACAATATAAATTCTACATTGTAGCGTTATTTTGAAATATAAAACAAAAAATACTTTTTTGTTGAAATTTAAAACTTTGTTTGCAAAAAACAGGAGTGCCTAATGAGTTACTGAGATGCTGATGATGACGTTGATGATACCGGCAGTGTGGTTGGTGGAATGCTTTGAATATTTTGTTTATTGTAACAATAAAAATATTGAAAAAAAAACCAAGACTAATCACTAGTTTGTAAATTATTATATTATAGATTGTAATTTTGTAATAAGACTATGTCTGATGATGATGACATAGTCGACAAAATGTACATAAGGTTTTAATCATACATAACTAGTAATATTAGTTATTTTAGATTATTTTTGTGGTATTGGCTTTTTCCAAATATTTTTATTGTATTAAATTGTACCACTGTGCTCTTGATATTGTATATTGTTTATTGTAGTAAATATTCTTGTATTTGATACGACCTTAAATTATTGATTATTCATAACAGGAGAACATTATAAACCAACAAGAGAATATATAAGAATTATAACATCAATATAAATTTCATAAACAAAAATGTTTACAAAAAGCTCAAATATTTTTATGAATTGATATTACCAGAGCCTCAATCACCTGTCGAATGCTAAAAAATAGTATAGTTTCAACTGGTGACCGATGATGGGTCGATAGCTTCAATATATTAAATTGTTAAAAACTATTAGAACAGTTATTTATTTATGCATAAAATTTAATATTAATAACAATTTGCGTTATTGTCGGAAATAAGTATAAAGTCTACAGTCTAAAGGGTGAACAGTGAGGAGTGTCAGGCTTGTTATTCCACCGACATCAAGTGGCTAAGTAGCATTGTATGTATCTTGCTTCAATAAGGCAGTACGATGTGAAACGCAAGCCTAATTGAATCTTAAGGCATTAGATGCTGCCCCACCTTTACAAACAGAATTATTCACACTTACATAAACTTCTTTTGCTCTTAACGCACCAGTCAGCCTACACCTCACTGTCTAGTAGCATTCACTGACTAATACATTTGCAATTTTTGTGCATTCTTATACAGCAAAGCCCCTACGTTGAAATATTGGTTGAATATTTTCTTGTTATATCTTTATTATTTCCTTCTTATTAGCTCAAATTGTCCTTATATATATATATATATATATATATATATATATATATATATATATATATATATATATATATATATATATATATATAATATGGTGATATGTTTTCTTGTAATATAGTTAATAAATTAAAAATATTTCAAAAACAAGAATACTTTTAATGAATATATTTATTCAAAGCTTTTCGCCGATAAGAACATGCTGATACTATTTTATTGGCGAAAAGCTTTGAATAAATATATTCATTAAAAGTATTCTTGTATTTGAAATATTTTAAATTAATTAATTAAATATATATATATATATATATATATATATATATATATATATATACACACACACACACACACACACATTCGTGGAACTGCGAATTTATGGACTGCAGAATGAACGGATGTACTCCAGATAGTAACATTTCATCATATTTTTCCATCCGTGAAGAAATACGTATCAGCATATATATATATATATATATATATATATATATATATATATATATATATATATATATATATTGTTCAAATTTTCAATCGTTAATAAAATACTTTTCATTTTTCCAATTGAGTTCAAATACATTTTAAAAACTTTTATTGTATGACACTTGATGTTGGTACAGTTTAAAAAATAATTAATTCAATAATTATATTTAATGAATTAGTTTTAGTTTTATATGAGATAAAAACGTTTCACAAAAGGGGCAAGGTATGCAATATTGTTATGTCGTCCTATTTGGCTTAAAATAAGTGGCAACATATGATTCCTTAAAAGAGCTAATTTTATGTTATAGATTATGTGGTAAAACATCTGCTATAATGCATAGGTTATGTTAATTTATTTATATATCTATTTAGTAAGAAGTAACTAAATACAATTTTTCTTTGTTGGCCTAAGTAGAAATTGACTTTAAAATATGTTTATATTACCTGCTTTTATTTCAATAAACAGTTTAAAACAAGGTATTACTTACTTAAGGGATCTTCAGCTTTTCGCCAGCTACATTGTTAGAACTGTACTATCAAAGAACTGAGACCGTTAACACATCCTCTTGGAAAACTAAATTTCAACTGTATAAAGGTTGAAATATGTGACGTGTTGCCTACTAAAGTGAATTAAATATTACTGACATTATTTTTACTAATAAACATTTTTTTTTGTTTTCAAAAATATTACGATTATATAATTCCATACAGTCCAGTATATCCATTTATCAAAATATTTACATGCTGAAGTAATTTCATAATAATAATGTCGGGAAATTATGTGTTTTCGATTTAATGCTTAGCTAGATTTTATTTATAATAATATAAATGAGTGGTTTTTGAAAACTTTTTTTAATATATATGTTATAAGTATTTTCTATCTTTGATCTACAATCAAACATTTGCTGCAATCATAACATTTTTATATATAAATTAATTTTAATTGAAAAACAGTAAATGGTTTGTAAACTGTTTATTAATATATATATATATATATATATATATATATATATATATTTATTTATTTATTTATAAATTATATATAGAAGTATATTTTTAATAAACATTTCAGTACAAAGATAGGTGAAAATACAATGACTCATTTGTTCTTCTATTTATCATTATTGGCATTATCAAAAGCCTCTTCACCCATCAACAGTTAAATCAACACTGAACTGTTCAAACATTAAATACATAACAGTAGGTTGGACTGTTTGTTTTGATTTATTCTTGAAATGTATATATTATATAAATATTTAACACGAAAAACGGGGAAAACAAGAAACATATTTAACAAAAACAGTATTTATGAATTGAATTTTCGTGCTTTTAGAAATCGTTTTTAATTCTGTAATTATTTCTCATTTACTTATAAACTGTTCTATGTCTTACAAAATACACCATGTAGGATTTGTTTGGGAAAAACCGCTTTAAATCCGAAATATTATTTTTTTAAAACTAAATAATTAATAAATTAGGCATAAATCTTCATATTTTACTGTTTATTAGAGGTAATTAAAGTTTATAGGCAGAACCTATATAGAAATACCCAGTTTATTGCGCAAAAACATGTCTCGTATAAAAGTTTGTTTTAATTACTAGAACAAATAGTAAAAACGTCTGACTAGATAATTACTAAAATTAATTTAGTGTATCCATAAATTAATGAAGGCCTGCTTAGTAAAATATTTTACCAACATGTTTTAATGGAAAGAATGTTATAAATTAGTCCCTGACTATATTATTTATAGAAAATACTTTTTTTATATTCCAACATTTAATTTATGTCATTCGTATAACATTATTTTAAAACAAAAAAACAAAATTACAAAATGAAAAGTCTGAAACAAAATTGAGCAATAAACAACCATAGGATAGAATATTTTATATCTGATTTTATATTTTTATTGTTGTTGTTAAACACGGTCTTAGAGAATTGATAAAAAAATTATTTGTGAATTATTAAATAATGTATAAGTAAAAATTATTTTTACAAGGTCATAGTCTGGTTCAGTGTCTATTAACATTTACCAAAATATAATAGATAAATCGTGATTGAATATTTGCTGCAAACTTTCAAAAAATTCGTTATATTGTTTGAAAAAAAAACAGAAGTTAAAAGACAATAAAATTATTGGTTTGCTATAAAAAAACATCTCCGTGCGTTATTGTTGAAATTTCCCAGTTGATCGAGATAAAGGCATCTCTGCCTTCGATTTCCGCTAATGGACTTGTCAGAAGCAGTAATTAATGTGATTACACTGTGACAACCCGATTCCAGGTTACAAATGATTCCTGTACAGCGTTGGAAGTGCGTAATTTATTGGCAACCCAATAAAAGACAGGCGTGGAGTGTTACAACTGAAATTTGAGGGCATGTTTCAATTACCTTTAACGAAAATCATTTTCCTGTTACCTTTCTGTAGTCAAATTCAAATAAACGTGAAATAAACATTGGATGTTTTAATAGAAAAGTTTAAATTAATTCACAGACAAATATCGCATTGAAAGCTCATTGCCTAACGTTTCGACGTCAAAACAATGCCGTTTTCAGAAATATTCCTTTATAACAAAATTATAATAATTAAAATACACCATAACAATAAAACTACACATTCACAATATTAAAAAAAAAGATTCACCTTGTAACTATTATTTGAACTATTTTGTACACATCATAAATGTAAACGAACTTAAAGGTAACCTTAATTATTCTACTGGATACGTACCTTTTGAATATAATTTTTTCAAAACTAATATTTTTATATAAAAAAAAACTCAATTTTAATAGCAAGACCAATTTTACAAACATATTTGCCTTTAACCGTAACCTTGTAAAATGTTCATTGTAAAGTAAGTTTTGTCTTTAAAAATAAATTTTGCTATGAGGGGGAAAGGAATAATAATTAGTAAAGAAGAACTCGTATAGTAAAACGAATATGATATATATTTAAATTTAGTATAAAATTATTTATTCAATTAAAATCTATTACAATTATAAAGGCCGAGGTTGAAATATTTAAGTTGAATAAGGGGCCTGTTTTAAGTTTATTTTTATTTTAGTCACTTTTAGCTATGAATAAAGAATATTTTAGGATGTTGTTTTGTTATATTACATAATATGTTATATTATAATTAATTGTCAAAATTCACAGAATATGAATAGAAGTGATAGAAATATACACAGACAAATAAACCAAATAGTAGGAAAAGTTTAAGAATATGTAAGGCGAAATCACAAGAAAAATGTTTTGAATATTATTTATTAAAGCATTAATTGGAAACCCAGATAGCTTTCCTTAGCAACTGGGCGGGTCCACGGGTGGCGGATAGTGGAACGGCCTACAGATATGTAGGTTACTTGTGAATAAGGATTCCGGAAAGTTTCTGAATAAGCAGGCCCGGACCAAGGCAATGGTTCAAAGGTGAGGAATTATCCCTCCTCGTCAGTCACCGGTTGGGTGTGGTAGAAATAACTGCTCTGACTGGGGACTGGGGTAGTTGGGAATTAAGTCCTCACAATGCAACTCTCACCTCCCAGGTGAACCAAGGGCAATGCGGCTGTGAAGTATGGGCGGGAAAATACCCTAACGACACAGTTGTAACAAAAGAGAGTAAAGCAGGCTGTTCGCTCCATGAGCAACAGTTAATAATGTCCTGAACTTGGGGTGTGCTTCAAGGTCAGTGACTGAATACCCAATCCAAGGTGGAAGGCATCGTGCCGATGGGTGAATGGCTGCAGGGTATAAAATTCAGTAGCACACGATCCCCTTGAGGAACCAGATAAAACCTCTTTGTATGCTGTCTTGCCAGGGCAGTGGGAGTTCTGGTCTGGTTGACCGTTCTTTCCCCCATACTCGTGGGAAGCTAATGGACCATGTAAGCACACAAATTGATGTTGAGTCTGCACAGACAGCGGGAGCCAATGAGACGGCAAATCGTGAGTCTGTAGCAGATGTGTCAACGGCAACCACCACTGGGGGTGCGGGGCGGCTACTAAGCTGCCGACCGCAGAAACCAGTGAAATGGTTGTAGAGTTGAGCACGCTATCTCTACGGAGAAAGCGTATGAGTGGAGCGGCCAGAAAGCGGCTCCAAAAAAAAAAGGCGAGAGCAGCTGGAGGGCGAATGATCCTGAGCACACTACGCAGGGGAGGCCAAAACCAAGCGGAACATGTTAACGTCCAGGGCTTGCATGTTGTGAGGGGTGAGGTACAACAGGTGGGAAGCAATCAACCACGAGCAACAAACCCCAGCATTGAGATTACATAACTCGAACAACTGGGCTAATCTCCCAGATGTTTCGGGACATATGAGTATCGAGTGCGTGGTCAAAGAACCTGTCTTGGAGATGGGCAGTGACCACCTTACTCGGACGTTTGCATCTGACTAGGCCCACCAAACTATGATGGAATGGTCAGGGTCAGTAACATCGGGAGCTCAGATCCGGTACACAGATGGCTCCAAGGTGGACTTCAGCACTGGAGCGGGGGTGTATTGTAAAAACCCAAGGGTAAAACTAGTTTTTTCCTTGGGGAGGCATATCTCTGTCTTTCAGGTCGAAACATATGCTATAAATGCCTGTCTGGGAGAGAGCGAGAAGGGGAATACACAGGACCCGGATTGCTATTTTCTCTGACAGTCAGGCAGCAATTAAGGTAAGCAATTATAGATATGAAGCACTTGCCGAGAGGCGCTTCAACCTCTTTGGTGATAGCAAAGCTCTGGAAGAGGATGTTGAAGATAAAACACTAGTCAGGAAACTTCTAAACCTGGTAAGAGGGAAGGGGCTCTTTGACTAGATCAGGGAGGTAAGTACAATATACCTAAGGTAACGGTGCTTCGGGCAGTTTAAACCCGCTCCCAAGCTATTCAAACAAAAAAAAAATTAATTGGAAAGTTAATAAGATTAAGCAATTCTATTAATGGAATTATTTATGTGAACGGAAATGAAAGACAATTATAAATATTCTAACGACGTTCTCAGTAAAGAAAAAAAAATGAAAATAAAAATTAAAAATGCATGTAAATATTTAAATGTGAGTTTTGTCACCCCATAAACAAAATAAATTAATTTCCAGTTAGTCGTCGTTAGTCTTTATATAACCTAATGTCCTACAGTTTCACAGTTTCTTACTGAAAGGTTTACAAGAAATAAACACAAAACAGCATACCCCACCCCGAGTATTATAGTAGATAAGGAAAATATTCTGTTCATTGGTTTTTAACGAAATCTAGGAATTTATCCCTAGGAGATCTAGGCAAGGAAATCACATGCTTCGGTTGACAGACCTAACTCCCTCCTAGGTCATTTTACCATTGCAGGCGCGACTGGAAACTATTAGGTAGATCTAGGTGTAGAGAGCGAAAAAAAATAAAAGTAATAAGGAAAGATTGGCCCTGATAATACCAGTAATTATTTAAAATAGAAGTCTCTGAAAAATAAAAGTAAGTAAACGCACGCACGCACGCACGCACGCACGCACGCGCACACACACACACACACACACACACACACACACACACACACACACACACACACACACACACACACACACACACTAAAACCTGTAAAAAGGTAATGCATATATTTATAGATTATATAGAATTTATAGATTATATAAATATATTATTCTCTACGTTACTACCGATGTAAGAGTTTGAAATAACAGTTCCAGTCAAAGGCTACATTGACAAGAGTAAACATGCTTTTACAATATGTTTTTGATGTTTACCAAAATACTTGATGTTTTTGCAAAGTTTAGTGCAATCATTGATCGACTTCTACATTGCGATAAATTTAAAACCATACAAAACAAAACATAATTAACATTAAAAAAACATGTTTTGTATATAAATATTATTTGAGCAAAAAGGAAATGATAAGTAACGTATGCAGGTATAACAGTTCGCAATGATTTCGATCGTTTCATTTGATTCATGAAACAGATTAAGGTAAGTTAAAAGGTAGATTTATTTTGTCTCTCAGATTAAAATGTTTTAGCAACCGTTACTATGGCAACTGCTAGGGAGGGCGAGCTTTGCTTTTGTTCAAGCGTAATCGATAAATTAAGAAAAAAACAATTTCGTTGCATATTTTCGACCTAATAGTTGGCCTTGACCGTGATTTCGTATTGATTTTGTAAATGTTATTAATTCTCTTTAAGTCGAATAATTGTATATATGTTTATATTATTTAAATTATCACTTAATCTCCTGAACAAATATTATATATATATATATATATATATTATAACATAAAGTAAGAGGCTTACTTTATGTTATAATATATATATATGTATGTATATGTATATATACATATATATTGTATTTTTATTATTATGTTTACAATATATAGTTGTAAATACTTGCTAATTTTTAACTTATAATTATAAAAGAGTAATTTGTGATTTAAAAACATCACATATAGTATAATATAAATAAAAAGTTATAGATATAAATTGATAAATATGGGTATTGATAATCTATATAAGATCAATGCAATACAGATAAATAAACGTTGCATATATTCTTATCGTAAATATTTTGAATAGTAAATATTTTTCAGACTTATAGTAATAAAAGTCTGAGACAGGAAAGGAACTAGACATTCCCCTTTAGCAGGTGAGAACGATGCAGGAAGATGATTATAAGCGTCCCTCACTCCTATGTAATTCCATCTCTCCTTTATAGTTTTCCTTATAATGAGTGTAAATGGTAGACACCTATTTATGTTCCCGATAGATAGTACATCGACTTTACCAAGTACGCGATCTGCACATGTGATGTCATAACCCCCATATATCCTGTGACAGGAGGTTTATGTCCGTACTTCAATCCTTCAATATTCACATTCCTTTGTTACCCTTCGTATACAGTAATAGTTATGCTAGTTGATCTCCTTAAAGCTAGAAACAAACCTCCACTCCAGCCTTCTAGTAGTACTTGCTCATAAGTAAGAGTGATATGTTTTTGCCTTAATAAACACACTTAACAGTATCAACAAAACAAAATATAATATTTATTGTAAAATGCCTTACAATAAATTTTCTAACCTGATTATTCGTTTCAAGAGTTCAACGGTGTAACGTTTTGTCAATGTGAAAGTGGTACTAAGGGGAATTTGTTTCTAAGCAAAGTTGGGAGCAATTAAATGGTTAGAGAAAGGGCGGGACAATAATAAAACTTGCAGCTGAATATAGTGTTGGTGAAGTGACTGTAGGTGACTGGGGGTGAAAATTTGTAAAAATTGTAAAGTTTTGTAGTGCAAAGTATTCGGTCGCTGGTACGAACAATAAAAGCGAAAAAGAAATCAGCGAATAATAGTACAAGCGAAGTGTTGTCCCTTTGGTTTTGCCAACAGAGAAGTAAAGGACATCCAATTACAAAACTAATGCTTCAGGAAAAAGCATTATTTTAGAAATTAATTTACGAAGTATTTCTAGAAAGACAGGGACGATGATTTCACTGCTAGTTTAGACAGGCTAGACAGGTGGAATAAGAGGTACAGGGTGCGACAGTTCAATGTGTGAGGAGAAAGACCGTCTGCTGATTCGGAGACTATTGTCAATTCTGTGAAAACTTTCAAAACTCATAAGATAGGAAAATGTTTCTCCTAGTCAACGTAACAATGATGGTGAAACTGGATTCAATTATAAAATGCTACGATGAAAAACTCTTGCCTCTAGCGAAGAAAGTGCAGCTCCGGTCACAAGAAATGTAAGGAGATGAAAACCGTCTAGCTTGTTCTAACGCAACGGGAAATCATAGAATTAAGCTAGTAGCTATAGGCAAATCAGCTAAGCCGTTGGCGTATTAAACTTTCATATAAGATTCAACTGTCATCATTGCCGGTTACAACCAAATAGATGCTGTTTTTGCTAAGATGTTTACGCGACACCGCAGCACAAGGAGAAGACACTTTTTCCAAAATCTGCAGCAACCGTGGTGAACAATGTATTTCAAAGCAACTTTATATTTATGTAAATACTAATTTCAATAAACTTCAATAAACCCATTTTGAGCATCCAAAATAGTAGTAATAGGGTTCATTAGAAGTAATAAATTATTTTTTTGTAAAGTACTGGAACTTATTTCCGTGTAATCTGAGTTTTCAGTATTTCGAGGGTATTTCTGACTCATCTACCTCAAACCATTGAGACTCAAATATATATATATATATATATATATATATATATATATATATATATATATATGTATATATAAATATATATAAATATAATGTATATTTACACTCTCTCTCACACACACAACACAACACACACACACACATACACACACACGTATATATTTATTTATTTAAATAATATATTATTCAAGATGGGTCGCTATTACAAGCAATAAAATCGACAATTACATGTATAAAAATCCTCTTTTTGTAATATTTATATTTGGAAATGTTAAATAAAAATTAACACAGTATTTTTTATTGTTAATTGTTTTGGTTTTATAAAACTATACTCAGAGATATTATACCTTGTTTTTACAGATATTTTGAAAGCTTATTTTCTTTAGAAATCCATCCTGAAATAAACAATTCGATGTTAATATGAAGAGGAACGAACTTGAGTGTGAAAAATGTTGGGGTAACGCTTTGGCAATGTCGGTAATTGAAGGAAATTGATTGATACGCCCCAAGCAAAGTTAATTACTTGTATGACACGCATCCATAACTCAGCTGGTTCTGATTGCTTCATTTCTCTTATATGTGAACATAGGCCAAAGTGCTCTTCACTATTCCAGGTATATCTGGATAGTAGAACTTTTCATTTTAAAGTTTGTTTGAGGCACTTGTGAAGCCAGTTCATAGTGAATGTAATTCCTAATTATTATTTTTTTTTGCAAATTAAGGCGATTAGACAATACGATTATGATCCTTGAATGATAAGGCAGGATTGTTGTTGTAGGTGGGATTAAGCTAAAGATAAAAAGCCCCTCGGAAGAGGATATCGGGGAGATAATATGAGATATCACGTGTACAAGATCACGCACCTAAAGTACTCTCTATCGGAGTCATATGGAATTTATTCGTTACACCTCCATGTAGGAAAAAGGATAAGGACAAGTAGACGCAATTATGTTGATTTACTTCAAAAATGTTTAGTTTACTTGGAGTGTGTTTTACTTAGTTTAAGGGGATTAACTAGTATGACATAACTAAGGTAAAATGCTACTACTCATAATTCGTTTATCAGCAGAAAAATTATTAATTTACATTTTAATAACTATTACTAAAATAATTCAATAACATGATAGTGAGTTAAATTAGGTGGTAACATATGATTTCATACAACACCTGATTTTATGTTATAGGTTATGTTATGTAAAGTAGCATGGCTCCACTTGATGCACCTTGGGTATAGTCAAATATGTTACGGCGATCAGAACCTACATGAGTTTCCTTAGCAATAAGTACACGAATTCATGCAAAAAGCCCCTTCTTTAGGCTCTTTTGTAGACGCTCTTGTACGGTTTTGGAATGTGCGTAGGTTAGTCAAAATTAGTGAGCTAAACGTACTCAATTATTTTTAATGTCATATATAATTAAGAACTTGATTGAATTATTTGTAAACGTCGTACGGATGTATTTCTTAAAAGTAGAAACGGGATCATTGACAGATTCTTCTCAGTATCATCAGTATCACGGTGACTACAAAGCTGATGGGTGTTTGTATAAAGCCACCTACCATCAGTCTCAAGCTGACTACAAACCTGACGGGTGTTTGTATAAAGCCACCTACAATCAGTCTCAACGCTGACTACAAAGCTGATGGGTGTTTGTATAAAGCCACCTACCATCAGTCTCAAGCTGACTACAAAGCTGATGGGTGTTTGTATAAAGCCACCTACCATTAGTCTCAAGCTGTCTACAAAGATTATAGCTGTTTGTTTAAAGCCATCTACCATCAGTATCAAGCTGTCTACAAAGCTGATAGGTGTTTGTATAAAGCAACCTACCATCAGTCTCAAGCTGACTACAAAGCTGATGGGTGTTTGTATAAAACCACCTACCATCAGTCTCAAGCTGTCTACAAAGATTATAGCTGTTTGTACAAAGCCACCTACCATCAGTCTCAAGCTGACTACAAAGCTGATAGGTGTTTGTATAAAGCCACATACCATCAGTCTCAAGCTGACTACAAAGCTGATGGGTTTTTGTATAAAGCCACCTACCATCTGTCTCAAGCTGACTACAAAGCTAACGGGTGTTTGTATAAAGCCAACTACTATCAGTCTCAAGCTGACTACAAAGCTTATAGCTGTTTGTATAAAGCTACCTACCATCAGTCTCAAGCTGACTACAAAGCTGATGGGTGTTTGTATAAAGCTACCTACCATCAGTCTCAAGCTGACTAAAAAGCTTATAGCTGTTTGTGTAAAGCTACCTACCATCAGTCTCAAGCTGACTACAAAGGTTATAGCTGTTTGTATAAAGCCACCTACCATCAGTCTCAAGCTGTCTACAAAGCTTATAGCTGTTTGTATAAGCCCTCTACCATCAGTCTCAAGCTGACTACAAAGCTGATGGGTGTTTGTATAAAGCCACCTACCATCTGTCTCAAGCTGACTACGAAGCTGACGGGTGTTTGTATAAAGCCACCTACCATCAGTCTCAAGCTGACTACAAAGCTTATAGCTGTTTGTATTAGGCTACATACTATCAGTCTCAAGCTGACTACAAAGCTTATAGCTGTTTGTATAAAGCTATCTACCATCAGTCTCAAGCTGACTACAAAGCTGATGGGTGTTAGTATAAAGCTACCTACCATCAGTCTCAAGCTGACTACAAAGCTTATAGCTGTTTGTATAAAGCTGCCTACCATCAGTCTCAAGCTGACTACAAAACTGATGGGTGTTTGTATAAAGCCACCTACCATCAGTCTCAAGCTGACTACAAAGCTGACGGGCGTTTGTATAAAGCCACCTACCATCAGTCTCAAGCTGACTACAAAGCTGATGGGTGTTTGTATAAAGCCACCTACCATCAGTCTCAAGCTGACTACAAAGCTGATGGGTGTTTGTATAAAGCCACCTACTATCAGTCTCAAGCTGACTACAAAGCTTATAGCTGTTTGTATAAAGCTACCTACCATCAGTCTCAAGCTGACTACAAAGCTGATGGGTGTTTGTATAAAGCTACCTACCATCAGTCTCAAGCAGACTACAAAGCTTATAGCTGTTTGTATAAAGCTACCTACCATCAGTCTCAAGCTGACTACAAAGCTTATAGCTGTTTGTATAAAGCTATCTACCATCAGTCTCAAGCTGACTACAAAGCTGATAGGTGTTTGTATAAAGCTACCTACCATCAGTCTCAAGCTGACTACAAAGCTTATAGCTGTTTCTATAAAGCTACCTACCATCAGTCTCAAGCTGACTACAAAGCTTATAGCTGTTTGTATAAAGCCACCTACCATCAGTCTCAAGCTGTCTACAAAGCTTAAAGCTGTTTGCATAAAGCCACCTACCATCATTCTCAAGCTGACTACAAAGCTGATGGGTGTTTGTATAAAGCCACCTACCATCTGTCTCAAGCTGACTACAAAGCTGATGGGTGTTTGTAAAAAACCACCTACCATCAGTCTCAAGCTGACTACAAAGCTGACGGGTGTTTTGTATAAAGCCACCTACCAACAGTTTCAAGCTGACTACAAAGCTGATGGGTGTTTGTATATAGCCACCTACCATCAGTCTCAAGCTGACTACAAAGGTGATGGGTGTTTGTATAAAGCCACCTACCATTAGTCTCAAGCTGTTTACAAAGATTTTAGCTGTTTGTACAAAGTCATCTACCATCAGTCTCAAGCTGTCTACAAAGATTATAGCTGTTTGTACAAAGCCATCTACCATCAGTCTCAAGCTGACTACAAAGCTGATGGGTGTTTGTATAAAGCCACCTACCATCAGTCTCAAGGTAACTACAAAGCTGATGGGAGTTTGTATGAAGCCACCTACCATCTGTCTAAAGCTGACTACAAAGCTGACGGGTGTTTGTATAAAGCCACCTACCATCAGTCTCAAGCTGTCTACAAAGATTATAGCTGTTTGTACAAAGCCATCTACCATCAGTCTCAATCTAACTACAAAGCTTATAGCTGTTTGTATAAAGCAACCTACCATCAGTCTCGAGCTGTCTACAAAGCTTATAGCTGTTTGTATAAACCTACCTACCATCAGTCTCCAGCTGACTACAAAGCTGACGGGTGTTTGTATAAAGCCACCTACCATCAGTCTCAAGCTAACTACAAAGCTGATGGGTGGTTGTATAAAGCCACCTACCATCAGTCTCAAGCTGTCTACAAAGATTATAGCTGTTTGTACAAAGCCACCTACCATCAGTCTCAAGCTGTCTACAAAGCTTATAGCGGTTTGTATAAAGCCACCTACCATCAGTCTCAAGCTGTCTACAAAGCTGATAGCTGTTTGTATAAAGCCACCTACCACTAGTCTCAAGCTGACTACAAAGCTTATAGCTGTTTGTATAAAGCCACCTACCATCAGCCTCAAGCTGTCTACAAAGCTGACTGGTGTTTGTATAAAGCCACCTACCATTAGTCTCAAGCTGACTACAAAGCTGATGGGTGTTTGTATAAAGCCACCTACCATCAGTCTCAAGCTGTATAGAAAGGTTAAAGCTTTTTGTACAAAGCTACCTACCATCAGTCTCAAGCTGTCTACAAAGCTTATAGCTGTTTGTATAAAGGCACCTACCATCAGTCTCAAACTGACTATAATGCTGATGGGTGTTTGTATAAAGCAACCTACCATCAGTCTCAAGCTGACTACAAAGCTGATGTGTGTTTGTATAAAGCCACCTACCATCAGTCTCAAGCTGTATACAAAGATTATAGCGGTTTGTACAAAGCCACCTACCATCAGTCTCAAACTGTCTACACAGCTTATAGCTGTTTGTATAAAGCCACCTACCATCAGTCTCAAGCTGACTACAAAGCTTACAGCAGTTTGTACAAAGCCACCTACCATCAGTCTCAAGCTGAATACAAAGCTGATGGGTGTTTGTATAAAGTCACCTACCATCAGCCTCAAGCTGTCTACAAAGCTTATAGCTGTTTGTATAAAGCCACCTACCATCAGTCGCAAGCTGGCTACAAAGCTGATGGGTGTTTGTATAAAGCCACCTACCATCAGTCTCAAGCTGACTACAAAGCTGATGGGTGTTTGTATAAAGCCACGTACCATCAGTCTCACAGTGTCTACAAAGCTGACGGGTGTTTGTATAAAGCCACCTACCATCAGTCTCAAGCTGTCTACAAAGAATATAGCTGTTTGTATAATGCCACCTACCATCAGTCTCAAGCTGACTACAAAGCTGATGGGTGTTTGTATAAAGCTACCTACTATCAGTCTCAAGCTGACTACAATGCGTATAGCTGTTTGCATAAAGCTACCTACCATCAGCCTCAAGCTGACTACAAAGCTGATGGGTGTTTGTATAAAGCTACCTGCCATCAGTCTCAAGCTGACTACAAAGCTTATAGCTGTTTGTATAAAGCTACCTACCATCAGTCTCAAGCTGACTACAAAGCTTATAGCTGTTTGTATAAAGCTATCTACCATCAGTCTCAAGCTGACTACAAATCTGATGGGTGTTTGTATAAAGCTACCTACCATCAGTCTCCAGCTGACTACAAAGCTTATAGCTGTTTGTATAAAGCTACTTACCATCAGTCTCAAGCTGCCTACAAAGCTTATAGCTGTTTGTATAAAGCCACCTACCATCTGTCTCAAGCTGACTACAAAACTAATGGGTGTTTGTATAAAACCACCTACCATCAGTCTCAAGCTGACTACAAAGCTGATGGGTGTTTGTATAAAGCCACCTACCATCATTCTCAAGCTGACTACAAAGCTGCCGTGTGTTTGTATAAAGCCACCTACCATCAGTCTCAAGCTGACTACAAAGCTGATGGGTGTTTGTATAAAGCCACCTACCATCAGTCTCAAGCTGTCTAGAAAGGTTAAAGCTGTTTGTACAAAGCTACCTACCATCAGTCTCAAGCTGTCTACAAAGCTGATAGCTGTTTGTATAAAGGCACCTACCATCAGTCTCAAGCTTACTACAAAGCTGATGGGTGTTTGTATAAAGCCACCTACCATCAGTCTCAAGCTGTCTAGAAAGGTTAAATCTGTTTGTACAAAGCTACCTACCATCAGTCTCAAGCTGACTACAAAGCTTATAGCAGTTTGTACAAAGCCACCTACCATCAGTCTCAAGCTGACTACAAAGCTTATAGCTGTTTGTATAAAGCCACCTACCATCAGCCTCAAGCTGTCTACAAAGCTGACGGGTGTTTGTATAAAGCCACCTACTATTAGTCTCAAGCTGACTACAAAGCTGATGGGTGTTTGTATAAAGCCACCTACCATCAGTCTCACAGTGTCTACAAAGCTGACGGGTGTTTGTATAAAGCCACCTACCATCAGTCTCAAGCTGACTACAAAGCTTATAGCTGTTTGTATAAAGTTACCTACCATCAGTCTCAAGCTGACTACAAAGCTTATAGCTGTTTGTATAAAGCTATCTACCATCAGTCTCAAGCTGACTACAAATCTGATGGGTGTTTTTTATAAAGCTACCTACCATCAGTCTCCAGCTGACTACAAACCCTATAGCTGTTTGTATAAAGCTACATACCATCAGTCTCAAGCTGTCTATAAAGATTATAGCTGTTTGTATAAAGCCACCTACCATCAGTCTCAAGCTCACTACAAAGCTGATGGGTGTTTGTATAAAGCTACCTACTATCAGTCTCAAGCTGACTACAAAGCGTATAGATGTTTGTATAAAGCTACCTACCATCAGTCTCAAGCTGACTAAAAATCTGATGGGTGTTTGTATAAAGCTACCTACCATCAGTCTCCAGCTGACTACAAAGCTTATAGCTGTTTGTATAAAGCCACATATCATCACTCTCAAGCTGTCTACAAAGATTATAGATGTTTGTACAAAGCCACCTACCATCAGTCTCAAGCTGTCTACAAAGCTTATAGCCTTTTGTATAAAGCCACCTACCATCAGTATCAATCTGTCTACAAAGCTGATAGGTACTTGTATAAAGCTACCTACCATCAGTCTTAAGCTGTCTACAAAGCTTATAGCTGCTTGTATAAAGCCACCTACCATCAGTCTCAAGCTGACTACAAAGCTTATAGCTGTTTATATAAAGCCACCTACCATCAGTCTCAAGTTGACTACAAAGCTTAGAGCTGTTTGTACAAAGCCACCTGCCATCAGTCTCAAGCTGACTGCAAAGCTTATAGCTGTTTGTATAAAGCCACCTACCATCAGTCTCAAGCTGACTACAAGCTGATGGGTGTTTGTATAAAGCTACCTACCATCAGTCTCAAGCTGACTACAAAGCTTATAGCTGTTTGTAGAAAGCCACCTACCATCAGTCTCAAGCTGTCTACAAAGCTGATGGGTGTTTTTTATAAAGCCACCTACCATCAGTCTCAAGCTGACTACAAAGCTTATAGCTTTTTGTATAAAGCCACATACCATTAGTCTCAAGCTGTCTACAAAGCTTATAGCTGTTTGTATAAAGCCACATACCATCAGTCTCTAGCTGTCTACAAAGATTATAGCTGTTTGAACAAAACCACCTACCATCAGTCTCAAGTTTTCTACAAAGCTTATAGCTGTTTGTACAAAGCCACCTACCATCGGTCTCAAGCTGTCTACAAAGCTTATAGCTGTTTATATAAAGCCACCTACCATCAGTCTCAAACTGACTACTAAGCTTATAGCTGTTTGTACAAAGCCACCTACCACCAGTCTCAAGCTGATTACAAAGCTTATAGCTGTTTGTATAAAGCCACCTACTATCATTCTCAAGCTGACTATAAAGCTTATAGCTGTTTGTATAAAGCCATCTACCATCAATCTGAAGCTGACTACAAAGCTTAAAGCTGTTTGTACAAAGCCACCTACCATCAGTGTCAAGCTGACTACAAAGCTTATAGCTGTTTGTACAAAACCACCTACCATCAGTCTCAAGCTGAATACAAAGTTTATAGCATTTTGTATAAAGCCACCTACCATCAGTCTCAAGCTGACAACAAAGCTTATAGCTGTTTGTATAAAGCCACCTACCATCAGTCTCAAGCTGACTACAAAGCTTATAGCTGTTTGTACAAAGCCACCTACCATCAGTCTCAAGCTGATTACAAAGCTTATAGCTGTTTGTACAAAGCCACCTACCATCAGTTTCAAGCTGTCTACAAAGCTTATAGCTGTTTATATAAAGCCACCTACCATCAGTCTCAAGCTGACTACAAAGCTTATAGCTGTTTGTACAAAGCCACCTACCATCAGAGTCAAGCTGTCTACGAAGCTTATAGCTGTTTGTACAAAGCCACCTACCATCAGGCTCAAGCTGACTACAAAGCTTATAGCTGTTTGTACAAAGCCACCTACCATCAGTCTCAAGCTGACTACAAAGCTTATAGCTGTTTGTAAAAAGCCACCTAACATCAGTCTCAAACTGCCTACAAAGGTTATGGCGTTTTCTAAAAAGCTGCCTACCACAAGTCTCAAGCTGCCTACAAAGCTTATGGCTGTTTGTACAAAGCCAACTACCATCAATCTCAAGCTGCCTAAATCGCTTACGGCTGTTTTTACAAAGCTATCAATCTCATGCTGCCTACAAAGCTGGTGGCTGTTTCTACAAAGTTGCCTACCATCAGTCTCAAGCTGCCTACAAAGATGGTGACAGTTTCTACAAAGCCGACCCCCATAGACTTAAGCTGCCTACAAAGCTAATGGCTGTTTCTACAAAACTGCCTACTATCAGTCTCCAGCTGGCTACAAATAAAGCTGATTTCTATTTCTACAATGCTCCTGCCATCAGTGTTAGTTGTGCCATTTATATCTATTTAGTAGCTACGACACTTCTCCTTTATAAGGAAGGCTTATTGAAATAGTGGATCCTGGGCCGTCAACAACGCGTGGTTATCTCTTTATCGAGTCCCAATCAACAGTAATCGTACTTGCTTGCCACTCTTTACAGATTACAACATAACCTTTAAAACCCCAGAAGTTTTCGCCAATTTATTTGGAAGTGATTGAGTGAAAGGATTGCAGTGGGTTCTGTGACATGTAGAAGTGAATGCTAATAAGTAAGCAGATTAGGTTGCAAATAGGTGCATATATGCAGCAACCACCGATTCCAACAATGTCCACGGCCAAAAGTCAGGTGGATGACACGGTCAGGATTATCACCAACACGGCTTACGAAGAGACCACCAGAGGCAAAACATAGAAAGGAACTTCATTAAGAGCTGAATTCAGTGTACTCTTGAGGAACCAACTGCTGCTACGAACTTCCGCTTCTGCACCGGATATTACTACCTACAAGCACACCTGCACAGGTTTGACAGGTTGATACCAGTACTTGTCCTTTTTGCAACAGTGACGCGATGACATCCGACCACCTGTCAGTCTACCGAGCACGGCTGACAACAACAGTTGACTCTCACGTCTTGCCTGTATAGGATGGCAGAATTGCCGAAGGCTGACATTGGGTAAAGTAAAGTATGTTGTAGGTTATGTTGTAACAAAGCTGTTTTAACACCAAGGTTATGTTTCTTTATCAGTTAATTTTTATGTAATATTTCTTTCAGTTAACAATTATATTAAATTTATAATTTAATAAATCGTCCAACAATTAATTTAGTATAGTGATAATACATTTTATATTTCCATTCCATTGAAAACAAAAATTTAAATAATGTATGACACTAATTAAGAATCGAATAACTAATCTTGGACTCGGTTTCCTAATAACTACATACTTTTATTATTAACTACACTAGAAAGATTCAATTGAACCTTTAATTTATATATTCTATAAATGAAGTATTCGCTCCTGTTGACCAGTCTCATTGACTGCCACATTGTAACTTATTTTAAAATAACATTTTTATTTCACTTCTATGTTTTGGGAATATAAAAGTAAACAAAATAATAAGAATTTCCCTTCCATCAGGATTATGGGGCTTTATTCTGACTTTCCACACAACGCAGTCGTCATGCGACTGAATAATCAAACAGGTCAAGACACAAATTGAAGTCCTACACAGCTTTCACATTAACTTCAAGCAGAAACATTAAGTATTTAAACTTCGTCCTGAAGAATATTTGTCATGTACATTGCTCTGCCTATATATTAAATGGGATGTATAGCTATTGTAAAGTATATTTAGTAATAAATTATTATTTATATTTCAGGTTTCTTTACTAATATTTTTTATAATAAAAATGAAAAACAAATATGATTCTTAATTTTTGTTTTTCTTCAAAACAATAGAAAAAATCGAATTTATCTGAAAGTTGTGATTGATAATCAGATAAATTATTTTCAAATCAGAACGTTTGGACACAATGCAAGCGGGTCGGTATACTCCCTGTGTCAGCTTGCCGCAGTAAACCCTCACCCCCTAACTTACGGTTGTGATTGATTGCTACCCTCGCTTAGAGCGTGTTCACGAAAGGAAATATTTTACAAATTTAATAAAGGAGTAAGCAAGCTTGTGAAACTGTGGTCGGACTTAGAGGGTGGTGTAGTGTTAGAAAATTACTACCCCTTTGCAAGTCAGCAACGTTTGTGCGTGAGTGCGTGCGTTGGAAAAAATAAAGTTTATTCTTTGAAAATTTATTCTAAATGTTTCATAGTAGAATTTAAATAAAGTAAATACGAGAGGCTTTGAATTAATATTGTTCTGTTTTACTTTACTATTTTTCATAAAAAGCGATTTAGGAGGTGAAGGTACTGAAGGTACCTGAAAGTCTTTCTTCGGGTTATGCAAGAAGCGATGCTCTAGCTAGAGTCTATATTGTTCTCACGTAATATTGAGAATTTTTTCTATCTGCTCCGATTTGATTCCCCTTTGCACCTTTGTTCACGCCCCAAGAGCATTAGCGTATATAAAAGACAATTAATGTTTGCTATATTCTATTTTTTCTTTAAATTTCATTCGGAAACAATCTAAAATACATTTATAGCCTTGAATAAAAACAAGTAAAATTAGCTATACAAGATTGGGAAAGCTGTGGTCGGTGACGAAATCCGACCCTATTATCCTGGCTGATGAATTCTTCCATCTTTGAATTATCCCATGTTTGTATTAAAAATATTACCTAAATCGAAAATTAATCTATTAATAGATTATATCACTAAACACTTGTGTATTTATATTTATAGTTTGCCTATAGTAGCACTTATATTTGTTGAGGGAGCTATAAATATAAATACACAAGAGTTTAGTGAAAACTAGTAGCTCACGTGAAGATGGAATCAACAAATATAAGATTATATTATTTATTTGTAAGTAATAATGCACAAACACACACACTCACACACTCACACACACACACACACCAACACAAACACATACACACCAACACAAACACACACACACACCAACACAAACACACACACACACACACACACACACACACACACACATACACGCACACACACGCACACACACACACACACACACACACACACACACACCAACACAAACACACACACACACTCCAACACAAACACACACACACACACACACACGCACGCACGCACGTACACACGCACACACACACACACACTTACACAAACATGTGTGTATATATATATATATATATATATATATATATATATATATATAACATAAAGGCTTTAGATTAAATTAAGCTAGTTGCTAAAATAATCATCTGTAGGATTAAGTAAGAAAAGTCAAATAGTTTTCTAGTGCGGACAAAGCAGGTACAATGCCATTATCCTTTCCAGGAAAGCTATAAGTTGAGTCCGGCAAAGTAACAATAGAAGGTCCAAAGCTTGTTAAGACGATAAATCCAGCGGCCGATATAGCATGGGGAAATAACCGTGTACCGTTAGGTTTAGCTAATTGTAGAACTGTGGGAAACTTACAAAGAACGTATTGGTGGTAGTGGGAGAGGTTAGGGATTTCATAAAAACTAAATGATCGGGAGTTTAGAAGAGTTTTGAGGAGAGTCTCGGAGGAGGAATACAGGTTGTTGAGGGACAAGGATGGAAGTGTTGTAAAGGGAGAATTTTGTTAAATTAAGTAGAGTTTTTTTTATAAGTAAAATTTAGTAAAGTGCGACGTAAAAGTTTTTTAGAAATATAAAGTAAGTTTTGTTTGCATCTAGTGTAAGCGCTGATGTGAACAAGCCAGGATTCCAGGGACTCTTCAGAACAATAAGTATATTTGAAAATAAGTGTAGCCAACAGACATCTATCTTTTAATTCAGAACAGATTTTAATTTCATCAAAATTTATAAAAATTATTCTAGTCACCATTTCTAATTTAAAAGCAAAGTTCCCGTAATAGCGACCCCGACAGCAAGAATAAAAATTTTAATACTGCTTTTTTTTATGTTATTCTATTAGAAATCTAAAGCCTCAAAAGTCCACCTTTTATCAATGTAATTTTAGTTAAGATATCAATCCTGTCACTGCACAATATTAATATAAATTTGGAATAATGTGTAGAAATAATTGAAGAGAATAAATGCAAGTGATGTTTAAAAATTGATAAGATTGTTAATTCTTTTATAAACCTGAAGGTGTGACATTAATAGGTAAGGTAAATAAATAACATTTAAAAATAAATTTAATTATAACAAAAGTTAAGTTATAATATATATATACACAAAACATATATTATTATATATTATATAGAATGATAATATTATATTTTTTGTATATTTTAACATAAAATATATATGGACATTAAGGTATTTGTTAGAAACAAGTAATTGTTAACGAAACTACTCTTACGCTTTTCGCCGACAATCACTGTCAGCAGGAAAATGATCTAGTTATACTATTAGCAATATGAGGTTTGTGTTAATCTAAGAAGACTAATTACCTCTTGATAACACTGATAATGATTTTTGGCGAAAGGTTAACAGGAGTCTGGTTAAAATTATTCTAGGTGTAAAATGTTTTTACAAACTCAATTATAAGTAATACATTGCTGATTATAAACTGTTATTTATAAACATGAATATTTGTTTCAGAAATGTTCAATGTTATAAAGCTTCGGTAAAAATAATCTCTACGTAAAAGTTAATTTAAATTAGCAGAATGGCAGAACTGGTGAGGTAAATGAATTGCAGTCACATCTGTTTGACGAAAATATCAGCTGACTTCAAAGGGCAGTACTTACTGTGCTTAGTTAACATGATTTTTATTTTTTGTCATTTTAAAGTGTTATCAAAATTTTTATAAAAGTGTATAAAATAACAATAATAATAATAATCAAATGTTAAAAAAAATATGGAATACAAACAACCATTGGACAAGAATATACACCTTTTAACTTCAATTTGCCTTCTTTTGGAATTGTTACAGGGCTAGAACTGAAAATGCGTTCCTGCTATAATGACAGGACGTTTGATTGGATGGTTAGAGGAAAATGTTTGAGTCATTAAAACACTTACGGCTTTCAGTTCAACCAACTGAAACGACAACTGAACAGAACGTTCTATTATTATGGCAGAAACCCGTCCTCAGTCCCATCCAACTTAACCTAACCTCAACACACACTCTCACAAGTATAATATGTATTTTAAAATTAAACGATTTTTCATGTTTAAAGTTATAAAACATAATTTAGGAGGTCCCACAAAAACCCAACAAAACATATAAATTAATAAAAGTATTTCGTGTTTGCTGATTGGGTTTCAGCTAAACATTTTCTACTACTAAACAGGTATATATTAGCTGACTTTAAATACAAGTAATATTAAACAGTACATATAATAGTTTAGTATAAATTTAAATATCCTAACTTTGCGAGTTAGCGGTATAAATATTAACAGAGATCACACTAAATGACGTTTTACATCAATTTGCAATTTAAATATTTAACGTAGCTATGAAATATTCTAGTGTCAAATGGATTATCGATATTGAATTTCCTATATATATTGCCTTTATTCTGGCAACGATTTAAGTTTAAAACATACGGTTCACTGTTCTCCAAAATAAGAAGCAAATTAGCAATGCAAATCTAGCCTCGCCTTTAGCGCTGTGAGAAGAATAAAACGCCCTGACTTCAACAAGGCCATGTTTTCTTTTCATTTCTGGAAAGGTAACAGGTTTATGGTTAGAGGTTTTGTGGTTATGCTTGGTTCGTCTCTTGCGGAATTAAATAACTGAGGGGAAGCTATTATTATAAAAATACAAAGAGTGACTTCGAGTTGTACTGGAAAAAAGGGAGTTATTCCCTTTCAATGAGGGATCGATATAGTTTAAATCATCGATTTGTTTAGCCATCGTTATAGCTAGTGCAAAAAGCTCCAGTAATACGAAAAAAACCTATAGTTTTCAAAAAATACAAAAACGTCACTCTTTATTGTACACATACGTGGTTTTTAAAATTCTCATCTAAAAAAAAACAGTTTACCATGTTATACTATATCAGGTTATATGTATAAAGTATCCAGTTTGGACAAATTTGGTTATAAAAATACAAAATAAACTTTGGTAGAGACCAACCTCTTAATACGAAATGTTCTCTATTTTAGTGTATGTTTTTGCATCGCTTTATGGAATAAAAATGCAACATTTAATGCTTAAAACTGTTTACCTTGGGCATTATTATTATTTTAAAACCAAATCTATCTTTACCGGATACTTTGTAGCTATATTTAAATGTATATTATAATGGTTTAATAAAGTTTGGAGTATTTTGTAATATTTTTTAAATTTTGAAACTTTTGAATGTTCCTAGAGACATACTGCTTCGCCAGATATAATGTTGCTCACTAATATCGATTACATACGGAAAGGAAATAATTACAGAAATAATATCACAATACTACATAAGAACAAATATCGCAATAAATTTTACTACAATAATTTAACATAATGATAATGACTTATATATTTTTATTCCAGTTTTTTAAATTAAAGAACTCTTTCCTTAGACACGCCTGACACTTTTTAAAACAGATTTCAATTAAATTCGTTAATTAAATTCTATATAAATTTCTAACTACAAGTTCAGAGGAAGTGTCCACTTCTGTAGGCCAGCACCACTCACTGCCACTTTTTTCAAATTTTAACCCTATTTTTATTTTGCCACATTTATAATACATTTTTTCTTGTTTGTAAAGTATTGGAGGTAGCGCAATTCATTGTTTATAATTACAAAATAGTATACTGTTAAGGTACACGAAAGTAGATAATTAGCACGAATTAAATATATCGTATAAGAAATAAATTTAAAATGGAATCAACTCGATAATATTTTACTGAAAATAATCAGAAGAAGCAGAGCCCTTTTAATTTTTTCGACAGCCTAAAAATCCTAATTCAATTCTTCGTTTTATTTATTCAACGACATTAAAGAGTTTTGGTAGCATTCAGGTTTAATTTATTAATTTTTTTTATCGATTATTTTTTATTCTACCCTATCGGGAATTCCAGTATACTAATAGGAACTTTATTTCTGTTGGTAATTTAATTACTCTAGAAAAACGGTAAAGATTTACTATTCAATAATTATTAAATACTAAATAACTACTCAATGCAGACAAGAATATTCATTTCTATCTAAATTTTTCTGAATTAATTTCTTATGATGAATGATAATAATACAATTACAACTATCATTAAAGATGGCAATTTTGTAATGGAAACACGTCTGGTAAAACCATAGATGTTAGAACAGATTAGTAATATTAATTAGAGTTTCCTACTATACATTGTTTTCATAAAATAAATTCACCACCATAGTATAATTTTGTTGTTTCTTTTAATGCTGTTTCTTTTTGATTCATTAGTTCTCTTGAGGAGACATTGTTTAACGTAGCCCTAGAATATACGCTTATAGGTGGTTTATAGAAGTGACGTCACTATTGTTTTGGTTTAAAATTTACGAGGGATCATTTACTATACTAAAAAAATTCCAAAACACTAAATGGTTAAAAGAGGTGCCTAATCGTATAGTTTAGTGAAAATGATATTTATTTTACACACATTTTATAAAAAAATATTTATATACATAATTACATGCTCTATTAAACAAAAACAATTTTATTATAAAAAATGTGGACCTTTAAATAAAAAATAACAAGAAATATATAAAAGTTTGCTGGTATAACTTGTCTTCTAATATGAATATAGGGAAATATTCTATCTTATACTGTATTATTATTTCATCTATTATTTATTGATATTTAAAATAAATTATTGTATGGCAAGCGTGTGAGATGAAAACCATGATGCTGAGTTTATGAATAATTGATTGTAAGGACAACTGATTGAAATTGCATATTTTACAGAAATATGTTTAGTTATTGATAGTAACTTGTTATTAAAAACAGTTGTAAGAACTGAATGGTTTATATAGGCCACAAGCGTTTAGCCTTTCTCTCACACTTATTATGATTGCAAGTGAAATAATATGCTACTTATCGTATTAAATACTTAGGATAAAATATTTTTGTTAATGGTTAAACAAAATTAGACAAGTAAAAATCACACAAATGTCGTGAATACAATTATTTAAAAAGTAACCTCGTAGAAAACATTTTTGAATATAAAACATAAAGGTAAAATGTTAGTCTCTCTTCTCTCTCTCTCTCTCTCTCTCACACACACACACTCACAGAGATACACACATTTATATAAATATTATAAAATGAATGTGTTTTTAAAATGTACTCTATTGCTTTACGACCACTCACACCTAACAAGCTCTTTTCTCCTTCTATCGACTTATTTAACACAGATGCTTGTTATCTCTAGACCGTTGTTATGGCAACCTGGCTCTAAATAGCTCGTTTCATCAAAGGGCTTGAAAATCAGCAGTTCTACAAGACTGCCAATTCAACTACTTGGTTGAACTTTTTATCAGAGAAGTGCAATTACGTTTGAAATATTACACCTTGAGGAATAGTTTATAATAACAATTTATAAAAATACTTATACTAAAATATAGCTCAAGGTGAAACTTTCTTTCAGCATTTTTTACATTTCTTTCTGACTTTTTCTCTTCACTATCTTATAATGTTTTGCGCGTTAAAACTCATGTAACAAAATAGAATATTCCAATGTTGTTATTTTATTATTATATTCTATAAGTTGTGCAACTATACTAATATTAAATATAACCTTAAAATTATACTTTGCAAGGTTATGTTTAATTTTTATTTTGGCTATGGTTTGTTTGTATTATACTTGATTGTTTCGTATTGCAAATTTGTACTATAGAGTCTTGAAAAATAATCAAGCTTTGGCCTTATTATGATTGAAAAGTTGTAAGTAGTACAAAATGTTCAAAAATTGAAGTGCTCTCGTTCGTTGTATGTGTTGCCAACGTATTAATGTTGATCGTCACAGTCGACGCGTCAGTCAAGTTTCATTTGATTTAAAATCAAGAGCTGGCATTTTAAATATAAATAAAAATACCATAAACAGACAGTTTTATAATAATTGTTTTTAAAAGTGTATTTTAGATCACTGAATTTATTTATTATTTTGGTTAAAGTTAAAACAGAAGTAAGCTCACTTTGAATATGAAAGACATTGTATTTGCTTAGAACAACAGTATACATGGTAATGGACCTTACAATGTAAAGTGTTATATATAAGCAATAAGGCTTTAATGCGTTTGTAACCTTACATTTTTATATTATATTTAAAAGTATATTGCAGATATTAAAACAAACGTTATTATTAAAGTTCCTTGTTGTAATCATCTTGAATTCACTGACTAAGCTATAATTAAATAATACGTAGCTAAGTGAATACATAAGGGCTTACTTGCTGACGCGTTTCATTAATTAAGCAATATTTAATTATAGTTTAATCAGTGAATTCAAGATGATTACAACAAGCAACTTTAATAACGACCAACGGTCGTTGTCATTAACTTCTATCGACGGACGAAACTCAAGATATACAAAACTGCCCTCCTCATTTTCTTCAATACTTTAAAAAAATACGAAATATACAAACACTATGCAACAGATAAAGAAAACATATTAAAAGACCACTAACACTTTAAAGCCAACACCCTGTTCTATTACATAGTAAACCAACATAACGTACCCCCACTACACTCAAAAATCTCATACTGACAACCTTTATACCATGCGGGACGCCGACAGTAGAAGCTTTGCTTCGAGAAAGGAACGATTGATTCGAAACGCGTCAGCAAGTAAGCCCTTATGTATTAGTTCATTTAGTTAAGTATTATTTAGTTATATATATTATTTGCTTTAACTTCATTGTCTTAAGGTGATTGCGAGGATGGATATTACCGTTAGAGGATAAACAAGGAATGGGCATAGAACATCGTGGCACAGGGTATATGCAGGATTCTCATTATGTGTGCAGAGTCATGTACCTGAAGTAGACTTACTCTTTATTGGAGTCATACAGTTAGTCTTCGTTAGATCCTCTTGGTTGATAAACAAAAGGGCGTGTAGATGGAATTAATTAGGACTAAGGAAAGAATGTAACGATCTCATGGTAGCGTCAGTGTGTCTATAAAAGCTTTGAGGAAGTATAAAAGATGATGAAACTGAAGAAAGTGGACGAACGACACCAAGATGAAGCTGGCCTCTTGTCCCATCGTCTCAAGAACACAAAGACAGTTTAAATATTAAGGCTTATCTGGAATCCAGCAGTCGAATCTACATCCCTATCTCAAATTCGTGACCCCTGAAACGGGTGACTCGCCTTCTCGAGACGAGGAGGGGTTTGTTGATACGGTCCTTATATATCTAACCTATCCTAACCCAACCCAATCTAATTACTGTAAGATCTGGGCTAATCTTACAGTCCATAAGACCTGGTCTGGTCTTACAGCCCATAAGACTAGACAGTACTGCAACCAGAGACTAACGGCCAGGTTTTCCGTACATCTGATTGTTTCGGCCAGGTAGTGGGATTGGCCTTTACCTACTTTAGGTCGTGACGTAAGAATACTATGTAAACCAATGGAAATGGATGCACATCTCGACGTAACATATGGGAAAATATTCTTGTGTTTGAAACTTGGAGACATGAAAAGAAAGAATTTATTTTTGGCAAACACGCCAAATAGAATCGCAGTTGATTATAATCCGTCGAAAATACGATGATTTAAGTAATAAGACAGACAACGTAAACAGTGGTGGAGCGAGACTGTGACGTTCTAGTAGGTGCTACGTTCGGCGCCGGCGGTGAAATCTCTCGTCCAAGTAGGCTAATGTCTTACCCATTCCCTTCATGTCCTCCATCTCTATGTGCCCCTTCATGATTGCTCAGTCGGTTGCTCTTTCAGGGGTCTATAGAACAAACGCGGGGTTGATCTTTAAACCAACGTCGCTCAACACCCATAACATTTAGTTTTCATCAAGCCCGAGTCAAACCTTTTATGATAATTTCTGAAGTTGAAAATTATATATACAAAATAATATTAAAAGTTTTGAAGTAACATAGGGTTTTATTTCAAAATTTGATCATGAATAAAACTGCAAAGAGATTGAATAAAATAATATCAGATGTACAAAATAATCAGCTGTTATAGAATATTTTGACAACATTTCTTTTAAAATTTACAATGACGTAGTTAATATATTTGGAAATTCATGTGTAGTTAATCGAACAACTTATAAACTTGAGGGAAGCTGGTGGGTGGGGAGATGGGAAGTTTCCCGCCTGGATAATATATAGGAAACATGTTATGGAAGCTATAGTATAAACTCTAAGAGTCTTCTATCTGAGGGAAATAGTTATAGGCTTACTCGGTGACATTACACAATTATTAAATAGCCTCATGTGCCATATAGTTCCAGTAGAAACCACATATTTATTGCATTGGGAGGGTGTATTTATTAATGTTTATAGTATGGCATTATAGTGATTAATATGGGTTTTTAAACATATTTTACTAATTAATAGCTAGATTTAAAATAGGGACCAATACTACAATGCAAAAAAATGACATTATATTTTACATTTATAGTGTTATTTTACATATTAAAAATTTCCACTTTTCCACATTGTTTTGCCCCAAAGCCCTTCCTTAAGTCCGTTTCTGATCGCCAATATTTGGAATCCTTTTTGTAGAGGCATTTAGAGAAGCGCAGTTTGTAAGATGTATACCTATGTTTTAAGCTATACTATTAATCGACCGACTAAATATTGTGGCCGAAGAGGCGAATACCAGCAGCATTGTAGAATCAGTTCACATATACTCCGCGCACATTTTTTATTTGGTCAGGCAGTAGTCCTGGTAATAGGATCTATTTCCCTTTTCAATCGTACTTTAACTCCGTTTAATAGTATCATACTATATTACACAAATAATTAATTTTTAATGTAGGTATCTAAGTGGACTAATGTCTTGGTCCTGGGTTTGATCCTCGGTAGCATCAAAAAAGTTTTAAGCATCCAGGTCTACACAGAAAGAAAAAAAATGAGTACTTAGTGTAAAGCCTTAGGGTATTATAATTCGGAAAAGAATTACAGTGCTGCCACAATTAGCATGAATACCGCATAACCTAAGTAAGGCAGCTTTAGCCTAATTCTAGTGGTATAAAAGGAATAATTTTAATGATAAATTATGTTTAAAATTATGGTCAAGTTCAGTTTGTTTAAGCTAAGAACTGGTACAATTTAGTATTTCATTTAAAAACTCGATCCAAACTCTTGGAGGCTTGTTGCCCGTATACCTTCCACCATGCTGTGAGGGATCGTAAAAATAGTTTTGAAATCGTAGAGACAACGTAGGGTAAATTTACAAACTTAGTCAAGGTAGTAATTGAATTTACAGTTTATACAAACTTCTTGAATTTTATGCAAATATTTTAGCATTTAAAAATAAAAAAAAACAGGTTAATAAAAAAAATGAGAGTAAATAACTAGATCAGTCATAATAGGTTGGACTGAAACTCTAACCCTGTGCCAGTAGTTTTACTAACGGCATTAAAAATATTTTATTTGAAGTTATGTACAGTACATAGGCTATATGGAGAAATAAATTATATACAGTAATGAAATATTACTCATTTATGTAATGAAATGTGCTTATTTTAATAATTGCAAAATAAGTCCAATTATAAGTCTAATATAATTACACTATCTTATGTATTTCAAAGTATTTCTTTAAAGTTAAAAAAACGAACTAAAACAGTATAATTTTTCTATCAATTAGTGTATCTTCATTCTCTTTCTCTCTCTCTCTCTCTCTCTCTCTCTCTCTCACACACACACACACAATTTATTTTAAAAAAATAAGGTTATTTAGTTTTTTTATGTAGTTAAAATTTTATTCAAGTTCCTTTCATAAGTTATACTGTTTTTAAACTTGATTGAAATCGGTTACTGTTGAACTTTATGTAACACAGAAAATTTGAAATGAGGGGGGAACCAATTTTGTGTGTTAGTTTATTGTGGTAAGTGGACATGTAATTATTGTTTTTTTTGTGACTGTTTAATGATGTTGCTTAGTATAATTTTCTTGAGTATGCTATAAATAAGTGTATGTTTGTAGCTGTTTTTTTGATCAATGTATTATTGTACTAAGTTCTTCATCATAGTCTTTTTGAGCGGTGTAACATATGATTAAATGTAGTGTGTTTGGGTTGTGAGGGGGGATTATGGGTGTTATGTATGATGATATCAGTGGTTTTTGATTTTCACAAAATTAAAGACATCCATGTACGGCACAACTCCACCATTCAACATAAAAAACCTATACACTAATGTACCCATTGAACAAACACTTCAAATACTAGAAAATATGATCAATTCTCTGACCATTATAAAATTTAGCTACATTATAAATGCATCTTACCACAATATTATAAAACTATTTAAACTGAGTGATACCTTTAAATTAATTTATATAATATATATATATATATATATACTATAATAATTCTACAAAAACCATAAAAACGTTATTGTATTGCATCAGATTTAGTTTAGCATATATCAGGCTCAAGGTAGGCAACTCGGAAAGCTTTGCTTGTAACATGTATATTAGGCTGCATAATTTACGCCTGCTTTAATAGTAGTGTACAGTGCTGCAATACTGTGTTCCATCTGGTCTCAACTAGCATGTTAAAGTTACGTTATTAGTATATAACCGTTACAAGAAAGCTTAAAGATAGTTCGGAGTGATATATATTTTAAAATTACTCACAAAGTAATTACTGTTATTAAAAATAAAATTTAAGTTATCAATTGTGTGTAATCAATTTGTTTTGGAGCGATTTAATCTACATCAATGCAGTCTTCAGTTTTAAAAGCGGTTGGTAAATAATTCGAACAAGGCCAAACATAGAGGGTTACTGGTTAAACAGTAAAGATTCAGTTATCACGAGAATTGTCAAGAGCTGTTCAATAGGAACAGAATCCGTTATGCAAAACTTATGTTTCTGTATTACCTTTACTAAAGAGATATGACGATATGAAAGGGACTTCTTTACATAACAGAATGTTAGAGTACATGACCGTTAATGCATTAGGTTACTTACCATAATATCCTTGACAAAGAGACTTTCAAGTCACCTATCGAAATCACAACAAACTTAAATATATATTATTAACTCAGATTAGGCTGATTATTACCAATTTAGGCAATGTAAAGCATGTAAACATAAAATGTTGAATATTAAAAGAGTTAACTTAAAATCCCACTACACACTAGTTTATTTAGTGAAGTTTTGAGCGAACTCTTTAAATATTTACCGCTGTGAGTTTGTTCTTATTAGCCAAACACTAAAAGCCTAACAACATGAAAACATACTTTAATTAATTATTCTGCTGAGCAAATGTAGGATATGAATTACGTAATACAAAAAGGAAAACCCAATAGCCAGAAGTGTAGTGGAACTCATAACAGATAAGAACTAAAATTTAGGTTAAAAGAATATTAAATAAGTTAAAAATGTAAATGTCAGAAGCCTGTTAAATTATAAATAAATAAATCCCCCCCGAAAACTTTTTATTTATGTCTTGAAGTACATTGTAATTTTCTCTGAAGAAGATTGCTTTGTAACCGAAATACATAACAAAATATAAATAAAATGTGTTTGTGATTTAAAAGATTTTATTTTTTTGTAATTAAAAAATACACAAAAATTGCTCCAAGTTATTATTTTCTTCAATGTTTTCGTATTTTCATATATAAAAAAAAAATAGTAATATAATGAATAGTGATAAAAAGGCTAACCCTTATTTTACCATTGTAAATTTAATTAGTTAATGATAAAGTATGTAGGTTATATGCTTAACATTTTGTAATTTAATGTTTAGTTTTTTTTTAATTGTTTAGTTTTTGAAGGTATTGTGTTTTCAATACTTAATTATTGTTTTCTAGCCCCGCCAATTTGATGGTTGACGTTCGTATCGTGTTCATACGTGATTGGGCGAGATCGTTATTTATTTAAGAAGTTTTGTAAATTAGTTTTAAAGACAACTTTTAAAGATGATTACCTTGTAACCGAAATGTATACTAGGTGTTATAGTAAATAAGTAAAGTAAAGTAATGTTATAGTAAATAATTTATTTTTGGTTATTGGGTTTTAATTTTTTTAATATTAGTTTTAAAACTTTGTACTAGGTTTCGATTTGAATATTGATATCTCATCAGGAGTTGAAAATTTTCTATTATATTACCTTAGAAACAGGATATTTCAAAAAAGGTAGAAATATATAATTGTAGAAATTTTATGGTAATGAAAGTTTGAAACCTTATATGGGAGAACACAATTCGTATTTTTCCTTGTTAAGTTTGAATTTCGAACAAATATTTAATATTTATTGAACCAAAATAAACCGCAAGTTGTTTATATGGTTTTACTTAAGCTTTATTATGTTTAAAACAAAAAAAATAGGCATTTATCTTGTTGATCAATTGCAACATACTCTGTTCAGTAGAGAAAATTTCGTTCAGTTAAAGGGTAAAGTAACTAGAAAGTGTAAAAACCTGCTTATTTTGCTGTTTTAATAAAAGTATCGTAATTTGAAGATACTTGCGATTACGAGGGGTCATTTACGTTTTCTGTTCTAGATATAAAAACCAGAGTTATGCCCCAGAATAGTTTTGTTACCATGGTAACAAGCTCTAAACGTAAAAATAAAGTCTAAAACCGACGTCATCTGAGTGAATTTAACGCTCGCGTCTTTATAATTTATTATATTAGATTTTGTTCCCATAAATACTTGGCAGAGAGTTGAAAGGTGGAATTTTAAAATAAAATGTTCGCAATGTCTTCACATATCTCATTAAAAATAGTAGATTGGAATTTTGGTACCCGTTGTGTTAAAAAATATCGTTCAAAAATATAATCAAAACATTTTGCACAAAATAGTGCAGAGACAGAGCTAAATAAAAATGACTGATAATAAATTCTGTAATAATTGCCTTTCCACACCTAATATATATTTGCAAACACATCGTAACAGAGGGAAAATAATAACATTGTAACAGGGGGAAAATAATAAAGAGTTGACAATTTCTCCAAGCTTTGAAAATTTTTAAATAAAGGAGAACAATAACTACACTTTACAAATTGTTTTAAAGTCATGTTTTTTATAAAGAAGAAACCATTATCCTAATCTACCAAAATGTTATTAGATTTAATGAAATGAACGCATGGGATACTTTATTTATTAATAAATACAAATTTATAATTGTAAACAATAAATTAGATCCTGTTATCAATTCTATTTTGTTATAACTTGCGTTGTTATATTGGTAGTAGAATGTGTGGCGTGGCAACGTTCATAGCATAAAATCGGACGTGACCTTAGAACCCGCCTCAGCAAAAAACGTTAAATATCCTACCCAAATAAACATCCTCCCTCACAGTAAATGCCCCTCTCTAATCCTAAGGGTAATATCAAAAGCCCTGATCTCCATATTACTACCCGTAAGTGCCACAAGATAGACGCTGTAAATCCACGGGGTGCATCGATCACTCCTTCTCTGACTGACTGTATCTTTAACCTTTTTAGAATTTTTCTTCATCATTCATAATGATAACTTTGTGATTGAAAAGCTTATAAGAAAGTAAATTTGTTATTGTGTAGGAGTTTGGTGTTAATTAATTAACAACATATGTTTTGACACGATTGGAGAGACATTCCTTAAACGCTCGTACAAGCTATTCTGAGCACAAAGAAGGGATACAAATCAATGCTGAACATCAAATGCCTATTATTACTACAGGCCTAATATATACTAATATTCTCGAAAGTGGTGTCAATCTGGGAGCGACAAAGCACTTAAATATCATTGACGCTAATGAGGATCAAACCGGCGATATTTGGTTTAGTACTACAATGAAGGGTTTCAATAAATAAATTGTGTTTACTGTTAATTGTATTTAATCCATTTCAGAAACTATTCCAATCTTTGGGACCAGGTAGTTATTCCTTTAATTAAATACATACGAGTTCACTAGCGATATACCTTTATGCTATCACTTATGGTAAGACTAGTTAGGGATAGACCCGGCCATTTAAAAACTATTTTTATTTTACACTTGGTAAAACAGGACATTATCATCAGTTTCAGGTGAGAAACCTTGAATTGGCTTTTATTCAAAAACTTTAACTGCTTTTATTTTTACTATTGCAGCAATGGTTCTTTATAAATTTGTATTCTTGTTTTTGAAATATTTTAATTTATTATATATATATATATATATATATATATATATATATATATATATATATATATATATATTAATATCGCAATATGTTTTCTTGTGTATTAATAAAGAACTAAGTCAAAATACAAATACAACAATTATAATTCAATTTACAATTCTTGAATTGTAAATTCAATTATAATTCTTGTATTTGTATTTTGACTTAGTTCTTTATATATATATATATATATATATATATATATATATATATATATATAGATAGATAGATAGATATGTATAAATTGTCATCCTTGGATGAATTTCTTTTTCTTGTTTGTATAATAAATACAAATATTAAATTAAATAAGTTGAATGTAAGCAGTATTTATAGTCTAAAATGTACAATGTGTCTAAAATATTATGTAGGACATACTAAAAATAAAATAAAAGAAAGATATAAAGAACATTTAAATGCATATGAAAAACATAATATATATATATATATATATATATATATATATATATATATATATATATCAAATTTAGCAACACGTTGTATATATAATAAACATGATTTCCCAGAGATACATAATATGAAGTTAATTAAACATGCTCAAAAAGGTTTAAGAATGAATATCATTGAGAATTTAGAAATATATAAAAATAATATTAAACATACACTTATTGTGGAGCAACTACAAATAAAGTCTAAACATAATACTATTTTTAGCGTATTCAATGAAATCTTAAGAATAAAAGACTAATGTAAATACAGATTATTGAAGGTTCTTTAATGAAGCAGATAAGATAAGAATAACTAATATTTTGAGCATAGTACGATTATATGAACAGTCCAGATGTAGTCATAGAACTATAAGGTACTTTGAAAATTTTGATAATGCTGATACTGCCAGTCAGCAAAAAGCTTCAATGGATTAAGAATAAAAATATTCTTGTTTATGAACGTGTCGTTTAATTTTATATATATATATATATATATATATATATATATATATATAAATAATTTTATATATATATATAAATATATATATAATTATTATTAAAAAAAACTGTAACAACATCTAGAGTCATCCACTACAGGTTTAAAAACATATATTTGAACCTGAGTGGATGAGTAAAAGGTATTTTCTTAACGATTGAAAATTGGAGCATGATACATAAATGAGGGTGAGTGTAAGCTAATAGCAGGAATTGAAAAATTAAAAATGAATATTAAAATAATTGAAAATATTATTATAAAAAACAATGTAATAATTTAAAAGAATAGAGTAATAATGAAGTGTAATTAAGAACCCATAGAGCCAGGAATAGAAAATTATAAATTGTATTCAAATATATTCATGACGTAAAAAGTTTTAAAAAAGATAAGTAAAAGAAAGTGATGTAAGGTAAACCAAACAATAAAAATTAAAGTATATTGTAAAGTGTGAAAGGCACATAAAAAGAAAAAGGCAAAAAGAAAATAGTCATAGAGATAAGAATGACATTTAATTTTAAATAACATTAAATGAAAACAATAGAATGGTTTTCAAAACAATTGAAAGTTTTTCAATCTAATACCTAGTTAAAACAATATCAGAAATTCATGCATTTCGATATAATTCTAGTGTAAAGATAATAGCCAGATAGTTGGGAGGAACAAATTTCGATAGAAAGACTGGGTTCACCAGCTAGGCTATAACTTTAATGTACAAAGTTTAAAGACATTTTTAGTGGTTGTAGAAGAAAACGTTCCATCCGACTTTGTAAAACGATAAAACTCCATGATGAAAATATATCGGGGCTTCTTCTATTTAAAGTGGTTTCAAGTGAGTCATGTGACGGCTTAGACGTAACATCTATCGTTCGTCACAAAATCATATATGAGGATAGTAGGATATGTTTCTAATTAAATTCCCCTTAAATGTTTCCTTGTGTCAGAATTGCCAGAGTATTAGAGGTTTTTTACAAAAAAGTAACTTATATCGGTCTTAATATATGTAAAAAAGTAAAAATACGCCTGAGAATTCTGAATGTTTCATGGTTTTCGCCAGTGAGGGGTTTCACATCCGCATCATGGCCATGCGTATCTACATCCAATCATGGTAGCAGCCGTTTGGAAGGAGAGCGTATAGACACGAAAAATCAAGCGACCAGTATGGAAACATTTTACCAAAAAGGCAAGTTCAGTAGCTCCTAACTGTTTTAATAATAAATATTTGTGTAAATATATCAGAAAATATAAACATTTTTGTTTTAATTTCAAGATCACCAGGAATTTGCTTTATCTAGAATTATTACAAATTATTAAAAATATAAAATTATTTTTATAGAAAATTAAAAAAAACTAAAATATGTTAAAACCTATAACTTAGTTTTTTAAAAAAGAAATATAAAATTTTGAAACTAATAAAAATCTGTCTAAACGTAAGTTTATTAGTTAAAAAAAAATATTTGTCTATGGAAGCAATTATTACGATTTTATGTACAAAGATAAGTAAGAAGTTATTTTAATATTATATAACGTTTTTATTCACCATAAGACATGGAAATGAAATTTTAGTTCAGTTAGGATACTAGTCAGATTAAATGTAAATCGTTATCCAGAAGATAGTAAAAATGAATGAAATTTAAGAATGTCTTTTATAATACATGAATGAATATTAAATATAAATATAATGTTTGTTATTTTCAGTTAAATTAAATCTAAGTGTATTTAAATTCATAAATAAATCATACAATTGAGGAAAAATGCTGTTTCTGACCAAAAAAGGTCATTTCTTTACAAAAAAAAATATCGTTAATTTGTTAGTAGATAAAATAAAAATGATTGAAATTTAATTACAAAAGATGTAATATGATCAATTTAAAAATTAAAAATTGATTATGATTTGAACTTTATTAAAAATTTCAATCAATAGACAAATGTTTGTTTAAACTTAACTTTTAGTAAGATTGAAGCTTCAAATTGACAAATATATATAACATATTTGTAATATATGTAATATATTCATGATAAATACTGATGGTTATATATTTTTTTTCGTATAAATTATCAAATATGTATTTGGTTGTTCATATGAGTTTTATAATAATGTGTTACAGGCTAGTATATGAATAAGTGTAGTAAATATAAAATTTTATAATGTGATGGAAAACGTTGTTAGTCAGACAATTAAAAGAATATTTCTATTCCACAAAAATCCTGTAAAAATCAAGTATTCATGAAAAGTCATAAAATATGTTTTGGTTTCCAACTACCAGATACATTCGTCTCGAAATTCCGAGTCCTGATTTTTAGCTTCTGTTAAATTCAACACTATTTCTATTTGAGCATATATTATACAATTAAAAGAAAATGATGAATCGGGCTTCCAAGAAATGTTTATAGCCATACGGTATACAAAGGCAATGAGCCAGGCTTCCAAGAAATGTTTAAATCAATACGATATGCAAAGGAAATGAGTCGGGCTTCCAAGAAATGTTTATATTAATACGGTATTGAAAGGAAATGAGTCGGACTTCCAAGATATGGTTATATATTTTAATTCTATAGACAAAGGAAATGGGTTGGACTTCCGAAAATGTTAATATCAATAGGGTATGTAGAGGAAATGAATCGGAATTCCAAGAAATGTTCATATGAAAATCTACAAATCTGTTTTGAGCATTCTTAATTATAGTACCGTACTGTATTAGGGTTTATTACTTCTATGTTTTCTAACGCGCAGGAACGTATTTCCGTGTAATCTGAGTTCCGAGGGGTCTCAGTCCCATTTACTGAGACTCAACTGAATTAGGTTAATAATATATAGTTTCACAGACCCATGAAACAAAAGGTTTTAAGTAAATAACACCTATAAAGGAGTATCCTGCTACGTGAGGTAACTTACATAGCAAACCTAGGAGTTTATTTTCCTAGGTGAACTAAAACCGACTTTACAAGTTTCGGTTTCAAAATAGAATTCCCAACTAAATTCATTGCCGGACCTGCCTGGTAAGTATTGGGACAAGTAAGGAAGGTTATTATAGCTGCAGACTTCGTAATTCTTAGGAGATTTAAAAAATATTACAAGACATATAAGGATGTAGCTCTTTGGGCTTTGGCAATCCGTAATTCCCTAGTTCAACACTTACTGGAGCTTGGGTCACAAAGGACCAACAGTAAAATCTTACCTCTAACGGTTACTTTATTCCTTTTGCCTTCAACATGTTAACCTAGCCTTTTATGCACAACAGGTTGCATACATTTTTTTTACCAAATAATAACCAACATCTTTAATAATATATTCTAATTTACAATGCTGTTCAGTATCCTTATGACATGTTATTTTTTAGTTAAAGTGACTGGTCGCTACATAAAAAATATTGACGATGTAATTTTACTCGAACAAAAAGCTTTACTCCATAACAAAAAATTTAAAATTGCTATAAATAAACTTTATCTACATTTTGTTTGTTAATTTTTTACAAAGAACATCTTTGTGTAATCTTTAGAAGTTGTAGTAAGAGCTATTTTATAAGAATAGAGCTTATTTCTTTGTAAATACACGAAGACTTTTCATGTTATACAATAAGATAGACTTTTAAAACAGATAAAAATAAATAACAAAGGAGAAAGTTACAGAGTGTATTTTTATTGCAGGATTTCCTACAGAGAAGAGAAAGCCAAGCCGTGAAATGAAATCCTAAGGTAAGGTGGGGCAACCTTCTTCAGACGCTTTGTCTCTTATATCGAATTCTCTAATTTGTTTTCTAGAGAAGACGGCTTTCATAATTCCAGTTTCATAAAAGATTTTAATGAAATATTTCGAAACATATGAGTGGTTGAAAATGTACAGTCCCCTTTGATGGAGTTTTTGTGTCGTAGTATTTAATGTAAATGTTTGTTTGGAGTTTACGTTTGGGTTTTTACATTACAGTGGGGTTCAGTTTTATCCAATAAATTTGGAGTACAAAGTATCTAAAACACATATAATATAATATATATTGTGCATATATATATATATATATATATATATATATATATATATATATATAAATATAACATAGGTTTTCTTGTTTAATAATTTAAAAGAACATAGGTTATTCAAATACAAGAATATTTATTAATTTATATCCAAAGCTTTTCGTTGGCAAACAGTACCAACATCATCAGGAATGAAAATTACAATGATTGTAATTTTCATTCCTGATGATGTTGGTACTATTTGCCAACGAAAAGCTTTTGGATATAAATTAATAAATATTCTTGTATTTGAATGACCTATGTTGTTTTAAAATATATATATATATATATATATATATATATATTTACATAAATACATACAACGTATATGTATATATATATTCAAATACATACACACATTCATACATGTATGTATAACATACATACAGCGTATCTACCCTTTTGGTGACTACATACGCGATATAATTACAGGCCCTATCAATGACTTGTTATCACACAGTTAATTGTTAATTATTGGTGTATAAATTGTGCTATTCATCCCTTGGGCGTCAATTACACTGTTATAATAATCTTACCATAATCACTCTTGACCTAGTAACTTGACCTCTTCTGGTTGACTGGTCTGGATGGATCATGAATAAATATGCACCGTTTAACACCTATCCTTATTTAATACTTTGCTAATAATAGCTAATGAGAACTTTAGATGAACAATTGTGACAGTTGTGGTTAGTAATATTAGTTTATAATATTATTTTAGCTCATAAGTCTTCCAGAACCCTTATACTACCTGAATAATGATTGGGTAAATATTGTACAATTTGGTATTACGGTTTTAGTTAATTTTAAATCTCAGGTTTCTGTAGAAGGATCGAGTGGCTGACACTTTAATAATTATTAATTTAAGTTAATTAGTCTTCGGAAAATATTAAATTTTAAATGACGATTTAATTATTTAGTTTAATGATCGCTCTAAAGCTTTAATAAAAGCCAATTCAAAATATTTTTATAATAAATCTCTGGCATTTATAGACTTAGTAAGTTGCGTGGTTAAGGATAAGTCCCTCTTGAATTGCGTTTTGTTTTCTGTCTGGATACCTTGCCAGACTCCGATTCGTGAGTCTTCACTTGAATTTTCATTTGAGAAATTTCTCTTGAAACACCTCATTATATAGTCAAAGATTAATAATTTATTATTCTCTAGTCACTTTACAACTATTTAATTGATTAGTTATTCACAATAATAATTTGATTTAGATAGAAACACTTATATGCTTTTTATGGCAACTCCACGTGTATTACCTTCCGGATTCCGACCTTGTAACCCTACGACTTCCCTGTTCCACCGGCTCTCTCTTCATTACATATTTCCCCCCTTGGAGTCTCATAATCATTTTTCTTCCATTTGCTGTGTTGTTATTTATTTAAAAAGTCGCACTAATCAGCTCTTTCTATTCAATCATGTGCATTCTTACAGACAACTTGGCCTATATGCTATGTATTCTTCTAGTATGTTACCCCTGGTGCCAGCTGGTGTTTCTAAAGGTTTGAACCGCCCATTTCAAAACTTGGAAATTTATGGTATTTTTTTGCTCCTTACTTCAAAGTATTTTCTTGTCATTAGGACTATTCATAAATAGAGGGGTAAGCAACCCGTCCTTCTACCTTACATAAATTACAATGGTTGTACCACCCTTCAGTTTAAACACTTGTTACTTGAAGTAGTATCTCCTAGACAAGTTTTATTTGTTATAATATAAGTGTAAATATATATAAACGGCGGACCTTCAGTTATTAAGTGACAAATTGTGATATATGGAATTTTAAATATGCCTTTTTAATAATTGCACATAATTTTCACTAATATTAAGACATCCAACTATGAACTAGATTTTTATACCAAATTTAAAGAAGACTTTGTCATATTGTTGAAACACTTTCCCACAAATCCATTGTCCATTTTCGCACGCCGTACCATTTGTTGTTTGTGAACGCAATGTTTGTTTTTCCACGCATGTCTCCTTCTGCAGACGAAAGAAATTAAAATCGGATGCCCAATTCGGACTCTGCGGACGATGGGGTTTTATTTCTCAACCTGTTTTTACAATGCTTGTTGGGCAATGTAAGGGCAAGAACTGTCGGGGAAAAATCAGGTGTAACAAAATTTCAAAATGTTTTTGAGGTCTGCGACGTTTTCCATCTCATTGTTGGCTATTTTATTAATTAGCTGGAGTAGTACTTACAGATTATTGTTCCTTAAACATCCAAATATTCACAAAATATTACACCTCGGGCATCCTACAAGACTTTTCCTGCTGATACTTGTGTTCTGAACTTTATTTTGACTTGTGAGCTGGAGTGCTTTAATTTAATGCTTTGACTTTTGAATTCTAGTTTAAAAAGGTCAATCGAGGATTCATCACAGGTCTTGGTTTCAAATCTGTACAAACTGCGAGTCTTGCTTCTTGTGTCTTTATGTTAATTCCGTCGGGATCCACCTTGTATGGTTTTTGCTTTGATTAAGCTTCTTAATAATGTCATGTATTATACCAACACTTGCTGCAATGACTGAGTTATATTTAAGGTACGAGGTTCTTTTAACTGTTCTATCCATTTATTAAAAATCTCTTCAGATCATAAAAAATTCACCAAATGGCAAAATTATTCCAGAAAAGATTTTTTTACCAGTTTTTCAACTTCAAAAAAATAAAGAAAACTTACTGCTGAACAATGTTTATTTAATGTTGAAACTTCGAGTGCAAATAATAATATTGCTAAATGCAATTTGAGGTTATAAATGAAACCATTTTAATATAATTGCTGTCAGCTGTTCTCAGTGATACCAACATAAAGTCCTTAAATTACCAAACGTCTCGTAAAAACTGTTTCATTGATACATTATTCTATCTGTTTAATTATTCAATGATCCTCGCATACTTTGAAGTACTTACAATTCTATCCCTTGAGCTATGAAATAAATTTTGAAAAATTAATATTATTTGAAGATAAAACAATTTTTGCAAAATTTAAAACTCGTGAAATATCTTTGTATTTAAAAACATTTTATGTGAAACAATATGCCATTAAAACAAATACAAGGCACACATAGAACCCACAAATTAATCAATAATTGACTCATTCGAGTTTCAATGACAAAGTTTTCATCATCAGCGATTGTTGCTACTACAAACTCTAAGTTACAAATGATAATGACTTTGTCATTGAAACGCGTATGAGTCAATAAGTGATTAATTTGTGAGTTCCGTGTATGTCTTTTATTTGTTTTAACATAACCTCACAAGCTAAGATAAAAAACAGTTGAATATGCCATAAGTTATTTAAAAAAATCCATATGACACTATTTGACTGCTACAAATAAATCAATTTTGTACAATATTATTTTCTTACTTACTGTTAGAATTTCAATGAATTTATTAGTAATAATATCAACCACACCTACCTTCGCCAACATCATACATGACGCATTACGAGCTACTCTTTTCTAATTGAAGCAGTTTTGCTGAAAAAAATTGAATTTAAATCTGTCTAAGTATTATTCTATTACAAAATGTTTTCTGTTCATAAAACGTTCGTAAATAATAAAAATATTCGTATAATCATGAACATTTCTTTTTGTATACACTATGAGGTAGATATTTTACATTTCACAAGCTGAACTGTAGTTAATGTCAGTTATAAAGTAATAGTCAAATGTATTGTTTTATGTAGCGTGTGCTGGCAGAAATAAATTTCCGAATTGCGAGTTGCGCTGTGGGTTGGCAAGAGTGGGCGTCGCTGGGGTAGAAGCGACATGTCAGTAGGCCATAGCTAGGTCCAGGCGTCGGTTATATCCTGTGAAGTGAATCTGTGTGATTTCATCTTAGTGCTAGTGTATAGTGTTTGTGTATCTGTGGCTGGCCTTATAAACGTTTAGGTAAGCTGAGAGTTTTTTTTAAAATTTTTCCTATAAGTTTATAAAACAATCATCACTAAAATGTGAGTTTGTTTAAACATACGTTAACGTGAAAATTAAAATTAATTTATGTAAAAAAGATATAATACTGGAATAGTAAAATATAAAGTTTTTCTATTCAAACGGCTTGATAAGAAATTTTTACTATAATGTTTGTAACAAAAGTAGATCTGCTTTATTGCATATTCTTAAAAAAAAGCATATTATATAACAATTACCTTTAAAGAATTTTACTGCATTTTTAATATACATTTTAAAATATATTGTGCTAAAACTTATAAAATAATATTCCTTATCGAAAGTATTCAGTTTTAAAATATCGATATTACTAAAACCAGACTAAAATATAAGCAAGAATTCAATGACTTAGAAAGCTGCTGGCTTCAAAATTTAGTACAGAGTAAAAACTTTGAGCCTAAAAAAATCATACATTTAAATTTGTTGTAAAAACAAAAACTTAAAAAAATAACAGTTAAAGAAAAATGTATGTGTTGTATGAGAATGAAATGTATTCATTTAGCATTACATTTGTAATTAATATATATATAAATTATTATTTACCTGTTTAGTAATTAATTGTTTTTCAGATACTTTACATTTAATTTCAAAGATGTTATTATAAATATAGTAAAAATTAGAGTTTTTTTTGGAATATAAAACTTCCCATTTAAGCGAAAATTTTGTTTTTTTAAAAATTTCCTTAAAACGAAAATTAAAACACTTTTTGTTTACTTTTAAACATACTTTTGCTTATCATTTTGTAATACAATCTGTAAATTAATTAATATTATAAACTGCTATTGTAGTATCTCAATATATACATAACATCTGCTCTAAAGATGAATCTAAATTTAACATTAAGTAGAGCAAGTAAATAAGTATACATTAAGTGTAGGTTCACTTAATAAGGAATGTGTAACTAAAATAATTTTAAAAATAATACAGACATAGTTTCTGTAAGTAAATTTAAAGTAAAAATTACATACAATAGTACCATGACTATAATACAATCACATTATAGTAACTAATATTACAAAGTTATATAAGGTTAAAGCTTGTAAGGGTTTTTTCATATAAAACTTTGTAATATTCCATTAGTTTTTGTTACTGTTGTTCTGTGGTCTTTAAGTTAAAGTCATTTGTATGAAAATACGTTGGGTTTATGTGAAATTCTTTCTTTTCCGGATGCATGCTGGTATTTTCCAACAACCTTCTATTTTCACTCTCTGCCTGGCACACTTTCAAAATATAACATCTGTGTTTTAATTTAGCTAAAAGGATAATGAATTCTACTTTCTATTAAATTAGTTATTCTAGTCAACATTTTAGTATAGTATTCTATTTTATTACAATAATATTTCTTTTTACAGAGCTTCCAGATTTAAAAAATATTGCGATATTTGTTTTAATAATAAATATTGAAATATAATTATTTATAAAATACTAGCTGTACCCTGCCTCCTCTTGATGTGGCACAATGTGGTTGCAAGGATGGGAAATGAGAAACCAAACGAGCATAAGTTTCATAGAAGTCTAATTTTCCAATACATCAGAAGCTAAGGCAATACTGAACTAAAGATATGTCATATTTTGATCGGAAAGTTACCAAAATCAACTGATAACAATTGTTTTCTTAGTTTCTCTTGGAGCATCCAAAGATAAGCTCCCAGTAACTCATGTTGCGTAATTTTGGAATGCTTGATTGGACTATGGTGTTGTAACGCTGATCAAGAGACAAATTCACATTAAATAAAGCCGTTGCAGCTCTGGTCGGTGTTGGCTTTTCCAAAAATCCTATATTTACGAGTTGACAAATGGCAACAGCTCGTGATATGGCCACACAACAAAAACCTTGATTAAGGTGAATATTTATTTCATATTGTATGAACAAAAGATGTTGTTCCATTACAATTTAATTGGGAACAAGTGATGTTACTATACACAGGTAAAAAATACATAGAATAATTTCTAAAGCGGGTTGTATATTGTGCCAAAATTTGACCTCAATCGCTGTAAAATTTTCTGAATTATAGGAACGTCCACAAACCAACACAACACTTTCATATACAAAGACTATATATACACACAGACACACACACACACACCACTCCCCCTCTCTCTTACACACGCCCACCCACACACAAAACACACACAAACACACCTCTCTCCCTCTCTCTTACACACGCCCACCCACACACACACACACACACATACACTCATACATATCTATATACTTATTAAATATTTGAATATAAAGTTAGATTTATTATTTCATATTATTATAATTTATTAAATATGGTGATATGTTTTCTTGTAATATAGTTAATAAATTTAAAATATTTCAAAAACAAGAATACTTTTAATGAATATATTTATTCAAAGCTTTTCACCGATAAAATAGTACCAGCATCTTCAGGAAAATAATTATCTAATAAAATATTTTTACAAAATTAAATCAAATGTGCTACAAACGACCATATGTTTATAAGTATTGCACTTTATGTAATTTTTTTTATAACATCAATGGCCTTAAAATAGTTTGGTGCCTTGATCTCACTTGAATTTGTTCATTAATTAATTTGTCTTTAACTTTATGCTTATGAATTTCCAATGTTTCAAATATATTCGTTTTTCATCCTTTATTTAATTCTTTTATTAATTTCATATTTTCTATTTCCGGAAACTCGTGTCCATTATTAATACAATGCGTAGCTAAATTTGATTTGTATATGTTTGGTTTGATATAGGCGTTTAAATGTTCTTTCTATCTTTCTTTTAATTTCTTTTTTGTTTGTCCTACATATAATTTATTACAAGTTTGACATTTTATATTGTATACTCTATTTCTTTTTTGCATATTATTTTTATTTTTGTTATTGTTTACAAAAAACAAATGGCAGCGCTTTATAATTTACTACATAGAATGCACAAAATACCAATGAACTTAAATGATCAAATAAAAGAGAACAATATATTATATCAAATTGGTTTAGAAAATGGATATAAAAGAAAAACTATAGATAAATTAAATAATAACATAATAAGAAAACAGAAACTCGAAAATAACTTTGTACCTAATAAGAGAGAAAATGTTTGGACAACTTTTACATTCACAGGTAACGAAATACATAAAATTACAAGATTATTAAAAGAAACAAATTTATAAATTACATATAAAACTGATAATAAAATTAAAAATTTAATAAACAATAACAAAAATCAAAAAATTATGCACGAAAGGAATGGAGTATATAATATAAAATGTCAAACTTGTAATAAATTATATGTAGGACAAACAAAAAAGAAATTAAAAGAAAGATACAAAGGACATTTAAACGCTTATATCAAACCAAACATATACAATTCAAATTTAGCTACGCATTGTATTAATAATGGACACGAGTTTCCGGAAATAGAAAATATGAAATTAATAAAAGAATTAAATCAAGGATTAAAAATGAATATATTTGAAACATTGGGAATTTATAAGCATAAAGTTAAAGAAAAATTAATTAATGAACAATTTCAAGTGAGATCAAGGCACCAAACTATTTATAAGGTCATTGATGTTATAGAAAAAATTACATAAAGTGCAATACTTATAAACATATGGTCGTTTGTAGCACATATAATTTAATTTTGTAAAAATATTTTATTAGATAATTATTTTTCTGAAGATGCTGGTACTATTTTATCGGCGAAAAGCTTTGAATAAATATATTCATTAAAATTATTCTTGTTTTTGAAATATTTTAAATTTATTATTATAATTTATTATACATCATATATATATATATATATATATATATATACAATTAAATGAAACTTTCATAATCAAGAATTTTTCTTTTATGTTTGTTCATACTTTGAAGCTTTTCGCTGATTGGCAGTATCAGCACTATCAAAAGTTTCAAAGTACCTCATAGTTCAATGACTAAAAGGTAACATACGAAAAGATAATAAAAGATAATTTAATACTGTATACGTTAGATAAAAAAGAAATTTTAGAAATAATTAATGTAATTAAAGTAATACTAAATCAAAATTACTTTTATTACAACAACCAAACAAGATGGTCGTTTAGTAATGGGTTCACCTCTGTCATGTATCATGTCCGAAATATTGTTACAATATATTGATGAAAAAATAATTAAAATCATTAAAAAATACGACAAAATGGACTATGGTACAGATATGAAGATAATGGGTTATATATTTCCCCAAACAATGCTATAAATTTAAACCTAATAATTAACGACATAAATAATATACACAATAAAATACAGTTTACACATCAAATAGAAAAACATAATGCAATAAATATTTTAGATATCACTATTTCTAAGGATAATAATAAATTTAATTTTGCAACTCACAGAAAACTTACCCAGATAGATAAAATTATTCCTAATTACTCAAATCATTAATATAATAATAAAATGGCAGCTTTATATGGCTTATTATATAAAATGAATAAAAGTCCGTTAAATAATATGAATAAGTTTGAAAGAATTAAATGTTATATACTAAATAGCATTAAAAATAAAAATAAAAAACAATTAATAAATTTAATAATAATATAATTAAAAAATTAGAAAATAATGTTAACAAAAATAATTATACATCTAATAATAAAGAAACTATTTGGTCTAAATTCATATTCACCGGATGCGAAATTAAACCGATTATAAAATTATTCAAAGACACTAATTTTAAACTAGTTTAATATACAAACAATAAAATAAGTAATATAATAAATACAAATATTAAATTAAATAAGTTGAATGTAAGCGGCATTTATAGTATAAATGAAAAATATGTCAAAAATACTATGTAGGACAAACTAAAAAGCAAATAAAAGAAAGGTATGAAGAACATTTTAAGGCATATGAAAAACCTTATATATATATATATATATATATATATATATATATATATATATAAATCAATTTCAGCAAGACATTGTATAAATAATAAACGTGATTTCCCAGAGATACATAATATGAGGTTAATTAAAAATGCTCAAAAAGTTTTAAGAATGAATATCATTGAGAATTTAGAAATATATAAAAATAATATTAAACATACACTTATTGAGGAGAGAGTACAAATAAAGTCTATTTCCTGAAATAGAAAGTATGAAATTAATAAAAGAAGTAAACAAATGGTTAAAGATGAATATATGTGAAACATTGGAAATTTATAAACATAAGTTAAAGGCAGATTAATTGATGAACAGATCCAAGTGAGATCAAGACACCAAACTATTTATAAGGTAATTGATATTACAGAAAGAATTACATAAAGTGCAATACTTATAAACATGTGGTTGTTTGTAGTACTTACATAAGATTTAATTTTTGTAAAAATATGTAATATTTTGTTTGTTTCATAATTATTTTTCCTGAAATTGATAGTACTGTTTTATCGGCAAAAAGCTTTGAATCATATATGTGTTAAAAGTATTTTTGTTTTTGAAATATTTTTAGTTTAATACTATATTACAAGAAAACATATAGATAATTATCTCCTAGCCACCATCAGTATAGTTAAAAGTTAAAAATATTGGTTGGTGAAAATAGAAAAAAGTGGGTAAGCAAACATAGACAGATAAGAAGCGTCTTAGTATATGGTTTCCTAATATTATAATCTTCAGTGAAATTGAGTTTAATATCTATCAGTGAATCGGGTGGTTGAGGGCTTAGAAACACAGGTTTCAGAACCGTTACATCAATCAGGTTAGAAAAAGCTGCTAAAAGACCATAATTTTGATTTCAGGAAATGAGTTCTGCTTAATTTTGTGGCATTTAAACTTAGTTAAATAACCAATTAAAATGTATATATAGATAGGTATATTTTAACTTTGCAATACTGTTTTCTTGTATTCATTTATCACCACACTACAATGTTCTTACATTACTTACTTATATATTAATCATTTACATTCTCGTTATTATCTTGTATTTCTGATATAATTACTTCATTTTGATTATCATTGTATTCTAAAATGAAACTATTGGTTTATGATAACTAATATATGAAATGAAAACTCTTGAATAAAGATTTACTAAATATCTTGTAAATACGGCATCTATTGTTTTCCATATCTTGTTGTACCTATGTTTTTATCATTTGACATTGTTAAATCTATTTTATCTTTTAAAACGTTTACCAATGAATCTGATGCATTTTCAGCAAATTGTATGTTAAAATCACCAGTCAAAATCATTGGCATTCTGTGCCAATATTCACCAAGTTTCTATGTAAACATTTAATTATTTCTTGTACACTATTTCGTGATGAAATATAAACGGCTGCAATTAAAATTGTTTATCCATTTTCATTATTAAAATGAGTTATACAGATTTCCCCTATTTCAGAAGCGTGTATACACAAGGCTGTAATATGTCTTAAATGAATGTCCATATATGAGCTAACAATATGCTCCGTATCGTTCGCATTGTGGTAAATGGCCACTCCTGCAGCTCGAACTTGTGATCTTTTGAAACGTACAATGCCATTGAAATTGGGAACGTCTAAAGGCTGTTCATTGCTCATATGAGTTTCTGACAATAATAAAACAGTTGAATTTTTTACAATAGTATCATCAAGATTCAGTTTGTGTGCCTGCAAGCGTTGACAATTAAATGAAAATATTGATAGTCCCGATCATAGCGTTATGATATCCACTAAAGTTTTACTTTAGTTACTAGAGGATTTCATGAGAGTCTTTTGAATTCTTCTTGCAATGATTTTACAGATATTTGCCACGATAAAAAATATTGCTATTATCTTTTGTAACATTATATAATCCTTCTATTTTTGTGACTCTTGATAAAGCTACATATACTAATTCTAGAGAATGACCTTTGTCGTACTCATATACTATTTCATCAAAGGTATCCCCTTGTAATTTATAGATTGTCATTGCGTAAGCACAAACTAATGGAAAATGTTTTATTTTTGCCTCTATTATTTTGTTATTATTGAGAGGCACTGTCGAAGTTTTTGTAAAAGTTGGCACTCTCATATATCCTTTCCATTTATTTCTCAGCTTTCTTCCAACATTTTTTGGCAATAGCATCCAAATACTGTAATCGTATAATCCTAATCCTCATTTTGATCTCCTTGACTTAAATTACCGACAGTGCCATTAGGCAATCCATCTGAAACGGCAATGTTTGTAGTTATGTTATAATGCTTGTCAACAACAAAAATTGTTTCATATGGCCATCCTGCAGTTTCCGTAGTAGACAATTTATGTAGTTATTGTCTAACAAAAATCTCTTGTTCAGCATTATGAGAGCCAATATAAATATCTTTTGCTATTGAATTTATTTTATTTTCTGCACTATTCAATATATGTTATATTCTTGAACTGCTTTGTTAGTTAAGAAATGTCTTACTGCATTTGAACATTTTTCTTCTGCTTCTTTTTTTGTCACAAATCTAGATTATAATTAATTATCAACATATTCACGTGTATATATATATATATATATATATATATATATATATATATATATATATATGCTGATACGTATTCCTTCACGGATGGAAACATATGATGAATAGTTACTATCTGGAAGATAGTACTATCTAGAAGAGTCTACTGTTGTTGGGTTCACCTTGTCATTTCTGGATGAGATTCTAGCGAAACGTCGGAACTGCGAGTTTATGTACTGCAGAATGAACGGATGTACTCCAGATAGTAACTATTCATCATATATATATATATGGTGAATAGTTACTATCTGCAGTACATCCGTAAATTCTGCAGTCCATAAATTCGCAGTTCCGACGTTTCTCGCTCTTCTACTGTTGTTGGGTTCACCTCGTCAATGCTGGATGAGATTCTAGCGAAACGTCAGAACTGCGAATTTATGGAGTGCAGAATGAACGGATGTACTCCAAATAGTAACTATTCATCATATTTATCCATCCGTGAAGGAATACGTATCAGCATATATATATATATATATATATATATATATATATATATATATATATATATATATATGTATGTATGTCCATTTATGTATGTAGATAATATCGATTGTTTATATACACATTTATAAAAAAATTATTTAAGATAAATAAATAAATAAATATATATATATATATATATATATATATATATATATATATATATATATATATATATACACACACACACATATAAACAATATACATATACTGTTTATGTACACATTGTTGTATAATTTAGTGTAATTATAAAATATCATCAACATTTTTTTAAATTTGAAAGCCCCGTGATATATATTCTGTACGTATTATATACGTATATGCTGCATTTAAAGATTCCATAACCGTTTAATATACATTTTTATATAAAGATAAATAAAAATATATACAATATAAAATAAATATATATTTAAGCTATACATATAAAACAAAATTCATCACTGATTTTTAAATTATCATATATATATATTCATATATTGATTTAAAAATAAACTCCTGCCGTAACGTATCAGTCGAGATTGTCGAAAGTAATAAAAGTAAATGTATATCTATGTATATATATATATATATATATATATATATATATATATATATATATACATCAGCGTCTCTTGATGGGTGCGATCGGATCAATCCCGTGCAAAAGTATAGTCATACTGAGGGATACGTAGTCACTTCAAAAATAAATTAAATACGCAAAATATAGGTATTGGTTGACTTGATTTTTCGTTTCAAATTTAAACCATTATTTATTGTTAAACAAAACATAACCTCCATTGAGTAATATTAAAATTGCATAAAGTAAAAGTTTGTAAACAAAACCGAGCAGTACGTTGTAGTAAAATGTCTACATATCAGTATAACCTATAGCTTATAGCTACTAAGTATCCATTTAGGATAAATTGGTGGTAAAAGAATAAGTTTTTTTTTATCGCTGATTGGTTAAGTACGCAACTTGCAAAGCTGTAGAGAATAAATACCACATGTTTACTTTGGCAATAGTTTTGCTTTGAGTATATTAAATTTTTCATTCATACCCAAATTCAACCTAACCGGGCAGTTTGTAGGTATATTGTAATACAGCTGTATAGTAATGAGGTATAACATAGTGTCACGATAATCGACAAAGTAACTAATAAAGAGTGAGATGCTTTAGTAGATAATTAATGCGTTTTACCCACTATTTTCGTTATCGACATTTAAAATAACTTTCTGGTTGTTTGAATGTATTTTCAATTTTCGCAGTAGCTTTAGAGAGACTGCACTTACAAAGTGGGGTTGACGTCATTCGCGTTACCCCAGAATAAATACCACCAACGGCAACATTAACTTCCACAATACACACACTTAAAGACATATCCACCACACATCAATCCAGACACTCTGCACACGGGGCCAGTTAGGCAAACAAATGTGTATAGCGTAATGAGTTTGGAATAGTAGGTGAACAATTAAACCATACAGTAAGTTTATAGCATTCTAAAAAAATACCCAAAGCATCTTATTTGGAATTGGAGAAGCTCTATACAATAAAGAATAGCTTCTTTAATAGACGGTAGCCCCTTCTATTGATGGTTCCATCTTCAAAAGCACACACAAACAATCTTACTATACCCCTTCAAACGGAACCTGCACGCAACCTGTTGACACTTTTTTTTAAAAGCTTGTCCTATTTCCATAATCCGTGTGTCGACTACCACTCAATACATGTCCAATGTTACGAAACGGTTACAGCTGCAACCAAATTAAAACTGCCAATTACAAAGTAGACGTCCGAGTGCAATGGGAATAACAGACCAGGTCTAATTATAGACATTACAACATTTAAAATCTTCACGTAATGAAATGGTGTTAAAAGACGGCGCCAAAACAATATATGATCTTCATATTGACTTCCTACTTCATCTAAATATATTTATTACTTATACAAATTTTAGTTACTTTTTAATTTTATTCTATATGTCTTTAGTATCTAGGAATTTAGTGTTAAGTTACATTAAGATATTACTATTTAGTATTAGGTTATATATAGATTCTAGAATTAGGTTATATTTAGATTTTAGTATTAGGTTATAATAGGTATTAGTATTTCAATATTTATTGATACTTTTTAGTTGTTGCGTATTTAGCACTAGGTAATAGCTAGATTTTAGTATTTAGTATATGTATATTTACTTTTAAGTATTTAGTATTAGGTTATATATTGATTTTAGTATTTAAGTATTTTGTGTTAGGTGATAGATTATAGTTAATATTAACTATTAGGTTATATTGAAATTTTAGTATTTAATATCAGGGTGTATTTATTGTTTTAGTTTCAAAGTATTTAGTATTAGGTTGTACATGGATTTTAGTATTCAAGTATTTAATGTTAGATCGTATTGGTATTTTATTAGTCGAGTATTTAGTGTTAGGTTATATCTAGGTTTTATAAGTTAAGTTTTATTATTTAAGTATTTGGCTATATTTAGATTTTATTATTAGTTCTATTTATATTTTAGTTTAAGTTATATTTATGTTTTAGTATTTAGGAATTTAATATAAGGTTATATATAGATTTAGTATTCAAGTAGTTGGTATAGGTTATATTTTCTTTTTAGTATTAAAGTATTTAGTATTAGGTTGTGTTTATTTTCAAGTATTTAGTATTAAGTTATATATGGGTTTTAGTATTCAAGTATTTAATGTTAGATTTTATTGGGATTTTATTAGTTGAATATTTAGTGTTAGGTTATATCTAGATTTTATAAGTTACGTTTTAGAATTTAGGTATTAGGTTATATTTAGATTTTAATATTTATTTCTATTTAAATTTAATGTTAAGTTATATTTATTATTTTAGTAGGTTATACTTATATAATAGTATTAGTTTATATTTATTTTTCAGTATTTAGTATTAGGATCTATACAGATTTTAGTATTCAAGCATTTAGTATTAGGTTATATTTACTTTTTAGTATTTGATTACTTATTGCTAGGTTGCATTTAGATTTTAATAGTTAGGTATTTAGTAATAGGTTACATTTAGAATATAATGACTGAGTATTTATTATTAGGTTGTATTAAGATTTTAGTACTCTTGCATTTAGTGTGAGGTTATATTTAGAATTTCGTAGTTATGTATTATTTGTTAGGTTATATTGAGATTTTAGTATTTACGTATTTAATATCAGGTTAGAGTTACATTTTAGTAATTAGTTTGAACTTGTTATTAAAAAAAGCAGTTAAATTCTAAATTTAAGCATTGGTAATGGCGATGATAACGTCACTAGTTTTTCGACAGGAATAAAGTTCTAAGTAACATATTTTATAATGAAATATATCTGCGTTAAGTATTTTTTACTACTATCATCCTATTTTTTATCTGCTTTGTTTCGAACATATTCAGAGCATGAGTTTTTGCTACAAATATATTGCGGAAAATGTATATATCTTTATCTATTCTGTGTATATCTTTTATACAGTTATTTCAAACAGAAGCTTTTCGCTGATTAACAGTATCAGTATTTTCAAAACGTGTCTGATGACAGTCCTGATGTAGTTATAGAACTGTACGGTAGTAAATAAGTGTTGAAAATTCTGATACTGTTAATCAACGAAAAGCTTCAGCTGAAATTAAATATGTAAAATAAAATGAAATACAGTATTCATGTTTATGAAAGTGTTTATTTAACTATATATATATATATATATATATATATATATATATATATATATATATATATATATATATATATAAATATCGCAATATTTATTCTTGTGTATTAATAAAGAACTAAGTCAAAATACAAATACAAGAATTATAATTGAATTTACAATTCAAAGCTTTTCGTTGGCTAACAGTACCAACATCATCAGGAATATTAAACAATTCATTGTATTACACAATTGTTTAATATTCCTGATGATGTTGCTACTGTTAGCCAACGAAAAGCTTTGAATTGTAAATTCAATTATAATTCTTGTGTTTGTATTTTGACTTAGTTCTTTATATATTAAATATATATATATATATATATATATATAATTAAAAAATTAAAAATATTTCAAAAACAAGAATACTTTTAATGAATATATTTATTCTATAATATATTATATCTATTATAATATATATTCATTAAAAGTATTCTTGTTTTTGAAATATTTTAAATTTATTAACGATATTACAAGAAAACATATCACCATATTTAATATATATATATATATATATATATATATATATATATATATATATATATATATATATATATATATATATAACGAGAAGAAGAATTACATCTAAGGATTGCAATATCAACGTCTTATTAGTATCATATTTCTAAAGTTTCCTAGAATAAAATCAGGTGCAGATAAACAGATACAGATAAAATAAAAAATGGCAGCAGATTAATAAACGTGACAATATTGTAGTAGATGTGATAGCAGCGTTTGGTAAATATAATTAGTAATGGTATATATGGCATTCTTTGTTATTCCTGATGATGTTGGTACTGTTTGCCAACGAAAAGCTTTGAATTGGAAGAGTCAATAATTTATTCTTGTATTTGTATCTTCTCTTATTTTTTCATTAATTACAAGAATACATATTTTATCGTCTATATATATACAGAAGGGGTTAATTATTGCAAGATACTTTAAAGGTTATTTTAACAGTTTCATGACATTAAATCAATATGACAACTATCGCTATTTAATGATTAGACATGTATGTGAATAGCGGATAGAGTATTCGTTGGGATAAAATCGTAGAATTGTGGTTTAGGACATATCATGGGTTTAATGTGCCTCGTCCTACTCTCTATCGGGGTCAAGCAAGGTGTTTAATCTTGACCTGTAGGAAGTAAGGATACGTGGACAAGGTACTGGCAACGTTAGTCTTATTGCTCGGTCAGGTTGGTTTTTCTAAATAAACCTATTCTCAATCAGGGTTTGAAATTTTTATTTTACCACAATGGACCGAACATTTTTTAAATTATCAATAAAAAATTCTGTAATACAATTTCAGCGAATTACTTTGAACGAACCGGGCTAATCAAATGGCCTCTAAGGCCTAACGCACCGAGGGTTTCATGAAAGCTTTACTATACAAAACTGTTAACACAATAACACAAGGGAGGGGTAACACTGATTGGGAACATAACTCGGGTGGATGTATTGGAAGCAAAGCCGACGAAATACAGAAACTCAGATCTGTTATTATTCTAAGCACGTGCTTGTAACAAAGTAATGAATGTCGTTTCGAAAAGTTTTATTCTTGGAGATAATGCAATTGTCTTTTAGCTTTAAAATTTGTAATTCCCTTATTAGGATTTAGTTTTGTAATAACTATTGAATAGTGCATACGGTCTCACAATTAATAACATCGACTCAAAAGCGTTTTGACGACAACGTGGTCACCATCGATGAATTATAGCTACTACAAAATCTAAATTATAACTCTCACTACACATTTAGAAGTCTCAATAAGATGTTGTATTTAAAATTTTGTAGTATTTATAACTCACTGACCGTGATGGTATTATTTTGGCCAAAAGGTTTTTAATTTTAACTGAGATGTAAAACAATTTCTTCATTCGAAATTGTAGAAATTACTTTTACAATTGTAGCCAAAAAGTATATAAGTGTATAGCATAGTTTTAGGATGATTATAGATATAACAGTAACGCACAGCATATCACTTGACGTTGTAAGGAAAATGAACATTTAGTACGCCATAATAGAATTTTTTTATGTCATAATTATAGTACTCCAGTTTTGAATAATAGAAATTCAAAGAATATTTTTCGATTTTAACTATCGAATAAAAAAAAATCATTTTCAATTAAGATTAACCAAAACAACTCCTTTTTCTAGAGCCTATTCTTGTATGAGTCGGTCACATAGCATTTCTCAAACACATTATTATGCTACCAGACATCCGATCTTTAAGATTTTCAAGTCTTTTCAAAACATTAGATTCTTCAATGAAATTTTCTTGGATCGCTTTACAACCGCTCAGTACTGTATGTGTATAAAATGCCATGATATTTCTTTCCCATAGTGCGAAAAGGATAAAAATAATTTTAACAATATTTATTTTTATGAACAAAAACTTAAACCTTAAGTAGTTCTCACTCACACCAAGTAAGACACTGTCAGGCAATAAGAGAATTCGCAATATTAAAAAAATATATATTTTAATGAATAAACTCATAGAAATAGTTTGCCGTTAGTCTGTCCCCATCGATGTTCTTGCTTTTCTCATATGTTACTTGAAAATACATTCTAAACGAGTGAAAAATAATTTAAAACCTCGGAAAACTCAGAATGCTTAAAAGTTTCAGTATGACATAAACCACAGTCCTAATTCTAAACTTAGACTACTTTCGTATACATAGAACGTTAAAAACATAATGCTGTTGCATTATCCGTGACTATTTTGGAAGAGGATAAAGTAATTCTCAACTTGTTTGCTGTTGGCCACTTGAAATCTATAGTTTTTGTTGATTTAAATGGAAGTTGCAAATACAGTGTTTCCACAACTATATAATGAATGTTAACTTTATGGTGCACACTGGGTGCACAAGTTTTTCATGTCACGACTGTGAAACAGATAATGCTGTGGAGCAAACTTCATTTGTTAGTGAGCAAACCAAATACCAGAAATAAATAAGGCTCGTGTTGCCGGCAGTTGAAAATTCTTTTTCTTTGGTCGACCTAATGAAATGGATTTTGAGAAAGGCTCATAAGCTGGATGACTTAATTCAATAGGTGGCTTTCGAAATATTACTTTATCACACATCAACTAGTTTTTTGGTTGTACGATCTTCGTTATACCTAGGTAAATTATATAGAGGATGTGATGGAATAGTTAAGTACAATAACACAAGAACATTTATGTGTCATATCTCATTGCTATTAATGTGTCTGGTTACTATTAATAGTTATGATTTGTCTGGTTAGGATGGAATTTTCGATTTTTTTAAAGAAATTATTTTAGGTAACATTAAGGCAATAATTTTCGGTAACTTGAACGTAATGGATTTTACACACACAAAGAGTACATTATACCTGCTAATGTAGATATACTTTTTGAGCAAGAAAAATAATAAAACCTTGTAATTACGCCCTAAAAATTTAAAATTTTGAAAATTATATAAGGATATAAAATCTAGTGTTTTTTCGTTGTGTTTAGAATGATACATTACGTCAAAGCTTTATTAGAATATAGCTTAAAAGTATTCGACTAAGACAGATTTGGTTTCTATAAAAAAAACATAGCAACTAATCTAAGACAGAGCTCAAGTCCACGTCGTACATGAAACCCTGCACTCTTTGTCAGTGCAGCGATGCAGAGATTTAGATTATACCAAAATTCACTGATCACCACTTTGCTTCTTAATAAGTTACTTCAATAAGTTTCTGAAGTTTATTTCTTTTTTTTTTAATAACTAAACCTTGCCAAATGAACCATATTTTGCTATTTTTTAAAAATATACTTTGATAATAATGATATATAATCAAGTGAGGCAATTCCTAACATTTAAATCATACAAAACCTTTTTTTTTGTGAAGTTAGGTAGTGAAAATTTTACATTTTGACCCTTCAGTATCAGGTAGTTCAAACTTATTATTATATTGTTTATAGTGTTTTATTTTATAGAGAACATTCTTCGTATGCAATTATCATTTATATGTGTATTTAGGTTATGTTCGAATTTCATCAAAATTTAAGAACTATTTATGGTATCTGAGGTATTAAAAGATTTTTTACATGTATTTTTAAGCAAAAAATTGAAGATGATTGACTAATGATAAACTATAATAATTTCTTGAGCAACTGTGGGCTATGTTATAATATTTTAAATAATAAACCCAATAACCACAATATAAAGTTAAATAAAGTTAATTTGTGGTTATTGGGTTTATTATTTAAAATATTATAATGATAAACTGCTATAAAACATATTACATTTATGGTCTTTGATAAATAAATAACAATAACCCTTGCTACAAATATTTAAATATTGGTAACAAATGTTATTGTTATTTATTTATCATAATAACGCTACTGTGCTCTGTATAAAATTTTATGGTCTTTATTAAAGAATTGTTAGAGTTAATAAATTCATAAATGTATGTGAAAACAGTAAATTATAACAGGTGCTTAACCTTACACTTTCAACGCAATTTCTAAGAAACAATCCATAAGGCAATAGCTAGATAAAACTACAAAATCGAGTCATATCCTGTTGGGCATGGATGAGCTATCGTAAAGAATATTCTGAGAAACCCAACTGAGCTTAATAGCTGTCGCCACTAAGTAAGAATCACATGAATCATTCTTAGAAAGATTCTCCATTTGCTTTTAGTGAACGTGTTTGTTTACTCTTTTTGACCTTGAAGACATCAGTAACAGTATTTTTTTTTTACCCGGGTCTGAGCCCCCATTGTACAACAGTTTAAGGTGACATCTAGTGTGTCGAATGTAATCGACATTTTAGTAAACAACATTTTAGTTTACTTCGAAAATAGCTCAGTTGCGGTAAAAAATACTTAATTTTATTCATTCGCATTTAGGAATTTGGTTGTAGTGTCCGTGCGCGTTGGTGGTGTTTGAAGAGTATTCTGTTAGTTAAAAAAACAATGACTTGCTTTCGGTATTTTTATACAATTGTAAGTGAACTGTTTAAAGCTGACGTCCTAGGTAAAAGAGCTAATGTTCTAGGTTTTGTTTGAGTCTTAATGTGTTTCGTGTGTTTTTAAAATTAATTATTAATTGCCATTTAAATTTAATTTTTAAGATATATCGGCATATGCTTCATATAAAATGTATTTAGTAGATAGTTGTATTTAATAGAATATTTTACACTGTTCTCATGCTTCCAAGTTATTTAAGCTTGCTGCAAGAGAACATATGTTTATTTTAAAACACTTTTTGTATCTCTGAAATTAAAATGTGTCAGTTACAAGAAATTCAGATCTACAACAATGTGTAAGAAATACAGATGAACCTAAGAAATGGTACCTAGAAAAGTAGCACCTAGAGATGAGAACACACTTTTTAAGCTCATTGTAACCTAATTTTCCTTAAACAGATATCATTTTTACATTGTTCAATGCATAGCACGGCACATATGAAATCATCCTATGATTTGTTTTGACATCATGGCAGTCTTTTCGATTTTGGACGGGTACATTGTTTTGAAATGTATTTCGGTGTATTATTTTTCTACAATTTTTAAAATGTTTTTAGAATTTTTGATTAATATTCTAGTCTTGAAATTGGCCACTAGGATGTTCTGTACATATGATTAAAATATCGATAGTACATAATTACTACTTGACTTGTGGAGCTCATCAGTTTCTATATTATTAATCATAAAAGATTTTTTAAATTGAATACTATATCGAAAATATCGTTCTTGCAAACCTATAATTTTAGCTTCAAATTAAAAAGGTATATTATGAAACTACAGATTGTCCCCAGATATTCTTATGATTCTATTTCGTAAATAATTAAGGCAAGCTTTTAAAATTTGAAGTTTAGACTTCGTATAAACCAAAAATATATAACAAACTCTATTTAATCTCACTTAAAATGGTTTTTAGTTTCCTTGAAGGTTAGTTCACAAAAAGAAATTCTTAATTAGAATAGTTTCTACGATATTTTACTGACATAATTTGTTTGATTCTATAAAGTTGTTTAATATAATTCGCAGTTTGAAGGTTCGATTTTTAAAATACAAAACATGTGTGAGGTGTTTGCATTTGTCATAATACTAACACTAATCTAGGCGCACTCATTCTTTCGTTTTAAAACTAACCGAAGTTTAAGTATTAAACTTGACTCTAGCAGTTTAGTTAAGCACCCAGCTTTAGCTTGGCGGTAAAGTTTAATCTGCCATGTTTAATCTAACATTGGAAGACAATGTATTAGGAATGTTAGTAGAAGACGCAGTGCTTGTATTTGCCTTTAATACGTTGCCAAAAGTACTAAAGTTTCCTAAATGACGATCTAGATAAAAATTGGTTAATTAATAACATTATCTTGTATTTTGTTTTCTTTATACTGAGTATATATTTTTCAGCTACTGAGTCACGAAATGTTTGCTTTTGAAAAAGGTATATAATGTATTGTCCCTATTTAAGTAGAATCATTATTTACAGGATGTTGGCATTACTATTTCGGTTTTTTTTGTACAAGTTTGGAGTTATTTTCATTTCAAAATACTCTCTCCTGATTTCATTCAGATATCCGTGTTAGGGATTAAATTTTAACTTTAAACGAGCTAATTTACTTAACAACAAAAATTTTTTTGTTTTCATAAAGACTTCGCTAATGTTTATTTAAAACCTTGTAACCACAGTGACACCTAGTGACTGAAAATTGTGCCGCTACTTGAGGCTGTAGTGGGTGTGGCGCTAGTTGTGACCAAAGTTGGTGTGCCGATATCCTTATTTTTGAATAATGTATTTTTTAAACTGATTAAATTGAAAAGATTTTAAACTTTTAAAATGTTCTACTTTGTCAAGTTTCTGGAAAAACGTCACAGCAACATGAGTTTCAAAACAGAAGCATTTTTCATGAACATCAGTTCTGAACAAGAATATTTTGTGCATTTTATGCATTTACACTTAAAGCTCATTAAAAATAGAGCCAGGGGAGAGTTTTTTTTAAAAAAAGGTTTATCCGCTCCACCGTAAATAATATTTACCTATTTTTCAAAATTCTTGTAATAAAGGTCTTACTTCTATTTGACTTTTTTTAAAGCATCGTTTAGCAATTATACTCGTATATACTAAAAAGATTTAAAAAATTTTATGGTTGTTATTCAAAAGAATGCATCATTTAAAACCCCTTAAAATCAGGTAGCAATTAATAATAGTAGTGAAGAATTGAAATAAAAAACCATTTCAGTATATTTTTAAGAAATCCAAACCCCAATAAAATACATTTAATTCTGAATTATCACCCTTCGACATTCCCTCGGGAACTCAGAATCCCTCTCGTAAGGCGAAATGACCCTCTAGTCTCCAATATCTATAAATTTGAAATCGGGTTTAGTAACGTGTTTAATAAGGGAATGCAACTTCCAGTCCAGATATATTTTTTTATATAAAATACAATCGCGAGAGAAAATCTGCTCCTAAAAAATCGATTTAAATAAATCATCCACTTAGTTCAGGTAAAATATTAGGTTCAGTTTAAAATTTGTGAGTACCACGTATAAAGTCTGAGACACTACAAATGCTTTTAAACATCGTCTTAAAACGTTATATTTTTTCGTTCAGTTATCTTTCACCTTGTATTTCTTCTCCTTATTTTCATTTCAGCTAATTCTAATTGTTTGAAGGAACAATAAATTTACAAAATGATCATAATTTCATTAAAGTATTTGATAACCTCTTATTTTGCCTTTCATATTTGATAAGGATCAGGAGTCCCGTAAAAATCATCTTTTGGACGTAGCTATGAGAATAATATTTCAAGGGACGATATTGATCCACCGAAGAAGGAAACGTTTATAACTAGGAAATGTTGAATAATTTATAATGACGAAAAAACTGTGAAGTAGTTTTAATGATTGCTGCTAGATGCCACATAGAGCACAGAGTTGAAAACTTTTTGTTTTGTTTTCAACTTATTGAAAATAAGAAACTAATTTATTTAATAATTAATAGAAAATGTTTTAAAGTTATTTAAAATCCTATGCACAATTAAGTTTTTGAAAAATATAGAACCCAGCCGAATAACATACTTACTATGACCGTTTTAGTGTAGCTGTCAAGGTCGCTAAAAGTGATTACTGTAGTTCATGATATTACGAACTATTAGCTTGACACATTCAAACACGATATCACACATATCCTTGTTAATAGGATAAAACACTTATGTTTAGTAAATAAATTATTTAAATGTGGCCATTCTGAATGACTTTATTAAAATGTGACCCTAGTTTTGGTATATAACTTTTCAAGTGAATTACCATCATTAACATTTTAGTTTGACGTTATTATATTTTCAATTAATATATATATATATATATATATATATATATATATAATTATACACACACACACACACACACACATATATATATATATATATATATATATATATATATATATATATATATATATATATAAGTTACGTGCGTTGTTAAGTTCAAAAGGTTTTTAAAAATAATTTTAATTTTGATGAACCTTTAATAATTAAGAACATTTTAATTTTGAAATTATTACGTTAATTTTCACTTAACAAAAATTAAACTCATAAGCATTCAGTTGGACTGCCTATAACTGTACTCTTCAAGAGTTTGCTACACACTAAAGCTAAAGCTGTTTTAGCAACTGCACAATACAAAATCTGCGTAAGCAGGAATTTACTCTATTAAGCATTATATTTACTCAAGTTCACATTATTTGTTTACATACAATGTTACAATTCCCGCAGTTAATTTCAAAACTTTGTAATACATCATAATAATAGGAATCAATGTCATTTAAATGAATTATAAGCTTTCATTTATACGCATAAATAGGGGACAAAGGTATGGTACGAGGATTCTAATTTGCCTGTGGCAAGGACGAACAGGAGGGACCTGGAAAAGGATTTTGATCATTAGTTATGTTTCTTACCTTCCTAGGTCTTTTAATTTTTGATAAGTGTATTTTTTCTTTTGTGTTATGTTTTCCTGTTTTCCTTTCCCTATCAACAGAACATATTTCTTCTTTGCTATATTTATTTTTTGTCTTGCCTTGTTTTTGAATTGATTTTACATAAACTTTAGTCGGTATTTCTGGAAGTGATTCCTTGTCTATATTTCTTTTCTCCAAAATATTTTCTTTAATTTTGTTATTAGAATTTCTAATGTTTTCACACAGTGTTTTTGTTTTTTCTCTATGGCTTAAAACGTAGTCGTTTGCAAACTGGTTTTCTACATCTACATCCAGTAGGGTGTTCGAGTTTATGTGACCAAATAAAACTTCACACGGCGTTAATTTAGTAACTGAATGCATGCTATTATTATATGCTATTATAGCATTTTTCACTTTCTTGATTATATTGTCGTAATCGAACTAGTTTTGATTATTTAAAAGTCTTTGTGTTTTACTATCGTTGAATGAACTCTTTTACATAATCCATTTGATTGGGGGTTTTGTGTACTTATAAAATGTATTTTAATTTTATGCAAATCCAATATTTCTTTTACAACTCTATTAATAAATTTTTTGCCATTGTCTGATATAATTACTACAGGTACACCATAGTGTCCGAAGTAATCTAGCACCGTATCAACAACTTCTGTTGCTTGTGCACTGCCCATAGAGGAAATCTGTGCATAACGAGAAGCCATCTACTATGCTTATAAAGCGATTTTGTTCTAGTGATATACCATCCACGTACACTACTTGCAAAGGCTTTGTTGGCGTTGGTGTAAGATTCATTTCTAGTTTTAAAGGGATTCTGTCGTATTTAGATTTTTGGCATATTTCACATTGGTTGATAAAATTTTGAATGTGTCCTTTTATGTTGGGCCAATAATATCTACGTTTAATTTGTTCATAAGTTTCTTGTATTCCGTGATGATTAGTTTTACTAGCGTGATAATTATTTATTATTTCCAGCATTTCTTCTTCAGAAGTTAAATCCAATAATTTGTTGTTACACTTCACTAAATTTAGTTCAGATTGTTTAAAGGTTTTAGCTATGCATGATGCAAATCTCTCATAAAAGTCCTCTTCAAAATATAGGTTATATTTTACTTTAGGTGCCAAATATGATTTTACGATGTTAACTATGTCATTATTCAGATAATTGTCCGATATTTCAACTATTAAACGCCTTTTTGAAATTCCAAATAATTTTATTATTTTCACCTTTTTAGGTTGATACTTTACTAGAGATAAAAATATTTGAATTTTGCCAAAGTTTACAGGCTCGTCGTAAATTGGTGTTCCTATCTGAGTGTTTCCTTCAAAATTGGAGTGAACTCTCTGGTCACTTTCTTCATTGATATCTTTTTGATTTTCGGCGTCGTCTTGTTCTATAATTATGTTGACTATCATAGACTGGTTATCATCTAATTTCGAGAAGTAACGTTGGAGTAAATCAGCTGAAGGCAAATGCAAGTCCTCCTCTACAGTATGTTGAGAGTTTGTTGACATTTTATCGGTGACATTAAATTGTATTCTCGGTAGAGCATCCGCGTTTTGGTTTAATAGTTAATTTCACTGTCATTCAAAGTTCTGCTGGCATACGCTATGGGAAGGACCTTTCCGTTTTTGTCTTGACTTAAAATTGCTCCTATAGCATAATTGCTTGCGTCTGTTGTTAGAATGAATTCTTTTTCGAAGTCCGGGTATTGCAAAAGTGGTTCGTTAGTCAAAATATTTTTGCATGTTTCGAAATAGTCTTTAAAGTCGGGGCTATTAAAATCAATTTTCTTATTTTTCTTTAAACAGTTAGTAAAAGGTTTTGTTATTTTTGCGAAGTTTTTATTGAATTTTCGGTAATATCCTAATAGTCCTAAAAATACTTTAATTTGTTTGGTAGTCTTTGGTATTGGATAGTTCTTGATTGCTCTTATTTCTTCAGGATTGGGTTTTACTCCATTCGGCGTAGCTATGTGTCCTAAATAAGCAACTTCGTTTCTCAAAATTTCCGTTTTGTCCAGCTGTACTTTAAAGTTGGTTTTGCGTAATCTGTCAAACACTACCCTAAGTCTTTCTATATGTTCTTAAAGGCTAGTTGAATAGATAATAATGTCGTCCAAATGAACTCGTTTCATTTTGAATTCCTCTCAGAATATTATTCATAATCCTTTGAAACGTAGGGGGCTATTTTGTAGGTCAAAGGGCATTTTTAAAAATTCGTAATGTCCCGTTTTCGTTGAGAATGCTGTTTTTTCTACGCTGCTTGGGTCCATCTCTACTTGATGAAATCCTGAGGCTAGGTCTAAAGTTGTGAAATACTGAGATCGTCCTACTTGTCTAAAATGTCAGTTATGTTCGGCAAGGGAAATTTATCATCAATTGTTTTTTTTTGTTTAAGCCTCTAAAATCTAATTATTAATAGAAATTTCATTTTACCAGAAGCGTCCTGTTTTTTGTTTTTTTGTTACAATCCAGACAGGAGAGAGAGAATGAGGCGGTTTAATGATTACCTGTTTAAGCATGTCTTCAGTTTGTATATTAATTTCATGTTTGTAAATTTCTGGATATCTATAATTTCTAGAATATACGGGAATTTCGTCTGTAGTTCTAATAACATGTTTTATTTGATTGGTGAAAGTCAAATCATTTCCATCAATATGAAATATATCTGCTTATTCTTCTATTAAATTTGTAATGGTGGTTTGTTCCTCTAAATTCATGTGTTCTACTCTGAATTTTGATAAGTCTAAATATTTTTTTCTTGATTTTTTAAATTTATAACTTAACATATTAAAATTAGTGTTTGTTTGAATTGCATTGGGTTCAAGAATTGAATCATTGTAATCTTTTGAAGGTTTTAATTCTATTTTTTGTTATTTTTATGCATTTATTGTTATTTTTATATTTTCTTCTATGTTGCTTACAATAGGGCGATAGGCCTCACCCTTATGCACTGAAAGTATGCACTGTGGAACCCATTTAAGTGCTTGTATGGTAGGAGTCCTTCTCCATTATTAATATTTTGTACTTTAACCTTAACTATTTGGCTAGTGCGGGCTTGTATAACATAACTCAATTGTTCTTGTTTTACTGACGTGCTGTCTGTTTTATCATACTTTTCTTTTTCTGTATTAAAATACTGAATAGCGATTTCTTCACCACAAAGTAGTAATTTATTGTTTACAAAGTCTAATCTTATTCCTAAATCTTTTATACTATCCAGACCCAGTAATAAGTCAAAACTCTGATGAAAATCAAATAGGTAAAATTTAATTGCCGTTTTAGAAAACAGGGGTATTTTGCAACAAAAATCTTCCTTTGAAGTGCCGTGTGCAGTGGTTACTTCAAACGGTTCTTTTCTTACACATATTTTAAAATTTTTCGAACATAGTGATATTCGTAATAACGATCGAGTACTATCTGTATCAATTAATATTCTTAATTTAGTATTTGCGTCACATATGAAAGGTAATTCAATGTTTTCACACTGCAAATTCATTATGGAAAATTGGTTCCGAGGCTTGTACAACCTAAAAAATTATTTTGATCGGTTTGAATGGTTTCTTCATTTTAATCACAGTCTTCAGGTAAGATTTGGTGCTCAGAGAAATACTCGTCCTTTTCGGGATTTTCGTCAGAAGCGAATGTTTTTCGTCCGTTAATTTGGTATATTGAATATTCACCGTCTTCAGCTCCTTGTTCGGTCTTTGATAAAGATTAGTACTTTGTCTAGAAGGCCTGTCTGTCTGTGTAGTGGATATGCTCATAGGGGTAGGTTGATAATTCGTATTCCGTTGAGGGTAATGAGGTTAACTATTATTCGTTAAATGTCCTCTTTGAGGTTGCCCATGGCTAGCAAAAGGTGGTTTATAGAAAGGATTTTGCCCTTGTTAAGTTTGTTTAGGTATTTGGTGATAATTAGTCTCTGGGTGTATTGGTTTTCTTACTGTCTAATTTTGACCTTTCTGAAAAACTGATTGTTCAGTTGTGTAAAACTTTTATTATTTTTAAACTTGAAATCGTTAGTTAACATATTTAAAGCTTTTGCGAGTGTTGTGGGGTTTTTAGTTCTCATTAAAGACCCTAGTGGTTCTTGAAGACCTCTTAAAAAAACTCTTAATGCTAATTTTTGAACATATTCACACATTGTATCAGTAGCTTTTACTGGTTCTTTATTAATAAAATATGCTATTTGTAAATTTACTAATTTTTGTATCATTTCATAAAATTTAAAAGGTGATTCACTTACTTCTTGTTTTAACTCTGCCATTTCAAGATTTAATTTAAAACAATCTCTTATATCTAGGAAACTAGTTAAAGAATTTTCCTAACATCTAACCAGTTATACATGTTTGAAGTTACAACAAACTCTAAAGCTTGTCCATTTAGTTTTGCTAAAATTGAGGACATCAAATATTCATTTTGAAAGTCATCAGGATTATTAGCAACAAAGAATTTACTTACTATTTTATCACAAATTGTGACAAATCTATTTACCATTATAGGCTCTCCAGAAAATTCTGGTATTATATCTAAGAATTCGTTCTTTAAAGTTAGAGTAGCGATTTTTCTTTTATATTTAATTTTAAAACAAAAATTAAAATTAAAATATATAGTGAAATATAACAATATTTTACTTAATAATATTTCATAGGATTTACTTACAGTATAACCCCAAATACTTTGCTCATTACGTATTGTAAGGCTGCACTTTTTTGTATTGCACTATTCACAATCACTAAAACTTTTCTGTCACGATGTTCTCTCGTTTTGGTAATAGATATACACTATATTAAATTGTTGCAGATATTCACTCTGCTGCAGAGTGGTTCTCAATTAACGGTTAAAACCGACGGACGTTATATTCACTAACTTTTTTGATGGGTCCTACCGACTGCGCCAGTTATGTGTGTTGTTAAGCTCAAAAAGGTTTTAAAAATAATTTTAATTTTTATAAACTTTTATTAATTAGGAACAATTTAATTTATAACATTAGTTTTAACCTAAGAAAAATTCAACTGATGCATTCAGTTGGAGTGACTACAAATGTTCAAGAGTTTGCTACACACTAAAGTTAAATCTGTTTTAGCAGCTGCACAATACAAAATCTGCGTAAGCAGAAATTACTCTAGTAAGCATTATATTTAGTCAAGTTCACATTATTCTCATACTATATTATATATATATATATATATATATATATATATATATATATATATATAATGTGTGTGTGTGTGTGTGTGTGTGTGTGTGTACAGTATCTATAGATAACTAATAATTACCAGTTTCGTGCGAAGGCTTAGGTAATTTGTTCTAAAACCATTAATCAACGGAATAAGTTATGCAAATCCCTAAGCTTCCCTTAATCTAAAAGTTTGAGCGATCACATCAGTTGCTTCGATACCGTGTTCCAGAGCAACGCAAATTTGAGAGTTTGTAGTAGCACTCAGGGTACAATAGGTGATATTTTTGGTGTTTGGAAAAATTGTGTTTAATGTTATAAATGTAGCCTAAGAATGTTCCTTTATCACGAATATTTCGAAAGCTGTGTTTTGTATTGTCAAATTTTAGATTTATCTATTAATAACACTCCGTGAATTTTAAACCAAATTCAAGCTTTGTTTTTAAGTAAATTTACAATCTGTGATAAGTGGTTGATTACCTGAACATAAAAAATACGTAATAGTGCGCAAGTAGGTATATACCGTATATATATTTTAAAACAACATAGGTTATTCAAATACAAGGATATTTATTAATTTCTATTCAAAGCTTTCGTTGGTAAACAGTACCAACATCATCAGGAATAAAAATTACAATAATCATATATATATATATATATATATATATATATATATATATATATATATATATGATTATATATTATATAAGTTTTTAGCAAAGTTTCACTTCTCCAATCCTAGTTGTCAAGTTTTTAAGTAACGTTTTCAATCCTCTCAAAGTTTGAAACTAATATTTAAAAAGCAAACCTAATTAATATAATGTTCTATATAGGCTATTTGACATAATAATTCAAACCATGGAATAATAGAAAATAATTTAACATGCCCTGTTATAAATTAGTATTTCATTAAATTAGAAATCGTAAATTTTAAAGTGTTTCAGAAAACATTGTTTATAACAAAATTATATAGTATACGAAAAAAAACTTCTTTTTCAGGTTTTTATAGAGTAAAAATAAAACGGCTCTAAAAAGAATTCAGAAACATTGGAACGAAATTGCTTTTAAACGGAAGTAAATATAGGTTAATACTCAGACACCAGAGCTACAAATTACTTAGTTTTCTTTTTTTAAGTCTATTTACCCCTTAGGGAGTTTCATAATAAACGGCATGAATGCAAAAATAATACCAGAGATAGAAGTGGTACACAGTTTGTGGTAGGATAACATTACCTCCTACTTGACTTTTAAAATGATGTTTTACTTTATTACTTTAGCGTTACAGTATAAAGCCAAAGTTACAATAGCTAAATAAATGTATTCATCTTTCAAATGTTTCTGTTTCTTGGTATGTGTACATAAAACAAAATCTAGCATCCTAAAATCCCCTATTTCTTTTAAAATTGTACAAATTCTCAATAACAAATCAATAAATAAATATAAAGGTTAAATATTATTCTGGAGCTCCTACGTAACCTCCAAAAGGAAGCTGTGTTTCATTAAATCTAAAATTAATAAAATGAATACTTTTTTTGTGCTAATTGCATATTTAATAATTCACCGCGACCACTCAATTCCATTCGATGTCATACAATGCGAACTAGACGAATCCTTCGTCCGATTCTCTTCACTCTATTTTTCTCTCAACTCTATTTTATTGGCTAAATATATGAACCCAAAAATGCAGCTCATAAAATTTGGAAACTTACGACGTGAGATTTCTCCAAGCTTATTACAAAACTGGCAATGATGACTTCTCATACGTTACAACGCTCCTCACCCAATGGGGGTTTTACGTGACCGAATGAAGCTTTGTTAATTACGTCGTGAGATATCTCCAAGCTTATTACAAAACTGGCAATGATGACTTCTCATACGTTACAACGCTCCTCACCCAATGGGGGTTTTACGTGACCGAATGAAGCTTTGTTAATTACGTCGTGAGATATCTCCAAGCTTATTACAAAACTGGCAATGATGACTTCTCATACGTTACAACGCTCCTCACCCAATGGGGGTTTTACGTGACCGAATGAAGCTTTGTTAATTACGTCGTGAGATATCTCCAAGCTTATTACAAAACTGGCAATGATGACTTCTCATACGTTATAACGCTCCTCACCCAATGGGGGTTTTACGTGACCGAATGAAGCTTTGTTAATTACGTCGTGAGATATCTCCAAGCTTATTACAAAACTGGCAATGATGACTTCTCATACGTTACAACGCTCCTCACCCAATGGGGGTTTTACGTGACCGAATGAAGCTTTGTTAATTACGTCGTGAGATATCTCCAAGCTTATTACAAAACTGGCAATGATGACTTATCATACGTTACAACGCTCCTCACCCAATGGGGGTTTTACGTGACCGAATGAAGCTTTGTTAATTAGGTCGAGATAAAATAAAATCAATCCGAACTGAATTGTGTTTCTTTCGCAACTTACTCGCAGTTTATTGTTTTATTTAATTAGGAAAACCACGGACAGAGTGTTGCCTCCTTAGATAGGGTTAAAAGAAGACAGAGAAGGAAGTCTCTCTTTTTGTAAACCTCCTCACATGATACTATTATACTTCACTATCTTCCCATTTTACATGGAGAAACCGTTTCATTTTGAAACGTAGGAAATCATTCTGATATTCTAGATGTCTGTGAGTGCATATGGTCTGTTTTTTTCATATGTAATAGTTATACACAATTCTATATTCGAGTTTTGCTCTTATAAAATTAAGAGAAAACAAATTTTTCAAGGATACTTCAAAGGTTTTTACTAACGTTTCGCAAAGTATTTCCTTGGGTTATTAGGAAAGGAAAGCCTTTATGGTTACCTTCATTTTTAATACGTGAAAGTATCTAAATGAAATGAATGTTACACATTAATCTTTTTGGGACAGCGAGAAGTGGAAAACCTCTGCCAGTAGTATCGTCCTTAAGCGAGTGTGAGAAATAATTAATTACTTTTGTTTTCAGTTTGCTTTGAACCCACCAGAAGGAATCGGAGGGCGGGACGAAGCGAGAGACAGGACAAGAGAACTGCATTAAACCTGAATCAGAATTTCAAAACAAATTGCCTGCCGTCCAACTTCTAACTAGGTGCTTTCAGATTCAACTGAACTTTAAATAAGGTTATCTCGACCAGATTCCCTTTGCCTTTTTGGTCGCAAATACTAAAATATAGTGTTGGTAGTGTTTTGATATTTTAGAGAAGGTCAATTTGCTGTGAACACAAGGAGAAGGTTTAGAATACAATCTAGGATTAGGTTAAGGTAGAGTCTAGAATACAGAAGGACCAGGCGTCACATGTGCTAAGTAATATATCTGACGTAGCCATACTAGATAAGGATTTATCCTCATATTCAACCCTTGGATGTATGAGGGGTGGAAAGGGTAGGTGGAGTCACGGTAAAAGTAAGTCAGGTGTATGGCCTTTAAATGGAAACAAGAAGACATCGTATAGTCGTTAAGGGAAATTAGACCAGCTCTTTCCCGGCTTACATATTTTGGATTGCGACGGCCATTACACAGTCTACAAGAGCGTTTCTTTCCTAGTAAGATAAAAAAGTATCGATTTATTCTTTCTTTTCTTCTCACTTCCAATAATATAAGACATTGTAAAATATACATTATTCAAAATATATTTACCCTAAAAGTGTCCTTGTTTGCTGAATTTCGCTGTCCCATTAAGATGATAAGCATGCAAAAGATAAAGATTTACCTTTAATTTTGAAATTTTCATGCCTTTAAATTAAATGTAACCGTAACCTTATACGGAAAACAAACACTTTGAAAAATACAATGCGAACTAGACTTTAAAACATTTCGTTGAAAACTATTTTTGGTCTAACGTATATAACAACAGAAACTAGAATTTAGATTATTAAATATGATTTGCATTATAGTGTAAAGAAAACAGATGATATAGGTTGGTTTTCCGAATTAAACCGTGTTTTGTTCAGTCAGCGTTTACTAGAAGCACGTAGAAAATTCTGGTCACTATTAAGATCGGCTTCGACTCTGAATCAGACTTTGACAAAATGGCGTTGCAGAAGTTACGTAAAATTAAAAATGTACTGCAAAACGGTCCATAAAAGTGTCTCTTTATAAGGAAAAATACTGAGAGCATTATGTTCCTCGGCCAAACGTTACCCATGATAATGTCATTCCTTGGGTGAAGCAATGCTGAGAAAATTAAAGCCATAAGTAACTTACAAATGTACATGTATGTGTGTGTGCATGAGCGCGTGCGTGTGTTACATATGGAATAACGTGCTCACGCGCGCTCTCACGCGTAAGTACGATACTGGGATAATGATCAGCCCTCATGCAAAGTTGTGCTTTGTCCCTAAAGTGCCTTCTCATGCACGATAATACATGACGCAATTGAACAGTTCCATTATAATTAAGCAAAGTTAAGCCATTACTTTGTTCAATACAGTACTCGAAGAATTGTATGACAAATGCTTTTATGTCTGCCGTTAATAATCGAAGGAAGAAGAATATGTATATATTTGTCTTACGTATTTTCATACGAGACATTGCATTTTCTCACGTAAAGATACGTATTATATGCATTTGTTTTTTACTCTCAGAACACTAAACAAAAACGTTTATTTAAACACAAACCTTTTCATGTAAAATCTACTGCATTCTGACAGATCCCCACATCTTGCTCTAAAGACAAAACCGAAGCCATTGACTCTAATAAAAAAGCTGACTATAAAACATTAGATCCAACTATACAATACGGCGGTACTATATATTCTATCTTTCTGCTGATAGTGTGGGAAAGGGAATTTGTAGCTCAATATAGGGGACATTCTAAGGGGTATTTTTGGGATTGATTTATTCAAATTATGCCATCCAATCCAAAGACAGCGAATTACCAAACCGTAAGGGAAAGCCTCACTTTGCACGCAACTCTCGTAGAACGTAGTTTGAGTTGTTTGACCAACTTCCACCCTTTATACTTGTGCAGGCCTAATGCTTATTAGGCCTATGCTTTGATCTGAACATTACAAATATTATGGTAACAACGTTGGGCATCAGATCATAATACAAAAACGTTTAGTTATTACTCATTTTTATAAATTACTCTCTCTCTCTCTCTCTCTCTCTCACACACACACACACACACACACACACACACACACACTCACACACACACACACACACACACACACACACACACACACACACACACACACACACACACACACACACACACACACACACACACACACACACACACACACACACACACACACACACACACACACACACACACACACACACACACACACACAAACACACACACACACACTCACACACACACACACACACACACACACACACACACACACACACACACACACACACACACACACACACACACACACACACACACACACACACACACACACACACACACACACAAACAAACACACACACACACACACACACACACACACATACACATACACATACACAACGGCCGAAATAGCTAATGCAAGAAGTATGGCAATAGTACAGAATATGTAACAGGCCAAATGACCTAATATTGAAGTTATTTTAAATTAATGATATAAAAAATGGTAACTATAGGGAAAAGAAGTGTAAACAGATTCACTTAAAACTAAATTGAACAAACTGTGAGTGTTAAAATGAATTATAAACTAAGATAACTCTAAAAAGGCCGAAGCCCAATAGACCTGTTCAAATTAAATAGTAAAAGTGATGATTACGGAACCAGGCCAAAAGGCATAATATTACATCAATTTTAACCAAATATAATAATGAATAGTGAATATAAGAATAAGAAGTGTAAGGAGAGTAATTTAGGCCTAGCTAAGGAAAATTGTTTAAAGGTAATAATCGCAATCTAATTTATGATATAGCCTAGAATTGAGGTTAGGAATAAAATTATATTTGATTCGGCTTCAAAACGTGTAGAGAGATTGCTTATAAGATTTTGCCAGTAGTGGAAACAGCGCTGGCGTCGTAATTTGATATACGAAAAGGAACAGTGCATTAAATAAATTAGGTGAAATATAGACAAATAAATTATTAAAAAGAAAGTTAAAAAATTAAAGTAACACATTGCATTAGAGAAAAGACTTTCATAAAAATCGAGGAGAAATAAATTTAGCTAATAGAAGTAGAATGGTTTAGAGATTAAATATAAACAGCATGGTTACTAGGGTAACGGAATTCCCATTGGTTTAAAAAGTTAAGATGGAAGAAATGACGTAGGGTTTTGGTCTTTTGAAGAATAAAGTGTACCTTTGTCCACGGAACGAGAGTAGCACACTACTGCCGTAACGATCGGTCGTTTTTCATCAGCAAGCGTTGTTCAAGATCCAGTATGTTGTAACATACTGTATAAAGTGCTTCGATGTGACAAGGGAGTGTAAGGATATTTGGGCAGATGCTCAAATATCCTCATAACATCATCTCGACCAAGAAAATACCCAAACGCTGGACTTAGAGAATTTCACAGACGCCATGAAAGCAGAGAACAGCAAAATTTCAAGAAAGAAAGGGACAATGCCCAGGAACCAACCACTTTTGGAAGATACTTTACCCTTTGCAGTACAAGGTCATATAAACAATTTAATTTTCTTTTCAATAAATTTTTATTTCAAAATATATTAAATTCAAGTAAAAAATTAAATGAAAATCGAATAGCCTAAGAGAGAGAAACCTCTTTTAGGTTACCTAAATTAACTTATAAATATTCTAAATTGATTTTCCATACAACCATTTACTTGATAAGGAAATTAACGTATTAAGTTTAATTGATTTTATGAAATATGGCTTTATTCTCGAGAAACGGATAGTAATCCATTATTAACCTAGTAGATAAATATAAATAGGAGTGAAAGTAAATGCAGCTTTTATTAAATGTATAACCTAGTATAACTAACTGTGGTAATCTAAAAATGGGTAAATGTTAACCAGACTCTGATATTGAATTGGATGAAGTTTGTATTAAAAGACATAGCCTATTGTAAGTAGGCAGGGTAACTTTACACCTTTTGAAGATTAATAAGACTGAAATATGTGAAATTTAACTTGGATAAACAAAAAATACGGCCAAAATTAATTACGATAATTAAAATTGAGTAAATGTTAGTATATAGATTATGAACTTTCGGCTTTTGATAATATTGGAAATAAATAGTAACCTATATATATATATATATATATATATATATATATATATATATATATATATATATATATATATAAAGAACTAAGTCAAAATACAAATACAAGAATTATAATTGAAATTCAATTATAATTCTTGTATTTGTATTTTGACTTAGTTCTTTATTAATACACAAGAATATATATTGCGATATTTATATACATACATACATACATATATATATATATATATATATATATATATATATATATATATATATATATATATAATAACATAGGTTATTCAAGAATATTTATTAATTTATTTTGAAAACGTTTCGTTGGTAAACAGTACCAACATCATCAGGAATAAATAATACAATAATGCAAGATATAGGCGTAAAACATGTTAAATCAAAATTATTTTTCATGCAATGACAAAATTTATAAACAAGAAGACGCTCTTGCTATGAGCTCGCCATTATCAAATATATTATCTGAAATATTTTTACAACAATTAGGTAATAAAATAAATCAAATTATAAAAATAAATGGTTAATAAATAAATAAAAATGGTTATTAGTTTAGATATGTGGGTGATGGAATGTATATATCAAACAATAATATTATAAATTTAACAAATATTTTGAATAAAATAAATAAAATCAAATTTACCTATGAAATTAAAACAAATAATAAAATAAATTTTCTAGTTTTAACAATAATAAGAGAAAATGAAAATTTTGAATATATGATATACCGTAAACCAACTTTAACAAATCAAATTATACCAAATAATTCTAATCATCTATATAACCAAAAAATGGCTGCTTTATATAACTTATTATATAGAATGCATAAATTCCCCATGAAAGAAGAAAATAAAATAAGAGAAAAACATAATTTATCAAATTGCAATATAAAAAGGTTATAAAAAGAAAACTGTTGACAAACTTAATTATAATATTTTTAATAAACAACATAATAATTTAATTTACAATAATAATAATAATAATAATAATAATATAATATGGACTTAATTTTTATTTATAGACTATGAAATAACAAATATCACTAAATTATTTAAAAATACAAATATCAAAAAATTCTTACAAAGCTAATAACAAAATATTAAACATATTAAATAACAATAATAAAAACAAAAAAAATGCATGAAAAGGTGGTGTTTATAAATTAGAATGCGAAAACTGTAATAAAACCTATATAGGTCAAATCAAGAAAGAATTAAAAGAAAGATATAAAGAACATTTGAATGCTTATATAAATCCAGAAATATATAAATCAAATTTTGCAAATCATTGTATTATTATAAGGAGCGATTTCCAAACATTGAAAATATGAAACTTATAAAAGAAATAATTAAAGGGTTAAGAATGAATATATATATATATATATATATATATATATATATATATGAAACATTCGAAATATATAAATACAATAATAATAACAAATTAATAAAATAAGAAAGGCAAATACATTCTAAATTTGATACTATATTCAATGTCTATAATGTTACAGCAACAAAATAATCTTGCAATTTGTAAAAAATTTAGCCAAAATTTAATTTAACATATGTTTTATGCCTATATCTTGCATTATTCTACTATTTCTTCCTGATGATGCTGTTACTGTTTACTGACGAAAATCTTTTAATATAAATTAATAAATATTCTTGTATTTTAATAACCTGTTGTTTTAATATACATATATATATATATATATATATATATATATATATATATATATATATATATATATAATATAGTATGAGAATAATGTGAACTTGACTAAATATAATGCTTACTAGAGTAAATTCCTGCTTAGGCAGATTTTGTATTGTGCAGTTGCTAAAACAGCTTTAGCTTTAGTGTGTAGCAAACTCTTGAAGAGTACATTTGAAGTCACTCCAACTGAATGCATCAGTTGAATTTTTCTCAAGTTAAAACTAATGTAATAAACTAAATTGTTCCTAATTAATAAAGGTTTATAAAAATTAAAATTATTTTTAAAAACATTTTGAGCTTAACAACACACATAACTGGCGCAGTCGGTAGGATCCATCAAGGAAGTTAGTGAATATAACGTCCGTCGGTTTTAACCGTTAATTGAGGAACCACTCTCCAGCAGAGTGAATATCTGCAACAATTTAATAGAATGTTTATCTATTACCAACACGAGAGAACATCGTGACAGAAAAGTTTTAGTGATTGTGAATAGTGCAATACAAAAAAGTGCAGCCTTATTGTTATATTTCACTATACATTTTAATTTTAATTTTTGTTTTAAAATTAAATATATAAGAAAAATGGTTACTCTAACTTTAAAGAAACAATTCTTAGATATGATACCAGAATTTTCTGGAGAGCCTATAATGGTAAATAGATTTGTCACAATTTGTGATAAAATAGTAAGTAAATTCTTTGTTGCTAATAATCCTGATGACTTTCGAAATAAATATTTGATGTCCTCAATTTTTTACAGTCCTATAATGTTACAGCAGCAAAATATACTTGTAATTGGTATAAATGTAGCAAAAATTCTATTTTTAATTTAACATATGTTATAGGCCTATATCTTGCATTATTCTATTATTCCTTCCTGATGATGCTGGTACTGTTTACCAAAGCGAAAAGCTTTGAATATAAATTAATAAATATTCTTGTATTTGAATAACCTATGTTTAGATTATTAAACAAGAAAACATATTATATATATATATATATATATATATATATATATATATATATATATATATGCTGTGTGTGTGTGTGTGTGTGTGTGTGTGTGTTTTAGTATTAATAATATAAATTGAATAAGGACACATATTCTGCACTATTAACCTGAAACAAGATAAGCAGATTATGTGTAATTTCAGGAGAGATAAATCCTGTAAAATAATCTGAACTAAATAAGAATAAATTGTAATGTTAAATAAAAAAATTTGTATTTTCCAATTAGTTTTGTTTTCATTTAAGATAGAAAAAAATTTACTAGGTATTCAATTGTAGTCTATAAGTCAAAAGTGTCTCTCAAAGATTCCGTTACCCCAAAAGGTGCCTAAAAGGTTTATAGGAGGCTAATTGGTTTTTGTAACAAATTCAGGGGCTGGTTCCTCTGAGAGGTTTATTCCTTGAAATACAGGACTCGAACCAGGGTTCTTAGTCAAGGAATAAACCCTTACTTTCTTGCGGACGAGGAAAGTTCATTGAGGTGACATTTGTAGAGAGCTTAGGGAGGACGTCGAGGGAAAGGCAGAGTGAGGTTAGGTCCGTAAGAACACACACACACACACACACACACACACACACACACACACACACACACACACACACACACACACACACAAACGGACGCATAACAGAAGCACACAGTCGCGTACAGTGCTATTTGGTATTTTGTTTGGTAAAGTGGTTAATCATTATTAGGTTTCCGTCCTAACACAAACATACGTGTACACAAATTTGAATACCAAAACGTGATCATACACAGAGTGTAAAGATACTTAAAACATAAGTTTTAAATTTGTTTAAAATTCACTGAATGTGAAGAGATAAATCCAATTTTGTGTTACTACAAACTACAAACACTCAAATTATCGTTGCTCTGGAACACACTATCGGACCAAGTGCTGTGATCAAACTTTCAGATTAAACGAAGCGCAGGGATTTGCACAGCTAATCACTTTGATTAATGGTTTTGAAACAAATTACTTTAGGCTTTACTCTTCATTATTAGCTATGCATAGTTGCAGAAAATATACACAAAATATAATAACGTTTTAGTAAAAAATAATGATGGTAAAAATATGACTTATAAAACAGTCATATTCACATTTTATGACTATTATTCAAAATGTACGCATAAGATAGGTCACAAGAAAATAAGTAACGTATCCAGTAAAAAATGGGTTTTACTGTCAATGTTATGTGTTAGGTACAGTGCATTGACTCTGTAACTGGCAGTTTTATCTATGTACCATGCTATAGTACGGTGCACAACCTGTTTCTATCTTTGTTCCACAGTCGGAACGTTCATCTAAATGGCAGTACTAACATCCATTTTATTGACTTATGTCCGTTTTATTGCCTAAATCTATATCATCGATGTAATAAAAAGAATGTCGTTTGTTATATAAAAATCGATCCACTACAACTTTCATGGGTATAAAATTATTTATTGTCTGCGTACAGACATTTCAATTTGGGACGTAATAAAACTGAAATATATGAAACTGTAGGTATCATTATAAGTTATACACGTAAAACCACACAGACTATGAACGTTACGCCAATTTGACCATTATACTACAGGTAAAGGAATAAGAAATATGCTTGTAGAAGCTGATATATGTCTACTCGCAAAATGGGCCTGGTTATGCATGGTTACATAAAAAGCCTAGTTGTGCCTCATATAAGAAGCATAGTTAAATATGGCATATCTTAGAAACTAGTTACGTCTTCTCACATTTTAGAAACCTATATAAGCCACTCATAAGAAACCTATTTACTCCTGGCCTCATAAGAAATCTAATTAAGCATGAACAATATTGTAATCCTTCTTACACCGGACTCGTCTTAGAAACCTAGATACTCCCAATTATATAAGAAGGCTAGTTAACCCTCACATAAGAGGTCTAGTTACGTCTCACATAAGAAGGCTAGTTACTCTTCACATAGGAGGGCTAGTTACGACACATAAAAGGTTATTACGCCTCACATAAGAAGACTAGTTACGCCTCACATATGAAGGATACTTACGCCTTACATATCAAGGATAGTTACGCCTCTCATATGAAGAATAGTTACGCCTCACATAAGAGGGCTAGTTAAGCCACATAGAAGGTTAGTTACGCCTCACATAAGAAGGCTAGTTACGCCTCACATATCAAGGATAGTTACGCCTCATATAAGAGGGCTAGTTACGCCTCATATATGAAGGCTAGTTACGCCTCACATATGAAGGCTCGTTACGCCTCACATAGGAAGCCTAGTTATGCATCACATATGAAGGATAGTTACGCCTCACATAAGAGATCTAGTTAGGCCCCACATAGGATTACTAGTTACACCTGACATAAGAAGGCTAGTTACTCCTCACATAAGAAGGCTAGTTATGCCTTACATCAGAAAGCTAGTAACACAAGAAGGGTATTTTCGCTCGGGCACATAAGAGTCTAGTTTAGCGTGGCCACATCTTGGAAGGCTAATTTTTTCCGGTCACATCTTAGAAGCCTAGTTACGTCTCAGATGAGAAGCGTAGTTACTCCTTACATAAAAAGCCTAGTTACGCCTCACATAAGAAGCCTACTTACACCTCACACGAGAAGCCTAGTTACGCCTCACATAAGAAAGTTACGCCTCACATAAGAAGCCTAGTGACGCCTCACATAAGAAGCCTAGTTACGCCTCAAATAAAAAGGTTAGTTACGCCTCACATAGGAAGCCTAGTTACGCCTCACATAAGAAGCCTAGTTACGCCTAGATACCTTTCTTTGAACACGTGTGAATGACTGTGGCGATAATTAAATAAAAACTTGCGAAAGCAAAAACCGTAACGTAACGAATTTATACTGGAGTACAGTGAAGGAATATTTTATTGGAAATATCTGTGGATTCGTCGTGCTTCTTTGCACGTTTTAGAGAAATTGTGTGAACGGAATAACGAGAGGATCGTGCGCAGTTTCCCGATTGGTTCCGAAAAGAGATCGCGATATCAAAGTGTTGCAGGATGATCCACTTAAGCAGGGAGGGTGATACTCATCAACGCTCAAAGAACATCCGCTAGAGTGAGTAAAAAGTAATGAATTTGTTTTGTTGAAAAGTTTCCTCTGAAAGGATACTTTTAAACTCATTATGTTTTTATAAATGATCTTACTTGTATTAAAAATACAGAAGCTAAGTTATTAAAAACAAATTTTGATGAATAATTGTTTCAACAATAACCTAAACACGTATTGCAAAATAATTTTTATTGTTACATCAGTAAGTGTTTGGCAAGTGTACTTCAAGGGAAATAGATTTAAGCTTGAAACTAACTGTACTTCCAAAACATAGTGTGTTTTTTTTTTTTTAAATAACGTTTACGTATATATAAATTGATGTAAACGTATAAAAATATCAATATCATGTTCTAAGCTTTTCACTAATCAGGATTGTCAAGGGCAAGTTAAGATATTATGTAATAAAATTATATATATTAATTTTAAATTGTTGTAGGCTTACACATAAATTGAAACGTATTTTTCATCGATGAAAAATAATATTGTTTGTTACCATGATTGTATTTACTGAACTCACTCTAATCAATACAACAATTACTGACTGGACGATGCGATGTCAACAAAGATTGTCTTTTTTAATTACAAATGACAGTACATTTCCTTTTATATGAATTCCTAATTTATTTCCGTTATTTCTGTTAACATCATTTCTGTAATTCAATATTTGTTAATTGTTATTGACATTTTACTTTTATTTTTTCGTACAGAAATGATAATATCTAAGATTTAATTCAAATTTTGAATCAATGAAATTTAAATCGATTAATTTTAAATTACTCAATTATTTGTTTTAATCAGTTTCCTTTATTTTCGAATTCTGCACAGGATTTGTCCTTGTTCTCCTTCTCAGTGTTCTTTATCATGCCCACATAATGTATTGATCATTTCTTGTGTTATGATTTTTAGAAGGTTGTTTTTTAGACTTCAAGTACCATTTCCATATTTTAGAGCATTTTTAAATAGCTATCAAGTGTGAAAAGTGCAAAAATACACTAAAAAGTAAATTTTCGTGTCTTTTAAAGTGAGAAAAAATTAAGGTTTTTACGTACAACCTTAATTTACAAAAGTAGGCATATTGTAGAAAATAACACCTAATAGGAGAGTTAATTTAATGATTGTTTGCAAAAGATTAAATAAAGTTAGAAACTATAGAGAAAGATCTAATATTAAAGAAAAACACAGAGAATCAGAGTTACAAACGGTTCAAGTGACAGTCACGGCTGAATAAAAATATTTCTGATTTATAAGCCGAGTAGGACAACCAAGTTAACGCTCGCGATAACAGAATACAGTTCGAAATATGCTACTTTGGAAATTATTTTAAAGCATTCGTTTTTAACAGTTTTTTTTAAACAAGCAAGTATATTAATTCTAAACATAAACATAAAATAAGAAAAACACTTGAATAATAATAATTTTGTTAACAAACTCATTTTTAATAATACAAATATTTTATATAATTTTCTTTAATTGAACAATAACCCGTGCTACAAATATTTAAACATCCTTGATGTACATTTCGCTAACACTGTTAGCATTATCAGAAGGTTACAAATATACTAAATTTTATTTATTTATAATAATAAATGCCCTTTAAAAATCATCATTTTTATTATCTTGCATTTAGGTTGTTCTCATTTGCATATCAGTAGGCCTATCTTTTTAAAATAACCACTGATCTTGGTTTTTTATGCTTTATATGATGGTTTTTTGTAACCGAAATGTAAATAAGGTTGTTAAAAAGGTTTGAGGTAAGAGGCTGCTTCGTTTTGTTTATTTGACTAATTCAAATTTATTTTAATTCGGTTAAAGCTATTTATTAATTTTACTTATATTTTTAATATGATTATTTTAAACGAATTTGCTACACATATTCACTATCAGAAAATTATTGTTCAAACAACACAGAGAATAATGTGCTAGAACGTGTATATATATATATATATATATATATATATATATATATATATATATACTGCATACTCAGACAGAACAACGATCTGTAACGGAAGTTTAATGTTAGAGAATAATCCTAGAACGGTAGAGTAAGTAAGCTAATGAAAATAATGGTATAAAGGGTTTGTGTGTAGTATCGTAACTATTATTTACAGATAGAGCAAACTAAAAAAATACTGCTATTTTTATAAAAATATTTACGGAAAATACAACGTAGTCGAGATGAACTACGTTGAAGATCTTGCTTTCTGAATCAAGATTTTCAGTGTTTAACATTTTCAGTTTATTAGGCAATAAACTAGATTTTATGAATGCAGCTTTTATGCTAAAGTTTGATTGCCTACTGAAGGGCGTGATAAAATTGCTCACAGCATTGGCTCTGGAAGATAAGGTCCGGCTTTATGCGTACTTGGCTGGGTCGCGATAATGAAGACAATTAAATCTCGTAGTCCTTTGTGTCGTCATGGGTTTTCGTGTTTTTATATTTAGTTTACATTTATGTTCTTGTGTATGGTGGCCATAGGCAGTCCATTATTCTCTACACAAAATAGAATACAATATTCAGACAAGTATAATCACAAATATAGCAAAAATGATGCTAAAGATTAAATATGATTCCAAGACAAGATGACAGTTTCTTAGCAGTATGAGCTTGTTATTATTTCTGCGACATCAGAACCCTGATATTACAAGTAATATTGGTGGCATTTATACATGATTTACGGCTTAGTTACGTTAATTCGCGAAATAAAATATGTTTTGCGCCGTTTTATTGTTTTACGGAATTATCATTCTGAGTAATCTTAATTATTATTTTTTTAGTCTCAACGGATTTGAGTTTTATCACCCAATATAAATTGCAATAGCAGCAACAAATATAATAAAGTATTTTATATCCAGCAAACTTTTATAATGACGAATTTGAAATTGCTTTTCCGATAACGAAATTACTTTTCTTTTTATTGTAGCAATAATTTAGATTTTGATAATAAAAACAAACTATATCAATAAAGCGAATACCAGTTGTGAAATTTATAGAAAAATTTAGATCAAAGCTTGAAGAGGGGGGATTTTCTTGTGAACAAAGTTCTTCTTTTTATGAAGCTTATGGCTGCGAGGGAGATTTAGAGATTTTAATACTAGTAAAACAGACTTTTTGTAAATATGGTCCTAGGTAGGGATAATGACTGCATTGTTTTTAATGGAAAATACAAATTAGTAAATCAATTAGTTAGTAAAATTTATTGCACAGTAGATGCACAGGCTATGGTATATTAAAAATATTAATTGAGAAAGAAATTTCTACGTGCCATATGGAACTAAAATTTTTAAAAATTTGTAAAATTTTAATTACAAATTTCACCAGAAAAAGGGAAGAAATGTTCTCTGGCCGCAGATCGCACGATCTGATAATATTTTATATTGTAATAGATCTGTTGCCATGGCGCACAGAACGTCCCTCAGGACCGGATGCAGCCCGCGGGCCGATAGTTGGACTCCGTGAATTTAGATGAGGATAAAAAAAAAGAATATAAGATTATAGATGAAGACGTTCATACATTTCTTCCCTTGTGTTTGCTGTAATAGAGTATTCAGCTTGTTTAATTCTACAAAAGAAATTTAAGGTGTCTTATATAACCTCAGCCCAGTCATAGGAATCAGGAGTTATATACCTATAGGCAGTATTCAGATTACATTTGTATTGATTGATCATATCTTGATTGCTATCAGGTATTGGTCGTTCACTATACACCCAAATACATACACTAGAGGGTTACGTGAATTATCCGATGGATTATATAATAATATTTAAAAAGAATTTAGAAAACATATAAAATAAATAGCCTGAGAGGAACCGAACAATAATTCGAAAGTAATCGCTTTCTTCACTCTTGGATGTGTAGCCCTTACCAATTATAGACCACGACAAACAGGTGATACTTTTCCCCGGATTGTGTGTAGTTATGTTCAGCAGCCAGTTGCGGTGAAGTCTGATGCATGTATTAGATAAAAGTTTTGAATCAGCTGTTATAACACAAAATTCGTTATCACGATTTATTTTAAATAAATTCTTAAGGAATTTAGGCGTTGAATATTGCAGTTATCTGTTACATAATTAATAAAGTGACCTGCAAAGACAAGAGCATTCCTAAATTGAACTTGAGAATGGTGCATTCAATCAATTTACCAATTATATCAAAATAAAATAAATCAATTTTTAATGTACAAAATTTACATAAAAGATAAAAGAGAAAATACAATTAGAAACGTTTACACTGTTTTAGGTCTGGTTTGTACCTTTGTTTAACATGTTAAGAATTAACACAAATATCTTCACTATTTTAGAATTTATGGCATTGACATATGATATCCAAAAAGAGTTTGTTTCTATATAAAATTAAAAACATTTCAAATTAATTTATCTAACAGTTAAAAAATTGTTAACGCATCCCATGGATTATTCATAACTTACTGCATTATTAAAATATGAAAAAACACTACTTCGTCGACCCGAGTTAAATTTTGATTTCACATCACCTTACATGAAATTAATTACTTATCTGAAACTGGAATTTATGTTGTACAGCGTGGCTCCTGAATCAGGCCTTGCCATTATTCATTTTGGATACGTGTTGGTTAGGGAGCTCGCCAGATGTTGACTAATCAGTAATGAAACGTTTTTAAAAATAATAAAGGAAACTTTTTTATACTTCTTTACATAATTGAATTACATTAAATTAAAACTGTTAAAAAATAAATTTGTTCTTGATAAGCGTCCTTTCGGTTCGAAGACCTAACCGAGAAAAGGCAGAATGTTCAGAGTTTATTTTGCGATTCCTGACCTCTGCGCAATTTTCCGGCGCATTTCTAATGGTTAGCTGTTTTCATAAAACAAAAAGGCTTGTGGAAATCATATCTCAACCAGTATTACTGTACATAGAATCATAATTTACAATTTTTTAATTTTTATTTTCTAACTTTTATCTTGGTTTGTTTTCTGACGCTGCTGTAATATGTAACATTATTGCCTAAAATAATGTTACACTGTTCTTATAAACTGATTCAGCTATATAAAAGTAAACAAAATAATAGTCATTAATTTATAAAAAAATATTGCCACGTAGTTGTGATAAAATGTCTGACAAAATTTCAATGGAATATTATTTCAAATATTTTGCTAAGTAACGTATTGGAAGCGATTAATAGTTTACAAAAAAACATGTAAAGTTTTACAGAAGGAAAATATAACATTTATTGTTTGTAACAATGTACCTTAATGTATGAGCAAACAATTATACTTTTCTTTAAAATTACATTATGTGGATAAGCTATTTTAGCTCTATAATTATTTACATTTTCTGCGTGATGAGCTACGATACTTTTGTAACGCTCGTAACTCCTACCTAAATAAAAAAAATCCTTAATCGAATTTCCCTAATTGTAAAACTCGATCGTGTCCAGGAAAATTCCTCTTTCGGTACCTTATTATATATACCTTTAGTCTTATTTTATATACCATTTTGTATTTTTAAGGTGATCAGAGACTATTATCGCATGCGAAAGAAAAGAAAGGATTGAAAAAATAAGACAGGATTAAGGGAGGGACATAAACCACCCTTGTAGGTGATATAGGGCTAATCATGGTATTAAGTGTAAAGACGTACTTTCTTGTTACTCTAAATAAATTAATCTTAGATAAAACAAATAAAAGATATACACAAGACTCACAAATTAATCATTTATTTACTCATTTATCATTTATTTGAGTTGTAAGTTAGAGTTTGTAGTAGCAACACTCACTGATCATGATGACTTTGTCATTGAAACGCGTATGAGTAAATAAATGATTAATTTGTGAGTCTTGTGTATGTCTTTTATTTGTTTTAACATAACCTCACAAGCTAGGCTCAAAAAGAAAAGCTGTTTCCTTAGATAGCGGTTGAACATATATACAATATTTTGAACTGAAATATGAAAAGTGCGTGATAAATATAGATAAATTATTGCGAGGAAGTAGTTGCACTTTAATCATTTGACATTGTTTGTGGTAACTGGTTCACGATTTTACTACACAAATTATTTTATAAGTAGATATAAGGTTTTATTAAAAATACCTAGATGTTTATTACCAGTCATAAATATTGAATTTCTTTGTGAATATGAGATCGAACAAGTGATGTATAAGCAGCTTAAGAAAATGTATTGAGCCGAGCTTTATAGCCTTAATTCAAATAACTATAAATTTCGTAGGATCAGAGGACGTAAACTTTTAGTGAGAACATAAATACGTAAAGTGTTTTTTCGTTCTGGCTTTACTACTATTGTTACTTTAACTGCACAAATCGTCGCGTTTACTAATATTTCTAAGTCTGAAGTATTTTTTACTTATTTGTCTGAAGTAAAACATATTTATTGCCTAGGAATGCTCTGAATTCTTTACTTGGCCTTGAACCAAAAACTGCTTAAGTTCGGCTATAGTTCTGATAATGGTAGTCACCCCTATTTATCCCGATCGAATGCATATCTTCCATAGGTAATTGCCTAGCTTTGCGATATTATTTTTCCAACATCATATCATTGGGACCGCCATAGAAACACCTCAGGTTAAAAATGTCATCTCTCTTTACCCCGTTAGAGAGTAGATCTAATTCAAGTAAATGACGCTAACGTTACGATATTATTTTTCTCACATTATATCTTTGGGGCTACCACAGAGACACTTCAGGTTAAAAATGTCACCTCTCTTTACCCCGTTAGAGAGTAGATCCACTTCAAGTAGATCACTCTAAAGTTGGATATTATTTTTCCCACACTACATCTTTGGGACCACCACAGAGACACTTCAGGTTAAAAATGTCACCTTTCTTTACCCCTTTGTAGAGTAGGTCTACTTCAAGAAAATGACATTAACGTTACGATATTATTTTTCCACAAAACCCCTTTTGGTACCGACACAAAAACACCCTAACTTAAAAACGTCACTTCTCTTCACCCGGGTTAAAAGTAGGTGTTTTTTAGGGAAATGATCTGGGATATTTCCCCCGCAAAATGCCTTTTAGAACCGCCAGAAAACACCCTAATTAAAAGTGTTGAAAGTGATGAGAAATTTTTGTTTCATCGGTTGAGTGTAGGTTAGATTCACCTAAATGGCCCTAACGCTGCAATATTATGCTTTCCACAAAACCCCTTTTGGGACCATCACAAAAAAACACCTTAATTTAAAGATATCACTTCTCTTCACCCCGTTTGAAAAAAGGACTTCTTTAGATAAATGGTCCTAACTCTGCTGCGATATTTATTTTCCACAAAACGTCTTTTAGAACTGCCATAAAAACATTGTAAGTTAAAGATGTCACCTCTATTCTCATCGTTTGAGTGTAGATCTGATTCTGTTAAATGACCCTAACTCTGCGGTATTATTCTTTCTACAAAAACACCTTTTGCGACCGATACAAACTCACCTTAGTTTAAATGTCACCTCCTCTTCACCCTAATTCCGAACAGGTCTTTACCTGAAATACCGTAAATTTGCGATATTATGTTTTCCACAATACTCCTTTTGGGACCGCTAATAAATCATCTTAGGTTAAAGATGTCGGAGACAAACTCTAACCAAATCTTGGGATGGAAGATGTATTGTACTAGAGACGGGAGCACTGGGAAGTAGCTCCAGAGGACGACTATTAGTTCACTGGTTGACGATATGTACCGCAGAAGATAGAGAGCATATTACACCGCCTTCTTAACTTTAAGCTTTTCGGGTATATCTATAGAAGCAATGGGAGTTTAAGTTCCCGCTGGCATTGCCATCATGCGCATTGCGTCACTGAATAGACAATTAACATAACTAATTATAACTGGAGCGTACTCACTCAAATTGCATAATTAAATGGAAATCAGTATTCTGAATAATTAACTTTTGTCGATACCGTTCAAGATGGATCTAATAAAACATGTTCATAATAGGAAATCTCGTGTCTCTTGTTGCAAACGGTTTTATGTAAGTAAATATGCAGCGCGTTCTTAGCAACATACCCAAGACATTTTCCTATGCTCACCCAAAGCTCCGTATTAAATGATGAAAATTCTTTTATAATTTTTTTGTTTTTTATTAACATTTCGTACACAAATCGTATTCTATGGTGTTTAACACGTCAATTTTTTCCAGCCATGCAGTAATTAAAATTAAAATAAATATACTAATAAGATTGTAAAAACACTATATATATTAAATTAAATTTGTTTAGAACATTTTTTCTTAATTGTACTACAAATACATTGATTTTGTATATAAATAAGTTAAAAAAAACCCCGAAACAGATGATAAATATTTTTATAAATATTATAAGTCAATAAATGAGTGGTGAAAAATACAATGAACGATCCGAACAAAGACGTAGGCTCATCTGAAAAATTGACAGAACACCATAGTTTGTAGAGGAAAGCAGTAACGGAGCTCATGTACTGAATGTGTTGAGTGTGAGCATGTGTTGCATGTGACTCATACGTTGCATGTGAGTGAGCGTGCGCCGCGCCAGTTCATGTTCGTTTGTGAGTGTGCAAGGGATCATTACAAGCAGAATCTCACATTTCGAAGTAGGGAACTTATTCCGGTGTCTGCACACAGATATATTTTGTCTTTTTTTATTTGGTTTAGGGAAGGATTCCTATCATAAACGTAAAGTTATACCTCGCTGCACCCAATATATTATCCGCATCCTGCTTTCTGCCTGGTGTTAGGCCCGGGCTTAGCGAGTAGACTACGATTTATTCAGACGCCAAGACATCTTCTGCACATATCGAAACCTGATAAAATAAATAGAATATTGTAAATCCTAATACAGAGAATTCTATAAAGTAAGGATGCTTTGAAGTTTTACCAATATTATAACAACGACTTGTCAGTAATAAATATTTGTAGTTATTAGTTTATCGTAAACAATTAGGCTATTTACTAAGTTTTAATAAATGTAAATAATATTTCGAATATAGGAACCTAGTGCTCATCTACTGTCAGAAACTAATACTTTTCTTATTCTTCGAGTTATATATAATATATATTTGGGTGATTTTTATACAAACACCACATTCGCTCGCGCGCGCGCGCGCGCACACACACACACACACACAAGCGCGCGCATACATACATACATACACACCACAGAGCCTCCCTCACCCACACAAACACACATAGAAATATATATAATTTTTTTCAACTTTGCAACACTGTTTTTTTGTATTCACTCATTTCACTTTAATGCACTTAAACAAGAATCTTGGTATATATTGGCGAGTAGATACGTGAACTATTAATTACTTGCTGTCATTTCTAAGCTTATTGAGAAAACTGATGTTCTCTTGTAGTAGAATGGCCTACTGCCACAACTGCCTAATACAAGAAACTGCCAGTCTCTTAAGTAAGCTTAAAAATTAGAACACGCGCGCGCACACACACACACACACACATACACATACACACACATACACACAAACACACATACATACACATACACACACACACACACACACACACACACACACACACACACACACACACACACACACACACACACACACACACACACACACACACACACACACACACACACATACACACACACACACACACACACACACACACACATACATACACATTACCAAGATTAAATAAAATTAATGGCCTAGACTTTAAAAAAACATTTAATAGAAATTACATATAGTATATACTTACATACTTATAGACGGACAGGTTGATTAATCTCTTAGCAAGCTGAACATGTAAGGGACAATCTTTCTCTAATAACGATTTACATTCGCCTTATGGAATATTTGTGGCGCATGGTTTCTTTGATTCTAAACTTTGTGTTTAATTTTCATTAAAGGGGATCAAATGTTGTGTGTTTCTCTAGAAGAAACGATAAGCGATGATCGATGTTGTTGTTATTCAAAGAACACTTTGTCCTAAATCTACAGATCCTCCGCAGTTAATGGAGCGTTACGGTTAGGTGCATCTTGTTTGCACATCACTTTGTTTCCATCAGCGTATGATACAAGTGTGTTCGTAAAAGTTGTTAGTTTTGCGCTTACAGTAAATTACTTCCAACCACGGTTAATTGCTTTTTATAATGAAGACGTGAAAACAAATAGTCTCTCCTCCATTGTTAATATTTTATTTATAAAACTGAGAGTAAGCTTATTTCTGACGTAGGTGAATTGTTTTTTCGAAATGAGCTGTGTTAATAAATTAGCGATTAGTGAGAGTTTTAGTATGTACGTTTTGTTTCCAACTAGCTAATATTGCGTTTTGTGTTAGTTTTTTATTTGCTATAATAACCACAATCGGTTTTTCGCCAAGAAAAAACTCAACTAGCTCTAACTTATGCCATGAAATAATTTATTACTTTTTTTTATTCAGGATTGCGGTAGGTACTAGGGGCAATATCATGGCATTACACGTTGCAGGACTGAGGAAAGGATGGAACCAGACACTGGGCATATCGGAAATAGACCTACTCTTCATCGGGGTAAAGAGAGTAAAGATAAACCCCTTACCTTTATGCGGGATTGTGGTAGGTACTAGGGGCTATATCATGGCATTACACATGTCAGAACTGAGAAAAGGATAGAACCAGACACTGCGCATATACTAAATACACCTACTCTTAATCGGGGTAAAGAGAGTAGGGATAAACCTCTAGTCTTTATGCGGGATTGTAATAGGGAAGAGATCTTTACGCGGGAAAAGAATAGTACTCTAACCTTTATGCGAGATTGTAGTAGGGAAGAGATGTTTATACGGGAAAAGAGTAGTACTCTAACCTTTATGCGGGATTGTAGTAGGGAATAAATCTTTATGCGGGAAAAGAGTAGTACTCTAACCTTTATGCGAGATTGTAGTAGGGAAGAGATGTTTATACGGGAAAAGAGTAGTACTCTAACCTTTATGGGGGATTGTAGTAGGGAAGAGATCTTTATACAGGAAAAGAGTAGTACTCTAACCTTTATGCGAGATTGTAGTAGGGAAGAAATCTTTATGCGGGAAAAGAGTAGTACTCTAACTTTTATGGGGGCTATTTTAATAACTATAAGAGAGTTCAAATATGAAATTATATTTTAAAGAGATAAATTAGTCAATACAATTATTAATAAACCTTAGGTATTAAAACAAGAATATAGTATTAAGTAACAAAGTGAAATATTGTGTATTACAATATTAAAATCCTTACGGATTTTTTATGTTTTCGTCAATCAGTATTATACAATGTGAGTGTTTTAATTTAATATTTAATATTATTATAATAAATACAATAATTAATTATGAATAGATAATACAAATTATATAGTAGTGTATTATTATACACTCGAAAGTATTATTACAATTAATTAATAATGAAGACAGAAAACAATACGAGAATAGAAATTGCAATCATTTGGTAAACTACTAATACAATCTAAATTAAACTAAAATTAAATTTACCATTTCATCCTTAAGTGTTATGATTTTGAACCAACGTTTTTTTGATAAAATAACTAATCAAGACTATTAATTGTTTCAATTGTGATTAGAATTTCATTTGTAATTTGTAGCAGCATCAAAATGGTTCCGTTATATTAAGCCGTGTAAATTTCCTGCAATAAATCCTAATTCATCTTTGTTTTAAGGTGCGCGTTTAATTGGCGTAATTTGCATGGTGTATTGTTGGTACGGCCTTTCCTTTAATATATGTACATTACCTGTGTGAAGGAAAGTTTAATGGTGGTGTTTGCAGATGGCGCCGCTTTGCTTTACGCAACCATATACAACGATCGTCTTAAAAGCTAATTAATTACAGGAGAATAGATCTAAATAAATTTTAATATATTGTACGTAGAAACAGATTACATTATTGTGGGGGTACAAGGCGCTATTTGTATTCGAGTATTTCGATGTTAGTAGACATACTTATTCTAAATTCTATTTAAAATTGTTTGCGGTTAAAACCTTCACAAGACGTAGTAGTGAGCTCGTTAAAAGGGAAGCAATACATGTGGGCTTTCATCGTGAAGCAACATCAGTGTCGCTATATTTTTGAAAAGACGTGATTTAATCGTGTAGCTCAGTCTTTATACAGTCTATGCACTCAGCCAATTTCATTATACGACAACACCACTCCACTAGTATCATCGCTCCCAACTAAATCCTAGAGTAGGCCTAATCAAATTTCAAATCACACCTCTAATTAGTGCGGAAAGGTATTTGTTAAGGTTATACATTATTAAAGCCATCGAAATTTATTTCAATGCAAATTTTAATTAAAATCGAATCAATTTGTTACTGGTAATAGCTTTACAGCTGAAATCCGTAATATGTATGGCCATCAAGAATAAAAAGTATTAATTACTTAATAGTAAATTTCATATCGAAATGCCAGATAAAGAGACGGTTTTAGATCAACATTAACGGTATCTTCTTTAAATATACGTACATTGTGGATAAGTTCATTTTAATAGAACAAATTATTGTTCATCTTTAAAATTTTTTAAAACTCAACTAATTTTATACAATAACACAAGGGAATTAAAAAACTATAAAAATATTATTAGTATAAACGAAATTAAATTTTGAACACATTTTTTGAAAATAATATTGTTTTTGACTCTTCTGCACTAAAAAATAGTACCGGGAAAATGTTCCAGTTGGCGTCATTAAAATTGCCATGCCCTAACACATGATCGTTAGAGCTTTATTGTCACGCGTAATATAATCGTTTATATTTGCTGTACACAACTATTCTTACACAATATCAAGAGCACAGTGGTATTATATATTACAATGAAAATATTGGAAAAAACCCCAATACCACAAAAATTAACAAAATAACAAATAAAAGAAGTTACTTAAGATTAAACCTTTATATACATTTCGATGACCATGTCATCATCAGCAAAGGGTCTTATTACAAAACTACAATCTAGCAAACATGAAGTTACAAACTAGAGTGGCACACCTAGTTTATAGTAGGTGTGTCACTCTAGTTTGTAACTTCTTGTTTGCTAGATTGTAATTTTGTAATAAGACACTCTGGTGATGACATAGTCATCGAAATGTATATAAAGATTTAATCTTACGTAACTTTTTTTATTTGTTATTTTATATTATTTTTGTAGTATTGGGGTTCTTTCCAATACTTTCATTACTACAACTATTATAGCCTAAATTATGTGATAACGTATGATTTAATACAACAGCTGATTTTATGTTATAGGTTATGTTGTAGAGCAGCTGTTTTAAGAGGTTGGTTATGTCACTTGGTTTATCGGATAATATTAGGTTTATATTCTATTATTCAATATTTTACTTCAGATAATAAATATATAAAGTTATATTTCAATGAATAATTCAATATGATTTTGACTTATATATTTGTATACCAATTTTTCCAATGAAAATGCCCTTAGGAATATCTAATTTAAGAACCAATTTCAATTGAATCCAATTAATAAAATTTGTATTCAGTAAATTTATCAACACTCTATAATTAACTATTAAATTCTTTTCTATATTATTTTCTAATAACTACTTTCAACTAAATTATTTAAATAATGTATTCACAGCTTATGGCCATTTTTAATGGCTGCCAATTTCTAATTCCTACATCCACTGAAGTTCAAAGACATTTTTTTATACTTGTTGGGGATTACACTTGATAATGGTTTTTCAAATATTAATTCACTAACTAAGTTGAATTAATTATTGTCAGTAATTAATTTCGATCTCTATTTTGTCACCTAATATTGTGAATCTGTCATATGTATGTACATATTTATATCCATTGTAATTCTATTTATAATAATAGAAAGTAACTAAAATACAATTTTTCTTTGTTATCCTATGAAGGAATTGACTTAATTTTTTTATATATTACTGTTTTTAACGAGGAATTTCAGTGTTAATAAAGCATATCGATAAACGATCATTGCCTTCAATATATATTTGGAATAAACTGTGGTTACATAATAATACATAATACTAAAAAAACCTGTAACCCCGAATATTGTTATTTTAACCCAATATAAGGTCGTGAAGACTATTGGTTGTTGTTGGTCTAAAGGAGGTATCAGAAATGTACATAAGGGGAAATAAATATATTTGTAGTTAGAGGATGTTGGGAATTGTTTATTGGTATGGCTATGCTAATATAATGCAAGAAATCATTTAGTTTTCGTTCTATCTCTTCTTTAAAGGTCTTTCTGGTGGATGAAAGGATCGTTGAAAACCTAAAACCTTTCAGTACTAATTTCAATCATTCAAATTAATAGACAATAATTTGATATTAATTTATATTTTTCTAGTCTTGAAGCAGTGTTGTCCTTAAAATACAATAATCATAAAAAATAACGAAGCATAATTGAATCAAATAATTTATTAAGAGAGGCGTGTAGTGGATGAAGCTAATGACTACTCAGTGCAATGCCCGTCAGTCACAGAAGAAAGGGTCGCGATGAATGTCTGAAGCAAAACGCTTATAGATTCTGTAGGCAGGCTGCGCGCGCAGGTAGTATATGGCGAGGGGCAGGAGGAGAGGAAGGAGAGGTCGGATAAGCAAGTAGCCTGATAAAGCTAGCTTCAGCAGGTAGACTGCTGGCACAGATAGTACATGGTGAGGAGCAGGAAAAGCGGGAGGAGAGGTCGGATAAACAAGTGGCCGGATAAAGCTAGCTTCTGTGGGTAGGCTGCGCACGCAGATAGTACATGGTGAGGAGGAAGAGGAGGAGCGGGAGAAGAGGTCGGATAAACGAGTGGCCGGATATAGCTAGCTTCTGTAGGCAGGCTGCGGGCGCAGATAGTACATGGTGAGGAGCGAGATGACAGGTCGGACAAAGAAGCGGAGAGATGAACTAACTTCTGTTGACGGTGATACATGAGTGCCCCCAACGACTTTGAAATACAAAAAGAACGCAAAGCAGAAGGAATGAAATGTCATACTTTCGTCTGTTATGTTGGTGCTCACATGTAAGTAAACTAGACTATGCTATTGTTATAAGTGTAATAATATCAATGCATTCATGATTGTTAAACAGCTTTGCAGATGATTTGACTCAACCTTGATGCTTAGACCAGCTGTTCTCCAAATTAAATCATTTGCTTCTTTAATATAGAGCATTACCGTTTATATTACACTACTTTTCTGTACTAAAAATGATTAAATTTATTCAAATAACACCACATGGCCACTGGTCAACAGATGCTCTCTTTCTTAGGTCTTATGGAAAGAGAACTATTTGTAGAAATAAAACTGAAAGAAATGTTTTTGGCGGCGTAGTCAATAAAGTTTAGCTAAGGACAGAAAAAAATGGACAGTTTAGATTATGTATTTGAAAAAGTTTGCAAAATGAGATTTTACAACTTAAGCATTTTTCCTTTTAAATAGTCTATATAGGGTTACAGAATAACGTTTCAACGCTTACGGTACGTTTGTCAGTTTTTTCTCTAATATTTATTTATAAAAGTTCAAATGTTCAGCTATCGTAATTTATTTATTTACTTTTTACATTTTATTATAGCATTTAAAGTAAATATGAATGAATAGTCAATATCATAATAAAAATCCAGAAGTAATAGTCATTCTATCTGCTTCACCCCGACCTCTTTTTGAGCATGTATAACTCACATGTATAAATATATCACATGTATGATTGAACTTAGAACATATTAAACTCTGTTCCTAGAAGCAAAACAATAATTTATTGAGTACAGTTTCAATATATTTCAATACTAGGAAACCGTAAAAATACAACGGCAATGTTTGTCTTTACGTTGCCCGCTAGGGGGATGTAATTCTCAAGGGAAGCTGGACACATGTTTTAGGGTTTTATTGTTACCTTAGAAAAAAGATAAAGCAAATTGGGTTTTTAATGAACGCAATACCCAACAACCAAATGTTTGAAATGAAACTGTTATTATGACAGGCAATGATGTCTCTTGTCAAAAAACATCACCTTTACTTAATGCGTAATATAAAATTCATCACATTTGGTACTGAAAATTAGCAAACAAATATTATAAATTTAATTTATTTTTGCTATTTCATCCTCTTGAGTTTGAAATGAGTACCTAGGGTCGCACCTAGTGTGAAAATGGGTGGTTGGGATACTGTTTCCTCATTACTTTACCTTGGATACCGTACGAACACCGTATCTCTTCTAAATAATTCAGCTTGAATTTTTGCCTTCTTAACTATGTTCACAATATTAGATGCAGTTAATATTATCATAATAAGAGAAAAAATTAAACTCACCAAATCATTCATTAATCAATCTTTCATTTAAGTAGGAACGCGTTGGCCATGGCAATGATTGAAATTACTGTAAAAAACTTGCGATACTATTACAGTCCGACACAAACCTGGCCATATCCAATCACACGTAACTGTGTGAGATCAGCGTGGTTTAACAGTGAAAACCAAAACAGAATAGCGATCAGGACAGTTACGATGTGACATCATTGACAGAAAATTGTTCAGACCTCATTTTGTGCAACACACTAACTAAAAAAACATAAGAAGCACACGGCCATTAAGATTTCTAAATACTTTAACTGGTCACTGGGAACAGGTGAGTGTTGGATCTAACTGCCATCGGCCCATAGAGTACCAACGAGAATGTTTCGCTACCGCAACCAGTAGCAACGAATATTCGAGCAAACCGATATTTTTGCATTGGGAACAGGGAACATTGGTGGGAGCATAATTTGAATTTCAAATGAAAACGGAGCCTTTTGTAGAGATATATTATGAATCCCTTGTGATGGAAATATTTAAACTTCCTATTCTACGTTTCTACAGAAAAGTGTCATATTACAAAACATATGCCTACGTTAAATTGTGTGATAATTTATTTCCTTCATATAAATTACAACAACAAAGTTTTAAACGTGGTATAAAAGTTACAACTGATACATTACTATCATCAGTGAGAAACATACATGAACTGAGCTGTAGTGTATCTTCATCACTGATGATGGCAACTAGTTGCCTCAACATGTTTGACGACATTTAAACACTTTGATGTTGAGAGATTTGTGTTTTATGTAAACTGAATCAAGTGATAATTAGTTGAAATTTTCTAATTGGCTTTTGATAAAGTTTGCTTATACTTATAACTTGAGGTACCCGCAAGTTAGCGCGGCTAGCCTCAGCTAAAAAGGGTTTGGTTCCCCAGACGAAATTAACAACACTAACAACTCTCACTTTCACAACACACACACACACACACACACACACACACACACACACACACACGCGCGCGCGCGCGCGCGCACACACACTTACAAAACAATACATACTTATATCTTCTCAAAAGGATTTTGACGGGTTAGAATCAATACATATTGGTTGTGCTGAAAGTGTTAGTGTTCTGGGTGTGAACACCCATATATATATATATATATATAGAGAGAGAGAGAAAGAGTTTCATTTATTTTAGTTAATGTGTGTGTGTGTGTGTGTGTGTGTGTTTTCTTGTTCATAATTTGTAGTTCTTGTGTTGTTACCGATAATTGTTTTTTTCTAGTTCCTTATGACTTTCTAGTCTTACATCGCAAATGTAATTTTTCGTTTAGTATCCGTGACATGTATGTTGATGCTTGTAAATGTCTCATGTTTCGTTTATTCATTGGTAAAATTGTAACAATTTTTTTTAAATTTCTATGTATATTAATATATTTGTATTATATATATATATGTATTTCTAAACTATATTGTTATACCTTAGTCCACTTGTATGATCTAGATTGTGAATAGACTACAGGTGAGTTTCTCAATTATATCTATCCAAACAGATATTTTAATAAGATTCAGTGGATTTTTATATTTTTAACAAACTATTACATATATTTAGGAATATTTTAAAACATATAGCAGGCATAATAATTTAATTTATATTAAAACAACTAAATTTAAGTTTTTTATCTACTAATAACTGCATACTTATAAAATAAATATATCAAATATTTCAACCAATCCGTTAACAATATGACACAGACAATTGTCAGTATAAACCGAAGAGGCATATAAATAACATTCTTTTAAAAATATCTGGTAAAATGGTAGTATTAATATTTTTAGAGAAATAATAATTATAATTTATGATGTTTCAGCCGTCTCCATTAGTATGCATGCTTCTATTTTTAAAGATCTGAGCTTTAATCAATCAACATAGAGCTTCTGCGTAAAGGGCTTTATTAATCAGGGATGAAACTTTCCAGGGTGATTACGTGTAATTAATGGTAATTTAGATTGATGGGCTATGATCGAAAATAATATTTCACTTTAAAAAAAGTCTTGTAAGAGATTTTTAAAAAAACCTCATTGATAAGATATTATTAAATGATTGTAAAATAAATGTTTTCGTTTTTAAAGTAAGATATTTTAGTTTAATTCGAACAATAGATTAATAGTTATTCAGTAAGAGAAAGCGGTGGTTTGGTGGCGGATGTTTTTGCAGCATCTGCTAAACAGTCAACAATGTAAAGTAAAAACAAATTGCAATTTGCTTACAACTAATTAAACAATAAACACTGCTAGAATACAAAATGACAAGACTAATGGAAGTGAATACTTCTTATCACTGAATATGACTGTGTGTTTTGCACAGTAGAAGAAACATCTTACTCGATACATCACGAGACGAAACTTATATCAAAGCTTAAATTAAGCAATAAAATGCGATTTCATACAACAGCTCATTTTATATTAAAAATTATGTTGTAGAATTTAACACGAAGGTTGTGTTACTTTATTTATTGTACATTATTAAGTTGAAGTGTTATTATTCAATATTTCTTATCAGGTAATACGGAGGGTATTTTGTTATCAATTCGTACGAGATTCTATCAGCGGCTTCAACAACTTTCACGCCGTTGCTTTGTTAATAGAAATCAGCAGTACTGGTAGTGGTGGGTACTAGTAGCACTTTCTTTCACACTGGCGTGCTCGGTAAGTCAGTCGACGTCTAGGCTCCTTAATTTTTTATAGTTTTGCAAAACGTGTGCCGCAATTCAGTTCTTCTCAGAATGCGAAGTGCTTGCTGTGATTTTGGTGTTTACAGTAAAATATTATTCAACTGTACTACGGTACCTATTCCTAAGGAACTTTGTGTAGTTTATGGATCAAACGTTATGGGTGTAGGGAGTGTACGAGATTGGGTTCGTTTATTTAAGAGTAGACGAACAAACATCTAGGACGAAAATAGGATTGAAAGGCCATTATTGGAGAGTGATGAACTTGTTGACAAGATGAATGAAACAGTTAGAGAAGATCAACAACGTTTCACAAATATGTAAGCTTTCAGAGGAAAAAAACAAAATGTTTAGGACTAGTGTGTTTAGCGTAGTAACAGATAGGCCAGTTGACCTGAAATACTGTACTTGATGGGTACCTAAAGTTCTTTCTAAAGGTAACAAACCCAGCGGATGACGTTTGCTTTGGATTTGTGTTGGCCATTGCGATAATGAGGGTATACTATTCCTTCACAAGATCGTATCCATTAATGGAATATGGGTAATGTACGTGAGTCCTGAAACTAAAAAGCAGTCAAAACTTTGTGCTATATGTCTCCCTTAATAAACAAACATAAGCTCGGCAAGAGTTTCTGGCAGGATGCTCATGGCAACAGTGTTCTGGGATGAAATAGGAGCGTTATTGGTTGAATTTATGGAACCTGGAACAATCACATTCAGAAGTTTATTGTGAAACATTAGGAAAATCAAGAAGGACCATTCAAAACCAGCGTTGTCAGTTACTGACTTCCGGGTCATTTGTTTTTGCACAACAATGCTCTCTGTCACTCTTCTCGGGAAAAGACCTTCTGCAAGAATTTAAATAGATGTTTTCAACCATCCACCTGAAAGCCTGAACCTGGCTTTCCTAGTGATCTCTGAGTTATGCACAGAGAAGTGACTCGGCTCTGTGTTCATTCGGTGACGTAGATGAAATAATTCTAAGACGCTATGAATTGCTGGCAGGCTCTTCCAAATTAGCCAAAAGATACTATAAGTGTTTAAATGTCAATAGAAATTATGTAGGAAAATAGAAGAAGTATATAGTTTTCAGTTGTACATAATAAAACATATGTGTAGGATTGGGATTTTTGTAAGTAAGAAAACGATGTTTAGTTTTGGAATAGACTAGGTAGATATAATAATTTAACAGTTTTAACTAATTTCGATAAATTAGTAACTTTTTTAACATCTAATAAAGGCGTTTTATTCACTACATGCTTTTATTTTTAATTAGATTCTAATACAACTTTTATTAACTATTTTCGTGAAATGAGTTATTCACTGCTGGCATATTTTTTTTAAACACAAAAATTGTGAGAAACAGTAAAAAAGAGGGGATGAAATCCGAAGGTGGAAGTCCAATGGAGTTGCTGAGTTCCCGAATAGGCAGGTATTCTGAACTCTCAGTGGTGCTGGAGGGTTTAGCGAAAAGAGTGGATGAAATCCGAAGGTGGAAGTCCAATGGAGTTGCTGAGTTCCCGGATAGGCAGGTATTCTGAACTGTCAGTGGTGCTGGAGAGCTTAGCAAAAAGAGTGGATGAAATCCGTCAGTGGAAGACCAATGGAGTTGCTGAGTTCCCGGATAGGCTATTCCCCGGATAGGTATTCTGAACTCTCAGCGGTGCTGGAGGGTTTAGCGAAAAGAGTGGATGAAGTTCGTTGCGGTGGGTGTATTGAAAGTGTGACGGATTGCATAGCTAGAAAGGAACCAGAGGGATGGAAAATATATCTTCGCGATTTAGGATAGAATCCGAACCTTTTCATTGTGAGTGGCCACCTAACGGGAGTAGCATACCTTATTATCAGGACTTGGATATTCACATTAGATATCTGGTTTTCAGACGATGTGGCTGTATTTGGAGAGGAAGGGGTGGGCTTGAAGCGGATTACTCTATCACTGTTGAGGGAAAAGAAGAATTAGGAGGTGAAGGGCAGTTACTTTATGAAAAACAGTTTTTCCTGAAACACATAATGTTTGAAGGATAATGCTAAGACTATTCATCGACGGTCTCCAGGTAATTGACCAGTTGCCCGTGTAAGGGTTAGCCATCAAGGAGAAGCAGATGATATTAGATTTCCCGGTGGTGACCGCTGTTCTCTATTACTGGAACCAAGACGAGACAGCGTTGATTTGCCTCTGGATAGTTGGAGGAAATTGATTGACTAATTGAGCTGCTATAGAAAATGTATTTTTTTAACAAAGAGGGAAATGTTAACGTTGGAGGGTGGGGTATGTCGTTGGATTGGACAAGGTAAAGTAGAGGTCCTAACATAGATCTATATTTGGAGTAGTAGCAGTGATCTTACCCAAACGTATGAATGTTTATTTTATTCTCAAATATTTATTATATGTGTTAAAGTGTGTTCAGTAGATTAACTGAAACTACTTTGTAAAACATAAAAACCTACTGAAAAATGTTGTATATTATAATGTTTTCAATTTTATGAACAAATTATTAAAAACAGTTTTCATTCGTGGTTCGGAGTGTAAATTGTTTTTTTGCAGCACCAAAATTAATTTTCAATTAAAACGTTTCCCCCCCATATATATATATATATATATATATATATATATATATATATATATATATATATATATATAATATAAAAAAATTCAACGTATCATTAAGATTATTATAGATTTTTGTAGGTATATTATTTGAAAGTATTTTCCAATTCTTATTTATATAAGACTCGGACTTTAAAACTGAGCTATTAAGTCCAGTCTTTAATATTTCAAAATTTAATATTCTGTTAGTTTAATATTAGACTATTTAATAATGTAAAAGTAACAAATATATTTGGTATGCTTGTTCGGTAACGATTCAGATCGGTGGATTGTCAGTAGAGGAAAAATTTGAAAAATGCTCGACAATCGCAGGGAGTTTACGATCGCCGATATTAATTTCCAACAGTATTATTCAACCACAGGGATCAGGAATGTTATCGACACGCGCTGCGTGGTTTCACCTCAGGAATACGAACATTTAAAATAGAAAACATTTACTGTAAAGTTAGGTGCACACAGAGAGCTAATCTATCTAGAATGATTTTAAAATTTATTTATAATCTTTTACCAACTAAAACCAGTTTATGCCAGCTTCCAAACAAATTCATTTTTATTTAAAACTCTCATAAGGAGTTTAATTTTTGAATAATATTATCTCCAGGTAGTCTTTCTATACTAGTTGGCAGGGAGCTGTAACCAAGCGTACACTATGTTCGAATAAAAATCATATTTTACAAATTAAACCTACAGTTGAGTTGAAAGTTGCTCTACTTTTATATTTTTTTGTTCTTCACTCGTTGAAATTTAATTTTTCATAAAAACCTAAGTCATACAATCTAGCTTCGATCATATGTTGCTTAATCAGATAATCTAGTTCGGCCATATGTTGCTTAATCAGACAATCTAGCTTCGGTCATATGTTGCTTAATCATACAATCTAGCATCGGTCATATGTCGCTTAATGATACAATCTAGCTTCGGCCATATGTTGCTTAATCATACAATCTAGTTTGGCCATATGTTGCTTAATCAGACAATCTAGCTTCGGCCATATGTTGCTTAATCAGACAATCTAGTTCGGCCATCTGTTGCTTAATCAGACAATCTAGCTTCGGTCATATGTTGCTTAATCATACAATCTAGCATCGGTCATATGTCGCCTAATCATACAATCTAGCTTCGGCCATATGTTGCTTAATCATACAATCTAGTTCGGCCATATGTTGCTTAATCATACAATCTAGCATCGGTCATATGTTGCTTAATCAGACAATCTAGTTCGGCCATATGTTGCTTAATCAGATAATCTAGCTTCGGTCATATGTTGCTTAATCATACAATCTAGCATCGGTCATATGTCGCTTAATCATACAATCTAGCTTCGGCCATATGTTACTTAATCAGACAATCTAGTTCGGCCATATGTTGCTTAATCAGATAATCTAGCTTCGGTCATATGTTGCTTAATCATACAATCTAGCATGGGTCATATGTCGCTTAATCATACAATCTAGCTTCGGCCATATGTTGCTTAATCATACAATCTAGTTCGGCCATATGTCGCTTAATCATACAATCTAGCTTCGGCCATATGTTGCTTAATCAGACAATCTAGTTCGGCCATATGTTGCTTAATCAGATAATCTAGCTTCGGTCATATGTTGCTTAATCATACAATCTAGCATCGGTCATATGTCGCTTAATCATACAATCTAGCTTCGGCCATATGTTGTTTATTCAGACAATCTAGTTCGGCCATATGTTGCTTAATCAGACAATCTAGCTTCGGTCATATGTTGCTTAATCATACAATCTAGCATCGGTCATATGTCGCTTAATCATACAATCTATCTTCGGTCATATGTTGCTTAATCAGACAATCTAGCTTCGGTCATATGTTGCTTAATCAGACAATCTAGTTTGGCCATATGTTGCTTAATCAGACAATCTAGCTTCGGTCATATGTTGCTTAATCAGACAATCTAGCTTCGGCCATATGTTGCTTAATCATACAATCTAGCTTCGGTCATATGTTACTTAATCATACAATCTAGCTTCGGTCATATGTTGCTTAGTCATACAATCTAGCTTCGGTCATATGTTGCTTAATCATACAATCTAGCTTCGTTCATATGTTGCTTAATCATACAATCTAGCTTCGGCCATATGTTGCTTAATCATACAATCTAGCTTCGGTCATATGTTGCTTAATCATACAATCTAGCTTCGGTCATATTTTGCTTAATCATACAATCTAGCTGCGGTCACATGTTGCTTAATCATACAATCTAGCTCCGGTCACATGTTGCTTAATCAGACAATCAGGTCATTTATTAAATACAGATATCTGTGTAAAGTGCATTAGTTTAAAGAAAGTGCATTAAATCTTCAAAAACACTGGAATTAACACTTCTAAAACAATCAGTTACAAACTATAAATCAAATAAAATTCTTTATTAGTTATAATTTGAAAGGTAAAGTACCAAGAGTATAGATATAAATTTGTAGGCAGATTTATTATAAATAAATTTATTTTTATATAATATACTATATGTAAAATAGAACATTAAAAGTATTTTATAAAGGTTTGAAACCAAAACTAAATTAACACCGAATAAATTAAATAACCTTTAGGTACATAAAAAGAGCTTAGTTAAATCTAAGATTGATTCGAAATTTTGGAGCGATCCGTGGTGACATTTTGGAGATTTAAAACTTTGAACACACTAACGTTTACATTTTTATTTATAAGGCTACATTATAACGATTTTGGAGCAGTCCTATATGTAATAATTATTTTGTTGCTTTCATGAACTAGTTTAAATGTGTTTTTTTTTTATTGTGATTTACTTTAAATTTGATGCTGATAAAAGTTAAAAATATTTTTATCCGAGCCGTCTGAATTTGTTATTTTGTCATTATTAGAATATTTTAATTATGTGTTAGGAAAAATATTTAGTAAAATATTTTATGAAACTTTAATAGTATACAGAAAATGGTTAAATTTTTTTTTTTTAATTCTACAAACTTTGGTAATTGTTTGTGCTACTTCAGGTAATTTCAAAATTAATACAAGCAAACTTGAACTTATTATTATTTTTGAATATATTATTTACATAAATATAGCAGGATTCAGCCTCTTATTGCCAAAATAGTCAAGTATAACAGAACACAACATTCAAAATTATCTAAATTCTGTAAATATTTCATACCGAATTATATACCCTTTCACATAGGGCTACTTGTAACGGCCAAATTGACCATTGAAAAAACGTGGAAATTGTATAGAAATACCCTTTTGACAAAACTGAAAAATAATAAAAGTTATGGAAGTCAATTCAAATAAATAACAAATAAAATAGCATTCACGTAATGTTAAAAAATTATGTTTAGGATAATTAAAGGGATTAATTGAAATTATATTAAAAAACCTAGTTTTAGGGAAAGTATAACCTAAAAGATAGCCTCATACACGAGGTTTAAACTTTGACATAATACCGCGCCTCACAGCAAGTCAGATGAAACAATATTGGGAAATTGTATTCATCCGCGATAAATAATTGTAAAGATTTGATAAGATGACTGCCCGAGCATCGACAGAAGACTTAAACGTGGACGTTAAAATAAATACATTTGGACAAATATTAAAAAAATTAGTGGAAGAAAAATTAAAAACTCAATAAATCAAATTAAGAAAAACGTCTAATGTATAAGAAGCCTAGTAATTAAAATTAAGTAAAAATCCTAGAAAAGAGGACGGCACAACCGGTTGTTGCTATGGAAACACCAATTGGTTTGGTCAAAATTCAAGAAAAAGTACAAGACTAGTTTGGCTGAGGACAAGTAAGGCCGTGAAAATAACATGGGGGACTCTTTAACGAGAAACCGGAGACGCTGGTTGTGTTTAAAAAGTGGGCAACTAAAATCTCGGAATGGAACAATTTTTAAAATATTTGTCCGTAGTGTAGTGTTGGGGTGCCGGTTGCAACAACAGCCCACTAAAATGATCAGATGTGATTCCGTCAAATTAAATAAAAAGATCTTCACGTTAAAGAAGACAGGGAGAAATAATGGAAACTCACAAACCACAGCATTTTTGCTAGTTTTTACATTCCTTTCTTTGTTAATGACTTTGATCAACGATATCCTAAATTTACTATCCAAATTCAATTCAAAAGATTTATGTAGAAAATTATTCATCATTACGCTCGTCTTAAGTGATAAATATTAGAGTTTGAAGTAAGATTTATTTTCAATATGGCTTAACCTAACGCTTTTAATAAATCATAGATATATTCTTGATGCTTGATTGTTTAAGTGATTAACATAAATATATTTTATATTTCAAGTTTGCTATTTTAATAACATTTTTGTTCATATTGATTAAGTTTTATTTAGGAACGATAAATGTATTATAAAACGTATAGAAAATAACCTAAAAGTTTTGCTTTGTTTTTGTTGAAATGTTAATATAATGAATAAATTATTCTGAAAGAAACTTTAGGTGAAGTAATATTATCTTATTTGGTGGCAATTTGAGGAATTTTTCTTTTTAAAGAACAATAAGAGGGAGTCAGGTTAAATTAGGCTACGTTAAATTTGCAATAGCAAAATTTAGCTACATTTAATGAAAACTTAACTAAGTATAATATTTAAAAGAATAAATAAACTTTGAAATAATAATTGTAATTTGAAAGAAGCTATTTAGAATTATAATCTTAAATGGACTAATAATAATAAGTTGTAATTAGGTCAGAAGTTTGTGAACAAGTTTATGATGACACAAGATTTTCCTTTCAGGCAATTACAAATTAAAAACAGAAAAGAAATGTTTAATAGTAAGTAATTATACTGTAGTAAAATTTATCCAACCAAAATGTTAGGTTACAGACTGTAAATGTTCGCTATGCCCACATAAGACATTTAGTCAATTAAAACACATCATATATCAAGAGGAAGTATAATTAAATTTAAATCAATAAATACATAGAAATTAATCTACAAAGAAATAAGAAACATGTGAAATATTTAAAATTAAAGCAGTTTAAACAAATTAATCTGAAATTATTAATTCACTCATCAACTACTACTCAGTAGAAGTACTATTGAAGTTTTGAAAATGGAGTTAATCCAAAACGCAATGAAACAAGAGAATATTGAAAAGTTAGGAATGGCAGAAAAATGTACTCAAACATATATAAATTAATGTGATGTTATTTTAAGTTAAGAAGAATGTAAAGGTTTATTATATACCTCAGTGTATTTATTCGTTTTAAACACACTATCAATCAACATTAAGACTAAACAAAATTTAGATACATAAATAAATGCAAATTAATATAAAAAGAAATAGGAAGAAACCTATAATATTAATTCTAAAAAAAACATATGAAACAAAATAAAAATTGTTATTCTACAATTAGCGGTATTTATTCAATGTAATTTAAGGTTCACAAGTGCATAACTCAAATACAGTCTTTAAGCCAAATTGTTTCTCAAATGATCTATGACTCCGATAACAGCCTAAAAGGCTTATCGGTGGTTAGTTGGCTTTTCATATTAATTCAGGAGTTTGATCTCCTGAGAGATCTATCGCTCGGGACACAGGTGTTTTATCTTAATAGTTTAATACGTCCTCGGATGATATACGAGTATTATTACTTTCTTACGGACAAAGGGAGTGGTAACATCGGTGATAGAAAAGAAGAGGATGAGTTGGGAGGTTAGAACATATATGGAAGGGAGGATGAGCAGTAGAGGTTCAAAATGGTTCCGTTATATTAAGCCGTGTAAATTTCCTGCAATAAATCCTAATTCATCTTTGTTTTAAGGTGCGCGTTTAATTGGCGTAATTTGCATGGTGTATTGTTGGTACGGCCTTTCCTTTAATATATGTACATTACCTGTGTGAAGGAAAGTTTAATGGTGGTGTTTGCAGATGGCGCCGCTTTGCTTTACGCAACCATATACAACGATCGTCTTAAAAGCTAATTAATTACAGGAGAATAGATCTAAATAAATTTTAATATATTGTACGTAGAAACAGATTACATTATTGTGGGGGTACAAGGCGCTATTTGTATTCGAGTATTTCGATGTTAGTAGACATACTTATTCTAAATTCTATTTAAAATTGTTTGCGGTTAAAACCTTCACAAGACGTAGTAGTGAGCTCGTTAAAAGGGAAGCAATACATGTGGGCTTTCATCGTGAAGCAACATCAGTGTCGCTATATTTTTGAAAAGACGTGATTTAATCGTGTAGCTCAGTCTTTATACAGTCTATGCACTCAGCCAATTTCATTATACGACAACACCACTCCACTAGTATCATCGCTCCCAACTAAATCCTAGAGTAGGCCTAATCAAATTTCAAATCACACCTCTAATTAGTGCGGAAAGGTATTTGTTAAGGTTATACATTATTAAAGCCATCGAAATTTATTTCAATGCAAATTTTAATTAAAATCGAATCAATTTGTTACTGGTAATAGCTTTACAGCTGAAATCCGTAATATGTATGGCCATCAAGAATAAAAAGTATTAATTACTTAATAGTAAATTTCATATCGAAATGCCAGATAAAGAGACGGTTTTAGATCAACATTAACGGTATCTTCTTTAAATATACGTACATTGTGGATAAGTTCATTTTAATAGAACAAATTATTGTTCATCTTTAAAATTTTTTAAAACTCAACTAATTTTATACAATAACACAAGGGAATTAAAAAACTATAAAAATATTATTAGTATAAACGAAATTAAATTTTGAACACATTTTTTGAAAATAATATTGTTTTTGACTCTTCTGCACTAAAAAATAGTACCGGGAAAATGTTCCAGTTGGCGTCATTAAAATTGCCATGCCCTAACACATGATCGTTAGAGCTTTATTGTCACGCGTAATATAATCGTTTATATTTGCTGTACACAACTATTCTTACACAATATCAAGAGCACAGTGGTATTATATATTACAATGAAAATATTGGAAAAAACCCCAATACCACAAAAATTAACAAAATAACAAATAAAAGAAGTTACTTAAGATTAAACCTTTATATACATTTCGATGACCATGTCATCATCAGCAAAGGGTCTTATTACAAAACTACAATCTAGCAAACATGAAGTTACAAACTAGAGTGGCACACCTAGTTTATAGTAGGTGTGTCACTCTAGTTTGTAACTTCTTGTTTGCTAGATTGTAATTTTGTAATAAGACACTCTGGTGATGACATAGTCATCGAAATGTATATAAAGATTTAATCTTACGTAACTTTTTTTATTTGTTATTTTATATTATTTTTGTAGTATTGGGGTTCTTTCCAATACTTTCATTACTACAACTATTATAGCCTAAATTATGTGATAACGTATGATTTAATACAACAGCTGATTTTATGTTATAGGTTATGTTGTAGAGCAGCTGTTTTAAGAGGTTGGTTATGTCACTTGGTTTATCGGATAATATTAGGTTTATATTCTATTATTCAATATTTTACTTCAGATAATAAATATATAAAGTTATATTTCAATGAATAATTCAATATGATTTTGACTTATATATTTGTATACCAATTTTTCCAATGAAAATGCCCTTAGGAATATCTAATTTAAGAACCAATTTCAATTGAATCCAATTAATAAAATTTGTATTCAGTAAATTTATCAACACTCTATAATTAACTATTAAATTCTTTTCTATATTATTTTCTAATAACTACTTTCAACTAAATTATTTAAATAATGTATTCACAGCTTATGGCCATTTTTAATGGCTGCCAATTTCTAATTCCTACATCCACTGAAGTTCAAAGACATTTTTTTATACTTGTTGGGGATTACACTTGATAATGGTTTTTCAAATATTAATTCACTAACTAAGTTGAATTAATTATTGTCAGTAATTAATTTCGATCTCTATTTTGTCACCTAATATTGTGAATCTGTCATATGTATGTACATATTTATATCCATTGTAATTCTATTTATAATAATAGAAAGTAACTAAAATACAATTTTTCTTTGTTATCCTATGAAGGAATTGACTTAATTTTTTTATATATTACTGTTTTTAACGAGGAATTTCAGTGTTAATAAAGCATATCGATAAACGATCATTGCCTTCAATATATATTTGGAATAAACTGTGGTTACATAATAATACATAATACTAAAAAAACCTGTAACCCCGAATATTGTTATTTTAACCCAATATAAGGTCGTGAAGACTATTGGTTGTTGTTGGTCTAAAGGAGGTATCAGAAATGTACATAAGGGGAAATAAATATATTTGTAGTTAGAGGATGTTGGGAATTGTTTATTGGTATGGCTATGCTAATATAATGCAAGAAATCATTTAGTTTTCGTTCTATCTCTTCTTTAAAGGTCTTTCTGGTGGATGAAAGGATCGTTGAAAACCTAAAACCTTTCAGTACTAATTTCAATCATTCAAATTAATAGACAATAATTTGATATTAATTTATATTTTTCTAGTCTTGAAGCAGTGTTGTCCTTAAAATACAATAATCATAAAAAATAACGAAGCATAATTGAATCAAATAATTTATTAAGAGAGGCGTGTAGTGGATGAAGCTAATGACTACTCAGTGCAATGCCCGTCAGTCACAGAAGAAAGGGTCGCGATGAATGTCTGAAGCAAAACGCTTATAGATTCTGTAGGCAGGCTGCGCGCGCAGGTAGTATATGGCGAGGGGCAGGAGGAGAGGAAGGAGAGGTCGGATAAGCAAGTAGCCTGATAAAGCTAGCTTCAGCAGGTAGACTGCTGGCACAGATAGTACATGGTGAGGAGCAGGAAAAGCGGGAGGAGAGGTCGGATAAACAAGTGGCCGGATAAAGCTAGCTTCTGTGGGTAGGCTGCGCACGCAGATAGTACATGGTGAGGAGGAAGAGGAGGAGCGGGAGAAGAGGTCGGATAAACGAGTGGCCGGATATAGCTAGCTTCTGTAGGCAGGCTGCGGGCGCAGATAGTACATGGTGAGGAGCGAGATGACAGGTCGGACAAAGAAGCGGAGAGATGAACTAACTTCTGTTGACGGTGATACATGAGTGCCCCCAACGACTTTGAAATACAAAAAGAACGCAAAGCAGAAGGAATGAAATGTCATACTTTCGTCTGTTATGTTGGTGCTCACATGTAAGTAAACTAGACTATGCTATTGTTATAAGTGTAATAATATCAATGCATTCATGATTGTTAAACAGCTTTGCAGATGATTTGACTCAACCTTGATGCTTAGACCAGCTGTTCTCCAAATTAAATCATTTGCTTCTTTAATATAGAGCATTACCGTTTATATTACACTACTTTTCTGTACTAAAAATGATTAAATTTATTCAAATAACACCACATGGCCACTGGTCAACAGATGCTCTCTTTCTTAGGTCTTATGGAAAGAGAACTATTTGTAGAAATAAAACTGAAAGAAATGTTTTTGGCGGCGTAGTCAATAAAGTTTAGCTAAGGACAGAAAAAAATGGACAGTTTAGATTATGTATTTGAAAAAGTTTGCAAAATGAGATTTTACAACTTAAGCATTTTTCCTTTTAAATAGTCTATATAGGGTTACAGAATAACGTTTCAACGCTTACGGTACGTTTGTCAGTTTTTTCTCTAATATTTATTTATAAAAGTTCAAATGTTCAGCTATCGTAATTTATTTATTTACTTTTTACATTTTATTATAGCATTTAAAGTAAATATGAATGAATAGTCAATATCATAATAAAAATCCAGAAGTAATAGTCATTCTATCTGCTTCACCCCGACCTCTTTTTGAGCATGTATAACTCACATGTATAAATATATCACATGTATGATTGAACTTAGAACATATTAAACTCTGTTCCTAGAAGCAAAACAATAATTTATTGAGTACAGTTTCAATATATTTCAATACTAGGAAACCGTAAAAATACAACGGCAATGTTTGTCTTTACGTTGCCCGCTAGGGGGATGTAATTCTCAAGGGAAGCTGGACACATGTTTTAGGGTTTTATTGTTACCTTAGAAAAAAGATAAAGCAAATTGGGTTTTTAATGAACGCAATACCCAACAACCAAATGTTTGAAATGAAACTGTTATTATGACAGGCAATGATGTCTCTTGTCAAAAAACATCACCTTTACTTAATGCGTAATATAAAATTCATCACATTTGGTACTGAAAATTAGCAAACAAATATTATAAATTTAATTTATTTTTGCTATTTCATCCTCTTGAGTTTGAAATGAGTACCTAGGGTCGCACCTAGTGTGAAAATGGGTGGTTGGGATACTGTTTCCTCATTACTTTACCTTGGATACCGTACGAACACCGTATCTCTTCTAAATAATTCAGCTTGAATTTTTGCCTTCTTAACTATGTTCACAATATTAGATGCAGTTAATATTATCATAATAAGAGAAAAAATTAAACTCACCAAATCATTCATTAATCAATCTTTCATTTAAGTAGGAACGCGTTGGCCATGGCAATGATTGAAATTACTGTAAAAAACTTGCGATACTATTACAGTCCGACACAAACCTGGCCATATCCAATCACACGTAACTGTGTGAGATCAGCGTGGTTTAACAGTGAAAACCAAAACAGAATAGCGATCAGGACAGTTACGATGTGACATCATTGACAGAAAATTGTTCAGACCTCATTTTGTGCAACACACTAACTAAAAAAACATAAGAAGCACACGGCCATTAAGATTTCTAAATACTTTAACTGGTCACTGGGAACAGGTGAGTGTTGGATCTAACTGCCATCGGCCCATAGAGTACCAACGAGAATGTTTCGCTACCGCAACCAGTAGCAACGAATATTCGAGCAAACCGATATTTTTGCATTGGGAACAGGGAACATTGGTGGGAGCATAATTTGAATTTCAAATGAAAACGGAGCCTTTTGTAGAGATATATTATGAATCCCTTGTGATGGAAATATTTAAACTTCCTATTCTACGTTTCTACAGAAAAGTGTCATATTACAAAACATATGCCTACGTTAAATTGTGTGATAATTTATTTCCTTCATATAAATTACAACAACAAAGTTTTAAACGTGGTATAAAAGTTACAACTGATACATTACTATCATCAGTGAGAAACATACATGAACTGAGCTGTAGTGTATCTTCATCACTGATGATGGCAACTAGTTGCCTCAACATGTTTGACGACATTTAAACACTTTGATGTTGAGAGATTTGTGTTTTATGTAAACTGAATCAAGTGATAATTAGTTGAAATTTTCTAATTGGCTTTTGATAAAGTTTGCTTATACTTATAACTTGAGGTACCCGCAAGTTAGCGCGGCTAGCCTCAGCTAAAAAGGGTTTGGTTCCCCAGACGAAATTAACAACACTAACAACTCTCACTTTCACAACACACACACACACACACACACACACACACACACACACACACACACACGCGCGCGCGCGCGCGCGCACACACACTTACAAAACAATACATACTTATATCTTCTCAAAAGGATTTTGACGGGTTAGAATCAATACATATTGGTTGTGCTGAAAGTGTTAGTGTTCTGGGTGTGAACACCCATATATATATATATATATAGAGAGAGAGAGAGAAAGAGTTTCATTTATTTTAGTTAATGTGTGTGTGTGTGTGTGTGTGTTTTCTTGTTCATAATTTGTAGTTCTTGTGTTGTTACCGATAATTGTTTTTTTCTAGTTCCTTATGACTTTCTAGTCTTACATCGCAAATGTAATTTTTCGTTTAGTATCCGTGACATGTATGTTGATGCTTGTAAATGTCTCATGTTTCGTTTATTCATTGGTAAAATTGTAACAAATTTTTTTAAATTTCTATGTATATTAATATATTTGTATTATATATATATATGTATTTCTAAACTATATTGTTATACCTTAGTCCACTTGTATGATCTAGATTGTGAATAGACTACAGGTGAGTTTCTCAATTATATCTATCCAAACAGATATTTTAATAAGATTCAGTGGATTTTTATATTTTTAACAAACTATTACATATATTTAGGAATATTTTAAAACATATAGCAGGCATAATAATTTAATTTATATTAAAACAACTAAATTTAAGTTTTTTATCTACTAATAACTGCATACTTATAAAATAAATATATCAAATATTTCAACCAATCCGTTAACAATATGACACAGACAATTGTCAGTATAAACCGAAGAGGCATATAAATAACATTCTTTTAAAAATATCTGGTAAAATGGTAGTATTAATATTTTTAGAGAAATAATAATTATAATTTATGATGTTTCAGCCGTCTCCATTAGTATGCATGCTTCTATTTTTAAAGATCTGAGCTTTAATCAATCAACATAGAGCTTCTGCGTAAAGGGCTTTATTAATCAGGGATGAAACTTTCCAGGGTGATTACGTGTAATTAATGGTAATTTAGATTGATGGGCTATGATCGAAAATAATATTTCACTTTAAAAAAAGTCTTGTAAGAGATTTTTAAAAAAACCTCATTGATAAGATATTATTAAATGATTGTAAAATAAATGTTTTCGTTTTTAAAGTAAGATATTTTAGTTTAATTCGAACAATAGATTAATAGTTATTCAGTAAGAGAAAGCGGTGGTTTGGTGGCGGATGTTTTTGCAGCATCTGCTAAACAGTCAACAATGTAAAGTAAAAACAAATTGCAATTTGCTTACAACTAATTAAACAATAAACACTGCTAGAATACAAAATGACAAGACTAATGGAAGTGAATACTTCTTATCACTGAATATGACTGTGTGTTTTGCACAGTAGAAGAAACATCTTACTCGATACATCACGAGACGAAACTTATATCAAAGCTTAAATTAAGCAATAAAATGCGATTTCATACAACAGCTCATTTTATATTAAAAATTATGTTGTAGAATTTAACACGAAGGTTGTGTTACTTTATTTATTGTACATTATTAAGTTGAAGTGTTATTATTCAATATTTCTTATCAGGTAATACGGAGGGTATTTTGTTATCAATTCGTACGAGATTCTATCAGCGGCTTCAACAACTTTCACGCCGTTGCTTTGTTAATAGAAATCAGCAGTACTGGTAGTGGTGGGTACTAGTAGCACTTTCTTTCACACTGGCGTGCTCGGTAAGTCAGTCGACGTCTAGGCTCCTTAATTTTTTATAGTTTTGCAAAACGTGTGCCGCAATTCAGTTCTTCTCAGAATGCGAAGTGCTTGCTGTGATTTTGGTGTTTACAGTAAAATATTATTCAACTGTACTACGGTACCTATTCCTAAGGAACTTTGTGTAGTTTATGGATCAAACGTTATGGGTGTAGGGAGTGTACGAGATTGGGTTCGTTTATTTAAGAGTAGACGAACAAACATCTAGGACGAAAATAGGATTGAAAGGCCATTATTGGAGAGTGATGAACTTGTTGACAAGATGAATGAAACAGTTAGAGAAGATCAACAACGTTTCACAAATATGTAAGCTTTCAGAGGAAAAAAACAAAATGTTTAGGACTAGTGTGTTTAGCGTAGTAACAGATAGGCCAGTTGACCTGAAATACTGTACTTGATGGGTACCTAAAGTTCTTTCTAAAGGTAACAAACCCAGCGGATGACGTTTGCTTTGGATTTGTGTTGGCCATTGCGATAATGAGGGTATACTATTCCTTCACAAGATCGTATCCATTAATGGAATATGGGTAATGTACGTGAGTCCTGAAACTAAAAAGCAGTCAAAACTTTGTGCTATATGTCTCCCTTAATAAACAAACATAAGCTCGGCAAGAGTTTCTGGCAGGATGCTCATGGCAACAGTGTTCTGGGATGAAATAGGAGCGTTATTGGTTGAATTTATGGAACCTGGAACAATCACATTCAGAAGTTTATTGTGAAACATTAGGAAAATCAAGAAGGACCATTCAAAACCAGCGTTGTCAGTTACTGACTTCCGGGTCATTTGTTTTTGCACAACAATGCTCTCTGTCACTCTTCTCGGGAAAAGACCTTCTGCAAGAATTTAAATAGATGTTTTCAACCATCCACCTGAAAGCCTGAACCTGGCTTTCCTAGTGATCTCTGAGTTATGCACAGAGAAGTGACTCGGCTCTGTGTTCATTCGGTGACGTAGATGAAATAATTCTAAGACGCTATGAATTGCTGGCAGGCTCTTCCAAATTAGCCAAAAGATACTATAAGTGTTTAAATGTCAATAGAAATTATGTAGGAAAATAGAAGAAGTATATAGTTTTCAGTTGTACATAATAAAACATATGTGTAGGATTGGGATTTTTGTAAGTAAGAAAACGATGTTTAGTTTTGGAATAGACTAGGTAGATATAATAATTTAACAGTTTTAACTAATTTCGATAAATTAGTAACTTTTTTAACATCTAATAAAGGCGTTTTATTCACTACATGCTTTTATTTTTAATTAGATTCTAATACAACTTTTATTAACTATTTTCGTGAAATGAGTTATTCACTGCTGGCATATTTTTTTTAAACACAAAAATTGTGAGAAACAGTAAAAAAGAGGGGATGAAATCCGAAGGTGGAAGTCCAATGGAGTTGCTGAGTTCCCGAATAGGCAGGTATTCTGAACTCTCAGTGGTGCTGGAGGGTTTAGCGAAAAGAGTGGATGAAATCCGAAGGTGGAAGTCCAATGGAGTTGCTGAGTTCCCGGATAGGCAGGTATTCTGAACTGTCAGTGGTGCTGGAGAGCTTAGCAAAAAGAGTGGATGAAATCCGTCAGTGGAAGACCAATGGAGTTGCTGAGTTCCCGGATAGGCTATTCCCCGGATAGGTATTCTGAACTCTCAGCGGTGCTGGAGGGTTTAGCGAAAAGAGTGGATGAAGTTCGTTGCGGTGGGTGTATTGAAAGTGTGACGGATTGCATAGCTAGAAAGGAACCAGAGGGATGGAAAATATATCTTCGCGATTTAGGATAGAATCCGAACCTTTTCATTGTGAGTGGCCACCTAACGGGAGTAGCATACCTTATTATCAGGACTTGGATATTCACATTAGATATCTGGTTTTCAGACGATGTGGCTGTATTTGGAGAGGAAGGGGTGGGCTTGAAGCGGATTACTCTATCACTGTTGAGGGAAAAGAAGAATTAGGAGGTGAAGGGCAGTTACTTTATGAAAAACAGTTTTTCCTGAAACACATAATGTTTGAAGGATAATGCTAAGACTATTCATCGACGGTCTCCAGGTAATTGACCAGTTGCCCGTGTAAGGGTTAGCCATCAAGGAGAAGCAGATGATATTAGATTTCCCGGTGGTGACCGCTGTTCTCTATTACTGGAACCAAGACGAGACAGCGTTGATTTGCCTCTGGATAGTTGGAGGAAATTGATTGACTAATTGAGCTGCTATAGAAAATGTATTTTTTTAACAAAGAGGGAAATGTTAACGTTGGAGGGTGGGGTATGTCGTTGGATTGGACAAGGTAAAGTAGAGGTCCTAACATAGATCTATATTTGGAGTAGTAGCAGTGATCTTACCCAAACGTATGAATGTTTATTTTATTCTCAAATATTTATTATATGTGTTAAAGTGTGTTCAGTAGATTAACTGAAACTACTTTGTAAAACATAAAAACCTACTGAAAAATGTTGTATATTATAATGTTTTCAATTTTATGAACAAATTATTAAAAACAGTTTTCATTCGTGGTTCGGAGTGTAAATTGTTTTTTTGCAGCACCAAAATTAATTTTCAATTAAAACGTTTCCCCCCCATATATATATATATATATATATATATATATATATATATATATATATATATATAATATAAACCAATTCAACGTATCATTAAGATTATTATAGATTTTTGTAGGTATATTATTTGAAAGTATTTTCCAATTCTTATTTATATAAGACTCGGACTTTAAAACTGAGCTATTAAGTCCAGTCTTTAATATTTCAAAATTTAATATTCTGTTAGTTTAATATTAGACTATTTAATAATGTAAAAGTAACAAATATATTTGGTATGCTTGTTCGGTAACGATTCAGATCGGTGGATTGTCAGTAGAGGAAAAATTTGAAAAATGCTCGACAATCGCAGGGAGTTTACGATCGCCGATATTAATTTCCAACAGTATTATTCAACCACAGGGATCAGGAATGTTATCGACACGCGCTGCGTGGTTTCACCTCAGGAATACGAACATTTAAAATAGAAAACATTTACTGTAAAGTTAGGTGCACACAGAGAGCTAATCTATCTAGAATGATTTTAAAATTTATTTATAATCTTTTACCAACTAAAACCAGTTTATGCTAGCTTCCAAACAAATTCATTTTTATTTAAAACTCTCATAAGGAGTTTAATTTTTGAATAATATTATCTCCAGGTAGTCTTTCTATACTAGTTGGCAGGGAGCTGTAACCAAGCGTACACTATGTTCGAATAAAAATCATATTTTACAAATTAAACCTACAGTTGAGTTGAAAGTTGCTCTACTTTTATATTTTTTTGTTCTTCACTCGTTGAAATTTAATTTTTCATAAAAACCTAAGTCATACAATCTAGCTTCGATCATATGTTGCTTAATCAGATAATCTAGTTCGGCCATATGTTGCTTAATCAGACAATCTAGCTTCGGTCATATGTTGCTTAATCATACAATCTAGCATCGGTCATATGTCGCTTAATGATACAATCTAGCTTCGGCCATATGTTGCTTAATCATACAATCTAGTTTGGCCATATGTTGCTTAATCAGACAATCTAGCTTCGGCCATATGTTGCTTAATCAGACAATCTAGTTCGGCCATCTGTTGCTTAATCAGACAATCTAGCTTCGGTCATATGTTGCTTAATCATACAATCTAGCATCGGTCATATGTCGCCTAATCATACAATCTAGCTTCGGCCATATGTTGCTTAATCATACAATCTAGTTCGGCCATATGTTGCTTAATCATACAATCTAGCATCGGTCATATGTTGCTTAATCAGACAATCTAGTTCGGCCATATGTTGCTTAATCAGATAATCTAGCTTCGGTCATATGTTGCTTAATCATACAATCTAGCATCGGTCATATGTCGCTTAATCATACAATCTAGCTTCGGCCATATGTTGCTTAATCAGACAATCTAGTTCGGCCATATGTTGCTTAATCAGATAATCTAGCTTCGGTCATATGTTGCTTAATCATACAATCTAGCATGGGTCATATGTCGCTTAATCATACAATCTAGCTTCGGCCATATGTTGCTTAATCATACAATCTAGTTCGGCCATATGTTGCTTAATCAGACAATCTAGTTCGGCCATCTGTTGCTTAATCAGACAATCTAGCTTCGGTCATATGTTGCTTAATCATACAATCTAGCATGGGTCATATGTCGCTTAATCATACAATCTAGCTTCGGCCATATGTTGCTTAATCATACAATCTAGTTCGGCCATATGTCGCTTAATCATACAATCTAGCTTCGGCCATATGTTGCTTAATCAGACAATCTAGTTCGGCCATATGTTGCTTAATCAGATAATCTAGCTTCGGTCATATGTTGCTTAATCATACAATCTAGCATCGGTCATATGTCGCTTAATCATACAATCTAGCTTCGGCCATATGTTGTTTAATCAGACAATCTAGTTCGGCCATATGTTGCTTAATCAGACAATCTAGCTTCGGCCATATGTTGCTTAATCAGACAATCTAGTTCGGCCATATGTTGCTTAATCAGACAATCTAGCTTCGGTCATATGTTGCTTAATCAGACAATCTAGTTTGGCCATATGTTGCTTAATCAGACAATCTAGCTTCGGTCATATGTTGCTTAATCAGACAATCTAGCTTCGGTCATATGTTGCTTAATCAGACAATCTACCTTCGGCCATATGTTGCTTAATCATACAATCTAGCTTCGGTCATATGTTACTTAATCATACAATCTAGCTTCGGTCATATGTTGCTTAGTCATACAATCTAGCTTCGGTCATATGTTGCTTAATCATACAATCTAGCTTCGTTCATATGTTGCTTAATCATACAATCTAGCTTCGGCCATATGTTGCTTAATCATACAATCTAGCTTCGGTCATATGTTGCTTAATCATACAATCTAGCTTCGGTCATATTTTGCTTAATCATACAATCTAGCTGCGGTCACATGTTGCTTAATCATACAATCTAGCTCCGGTCACATGTTGCTTAATCAGACAATCAGGTCATTTATTAAATACAGATATCTGTGTAAAGTGCATTAGTTTAAAGAAAGTGCATTAAATCTTCAAAAACACTGGAATTAACACTTCTAAAACAATCAGTTACAAACTATAAATCAAATAAAATTCTTTATTAGTTATAATTTGAAAGGTAAAGTACCAAGAGTATAGATATAAATTTGTAGGCAGATTTATTATAAATAAATTTATTTTTATATAATATACTATATGTAAAATAGAACATTAAAAGTATTTTATAAATGTTTGAAACCAAAACTAAATTAACACCGAATAAATTAAATAACCTTTAGGTACATAAAAAGAGCTTAGTTAAATCTAAGATTGATTCGAAATTTTGGAGCGATCCGTGGTGACATTTTGGAGATTTAAAACTTTGAACACACTAACGTTTACATTTTTATTTATAAGGCTACATTATAACGATTTTGGAGCAGTCCTATATGTAATAATTATTTTGTTGCTTTCATGAACTAGTTTAAATGTGTTTTTTTTTTATTGTGCTTTACTTTAAATTTGATGCTGATAAAAGTTAAAAATATTTTTATCCGAGCCGTCTGAATTTGTTATTTTGTCATTATTAGAATATTTTAATTATGTGTTAGGAAAAATATTTAGTAAAATATTTTATGAAACTTTAATAGTATACAGAAAATGGTTAAATTTTTTTTTTTTTAATTCTACAAACTTTGGTAATTGTTTGTGCTACTTCAGGTAATTTCAAAATTAATACAAGCAAACTTGAACTTATTATTATTTTTGAATATATTATTTACATAAATATAGCAGGATTCAGCCTCTTATTGCCAAAATAGTCAAGTGTAACAGAACACAACATTCAAAATTATCTAAATTCTGTAAATATTTCATACCGAATTATATACCCTTTCACATAGGGCTACTTGTAACGGCCAAATTGACCATTGAAAAAACGTGGAAATTGTATAGAAATACCCTTTTGACAAAACTGAAAAATAATAAAAGTTATGGAAGTCAATTCAAATAAATAACAAATAAAATAGCATTCACGTAATGTTAAAAAATTATGTTTAGGATAATTAAAGGGATTAATTGAAATTATATTAAAAAAAATAGTTTTAGGGAAAGTATAACCTAAAAGATAGCCTCATACACGAGGTTTAAACTTTGACATAATACTGCGCCTCACAGCAAGTCAGATGAAACAATATTGGGAAATTGTATTCATCCGCGATAAATAATTGTAAAGATTTGATAAGATGACTGCCCGAGCATCGACAGAAGACTTAAACGTGGACGTTAAAATAAATACATTTGGACAAATATTAAAAAAATTAGTGGAAGAAAAATTAAAAACTCAATAAATCAAATTAAGAAAAACGTCTAATGTATAAGAAGCCTAGTAATTAAAATTAAGTAAAAATCCTAGAAAAGAGGACGGCACAACCGGTTGTTGCTATGGAAACACCAATTGGTTTGGTCAAAATTCAAGAAAAAGTACAAGACTAGTTTGGCTGAGGACAAGTAAGGCCGTGAAAATAACATGGGGGACTCTTTAACGAGAAACCGGAGACGCTGGTTGTGTTTAAAAAGTGGGCAACTAAAATCTCGGAATGGAACAATTTTTAAAATATTTGTCCGTAGTGTAGTGTCGGGGTGCCGGTTGCAACAACAGCCCACTAAAATGATCAGATGTGATTCCGTCAAATTAAATAAAAAGATCTTCACGTTAAAGAAGACAGGGAGAAATAATGGAAACTCACAAACCACAGCATTTTTGCTAGTTTTTACATTCCTTTCTTTGTTAATGACTTTGATCAACGATATCCTAAATTTACTATCCAAATTCAATTCAAAAGATTTATGTAGAAAATTATTCATCATTACGCTCGTCTTAAGTGATAAATATTAGAGTTTGAAGTAAGATTTATTTTCAATATGGCTTAACCTAACGCTTTTAATAAATCATAGATATATTCTTGATGCTTGATTGTTTAAGTGATTAACATAAATATATTTTATATTTCAAGTTTGCTATTTTAATAACATTTTTGTTCATATTGATTAAGTTTTATTTAGGAACGATAAATGTATTATAAAACGTATAGAAAATAACCTAAAAGTTTTGCTTTGTTTTTGTTGAAATGTTAATATAATGAATAAATTATTCTGAAAGAAACTTTAGGTGAAGTAATATTATCTTATTTGGTGGCAATTTGAGGAATTTTTCTTTTTAAAGAACAATAAGAGGGAGTCAGGTTAAATTAGGCTACGTTAAATTTGCAATAGCAAAATTTAGCTACATTTAATGAAAACTCAACTAAGTATAATATTTAAAAGAATAAATAAACTTTGAAATAATAATTGTAATTTGAAAGAAGCTATTTAGAATTATAATCTTAAATGGACTAATAATAATAAGTTGTAATTAGGTCAGAAGTTTGTGAACAAGTTTATGATGACACAAGATTTTCCTTTCAGGCAATTACAAATTAAAAACAGAAAAGAAATGTTTAATAGTAAGTAATTATACTGTAGTAAAATTTATCCAACCAAAATGTTAGGTTACAGACTGTAAATGTTCGCTATGCCCACATAAGACATTTAGTCAATTAAAACACATCATGTATCAAGAGGAAGTATAATTAAATTTAAATCAATAAATACATAGAAATTAATCTACAAAGAAATAAGAAACATGTGAAATATTTAAAATTAAAGCAGTTTAAACAAATTAATCTGAAATTATTAATTCACTCATCAACTACTACTCAGTAGAAGTACTATTGAAGTTTTGAAAATGGAGTTAATCCAAAACGCAATGAAACAAGAGAATATTGAAAAGTTAGGAATGGCAGAAAAATGTACTCAAACATATATAAATTAATGTGATGTTATTTTAAGTTAAGAAGAATGTAAAGGTTTATTATATACCTCAGTGTATTTATTCGTTTTAAACACACTATCAATCAACATTAAGACTAAACAAAATTTAGATACATAAATAAATGCAAATTAATATAAAAAGAAATAGGAAGAAACCTATAATATTAATTCTAAAAAAAACATATGAAACAAAATAAAAATTGTTATTCTACAATTAGCGGTATTTATTCAATGTAATTTAAGGTTCACAAGTGCATAACTCAAATACAGTCTTTAAGCCAAATTGTTTCTCAAATGATCTATGACTCCGATAACAGCCTAAAAGGCTTATCGGTGGTTAGTTGGCTTTTCATATTAATTCAGGAGTTTGATCTCCTGAGAGATCTATCGCTCGGGACACAGGTGTTTTATCTTAATAGTTTAATACGTCCTCGGATGATATACGAGTATTATTACTTTCTTACGGACAAAGGGAGTGGTAACATCGGTGATAGAAAAGAAGAGGATGAGTTGGGAGGTTAGAACATATATGGAAGGGAGGATGAGCAGTAGAGGTTATAAGGTAAAATTCGTAGGATACTGTCATTTGAACGTCAACGAAAAATCATACATCGTAGAAGTGTAGTTAAAATTAGGCATGGTAGAAAGGGTAGAATGAGCTGATGAAATATTTTAGGGTAGAGAAGGTTGAAAGAGCTAAGAAAATTTTCACAGTATAACAAGCTAATACAATCTTTACTTGATGGACGGTTGAGCAACGTTCGTTTGAGATGGTTGAAAGTGCTGATATAATTTTACATGGTAAAAAGAGCTAAAAACCTACTTGGTTAAAAAGTTAACAGAATCTTACGTAGTAAAAATAAATTTTGTATGCAAAAAACTCTGACATTATTGAGAGAGACGTGTAATAAAATCTTACATTGTAAAAACCCCAAAAAACGTACATAATAAGAAAAGATAAGAAGTTATTAATGTATTTAAAAGAGATTTGTGGAATAATTTTATTCATAAATAAATTAAATAACAACAATAATATTATTGAAATGGGTAATTACTAAAAACAAACTTCATTTTATACATTTACAGAAGTATACTGCCAAACAGGATCTTCATTTTGCCAAACATATGCCAAACAGGATCTTCATTTTTGTTTTGTAATCAACCGTAAGAGAAATACTTTGTTTCTTATAGAACTAAATTATAAAACCCCTTTAGTAATTTTTAATTTTAGATTTTAGATTTCACTTTTCATTAGAAACGTAAAAATGTTAAACGTAAGGCAGATGGTTGTTTAAGCAGAGAGTGGGAAGTTTATTTCTACAAAATGGAAGTTTCAAGAGACTGTCTTGCTCAAAGTTTTGGCAAGAACGGAGCCTTTGATAGGCCAATTACTTAGGCAATTTAATACGTCGATATTTATTCTGCATAGCTGGAAACAGTAAACCCATCCAAGTTGGTTTGGTTTTACATTTGTATTACCTGTTTTGGGAATATCCAGCAGGCGGTGCGGGTTACATGAATCTAAAGGGTTGGGTCCTTTAAGGTACCCCTGTCTAATACAACACCACAAACAACACACACATACACAACACACACACACACACACACACACACACACACACATACACACACACACACACATACACACACACACACAAACAAACAAACACACACACACAAACAAACAAACAGACACACAGACACACACACACATATCAGTTTACAACACAATTTTCAATTATATGTTCATTCACATAGAAGTTGTCCGCTGGTCACAACAGTTACGTTTGAGAGTGGTGAAAGGTCAGAACTAGGCAAACTCGGTTCTGGGATGCTGCTGTGAGCAAGCTTTGCCGGAGACGTATGCGCTGCCACTAGTCTGCCAGTTACTTCGGCTTTTGGTCAGGGAGTGTGCATAGTGCACAGGTATCGGGGGAGGTGTACAGTGTTACGAGTACTCGACTGATGCGCATCGAGTCTACCTAACCAGGAAGTTTAGACTCCAGAGTACCATTTTCTCAAAGCTAGTGTTATGCAGTTAGAGTAGTACTGAAGGCCATATAGATAATGAATGCAAGGATGCTTCGAAATGCCATAACTGTGTTGGTGATAACTATGTTTTTTATTAAAGAATTTTACTATGAACCAATCGACAAGTAGAGTAGGAATCAAAACGAAATTATTTGCTAGTCAAATCGCATTTTAGGAAATATTTCTCTTGTTTTCACTTGTAGCGTGAAGACAGAAATGTTCTTGTAAATTACCAATTGACGGACAGCAAATCACTTTACGAAGCTTTGCAACCTGGAAGTGACTGCCACGTGAATAGTGTTTGCATCCGTGATATCTATATCTGTGAGCGCTAGCAGTTCATGTAAATCATTCATTCTAAAACGAAGAAAGATTACGAATATATCTTCTTCATATTTAACAATGTAGGCTATTACTTTTTATATCTCCAATACTAAAAGCTTTGTACGAATACTGATTCGCTTTTATATGTATATAACAAAACATGACAGATTTGTTTCCATAAAGCGGATCATTTAAGAAATGAAGAAAATGGGGATGCAATGAGAATCGGAGTATATTCGGATTTGAACGTGTCACGGACAAAGGACCGTTCGTTTTCAATGATATGTGCTTCAAAATAGGTGTGATGGTGTAGGAAACCCTGTAGATGATAGTTATGTATACGATGTTTAAGGATATATTCCTTTTGTAGTGCAACGAGGTTTTAATATGGGTTGACTAGTGTGTAACAAGGAAATGATAGACTTATAACCCACTTTGACGGAATTTACTTTATGGTGTTATTTTTTAACAGGTCTTGATTACACTGAAAGAAACCCCAAGGCCTACCTAATGCTATTCACGTTTTATTGTGAATAACACACAACACATGATTACACAATAGCACACATTTAATGATACGATATTTATTACAGTATCGTATCATGTAAATTTTCTAATTGAATATTGGTATAAGATCTTTGAAGGCAAATCTGATAAAAATAATATAATGTTGAAACCATTTTTAAAATATTCAGCTTAATCATACTTTTAAAACATTCAATATTCTAGAACTTATTTTTATAAACGTAGGCCTAGCCTAATTCCTCAGCTATAAAATAAAGACTTTTTAATAATATCTAAAATATAAAAAAAGTAAAAAAAATAATCCAGACATTCTTTCCAAACATATTTTTTTAACAAACTAGATATCGATAAAACTGTCATATACTAGCACTTGAATATGTCTATTTAATTGATGACATATATTAATCGATTTCATATAATAATTTTAAAAAACGGATTTATAATTAGTATTAAATTTTACATACTTTATTTCACTACACTTTATGTCCATATATTGATCTCATTTTAAATGAATTGTAAAAATAAGTAGGTGGTAGTAATAACTTTTTAAAAGCAATAAAGGGGACCAGCATAATGCCTAGGAAGGATATAGAGGATTGCGAATGTGGAAGTGGATTAAGTAAAGACATAAAAGGGAATATTTTGTACATCTGTGCAGGGTCGTGAACTCACTATCGCGGTGGTAAAAAAGGTTTACCTCATCATGAGAGTTGGGACAACACACACAACCACCCACCCAACATACACACACACACACCGTCACCGCAAATAGTAGCAAATTATCGACTCTATCTACGAGATTCCATGTGTTAGTTATTGTAGTCTCATTATCAGGGTGTAACATTAATTTAGGCAGTAAAATAATGTTAATAATACAGCAGCATTCAGAAAGCAAATCGAAATAGTTATTTAAAGATAAATAAAAAATAAAAAACCTGAGTTGTGTATTAATAATAAATGTGTACAGAAATATTGGTTGAGGTATACGATTATATTAAATCGAGGGATGTTACGCCAGCTGATCTAGTAAGCCTTCCTGTAAGCCTGCGATGTATGCACTCGTTACGAGATGTAGCGATTCGAAAAACAAAATATTTAAAGTTTTAAAGTTGTTCCTCCTTTTTTAAAGAATGAGTTCATGAGAAGTTATTTTTCTTTATTATGTTTTGTCTTTAGAATATTTAATTATTGACCTCTCGCTATCCTACTCATAACTCTACCAATTGGAAGATTGGCAAGCCGCATCCAGGAACCACAACCTGTCACATTAGTTTCTGTCAGTTAAGTGATTAACTATTAATACAATGTTTGATGTCAAAATTTAAATAAATACTTTTCTAAATAAACCTAGGGCCGGTAATATAATAGAAGTTTCTAAATTTGAGTCGATGTGAGAGAGTTAGATAAACCCACATAAATAATTGAAATGTTCAACATAAATTGTAGAATCAGTATCTATATATAATCTATTTGTAATGCATCCAATTAATGAAGAATTCTTGTTGTGGGTATCTCATATCTATAAGCCTACCACTAATTCTAAAAGATTAATGATTTTTCAAAATTTGAACAGGTTTTAAAAATGAGAGCAACAATTGTATGATTTCTTTAAATGTATTTTCTTTGTATGGGAACTCATGCTCAGTGAAACTTTAACACATATTGTTTACAAAACTCAAAAAAGTACCTTTATTTATTGAAAGTAACACTTATGAAATTCAATTTTAGAATGCGCTTAACCTTGCAAGTTAACTCTTGACTATTTAACATATCACTGCAGTATCCAACACATAACATAATAAAACTAAATAAATTTAGTGTTACAAGGGGTTAAATACCTTCTTTCCTATTCCTACATAATTGAATCTGTCCATTCTTACACTTGTTCCTTTAAAGGGATGTAGTTAGTAGGTACGTCTTTACGTTTGTAGAGAAAAGTCTTCGCAACTGATTGTGTTTTAGTAGAGGGGTGACAACCATAATATATTTATAATAATTTGTTGTTTCGAATGTGACAATTGTTATACAGGTTAACTGTCGAAACAAAATAAAACTTGCATAAGAATCATGATAATATAAATATTATTTAGTATTTTAACCACACACTATATATTAGAAAATATTTTTTTTGCAGTATTTACAACGGTATTTGAAAAGTAGAGGTAAAACAAACACGCTGTTTTAAAGATTCTATTCCCAGTAGAGCAATACCTCCTACTCTTGTAAGATCAACCTCTTGGCAACGGCACTCCTTCAATATTCGGAGCGATTACTTCAAACGTGAGATTGTAAACGTTTTATAACGCCTTACTTCATCGAGATAATGGAACTGTCTGTCTTATACAGTTCACAGGTTATTGTTAATGAAAACCGCACCCTTAAACGTTGAAAAGAGTTATGTTTTATATAGATCCAAAAGTATATAAATATTGTTTCGTACGCTGTGTATGTGTATATGGTGTGTGTGTGTGTGTGTGTGTGTGTGTGTGTGTGTGTAGTGACGATTTACCAGCCGTCACAGGTAAAATTTTGAACGAGAATTTCTGGCTTAAGCCAGAACCTGTAATAATGCTCTCCAAAATAAGCCAGACAACCAGACACTGGTCTTTAATTAAAAAAACACAACTCGCGGAAATTTAACCCTGTGGGCTTTTGTATCTCAGCGGATGAATTCGTTGAAAGCATTCAATGCTTAATTCCTTGAAAGCACTTAATGAACATGGTTTAGGATTGTTTAAGAAAGTTGATTTACCAAATAAAATTTTAACTCAATTTGCAAGTTAGAAAATATTTATTTGATTTTCTCAAAAAGTTTTAAATTTAGCACAGCTTACAACCTTAACATTATCTACTAAAACCTAAGATTTACAATCTGGTAATGGTAAAGGTTTAAATTTTGTGTTATCATAGTTCATTTCTAACTTTTAAAATAATACACCTCGTAAATCTTACTTAATAAATAATACATACAACAAACCTATAACCACAAATGTATTTATTCTTATTTACATTTCGGTTACAAAGTAACCATCCTCAGAGACATGACAGCACAGGTATTGATCTATTGTCATGTCTCTGAGAATGATTACTTTGTAACCAAAATGTACATTAGAATAAAAAAGATTTGTGGTTAGAGGTGTTCTTGAGTGTATTATTTGTTAATAATAACCCACAGCAAATTATTCCAAGTAAATAGTAAATATTTTTTACCTAACCTCTTTAAGCTACCCTAGCTTAGGACCAAAAATTTGGAAAATAATCAACTGTTTAATTAAAAGAAGCTTATTACCAAACAATCTCACCATCGTCTCTCTCTCTCTCTCTCTCTCTCTCTCTCTCACACACACACACACACACACACACACACACACACACACACACACACACACACACACACACACACACACACACACACACACACACACACACACACACACACACACACACACACACACACACACACACACACACACACACAATATTAATTCGATAGATCTCACAAGGGTGTCATATTGGCCTTTTAAGAACAGTTTAAAATGTTAAACCCTAAAAAAAGATTTGTGTGTAGTGTTATTTTCATTTTTTAATAATTTAACTACTGAAAATATTGTTGAATAACATACTTCTCTGTACAGCACTTAGAGGTTAATGATCTGGTATCATAAGAGCAGTGATAATAGGAAATTTCCAATGACTACAACGAATAACATTCTGAGGAAATTTACTTTCAAGTTGTGAAGGTGTAATAATTGTGGTCAACGCATTTCCTCTTAATTTTAATTAGGATATTAACGAACTCAACACAGAATTGAATCAGTTCTGCTCTAAGCAACTCTAACAAAAGACTTTTTTTTTAATCAGAAAACTACTTACTTTGATTTTGAATCGAAGTTGACAAACCTTGGACTTGAGTTAATAAACGTAAGTGAAACTGTATTATAATACTGTTATTTTACGTGCACTAAGGACGTCATTAAGTAATTGGTGCGATGTTATTCAGTCGGATTTGCCTTAAGCCTTAATTAAATCAGTAACAAAGTTTCTGCCACATTTGGTGTCCGACTCAAACAATGACCATACAATTAGCGCACTCTATTAGAAAACATCTGCAGTTGGAGCTCGCGCATTGAACAGTACATTAAACTTTCAACCTTTACACCCTTTAGACTGCTTTATTGTGGAAATATAGGTGTGACCGGTCATATGTTGGCGCCCTTAAATCAGATTCATTGTGTGTTTGTTTTTAGCAGCGGCACATTCTGACGCTTTTACAGAGCGGGAGTTTTTTTTATAAAAACACTTTTTTACAACTATTGTGACAGATGGTATATTTAAAGCAACCTTGAGTACGAAAGAAATGGGTTGAAAAATCTGACGAAAGAACAAATTAAAGTTATGTAGCTTACTCTTATTTAACATAGCCATAACTCTTTCAGTATATTGGGAGTATTTCTCTTACTCTTTTATTAGTTTTATTATTTTGCATCACTCTATTTAGCTATCTAAGTATAAATATTAAAACAGGAGGAAAGAGATACAAGGTAAAATAAATAATATTTGAAACTGATATAGATATCTATAAATGCAAATAAATATCTTTATATGTCGTGTAAAATATAATTTTGTTACGTTATCTGTCACCTTTAGTTTGATCGTTGCCTTTAGTGTAGATTTTTCTCGTTTGCTGTTAGTTACTTTCCACATTAATTCCAGTTTAACCTTTAGTACGGGTAATATAAATGTAGGAAATGCAACAGTTTTCTTTAAATCTAGCATAATTATTCGATTCACTCTATTATTATCAATTCAATTTAGAGTTTAGAACGACAGTTTATATTTTGGAAAAGTTGTCAAATATTTAACTTAGACTGGAAGAAACCGTATTAAAAATAAAAGTTATTTTTCGTTACGAAATTGATTATTTTTAAAAAAATGAGTAAATGATTTTGAGTCCATTTTGAGTCAATGATTTTAGCGTCTTTTTAGCTTATTAGTTTCGGGGTGTAACATGTACATTTATTTTTATAAGATTTAATTTAACTTTGAATGATATAAATACTTACATAACTTTACTTTAAAAGTTATAAAATAAATCTGACAGTATTATATTTAATTATTTCACCGTATATATTTGCTTTTTAAATAAAGAATTATAGATCACTCGTTTTTTTCTCTTTTACACTTCACCATATAATTATAAGTAACACGTGTCTATTGTACAACTTACATTTTTGTTTAATAAGGTTGGCTGTTTCGAGAGATGTAATCCATTGTCAATTTACACCATAACTGACGTCCTTGTTGTTTTAGGTTAGGGCTGTGTTAAGTTAGAGATATTAGAGGATTTTTGAGGGAATGTTTTTAGATTATGATGACAAAAAATGTATGTGAATCAGATTTTGTTTCTTCGACACAAATTATAAATAATATAAATTGACATATTAATCTAAACAAAGGAATATATCACGTTATACAAGGAGGATCACAGTCTTCATTTTATATTGTTGATGTTTTATATACCTAGTTATTTATACCGATATATTTTGTAAAAGTAATCAATTAAAAAAATACTCTCTGAAATGATTTCCGTTCATTTTTTTATAACGTATGTGTTTCGAGTAGTTAAAAATTCCGGTTCTAACAACGCATTCAGAGCATGAGAAATGTTTAGCATATCTCACATTGACAGTTGCTTTTTAAACTCTGGGAAAAGTCGTTAAAGCCAAACAGCCCGAACAATTTCTCTTGCTCAATGTCGTTGCGGTCGTGGCCTATTTGAGTCGAGAAGGACGATGAAATGTAAACAACCACTCCCACGGCTTTATAGCCCCTCTCTCTTATCTTTAAAAAATCATTCCGAACAAAGCATTATTTTATTTTTAAAACAGATCAATTTTTCCGTCTCTTTTAGTTGAATAAACCACGGTAGGCGCTACGACGTGTTTATGTCTAACAGTTACATACAGGATAGTTATTGGTGTAAAAAGTGAACCAATAATCTGAAAGTGCTGAGCTTTACAATGAATTGGTTAAATGTGTATATCTGGAGAACACGTCAGGGGGGGGGGTCGAAGGAGGTTTTATCTTTGCACCGGCGCAGTTTTATAGTTTGTTTTAAGCCAGATTCTACTGTTAGTTATAAATAATAAATGAGTTAGGTGACCTCACAAAAATTTAAAAGTTTCAAAAAATACAAACAAAGAACTATGCTACATCGATTACAATATAGCTACAAATTATTAGTACAAATGAGTTACAAATTATTTTGTTAGGACGGATTTGGTTATAAAAAATAATACTTACTAGTCCACGAGGTAAACAGACTTAAAAGTGAAACAAGAGCTTCTTCTAAACGAAGTAGAAACTTATACGTTTTAGAACCGTATACCAAATATGGAGGCCAAATTACTTGTCAAGAAGTTGGATACTTAGCAGATGCCTGCTATTTTTGTTTCTAACCCTACCAGAGACCCTACCCGATACCTTATAACTTTATTCTAATGCAGTATAGCGTAGTGTTTTTATTTATAAAAACACGACAGTTAAAACGTTTTGTATTGATTGCAAATTGTATGTATTCGAAAATTTAAAACTAAGCTGTTATATTTTTACCTTACTCTGTCGACTTTTGGCTAATATATATTACATATAGATAGGAGGCAATTACCTTAAAGGTTAAAGGCCTACACAATCGTTTAGAGTTGAAAATAACAAGTAAGTGAATACAAGAAAAAACAGCAATAATGTCCTGGAATATGTTTTGTCTCTAACGTAAGGTTTTACTTCTTGAAAATAAGTTTAACTTATTGCTGTATTTGTCAAGAGTCCTGGGGATTTTTATAACAGCGTTCGTTAAACTACATCTGCCTTGTAAACAGTTTCTGCGCATATTCAAGTAAGTTTTCCTATTAGAGACATTTGTGCTATCCCATCTGCGACTCGGGATATTTCAAACTGCCTGTAATAAGGAAATGGCTCCCGCAAGGGCTGTTTGTCACTTTCAACTTATGACGTGACAATTAATTCGTTTTGTTCTTTGAATTCTTTTCAAAAATGTTATTTATAACTTACTTAAGGTTTTACATATTGTTGGTAATATTTCCTGTCGAGGTGATAATAATGAATTTTAATATTTTCATAGGCCGTGGACCAAGTTACTATTACATAGACACATAATAAAAGAATGATTCCCTTCTGAGTAGGACGTTCATTGCTAGATGATTTTAACTCACTGTTTACGTGGTAGCAGCATTAGTATACTTAGTATACCTAGTACCATATTTCCTGTGTCGTGGTTTTGTCTAAAACCTGTGGAAGAATCGTAAATGATTAATATTTTAAACCTCATGAATAATTTATTGTTATCGAAATATTAAGATTTAAAACATTTTTGTATACGTTGATTTACATTTCTTTACATTAACAAATTTTAAATATATATATACACACACATATTTACTTTTTACTCTACCTATAGTGTAGCTTGGTTGTAAGTAAAGAAAATGGCAAAAATAACAAAAGTAGTTTTATAATTCAAAATTAATAAATTTGATTGTATTTTGTTCCAGTACTTGTTTCCTAAAAGTGAACGTTTTAAAATTTGTTCGCCATTTTCACGTGCAAACACGTAATAGTTGTTTTAGTTCTTTTTTCACGCTTTTTTCTCAGTATTCTACTTCTTAATCGTTTGCCTGTAACGCTTAAATAAAACTAAAGCCTGTTGTTCACAGCACAAAGTCATTAAGTAATGTGTTTATTATTCTTCAGATGTTAAATAAACCTTCTTGAAAAACTCACAGATATAGAGAAATTCCCTTTTTCTTGATTGTGGGTCTCCCTGTACCTCTCGAAGTATGGCCGGCTATATAAGTACCTATTTGTACAGGTATTTCTGAAAATTATTTTTCCAAAATGTTTTTTTTTTTATTATACATTTTGCTTTTATAACAGCTAAAATTAATACTTTGTTGAATATTTTCTTAGAAAATGAGTCAAGAAATGAGTTAATCCACAAAATTCTAAATTTCTAGCTGTGGGTTGATCGGTTAGTACGTTAGTCAGGCGTTGTACTCCAGCGGAACTTATATCTGGAAATGTGTTTGTTAATTTATTATTAATTTGCTATTTAATATTAGTTTTTTATAGTAAGGATTTAATAATTATTGTTCTCCTGCGAACACACAATTATACTATACATCATACATTCTGAGAATTTCTAATTAAATAATATCATTTCCTAGAACTTTTGTTATTTCTATTCGTAGAAATACATATTTTGCAAAATATTTTCTTTGTGCGCACTTGTATAGGTTCTTTTTGCATTTCAAGCTTCTAGCTCTTATAGCTTTAGCTTGTTCATGTCAGTCAGTCAGAAAAGGATAGTTTGCTCTCCTCATAGGTTACACGTGATTTGTCTGCCGCGTCATTGGTTGCGGGTAGGAATATTGGAACTTTTGGTATTGGCTGGGTCTGAAAAAATATAATTTTCTATTTATTTGAATTATAACGAGTTTAATTAATTTGACTCGACATACTTAATTGATGTGTAAAAGATTAGTGTATAAGGCATTGTATTACTTTTCTTTAACAGTGGGAGATAGCTTGAACTTCAAAAACTAATGAAGAAACGGTTAACTTTCGAATAGTCGCAAGTAGCTCTTAATTATCTGTCTGTCTAGGCGTTTAGGTTTAATGAGCCTGATACAGTGTCCTCTGCAGAGGCCTCATCTCTTTCCACCTCGTAGATTCTATAATAATGTAAAGTCTTTTAAAATAAATTATTGCATTCCCCTAATAGCGAATAAATATTGGTAAATATTCATCCCACAACCTGATGACTACAGTGTATGGTATAAGGACCATCGACCACTTCCTTTCTCTCTCTAACCTCCGCCCCTTGAAAAATAAATGTATTTTGAAGTAGTACTTTCTTTTAGGGTGAGTTTTATAGTTCGTTACTTAAAAATTGTGTAGCTGTTCTTGTTAGACCAGTGGTCCTACAAATACCAGTCCCCTGTAGAGAGTATTTTTACATCACGTTTGACCCTGACCAATCGGGCCATTACTGTGGAGAGCAGCTTCGGTTATAGAAAATCTAGAGACCAAACACGCTAAGGAATAGTTTAGTAAAGGGCTTATTGTCAAGATTGAGAAACACTCTACCTAGGAACATTTAACGCCAGAGATAAAACAGATTCTTTTGCCTAGATAAAGATTCATTCTATCTCTCACATGAGATTTGCATGAAGAGTAGATACATCCCAAGTTACGGATTTTCATTAGGTCATTCAAGTCTGACAAAAAAGTGGCTGGTTATTCGTGACCCAATGAGAAAATACTGCGTTTATGGTTATGATAATTTAATCGAGGGCATGATAATTTTTAAAATAAATGCCTTCTTCTAGAAAGTGACATACCAAAATAAAAAACACAGCAAAGATGGATAAACTTAAATCTCAAAAATGTATTTCGTCGTATCTGACTACCAGCTTCAGATCCTCTAAAGTCAGCTTTTGTTTCCTTTCATTGCTCATACACAGCCTTTCAGTTCATAAATATTTTACGAAATTCCAATCATGTTGCATCCTTTAGATTGTTTAAGAGACATATTGAAATAAAGCTAGCTTACTGCTGACTTGTTTCTTTTACGCCGGACTTGAATTCATTCTACTGTATATCGGAGGCGATGCGAGATGAAATGATTAATTTTTAGCGACCCTCTACATGATATTACAGCAAGATATTTTTGTTATTTTGTTACCACTGTTTCTGTATGTAGGTAGATTATATTTTCTAGCTGCTTGACATAACATGAATAGTTAGCGATTAAATATTATGCAATCTCCTTCAATTTAGCAATAGCTGCCTACGAAACCTAAGAAATATAACTTAAAACAGATTTTTTGAAAATATTAAGAAAATGGAAATACATATATAACTGTGTACATATGTAAAATATATATGTATAAAATATGTAACTAGGTTGACTAAACTACATATCCTTTAAATACATACATACTACACTATTTTAATGCAACATTTAAAATAATATAAAATAAAACCATAAACAACTGAATAAAATAGTTAAATAACCTAATAACATGATTAAAAAACAATATTTTTCCTAAACCTACAAATGTAACAAACATTAACACAATCACTTGTGTGTGCTTTTTGGTAAGTATTACTTTTTTTATTTGAGTTTCCTAAAGTAATAGTGCTATAGTTTCCTATGGCAGATAAAAATAATTGATTGCGCGAAGAAAGTCGTCAAATAAATTTTCATTAGAAAAAATACATATTTCTCTAGACTTATTCAACACGATAACTCTCGAACTTACGGTCGTCCTAATTATTCCCCGCCACAAGTCACGCTTAAGGTTTGCACACTGGCTTCCAATTGTAAGAATAATACGATTGCTAATGAGTGATTTACTGTTCTTTGAGCAAATAAATTTTTACAATGGGAAATTTTCGCTCTACCCAAGTTTTTTCTCGGCTCTACATTTGTATTTATAATTGACAACAATGCTTGGGTATCTCTGCTACATCTATTAAAACACTTTTTATTTTACCTGTCTATACCACCAACCACTCAAATTGCTATTTATACGGTATTTCTTCTTATTAAACTAACTCTCGTTAATTCAACAGCTCTCCCTACGCCGATTTGACTCGAGTTTTCAATAAGCCATAAAATAAAAATAGCATATCTTTTTCTTGTCGTTGGTTGTGACAAACAAGCCTCTCACATAAACGCCAAAAATGGATATTTCAAAATTCAGGCATTTAAAAGGTACAAAAACGTCATCGGAAAAACACAGTGTTGCCCTGGATATGTTTCTTGACTCTTCGTAGGTTTGGCTCACATCTATATTTCAAGTTTGTTTTCTCCCGTACTTAATGTAGATTTTACCGCCGTATTTAAAAGAGTTCAACGAAGTTATTTTCACAAAATTCTAGTATTGAACACAGTTTTAAGGTCTTCTTTTAGTATCAAGATTTTTAATGACTTTATACTGCCAAAATAGTAATCTAGTGTGTTATATTATATTTTAGTGGATTTAGATTAAGTGTCTATTAAACAATCCCTGTTAGAGACTTCTACAAAATATCTGTGGATAGAAGAGTTGATTAGGCCCAATAGAGGAGAACAATAGCCCACATTTCCACTGTCAGATACGGCGGCCTCTTAATTCTTCCATAACCGTAATTTTTAAATGACTCTCGTACATGTTTCAACATTTATGGCGGACCTTCTACTGGACGTTAACTATTCCATTGTTTACTCGTCACTAATGATGACAGCATGGTTGTTGAAGTAGTTGAGTCATTTCAAAAGACATATTTGTGAAATTTTAGTTTTTTTCATGTTTGCTCTTTACGTTATTCTCGCAATCCCAACCTGAAAGTTGAATAATAACTGAAAAAAGTAGTTTATTTCTACAGTATAATATTTTGTAAAAATTACAATAAAAAGAATTTATATTGTTGGCCATTTTGAAATTTACCTTGTACATGATAAATTTTAGTTGAAAACAGCAGCGTGTACACAAGAGATAGTCGTTTTAGTTGACTTCACCGAGCTTGGATTATTGTAGTCTTATTAGGGTGGCAAGGGGAAAGGGTTGGTAATGTTGAACAAATATTAGTGTGTACCATTAATTAACAGCGCATTTCTAAACATTAAACTCAGTGAAATTTCAACAATAATGTTGCTACATGTCAGCGAAAACAAAATAATAAACATCTACTAAGTTTGTGTTTACATATAAGTAAACGCACCGACTTTACTCGTTTATTGTTTTTCGAAAAACAAGTAAAATAGATTGAGTTATAAAAAACACAAATGTTTTTACATTTTTATATTGAGTTCACTGAGATACCTCCTGTTCGGGGCTCCACGAATAATACTGGCATTGAATTGCCTATACAGTGCCGTGGTTCGTTGGTTTTATTCGGCGATTTTAAGAAATATTACTGGTCCAAACGGCATAAATAAATAATTTTTTTTATTGTGAAAAGTAATTGATTTTATTAGGAGTTAATCAAAATTTTAAATTGCGGGGTGTTCGGCAAACTTGGTTGGTCGTTACAGGTGAAATAGTTCGTCTTCAATGGTCCTTCTGTAGTAATTTCCTTCTGTATGCACCCAAGTTTCGGTCTTGATTAGAATGTAATTTTACTTGTTATTAGGATGTTTGTTAGAGAGGGAAGACGTCTGAGAAAGAGTAAGAGAGGAAACGATAGAGGGGGATAGAAATGTAGAGAGAGAACGTGGAGTAGAGTGGGAGGGGAGAGGGAAGTAGAGAAAGACTGGGTAGAGAGGAATGGAAGAAGAGGGAAAGTGGAAGGTAGTGAGGAAAAAGGAAAGAAAGGGAGGGAGAGAGTAGAATAAAAAGCGAGAGAATAATGGTTGAATAGAGGGTAAAAGGAAGTGGATAAGAGAAAGATTCATTTACCGTACATATAAAAAAAAGTTAAATACATTTTGAGAAACATTAATTTAAAATAAAGTACTTTTGAATAATTTTGAAAATCAACTAAATATAAGTTCTGCTTTTAACAATAGATATATCACGAGATATATTTGTTTGAAGTAACAACTGTAATCGCTAGAGAGTCGTAAAAACGGAAACATTCCAATTAAAATCTAAAATTAATTCTTGACGACACTTGGTGCTAAACTGCAACTATAGTCAGAATTTAATTTGCAACAATTGGATTAAAATACAGGTACAACTCAGAGAAGAAAAACATCTTTCAACTGTAAAGACGGTAACTAGGTCATGGAACTAGAAAATGGGAGTTTTTAAATTGTTTCCCTAGAGGGTCTCACAAGGCTACTTTATGTACATAATGTAAGATGCACTCAAAAGATACATTTAGACATATTATAAATGTTATAAATTGTATGGTATCAGAGCTTATAAACGTAGTGGCTAAGCTAATGTAGGGGAATTTTTAATTTCATTTTAAAGAAATATTTATAAATATCATCTGTCTTTTTGATAGAATCTTAATATATAATTATTATGAATTTTACGTGAATATCCTGGAAAGAATTAAATATAAACTCATATATTCAATTTAAAAGTAATTCTGTAGTACAAAGTAGACCAGTCATTGTAGGCGACTAGTGAATAACCTTCGATCTGCAAACAATAAGAACAACGGTAATACCAACTACTAGTGAAAATAAAGCATATTTTCTGTAGAATTATGTACACAAAAGAATAAATGTTTGTCCATTATTCATTACTATAACACTCATTAAATTATGTAAGAAGTTTTATGTGATATTTGTGTATACTTAAAAGTAGACCAACTATTGAAATATTTCATATTTCATTGATGGTATTATTTTGTTTCCAATAATTTAACAAACACACCCACTTGACGATTCCGGCATGTATTTCCACTCTACGATAGGTAGCGTGCATGCATACAACAAATTTCAATTGATTACTGAATTCACAACACTCAAATAAATAAAATTAGAAGCACACTTTGAAATGTTTTCCCAGTGCTGATGAATCTATTTTCAATACAAATAATAGAATTTCAATTTAATTTTTCTTATCGAGTTTTCTTGAAATGCCTTTTAACATAGCAGCATTGAGTGCTGGGAAAGCTATTACGTTGGCAGTTGCATCGTAATAAGCTTAATAATTAAGTGGTAATGTAATTGTGAAGTATGGACTAATATTATAATGAAGTATGGAAGTTGTGAGTTAAGCTGGCCACAGATCAGTAAGGTAAAGTTAGATTGCTTAAACCAATTTTGTGTGTGCTGATTGGTTCTTTCTATAGAGTTCTTGTTTTGCCAAAAAAGTAATTAAATTAGTTTTTTCAGTTTGATTTTATTGTTAAAAAGATCAGAGTTGCTTAGAACATTGCGGTTTTAAGTAAGTTGTGAAAGATTTTGAAATTCATTTGAATAAAAAACAGCTTGTATTGTGGTTAACGTTTTTGGAAAATATATTTTGTGAAGAAAATATAGTTTATTTATAACCCCACTACTTGACATAATTTATACAAATATTATACCTGGACATTTTATACCTGAACAGCATCAGGTTTTAATGTATGTTTGTAGCAATATAACTACATTGTATTGTGAAGTACTTTAAGGCTTATGGTAACACATTTTATTCTAACCTAAGTTTCACAAACATTTGTTTACAGGGTGCTGGAGCTATACATAGGATATTATGAGTCAGATGTTGGCAACTTTAGAGGCATTCTAAATGTTTTGAGGTGTCCATAATAACAAGTAAGGCTACAGCATGCTTGTATGAGTAAATCTTCCTATTAAAATTGTAAAGTTTTAAATATTAAGACGTAAATTGTTTGGTAAATTATAATATGATCACAAGTAATTAATTGTATTCACTTGAGATAACTTCGAGATTATTTGTATTCTAAACGTAACATACTGCCAATATACACATTGGCCATGTATATATATATATATATATATATATATATATATATATATATATATATATATATATATATATGTGTGTGTGTGTGTGTGTGTGTGTGTGTGTGTGTGTGTGGGTGTGTGTGTGTGTGTGTGTGTGTGTGTGTGTGTGTGCATGTGTACTGTAGAGTCTCTCGTCGTAAATGACCCGTCATAACGTCGGATAGTAGAGAAAAGTTAAGAAATTGGGCAAGAAAAAGTTAGTAAGTCTTACAAATTTTGAATACTTTAAGTTGATAATGAACGGGATTGGTAATACTTTGCTTAAGATTTAACTGGAGCCTATAGTAAATATTAAAAGCTCTGAATGTACGTACTTTGTGAAGATGTATAGTATAAAATGTTGCGATCTTAGTCTATTTCTTGCTGCCAAGTCTCGCCACCTCCGAAGCATAATATCGATCCTCGTAGCTTCTTTTTGATGCTTACCATCTAGCATCTTCATGCACCGTCATGGAATACCTTGAGGAATAAAAACAGGTTCTCCATCACCAATATCGTTGGCGTCATATTTTACGAGATCTACAAGTTGTTCATATGTTACGTCTTTCTGCAACCAAGCTTCAACATCTTTTACCGTTGCTTCCTCAAATCTAGGGATGCGTTGGACTAAAGGAAGATTTTTAGGCTCTCTTCATCTTGAGTTGCATTTTCTCCTAACAACATGATCCATGGTTTGACAATCGTCTACGCATTTAGATCAGCCCAGGACATTGCAATCCGACAAGCAACATCCTTTAGGTTAGTGACTTTCAAGTTAGCTACTCGTATTATATCAGCCTGCCTACAATCACTTTGTTCTAACACTGTTGATTGTAGTTTTCTTCCATATTATTTTTAACTGTTTCTAACTTCCTCTGGTCCATCGTACATCCTCTGGGGTAGGGGTACGCTCAGTAATGACTAAAACTAGACGCTTTGTAACAAGTAAGATTTTGAAATAAAACAGAAATAACTTCATAATATATTCAAAACCTCTACAAATCACAGATTTCTTTATAAGATAAAACACTATGCTACACTACATGAGAATGTAGTTACAAACTATCTGGTTAGATTAGATTTGGTAAAAAACCAAAATAAAGTTGTCTGTTGAAAGGAAAACTTGTTGACAAGTGAACATCAGGCAGTAGTGTTGCTGACGTAGTGTTAAATGTTTCGCATCGTCTAAGTAAGGTGGTGTTTCACCTTTAACGCCGTTTACCTCGTGCGTCAGTAAATATTAATGACAACATAAAATCTAACAACTTGATACTTGAAGCTGTTTTCTAATGTAATACACTAATAGTGTTATGTTCTATAAATGTGATTTTAAGAAGATTTGTGTTACATTGAGGATCGGTTTTTCGTGTTTTTAAAATTTAAAACATTTGAGGGTTTGCTACCTAGTTTTATTATTTTTCGTCTTTCTAAATCGTTACTATAATTTTTTTACGTGTAAAATGGAGTTGATTTCGTAGATTAATTACAACGATTCTACAACTGGCATTTAAGTTCATTCAATAAAATTAATTAAAATAAATAAAAAATTATAACACTGAATACTTTACTGCAAAACCTTCAAATATCACAAATCATACGTTACAGTGAATTATATAGCTACACAATATCCTAAGGTTTATCTGTTTGATGAAATCCCGATTTTTAAGTTGTTTTTAGTATAAAGTTAATATTGTTTTTGATTTAGATTTTGTTTTTTTTAGGGAACCAGTTTTTATTATTTTTGAATATTCCTGAAGGTAGGCCTATATTATTTTATCAATATCGATACGTGTAGAAAGTAAATAGCTACGAATAACCCATTTGCCTATAACAGGTAGTGTGATTATGGATTAGTATTAACAAGGGGCATAACTGTATCTGGAACTGTCGAATTTTCTATAGAAATATTGTAAGTAACTACTTGAGAGATTTTATCTTGCAATTCCTCAGATTCCTATCGCGTATTACTTTGGAATATTATTACATGCCATTTATTTACAATCTCAATAAGTTCTGAAACTGCCCTCTTATTGTGTAACTGCTAGTTATGAGATTCTACCCTTAACTTGAGCTACTGGTTCGCACAACACTTTAGCGTACATTAAATTCAAACATTTACTTTGTAATAGTTATTTTTGTTTGAATGAGAACGACCTCATTTAACTGGCTTTAAATATTTAACTTTAATGTATTACCATTAACATTTAGGCATTTTATTAATTACATTTAGGTATTTAATTAGTTTGATTTACTTTGAAATATTTCAATGTAACTTTAAAAATAATATATGTATTGAATATTTTTAACAAAATACATTTTGACTTAGTTCTTTAATAATACACAAGAATACATATTGCGATATTCATATATAAATTATATATATATATATATATATATATATATATATATAAATAATATATGTGTATATATATATATATATATATATATATATATATATACACATATATATATATATATATATATATATATATATAACATGTGTGTGTGTGTGTATTAAAAATACGCTATTTGAAAAACCTATCTGTAAAACAAAATTATCATTGTTATACAAAACCAAACTAATTAACATTATTCCTACATGTTATTATAAATTTTGGTTTTATTTTCTAAATGAGATTGGAATAACCTTATTAATTCCGTTTCTCATAACAGAGGATTACCAGTCGGCAATTGATAATTAATTGCTAAAATAAGGTCTTAACGTGAAACTACAACCTACTAATCTCAAGCAGAATTAGCCAGAGCTGCGTCTGTAAAGAGCGACTTAAATCGATAATCATAGTTCCATATTTCTGTTTCCAAATGAGGTCTGCGCTCAGACATTGCGATGTGGGTTAATTCCGTCTAGACTGAGACAATCGTTGCCCTATTTTGTCCCTTTAGAAATAACAGGCTTTTATAAAACAGTATTTTTACAATCAAATTGTTAATTTTGTATGGTTTGTTAATTTTATAAAACGGTAAAATAAAGCATTCATTATAAATTATTTTCTTTATTTTCATTATGCTTGTGTTACCACCAATTATTTATTTGTAATATATATTAATAAGACAATTTAATATAAAACAATAATGTTTTTCTATTTTATTATGATTTAGAAACTAAATTGTTTTTTTTTTACAATTTAAGGTTCTTTTTTTTTAAATGTACGTATTTCATTGAGTCACTCATAACAATATTATGTTTAAAATATCTTAGCGTATCTAAATTATAACCTGAGTGGCCCAAATTTGAACCTATCCAACCTAACCTTGAATATGTCTTCTACCTTAGAGCACACTTCTGGTTGATGTATTTCCTACCAAGAATAATGAGCTGCGTGGTGCCTAACTCATCCGTAAATTTTAAATAAATCTCTGACAGGACATTCGTTATAGTATTTATGTTGTTTTATGTCCTTTGAGAAAAAATGTAACTTATTTATTCATGTTCTCGTAGATAGGTTTGTCCTCTGTCTAGCTTCAACTTGAACATAGGTTCAATAAAAGTTGAAAAATATTGGGAATTGAGCATGCCCATTCCACTAGTTGTGATTTATTACCTAAAACTCAAAAAATAGTTTTAAATGATGCCCTGTTTATAACTAAGAATCGTTTTCCTTATTGTTTTCAGTATTTAATAATGTATAATAACATGATCATAATTTTAGGGAAAATGTTTCTTATCAGATAACATCTAATATTATTAAGGTTTTTGAAAGTGTATACATTTAGCAGAGCTCTGTTCGAGGTTTTTAAAAGTTTTAAAAATCTTTTATAAGCCACAATAATATATAGTTTTTTATATGCATTTTTTTATTAATTTAAAACTGTCATAATGAAATGCCAATATCATAACGCCAAGACAGTTGTAATATAAATTGGCTATAGGAAACAACATAGAGCTTACAGTGAATATGCGAGTATAATATCCGTGAAGGGTTTCAACGTAATTTCATTTCGAGATGACGCATATTTGGGAAATAAAACTTTCAAACATTTCCTAAATGGAAAGCTCTGACTTATTTCACGAGAAAATCTCTGTAACAGAAGATGAAGTTCTTAACAAACTTTCAAAGAAGTCTTGTAGACTCATTATTTCTTTGCGGAATTGAAGTTCTTGAAAATAAAAATTTAGAGCTTTTAGGACCTTGTTAAATAAATACGACCCAGTAAATGCCCCTAAAATAGATGTTCTTAGAGTACTCTTAAAATTTGGAATCCATTAAAATTAGGAACAAATTTTGTTCTTACATTTTGTCAACTTGTACCTAATTTTAAGCATTAAAACGATTTTAAATTGGAATTTTAATCTTAAAATTTGCCTTAGGGTATGAATTAGCTCCCAATGAACTTCTTGCCTCAAGCCTCCTTTAGCTTATTTATTTTGATATACGAGTAAATAACGAATTTCGGAAAACCGTTTTTCAAGCAGTTAAGAATATTTTGAGTACGCTTTATACAGTCGTTCTATTCTATACGAAGGCCTATAGAGTTCGAATTCATTAAGTTCGTTATAAATTATTCATTATTTTATTTAAAATTTAATCCTTAGTTCTTACTTTAAAATTTAGTTCACGTTGAGGGTTTAAGTTTATATAGTTTAGTTCCTTAAGATTTTTAATAATTATTTGTGATAAAATCGTTTTCCTTGATCTTTATTTTATAATAAGTTAGGTTTGTACGGTTTTTATTACATTTTGAAAAACGCAGATTTATCGAATTGTATACAGTTAATATAAATAGCAAACTGAAACCGCCATGCGGGCGTCCACACCTTACAACCCTGAATTAAAACAGGCCTACCTCAGGTGTACTACCCTGCACATTTCGTTTCATTAATTTCCGCTATACTTATTACTAAGGATCAATATATCCTTTCCTCAAATCTTGCAACTGTCACTGCTTAAAAAAAGAGGCACCTACTGTATTTATGACCCCCTAAGGAGTGGGTTTACTTTTGCTACGCTCCTTCCACACATAATGCCATTATACCTCAACTACATTTACAGTAAATTCCAAAAGTGACATATTAAGGGGGTGTTTTGGTTGTCCGAATATCCCTGTGTAATATTTATACACTGCATTTTTGATTACACGTAAAATCATAAAATATAATAATTATTATAATAATATATGACATTATAACCACAATGTGACGAGTAATATAGAAAACAAATGTTGAAGTCAATTCCTACTGAGGTTGACAAAGAAAAAAATATTTTTAGCTACTTTTTATTTTATAATTACAATTAATATAAATATGTATATACTCGTACATATGACATGTAACACTGTTAAGTAATTAGGTGTTACAAATAAATTCATTTATATGTGTTTAATTTTTATTTAATAATTAGATAGGCCCAATATAAAAGAAAATATTTGTTTTCTTGGTGCACACTTGGTAATCTAACTTAGGGAGTAAGGCGCTCCTAGCGAGCAAAAATGTAAAATATCGTACGATGGTGGTAAGTTAAGGAAATTGGCCAGATCACGCCATATGACGTAAGCATGGGATGATCTTAAGAACCAATGACATAGTATTAAAGTGGGGGTTGCATGAGAACTGAGCTTCGCGTGCCCATCCAACTGCCCACTTCACAAAAAGTCTTTGGACGAGACACACGTAATAGTAATTTCGGACATGATTTAGAAAATTTGTAAGCATTAATTATTCAAATTTTAATATGTCAAGGCCGGTACCAGTTTATTAATGCAACGTACAGAAGAAGCCAGAACCTTTTTTCCATGAGTTCCATATAGTAGATGTTTGTACCTTTTTTTGTTCAAGTGCCCCTATCGCGAGAGTGATGTGCAGTGATAAATAAAATTTTATAGTGTTATACAAGTGGTGTGCACAACCAGGTACGTTTTTTGAGTATAATAACGAAAATGTATTTTAATTTTAACTAACTTAAATTCTGACAGATAAATAATTAACACATAAACGGTAGAAATCGTCTTTGGATATTCATTTCTAAAATAAATTTGAACACTTAACTTACTACCTTCTCGATACATAAATTTGAACAC
>JBAIZL010000005.1:174249385-174261885 GCA_036971475.1 Prosapia bicincta | reverse complement strand
ATCTCATACATCTATCCTTATACATCTATTAGATGATAGTTGCGCAGGATAAAGATCATCAGAACTACATTGCCACGACAGTTAAGAAGAACTACATACAGGGCAAGCTTGGACATTATTTTTAAGACTACGAGGAAATCAGCGACCAACGCATTTCCCTGTTTTTCTATTCAGCAGCAATTTGCAAAGAACTTTAGCTATTTACAATAGACTATTCTTTTACCACCTGCGAAGGATAGAAAGAATTGTGAATATAGATAAGATTACGTAGGGACGTAGAACAACTTGATAGACGATAAGGATGGAAATGAAGTTATTGCTTATTAGATATAAAATTTACTCTCTTTTAGTTATAAATATGTGCCTAATTTTGCATCCTCCTGGAACAAGGAGGATAAGAAAAATTAGGTAGAATAAGGTAGACCTCCGGACAGGAAGATGGCCTGGTACTGGAGGATGCGGACTCCAAATAATAAAATATATCTTTAATTACCTATTATCTTTTAGTCTATACTTAGGAATACGCTTGCAAGTGACCGTTAAAAACCGTCACTGACTATACAATAATAAGACGAATAACGTAGGCAACTCTACGTTAGACAGCGCTGCTTGTCATTTTCTGTTAGCGATGGTGCGACTACGATGAAACACTAAAGAAGAAGGAGAGAGCACTAATATCACACACCCTCCTACCATTATCTGCAGCCAGTGATACGGCATATCTCTCGCAAGGCAGCTTCACTCTATCCCTCTCAACCCATGCATATGTGTGAAACGTAATTATTAATAGGGTTAAAAATCATCAGTTATCGTTGTAAAGTACCAATACTAAATTGCGAAACAGTAGAAATTAATGAATACATTTGTAATACATTGTCTAAAAACAGACACACACTCATAAACACACACACACACACAAACACACACACACACACACACACACAAACACACACATACACACACAAACACACACATACACACACTATTCACTCTCTCTCTCTCTCTCTCTCACACACACACACACACACACACACACACACACACACACACACACACACACACACACACACACACACACGCACACACAACACACACACACACACACACACACACCACACACATACACAGACAAACAAACACACACACACACACAACACACACCTATTTAAAATACAACTAAAAGTGCTTGCTTTTGTGTGTGTGTGTGTGTGTGTGTGTGTGTGTGTGTGTGTGTGTGTGTGTGTGTGTGTGAGTGTGTGAGTGTGTGTGTGTGTGTGTGTGTGTGTGTGTGTATTTGTTATTGTACGCATGTATACGTCTATGTAGACGTGTCTGTATGTGTCCGTAGCCCAGATTAAGTGTTGACTGAAGAAATCAGTCTCGGCAACACTCACCTCTGAAAATCACCTTAAATTGGCCTTAATAAGTGACCCAGATGCAACTAGATTCAATTAAAACGTCACTGGACGGGGTTTAATTAGAGTGGAATGATACTTTCATCCACTGAGATGGAACGAAAGAGAGCGACCCTCTCATACAATTGAGACTGTATTGTTGAAAGACAATATCGGACTTGTAATACTAAAGAGTCGATTTGACAATCAAGCCTTTAATCTTTATTTCAATTAAGGTCGGTAATAAAAATTCAAGATAGTGAAACAGCTTTTAAGAGAATACTAATTTAAAACGGGTTTATTACAAAAAAAAGTTGTACTTATTCATTGCTATTGCTTGGCAACTACAGAATATGCCAATAGCTCAAGAAGTGATGTCACCTCGTAATTAATCAAGATGTCTAATGTAATTGATTTAAGCCGAGTAAGGTTACCAAGTCGTTATTCACAGCTGTGGGCGTGACTGGCCGCATATGTCAGCTGTTTGCGAATGCTTTGCATGTTAGCGCAGGCGGGCTGAATTTGGGGATCATGTTTTCAACAGAATGTTGTTGAAGTGAACAGTATAAAAAATCTGAATAAATTGAAGGTTATAAATATGACTTTCAGTATTTCAAAACGTTTACAAAAATTCAACTCTATTTTGATTGCTCGAACACCATATCAGAGATACAGTTTTAAAATTTTCCAATTAAATATAAACGTAGTTGCTATCACGTGTTTACCAATTTCCAAGGATTAGTATGTTTTTTACCTTTGTATAATTTCTTGTGTTGTTTTTAGCCGCAATATTTGAAACGGTTTTGATTAGTTTATAATCTAACTGAGAAAATTCGCGAAAAACCAAGAACCTCATGTACCTATCTATCTACCTACCTACCTAGCTACCTATCTATCTACCTACCTACCAACCTACATACCTACCTGTCTATCTATCTATCTATCTATCTATCTATCTATCTATCTATCTATGTAACTATCTATCTATTTACCAACCAACTTACCTACCTCCCTATCTGTCTATCTATTTAACTATTTATCTATCTATCTATCTATCTAACTGTCTATTTATCTGTCTTTCTATCTATCTGTCTGTTGTCTGTCTGTCTATCTGTCTGGTCAGGCTGTCTACCTACCTATCTATCTATCTACCTATGTAATTATCTATCTATCTACCAACCTACCTAACTCCCTATCTATCTATCTATGTATCTATTTATGTAACTATTTATCTATCTATCTATGTATCTATCCATCTATCTATCTATCTATCTATCTATTTACCTATCTTTCTATCTAGCTGTCTGTCTGTTGTCTGTCTTTCTATCTGTCAGTCTGTCTGTCTATCTATCTATCTATCTATCTATCTATCTACCTATGTAACTATCGATCTATCTACCAACCTACTTACCTACCTCCCTATCTATCTATCTATCTATTTATCTATCTATGTATCTATCTATGTAACTATTTATCTATCTATCTATCTATGTATCTATCCATCTATCTAACTATCTATCTATCTATTTACCTATCTTTCTATCTATCTGTCTGTCTGTTGTGTGTCTGTCTATCTGTCAGTTTATCTGTCTATCTATCTATCTACAAGGTAGAGACTGGAAATCTTAAGTTATGTTAGAGACCTTCGCTATCTTTCCGCCAAGGAAAGAGCTGGGAAAATTTTTTGTTCAAGGGCAGAAATCGCCAATTGAACCTCCCACAAGAAATGGACAGTGTGTCTGACATATACACCTGAAATAATAAATATCTGTATCAATTTAAAAGTAAACAAAGTTTGAAAGTTATCATGTCCGGCTAAAAGCGAGTTAGGGTTGAAGCTGTAAATTGAAAATATTTATTTGAAAGTGTATATATTATTTTTATGCATCAAATTACACATTTAATTATTTATAAAGGAATAAAGATTTTGTAGAGTAAGACCATTGACCTGGTTAACTGTAACTAGTTTTAGCACTGTGTAGGCTCCACTGTGAATCACATTTCAGTGATTCAGAAAATATTCCGCGCATTTCCACTGACATACCCAGTCATGGATAAATTGTCTGTGAATGATGTAGTTGGAGATATAGTGTTGTTGTGTATGTTGGGAAGTGCCATATAAATAGATATATAAGCAGCGCCCTGCTGTACTTCCCAGTCCAACATGTTTCTGCACTCAACCTGTCAACGCATTTATTCATAAATGTATGGTACTATGTATAGTAAGAGTAAAATATGAGTCAGAAAGATATACACGTATGCAAACAGTTAGAAATCGATATAACTATGAGATTTTTTGTAAAATTAACACGGTATAGGAGAGATAGGGGAAATGCAGCCCGTATTCCGCTTCAGTCGCTCATTAATACCATATATACCTTTTTCCAATGGCTGAGTATAATGGTGCTGAAAATGTACACAGGGAATCGAACTCGGGTCCTTTAGGCTAGTAACCTAGAGAAAAAGAATAAATATCCGTCTATACAAATAGATATTTACTATTTTTCAGGGCGACAGTAACTCATGAGAGTTAGTCAATCGTAACCAAAACTACCTAGAAATATTCTTTTTCAAAGTTCAAATTCATTAACTGTGGAAATAATTAAATATTTACAAGGATTTATCAATATAAAATTCATGAAATTAATTTTGTATGATAAATATCAAAATATGTTTCCCTATAAAATAGCATGTGCACTGTCGGTGGTTTAGGGGAGAGGGTATATTATATCTGGTTGATTCAATACCAGATTCAATTCCACGCATATCGTCTTCACCGGATCCGTATATACGAGCACACACCGTTATAGGGCGGACAATTTTATTTTTATTACTTTGTTCGAGTTCTTGTAGAGTGATATTAAACTCCTAGTAGATATTTACTTTGAACAGATGGTCTAAACATTAACATTATTATTTACATTTTTCTTGTTAATTTGTACCTTGAAGAGCAATAGGTACATTTGTAGGTTTTATAAAGTCTGCAATATGTATTGCTTTAATTCCAACAAGAGCAATAGGTAGATTTGTAGGTTTTATAAAGTCTGCAATATGTATTGCTTTAATTCCAACAAGAGCAATAGGTAGATTTGTAGGTTTTATAAAGTCTGCAATATGTATTGCTTTAATTCCAACAAGAGCAATAGGTACATTTGTAGGTTTTATGAAGTCTGCAATATGTATTGCTTTAATTCCAACAAGAGCAATAGGTAGATTTGTAGGTTTTATAAAGTCTGCAATATGTATTGCTTTAATTCCAACAAGAGCAATAGGTAGATTTGTAGGTTTTGTAAAGTCTGCAATATGTATTGCTTTAATTCCAACAAGAGCAATAGGTAGATTTGTAGGTTTTATAAAGTCTGCAATATGTATTGCTTTAATTCCAACAAGAGCAATAGGTACATTTGTAGGTTTTATAAAGTCTGCAATATGTATTGCTTTAATTCCAACAAGAGCAATAGGTAGATTTGTAGGTTTTGTAAAGTCTGCAATATGTATTGCTTTAATTCCAACAAGAGCAATAGGTAGATTTGTAGGTTTTGTAAAGTCTGCAATATGTATTGCTTTAATTCCAACAAGAGCAATAGGTACATTTGTAGGTTTTATAAAGTCTGCAATATGTATTGCTTTAATTCCAACAAGAGTAATAGGTACATTTGTAGTCTGTAATATGTATTGCTTTAATTCCAATCGTCCCAGGTAGTAGTCAGATGTTGTTTTTTACTTGTTTTTAATTTATAATAATTTATCATTTTCTGTACACCTTCCCAGGTAAATATTCTCAACAGAGAAAACTAATTAATATTAGGACAAATATTTTTCATTTATAGAATATAACCCTTATATTAAAACAACCTTTAATGCCATATATTTCACCTGCCTACCAGTAGAAGTTATTATGCAGCAAATCTAACCAGCTGACTATTTTAAAAAGTGCAATGCTCTTGTTTAGCTGTTCTTGTCGTCATTAAATTTGCAGCTATTGTTATGCCTATGTATTTGCTGACGTTCAAGAATATTGATTCTAAAAATATGATTTTTTGTTTTGTGAGTGTAATATTATTTGTGAATATTAGGTGTAGAATTTTTGAAAGAAATATAATGATATTGGTTTCGATTTATAGGTGTTGTAAAATAAAACCTCACTTTATAACACGGCAATTTTGACGTTAGAGATATAAAAATAAAATTAATCTTCATAGATAAAAATGTCTAAAACTTTAAAGAAAGTTAAACCCTTTTATAATTATTATATATATATATATATATATATATATATATATATATATGTGTGTGTGTGTGTGTGTGTAAGTGTGTGCGTGTCTGTTCATGAATGTAAGGGTGTAGGTGTGTGTGTGTGTGTGTGTGTGTGTGTGTGTGTGTGTGTGTGTGTGAACTTGCTCGCGTGTGGGAGGGTATACGTGTGTGCCTGCATGTGTGTATATATATATATATATATATATATATATATATATATATATATATATATATATGTGTGTGTGTGTGTGTGTGTGTGTGTTTGTGTGTGTGTGTGTGTGTGTGTGAACTTGCTCGCGTGTGGGAGGGTATACGTGTGTGCCTTCATGTGTGTATATATATATATATATATATATATATATATATATATATATATATATATATATATATATATGTGTGTCTGTGTGTGTGTGTGTGTGTGTGTGTGTGTGTGTGTATCGTATTTTTATAAAACATGCCGTTAGAATTGCTTAGAATATATATTGTCCTAGTACTAGAATTTAGTAACTATAATAACAAAGTAAAAGACATTTAAAAACCAGATAAAATAAAATTTAAAAATTTTTAAACAGAATGATTTTGGAGTTTTATCACCAATAAAAAATTCTTGCTAAACAAAAAGTATCAGATGCGATTTTTTCCTTTTTATTAAACTCTTACATAACAACGAGCATTGGGTCTCGCATACTACATTGTTCGCGTCTGCTTCACATTTTAATATAACAAAGTTCCTTGAGTATGTTTGTAACGAAACAGAGTTTCACACCAACTTGTTGCCAACTATAAATGTATTTCACAGTTTACGTTCAACTGTCATACTGAATAGACTTTGGTTATTTGTGAAATAATTAAACAAACAAACAAACAAGGCACAATAGAAACATTTCGGGTTTATTTATGGTGCAATTCAAGACATAATAATGGCCTTTTAGCGAATTGTATAAGACATTTATATTTATGAATTTTATTGTTTACGATTCAGTCATTAAAACAGTTGACAAGTTTATAAATTAATGAAACGTTGTTGCATATTGAAAGTAAAGAAATGTTGTATGCAAATGTTTAAGGAGTGACAAAGTTTCATTAATTCATACCTTAAAAAAGAATCATTGGAAAGTTGGGAGTAAATTAGATAATGATAAATTTGGTTATTTTGCGAAATTGTTTAGAGATTAAACAACATTTAATCGTACAAGACGTTCGAAACACAAACACACTGCAACGTCCCCCCTTTTTCTACCTTCTTCTTTTACTTTATACTTATCGTAACGTTAATGGTGTTACGGTGTTGTTACTTTTTATTCGCGTCTGCTCATCTCCGTTCCGCCATCGGGCTCATGTAGCCTCGAGCGTTCTTAAAATTTGTCTTGTGTTTACCTGTTAAATGCCACGCCTAAACGCAAGCCAATTCCCGCTGACTCCTACCTTAAAGTTTGTATGACCCCTCTAAAATGGTTGACATGTTTTGTTGGATTTTTTTATAGTCATACTTGTCAGTAAAGTAGTCAGCTGGAAAGAAACATTAATACTATGAACACACAAAATATTAAAGAATCTTACCATCTTAGAAGATCTGCAGGCACAGCAACCTTTTCTTTTTAAAGGCGCCTGTGTTCTTTAAACATGATCTGCCAGTAGACATCGTCTCTGGGCTTCAATACAAAAAACCAACCTAATTTTTAGAATAGCTTAATAAATTTACAATAAATTTGTTCTCAGGAGAGAACTCGTTTGAAGATACATTAGGCTCTGAATTTTATATATTTATTAATTAATGAAATTTAATTAAAACTGTACTTTGATTTAATAATCATTATTTATTAGTTGGAAAAAACTAAAAGTTTTATTAGTTGTTCAACACAGGATAAATTTAAATATAAAAAGTTTTTATAGCACATTTAATTACTTGTTTTTAAAAATAAAAATAAAAATATTTTCAACTAAAATACATTTTACTCTCTCTTTACTATTTCTTAGTCTTCCTTATAATCACAAATAATTGCTTAAATTTTTCTTATATTTTATATATTTAATTTCTACATTTTATATATAATCCATTAAATACATTTACATATTTAAACAAAAAATCTTTCCCAATTTAACAAAATAACATTTTTATCCTTTGACCTTAAGATTGAATTGGTAAATTTTACATTTATAACAAATAATTTTAAAATTTGTATAGTTCTATAAATCTGGTCTTCCTGAAAATGATTGGCTTATGGCCAAAACCACTTCGTGAATTTAATATTTATTATTCAATACTTAAGCATTTTTATTATACAAATTAATTTTACAGCATTTAACATTTATTTAAAAATTCAACATAGAATGAAGTCATTGTTAAATTTTTTATTGATAATTTTGAATTTAATATTTTTAACTTACTAAATTTGACGTTATTTATTAAAATAGAGAAAATGACTTGCTAAGAATTTCCCTGTCGATCCTAGAGTCTTCTCGTCTTGATTCCGGGTCCCTGGACACTGGAAGTAGCCATCCCTGGTAAGTCGATGGAAATCCTTCTCAGTTTCCTGATCTTCACGTCCCGGAGGCTGAGTCTGAAACCCTCGTCCGTGGATCGAATTAGACGGCAGAAACCTGGCTGTTTGGTTCCATCTGGCCTATGGTGGTTGTCCTAGGCGCGAACCGGCATAGTAACCGTTAGCACTTCGTTTAAAAATTTTTCACAGACTGCCATACAGGTCCCTAAGTTCCTGTATTTATTGCGGCTATGTAACCCTTCCCCACCCGCTCTTAGCTCGTCGCTATCTCTGTGCTTTTTTCTTCTACGGGCGGGTTGGACAACGTATTCGATTAAACCTGCATAATTTTGTTATCGGTTTTGGAATACTGTAAAATGTCTACTTCTTCAAAATGGCTGTGACGTTTTAGTTATTTAAGTTTTTTTAGATTTAGTTTTCACTATTGTTCTTTTTGGATTTTTCTGGTCATTTTAAAATGTCAGTGATAGTTCTACGTGGTTCTTAAGTTAGCATTTTTCAGCACCTAGAAAATTTTCACTGCACTCCCGTTTGTCAAATTTAGTTAGTTATTACATTTTTATTTTATTTTAATTTTTAATTTGTCTTAATAATAATTAATCAAGATTTTACTGGCTTCTTCACTCTTTACAACGTTTCATTATACAATAAATTAAAACCTTATTATTTAATTATTAAATTTATTATTCCAAACTTTGAAATTATTAATTTCTCAATTTGAACGGCCATTTCGACAGTTACAGCACACACACACACACACACACACACACACACACACACACACACACACACACACACACACTCACACACTATCGTCGACAGATTTGGTTGGAAGAGTGTTGCCTTAACATCTGTTGTTGTACCTTGAATCATCCCATCCTGGTTGAGATGTCACTCGACTGTCTATCGCAGACAGATTGCTGTTTGGAATGAGGGTTTCCTTTTATTGTTTTTTTTTTCAATATTACTGAGACAAATGTTTTTGAGATAGTTGACTAAGAAACGAAAGTATTTCGGGAGCTAAATTTAGATCGAAAAATAAGAAAAACGTTCATATGAACATATGCTGGGAATACTTCATTGGTGTGTTACGGTTAGCAAAAGTTTTCATCCGGTTTACAATTCCTCGTATGCAATAAGATCCTACTGAAAGTTTTCGGGCGAAAACGTAAAGGGTGTAAATGGGGGTTTGTTATATCTTTTGAAATGTGAAAGCGAATAAATTAGGTTCCATAACCGTATGTTTGGTAGGTTTTGAATAACTAAGGTTTAAATGGAATATTGCGGTGAAAACCGCCTTATTTTTTTTATGCCTTACAATAACTTTGTACAGTGGGTAATAATAAATCATGTTTCTAATTTTAGCAATTAAAAAACATGGTGAAAATATAATAAATTTTAAAAAATAATTTGCAAAATGTAAAGCATGTTAAGCATAAAACTACAGGAACCTGGCTGGAAAAACATGTTTAAACTTTTGTAAAAATAATTTATTTCCTAATGTCTAAGAACGTCTTCTTAAAGAACTGAAATATTAGAACATTTTGAGAACATCAAACACGTCAAAAGGCACGTTTAGACTAAAGACTTCCACTAAGTGTTCATCAAGTTGCGGCAATATGTTGCTTTTCCTACAAAATACAGAAACTTTTTCTGTCTTTCACTTTTGGAGAGACAAATCTTCCGCTAAAGTTTATGTCCGTGGAGTGTTGGTAAAGACCAAAGAAAGTTGACAATTAAAAGTGGAAGATTTGTTGCTGATAGTGGAGAACTGTTCCCCCTTCACACGCCCGCGGACGTGACGTCGGAGTTAGCATCCCACCGTCAGTACACGTGTGTACTTCAGCTGCAGGTGTTGTCGGTGATTTTGTGATTTCGTCGTCATTGTGTCAAGATGAAAGGGCGTATTAAAATTAATGGACGAGGACCAATACCAGTGAACTAATTAATTTTTACCGGTGCAGAGATGTTCTCTGAAACCCAAAAGACTCAACATTTAAAGGCAAAAACTTGAAAAACTACGCCTGGAAGAAAATCGGAAACCAGGTGAGAAGAAGAACGTCTCCTGGGTTGCCCTTCACCCTCCACCGACCTGGTATTATGTCTCTTGTACTTGCATTCTCGTAATCAAAGTTTTCCTGGGGTGACGTAGGCGATTCACTGCGTTTTATAAAGCTGTGAAGATATACGCGTAGATACCACCTTATCATCAGTGTTCTGGTTTAAGCAGCAAGGCTTTTCTTAGCACTCTAAAAACCACTGAACGCCAAAACATGGCAGTTTGGGAGTAATGGTAATTGAAATTTCGTCCATAGGTTCTCTTCTTGTGTAGTCCTTGGTAGGGCTCAAAACGGGTTTCTTTAATGCAAAAGCATCATCTGCCAGTGGTACATAAGGTACGGGAAGGTTTCTCCCTGGAAGGCAAGTACTTGGAGCATGATCTAATTTTGAAACTTCCAAAAGTACTTTAAGAGTACTATTGCTGTATACTCCTCCTTCATCTTTCCAGGGAGAAACCTTCCCAAGGAGAGAACCCTCTTTGGCACCCTACAGATATATAGGTAAAACAATAGTTATCAGCAATAACGGCATCTAATACGATGCTGAAAACCCCTTATAATTAAAACAGTCACTACCTGAATGATAGGTGCTTGTAACATGACGTGTTTCCCGTCCACACTGCTGAAGCAATGTGGAAAATTCCATTTATTGTTCAAACCACTTGCATGGTGCAATCATTCTTTTGTCTCTCGTAAGTGAAAAGAAAAAATCAGTTGAAAAGCCACTAAAGGAATAATCTGCTAAAGAATGGGCAAGAGGGAATCGTAAGGAGCGGAACTGTAAGGCACTTGTACGTTTATTAATGAATATTTTAAATCATAGTAGTAAATCACCCCTTTTAACTTTAATGTCAAAATACCTTAAATAGGGCCTAATAATAATATAGGAGTAATGAAAATTTCTTACTCCCTTTCAGTTTTTACTCCCATATTTAATTTCAGTTAGTGCTCCGCTTTAATAGCTACTGAATATAACAGCAATGATCATTGACTTACCTTGATATTATCCTTCAGCACTTCTACCAAGGCCTTACAAACTTTGATCACAAACAGTAAAATGGTTGATTTTGAGATTTTAAACAGGTAACCGAGGTTTGCGTACGAATCATCAGTAGCCAAAAAAACGTAACTGCTAGCTTTTATTGGACAGGTATTGATTTCCTGTAGTTTGTGTCACGTTACTTGATTTTATGTGCGATCATTGAAAACAAATACTCAAAATCACTACCGGTCATTCTCAGAAAGTTTTCGACACTCCCGTCGCACCTCAGCTCACCGCTCAACGGATCGACGTCATCTCCTCGGAGATCAGATATCATGTCACTGCCACTGTACCTAGCCCTAGCCTTCAACAATGGTTTTACCCAATATCTTCGTGGACCTCTTGTACAGCGGCTGGCAATGATGACAAAGGCAGCCGCGGCAATACTTTTCTACTTGTTGCTCTAATTTGGGAAGAGCAAAATTTAGTTGGCAATTTTTGGTTTTGTACAGACAATCTGTTGTCAACTTTTATTTGTCAAACTTTGGTGTAAGCGTGCCTTAAGACATAATTTAAGTCGGTGATAATTTCTTGTCGGTATAACCTTTACATTTAAGGTCATACACCATTTAACCTCGTGTCTGTCTAAGAGGATAAAGTTTTCCCTGTTTGAGACCCTAATTTGTTCAAGATGTTAACAGAATTTATTTGCTAGATCACTAGTCACCCACCCTTCTTTACTCTTCATGGTAAACTTCAACATTACACCCGGTCTAACCGTAGAGAGTGGGTTTGTCCTTGGGTTTATGTCTCACCACTAAACACACAGCAACCTTTCCATATTCACTACTCGAAGGTTTTATGTGTGACAAGTAAATTCCGATTCTTGTCCGTTCTCTTGACTTTTCCCTTGAATCTACTTGGAGTCCTATTATTTAATGTTGTAAAGTTGGTTCGCCTGACAGAACTTATTCATATTAATTTTTCGTTGATATAATAATTTAGTAGTCAACTTACATTTAGAGTAATTTGATTGAGTAGACATAATTTAGTAGTAATAATTTTCATTAAATTTATTTCAATCAGACTTCAGTTAGGCTACAATTATGTTGAAACACTAAAATACGGCGTAATGTAGACATTTTAGAATCAGTGGTAGCTAGGAACGAAGTGAGCTAACGAAAGTAATGTCGTATAAATTATACATAATAATTTGTTTAACTGTTGTCCGCACTTGTGTAAATACGTCTATGCTTTTTAAAACATCATTCCCGTTGTGGACGCACCGCTCAACGCTTTCAGA
>JBAIZL010000005.1:174169385-174244385 GCA_036971475.1 Prosapia bicincta | reverse complement strand
CGTGGACGTTACATTATAGTAGGGTAGTTGGTTAATAATCTTGATTACCTTATAGTACGTGCACGTTACATTACAGTAGTGGAGTTGTGTAATAAGGTTAATTGCATTATATTACGTGCACGTTACATACAATAGTGGAGATGAATAATAACCTTGATTACCTTATAGTACGTGCACGTTATATTATAGTAGGGGAGTTTGTAATAATCTTGTTTACCTTATAGTAAGTGGACGTTAAATTACAGTAGAGTAGTTGGTTAATAACCTTGATTACCTTATAGTACGTGGAGTTACATTACAGTAGGGTAGTTGGTTAATAATCTTGATTACCCTATAGTACGTGGACGTTACATTTCAGTAGTGTAGTTGGTTAAAAACCTTGATTAGTACGTGCACGTTAAATTACATTAGGGTAGTTGGATATTAACCTTGATTACCTTATAGTACGTGCACGTTACATTACAGTAGTGTAGTTGGCTAATAACCTTGATTACACTATAGTACGTGGACGTTAGATTAGAGTAGTGTAGTTGGTTAATAATCTTGATTACCTTATAGTACGTGGACGTTACATTACAGTAGGGTAGTTGGTTAATAATCTTGATTACCTTATAGTACGTGGGCGTTACATTACAGTAGGGTGGTTGGTTAATAACCTTGATTACCTTATAGTACGTGGACGTTATTACAGTAGGGTAGTTGGTTAATAATCGTGATTACCTTATAGTACGTGGACGTTACATTACAGTAGGGTAGTTGGTTAATACCCTTGATTACCTTATAGTACGTGGACGTTACATTATAGTAGGGTTGTTGGTTAATAATCTTTATTAACTTATAGTACGTGGACATTATATTACAGTAGGGTAGTTGGTTAATAATCTTGATTACCTTATAGTACGTGGACGTTGCATTACTGTAGGGTAGTTGGTTAATAACCTTGATTACTTTATAGTACGTGGACGTTACATTACAGTAGGGTAGTTGTTTAATAATCTTGATTATCCTATAGTACGTGGACGTTACATTACAGTAGTGTAGTTGTATAATAATCTTGATTACCCTATAGTACGTGGACGTTACATTACAGTAGTGATGTTGGTTAATAACCTTGATTTTTCCTATAGTACATGGACGTTACATTAGAGTAGTGTAGTTGGTTAATAATCTTGATTACCTTATAGTACGTAGACGTTAAATTACAGTAGGGTAGTTGGTTAATAACCTTGATTACCTTATAGTACGTGGACGTTACATTATAGTAGGTTAGTTGTTTAATAACCTTGATTACCTTATAGTACGTGGACGTTACATTACAGTAGTGTAGTTGGTTAATAACCTTGATTACCTTATAGTACGTGGACGTTATATTACAGTAGTGTAGTTGGTTAATGATCTTGATTACCCTATAGTACGTGGACGTTACATTACAGTAGTGTAGTTGGTTAATAGTCTTGATTACCTTATTGGACGTGGACGTTAAATTACAGTAGGGTAGTGGCTTAATAATCTTGATTACCTTATAGTACGTGCACGTTCCATTACAGTAGGGTAGTTGGTTAATAATCTGTACTATACTTTAGTACGTGGACGTTACATTACAGTAGTGTAGTAGGTTAATAATCTTGATTACCTTATAGTACGTGGACGTTACATTACAGTATGGTAGTTGGTTAATAACCTTGATTACCCTATAGTACGTGGACGTTAAATTACAGTAGGGTAGTTGGTTAAAAAACTTGATTACCCTATAGTACGTGCACGTTACGTTACAGTAGGGTTGTTGGTTAATAATCTTGATCACCCTATAGTACGTGGACGTTACATTACAGTAGGGTAGTTGGTTAATAATCTTGATTACCCTATAGTTCGTGCACGTTACATTACAGTAGTGGAGATGAGTAATAATCTTGATTACCTTATAGTACGTGGACGTTACATTACAGTAGGGTAGTTGGTTAATAAACTTGATTAACCTATAGAACGTGCACGTCACATACAATAGTGGAGATGAGTGATAACTTTGATTACCTTATAGAACGTGCTAGTTACATTACACTAGTGGAGTTGTGTAATTAATTTGATTGCATTATATTACGTGCACGTTACATACAATAATGGAGATGAATAATAACCTCGATTACCTTATAGTACGTTCAAGTTATATTATAGTCGGGGAGTTGGGTAATAATCTTGATTACCTTATAGTACGTGCACGTTACATTACAGTAGTGGAGTTGTGTAATAAGTTTGATTGCATTATATTACGTGCACGTTACATACAATAGTGGAGATGAATAATAACCTTGATTACCTTATAGTACGTGCACGTTATATTATAGTAGGGTAGTTGGTTAATAACCTTGATTACCTTATAGTACGTGGAGTTAGATTACAGTAGGGTAGTTGGTTAATAATCTTGATTACCCTATAGTACGTGGACGTTACATTACAGTAGTGTAGTTGGTTAATAACCTTGATTAGTACGTGCACGTTAAATTACATTAGGGTAGTTGAATAATAACCTTGATTACCTTATAGTACGTGCACGTTACATTACAGTAGGGTTGTTGGTTAATAACCTTGATTACCTTATAGTACGTGGACGTTACATTACAGTAGGGTAGTTGGTTAATAATCTTGATTACATTATAGTACGTGGACGTTACATTACAGTAGGGTAGTTGGTTAATAACCTTGATTAACTTATAGTACGTGGACATTATATTACAGTAAGGTAGTTGGTTAATAATCTTGATTACCTAATAGTACGTGGACGTTACATTACTGTTGTTTAGTTGGTTAATAACCTTTATTACTTTATAGTACATGGACGTTACATTACAGTAGGGTAGTTGGTTAATAACCTTGATTACCTTATAGTACGTGGACGTTACATTACAGTAGGGTGGTTGGTTAATAATCTTGATTAACTTATAGTACGTGGACATTATATTACAGTAGGGTAGTTGGTTAATAATCTTGATTACCTTATAGTACGTGGACGTTACTTTACTGTAGTGTAGTTGGTTAATAACCTTGATTACTTTATAGTACGTAGACGTTACATTACAGTAGAGTAGTTGTTTAATTATCTTGATTACCCTATAGTACGTGGACGTTACATTACAGTAGTGTAGTTGTTTAATAATCTTGATTACTCTATAGTACGTGGACGTTACATTACAGTAGTGATGTTGGTTAATAACCTTGATAACCCTATAGTACGTGGACGTTACATTAGAGTAGTGTAGTTGGTTAATAATCTTGATTACCTTATAGTACGTAGACGTTAAATTACAGTAGGGTAGTTGGTTAATAACCTTGAATACCCTTGGTACGTGGACGTTACATTATAGTAGGGTAATTGGTTAATAACCTTGATTACCTTATGGTACGTGGACGTTACATTGCAGTAGTGTAGTTGGTTAATAACCTTGATTATCTTATAGTACGTGGACGTTACATCACAGTAGGGTAGTTGGTTAATAACCTTGATTATCTTGTAGTACGTGGACGTTACATTACAGTAGTGTAGTTGGTTAATAACCTTGATTACCTTATAGTACGTGCACTTTACATTACAGTAGTGTAGTTGGTTAATAATTTTCATTACCCTATAGTACGTGGACGTTATATTACAGTAGTGTAGTTGGTTAATGATCTTGATACCCTATAGTACGTGGACTTTACATTACAGTAGGGTAGTTGGTTAATAACCTTGATTACCTTATAGCACGTGTACGTTAAATTACAGTAGGGTAGTTGGTTAATAACCTTGAATACCTTATAGTACGTGGACGTTACATTACAGTATGGTAGTTGGTTAATAACCTTGATTACCCTATAGTACGTGGACGTTAAATTACAGTAGGGTAGTTGGTTAATAAACTTGATTACCCTATAGTACGTGCACGTTACGTTACAGTAGTCTAATTGGTTAAAATTCTTGATTACCCTACTGTACGTGGACGTTACATTACAGTAGTGTAGTTGGTTAATAATATTCATTACCCTATAGTACCTGGACGTTATATTACAGTAGTGTAGTTGGTTAATGATCTTGATTACCCTATAGTACGTGGACGTTACATTACAGTAGTGTAGTTGGTTAATAACCTTGATTACCTTATAGTACGTGGACGTTACATTACAGTAGGGTAGGTGGTTAACAACCTTGATTACCCTATAGTACGTACACGTTACATTACAGTAGTGGATATGAGTAATAATCTTGATTACATTATCGTAAATGCACGTTACATTACAGTAGGGTAGTTGGTTAATAATCTTGATTACCCTACAGTACGTGCACGTTACATTACAGTAGTGTAGTTGTTTAATTATCTTGATTACCCCATAGTACGTCGATGTTAAATTACAGTAGGGTAGTTGGTTGATAACCTTGATTACCCTATAGTACGTGGACGTTAAATTACAGTAGGGTAGTTGGTTAATAATCTTGATTACCTTATAGTACGTGGACGTTACATTACTGTAGTGTAGTTGGTTAATAACCTTGATTACTTTATAGTACGTGGACGTTACATTACAGTAGGGTAGTTGTTTAATTATCTTGATTACCCTATAGTACGTGGACGTTACATTACAGTAGTGTAGTTGTTTAATAATCTGGATTACCCTATATTACGTGGACGTTACATTAGAGTAGTGTAGTTGGTTAATAACCTTGATTACCTTATAGTACGTAGACGTTAAATTACAGTAGGGTATTTGGTTAATAACCTTGATTACCTTATGGTACGTGGACGTTACATTATAGTAGGGTAGTTGGTTAATAACCTTGATTACCTTATAGTACGTGGACGTTACATTACAGTAGTGTAGTTGGTTAATAACCTTGATTACCTTATAGTACGTGGACGTTACATCACAGTAGGGTAGTTGGTTAATAACCTTGATTATCTTATAGTACGTGGACGTTACATTACAGTAGTGTAGTTGGTTAATAACCTTGATTACCTTATAGTACGTTCACTTTACATTACAGTAGTGTAGTTGGTTAATAATTTTCATTACCCTATAGTACGTGGACGTTATATTACAGTAGTGTAGTTGGTTAATGATCTTGATTACCCTATAGTACGTGGACTTTACATTACAGTAGGGTAGTTGGTTAATAACCTGGATTACCTTATAGCACGTGGACGGTTAATTACAGTAGGGTAGTTGGTTAATAACTTTGATTACCCTATAGTACGTGGACGTTACATCACAGTAGGGTAGTTGGTTAATAACCTTGATTACCCTATAGTACGTGGACGTTAATTTACAGTAGTGTAGTTGCTTAATAACCTTGATTACCTTATAGTACGTGGACGTTACATTACAGTATGGTAGTTGGTTAATAACCTTGATTACCCTATAGTACGTGGACGTTAAATTACAGTAGGGTAGTTGGTTAATAAACTTGATTACCCTATAGTACGTGCAAGTTACGTTACAGTAGTGTAGTTGGTTAATAATTTTCATTACCCTATAGTACGTGGACGTTATATTACAGTATTGTAGTTGGTTAATGATCTTGATTACCCTATAGTACGTGGACGTTACATTACAGTAGTGTAGTTGGTTTACAACCTTGATTACCTTATAGTACGTGGACGTTTCATTACAGTAGTGTAGGTGGTTAACAACCTTGATTACCCTATAGTACGTGGACGTTAAATTACAGTAGGGTATTTGGTTAATAAACTTGATTACCCTATAGTACGTGCACGTTTCGTTACAGTAGGGTTGTTGGTTAATAATCTTGATCACCCTATAGTACGTGGACGTTACATTACAGTAGGGTAGTTGGTTAATAATCTTGATTACCCTATAGTTCGTGCACGTTACATTACAGTAGTGGAGATGAGTAATAATCTTGATTACCTTATAGTACGTGGACGTTACATTACAGTAGGGTAGTTGGTTAATAAACTTGATTAACCTATAGAACGTGCACGTTACATTACAGTAGTGGAGTTGTGTAATAAATTTGATTGCATTATATTACGTGCACGTTACATACAATAGTGGAGATGAGTGATAACTTTGATTACCTTATAGAACGTGCTAGTTACATTACACTAGTGGAGTTGTGTAATTAATTTGATTGCATTATATTACGTGCACGTTACATACAATAATGGAGATGAATAATAACCTCGATTACCTTATAGTACGTTCACGTTATATTATAGTCGGGGAGTTGGGTAATAATCTTGATTACCTTATAGTACGTGCACGTTACATTACAGTAGTGGAGTTGTGTAATAAGTTTGATTGCATTATATTACGTGCACGTTACATACATTAGTGGAGATGAATAATAACCTTGATTACCTTATAGTACGTGCACGTTATATTATAGTAGGGTAGTTGGTTAATAACCTTGATTACCTTATAGTACGTGGAGTTAGATTACAGTAGGGTAGTTGGTTAATAATCTTGATTACCCTATAGTACGTGGACGTTACATTTCAGTAGTGGTGTTGGTTAATAACCTTGATTAGTACGTGCACGTTAAATTACATTAGGGTAGTTGAATAATAACCTTGATTACCTTATAGTACGTGCACGTTACATTACAGTAGGGTAGGTGGTTAACAACCTTGATTACCCTATAGTACGTGGATGTTACATTACAGTAGTGTAGTTGGTTAATAATCTTGATTACCTTATAGTACGTGGACGTTACATTACAGTAGGGTTGTTGGTTAATAACCTTGATTACCTTATAGTACGTGGACGTTACATTACAGTAGGGTAGTTGGTTAATAATCTTGATTACATTATAGTACGTGGACGTTACATTACAATAGGGTAGTTGGTTAATAACCTTGATTACCTTATAGTACGTGGACGTTACATTACAGTAGGGTAGTTGGTTAATTATCTTGATTAACTTATAGTACGTGGACATTATATTACAGTAGGGTAGTTGGTTAATAATCTTGATTACCTAATAGTACGTGGACGTTACATTACTGTTGTTTAGTTGGTTAATAACCTTTATTACTTTATAGTACGTGGACGTTACATTACAGTAGGGTAGTTGGTTAATAACCTTGATTACCTTATAGTACGTGGACGTTACATTACAGTAGGGTGGTTGGTTAATAATCTTGATTAACTTATAGTACGTGGACATTATATTACAGTAGGGTAGTTGGTTAATAATCTTGATTACCTTATAGTACGTGGACGTTACTTTACTGTAGTGTAGTTGGTTAATAACCTTGATTACTTTATAGTACGTGGACGTTACATTACAGTAGGGTAGTTGTTTAATTATCTTGATTACCCTATAGTACGTGGACGTTACATTACAGTAGTGTAGTTGTTTAATAATCTTGATTACCCTATAGTACGTGGACGTTACATTACAGTAGTGATGTTGGTTAATAACCTTGATAACCCTATAGTACGTGGACGTTACATTAGAGTAGTGTAGTTGGTTAATAATCTTGATTACCTTATAGTACGTAGACGTTAAATTACAGTAGGGTAGTTGGTTAATAACCTTGATTACCCTTGGTACGTGGACGTTACATTATAGTAGGGTAATTGGTTAATAACCTTGATTACCTTATGGTACGTGGACGTTACATTGCAGTAGTGTAGTTGGTTAATAACCTTGATTATCTTATAGTACGTGGACGTTACATCACAGTAGGGTAGTTGGTTAATAACCTTGATTATCTTGTAGTACGTGGACGTTACATTACAGTAGTGTAGTTGGTTAATAACCTTGATTACCTTATAGTACGTGCACTTTACATTACAGTAGTGTAGTTGGTTAATAATTTTCATTACCCTATAGTACGTGGACGTTATATTACAGTAGTGTAGTTGGTTAATGATCTTGATTACCCTATAGTACGTGGACTTTACATTACAGTAGGGTAGTTGGTTAATAACCTTGATTACCTTATAGCACGTGTACGTTAAATTACAGTAGGGTAGTTGGTTAATAACCTTGATTACCTTATAGTACGTGGACGTTACATTACAGTATGGTAGTTGGTTAATAACCTTGATTACCCTATAGTACGTGGACGTTAAATTACAGTAGGGTAGTTGGTTAATAAACTTGATTACCCTATAGTACGTGCACGTTACGTTACAGTAGGGTAATTGGTTAATAATCTTGATTACCCTATAGTACGTGGACGTTACATTACAGTAGTGTAGTTGGTTAATAATATTCATTACCCTATAGTACCTGGACGTTATATTACAGTAGTGTAGTTGGTTAATGATCTTGATTACCCTATAGTACGTGGACGTTACATTACTGTAGTGTAGTTGGTTAATAACCTTGATTACCTTATAGTACGTGGACGTTACATTACAGTAGGGTAGGTGGTTAACAACCTTGATTACCCTATAGTACGTACACGTTACATTACAGTAGTGGATATGAGTAATAATCTTGATTACATTATCGTACATGCACGTTACATTACAGTAGGGTAGTTGGTTAATAATCTTGATTACCCTACAGTACGTGCACGTTACATTACAGTAGTGTAGTTGTTTAATTATCTTGATTACCCTATAGTACGTCGATGTTAAATTACAGTAGGGTAGTTGGTTGATAACCTTGATTACCCTATAGTACGTGGACGTTAAATTACAGTAGGGTAGTTGGTTAATAATCTTGATTACCTTATAGTACGTGGACGTTACATTACTGTAGTGTAGTTGGTTAATAACCTTGATTACTTTATAGTACGTGGACGTTACATTACAGTAGGGTAGTTGTTTAATTATCTTGATTACCCTATAGTACGTGGACGTTACATTACAGTAGTGTAGTTGTTTAATAATCTGGATTACCCTATATTACGTGGACGTTACATTAGAGTAGTGTAGTTGGTTAATAATCTTGATTACCTTATAGTACGAAGACGTTAAATTACAGTAGGGTATTTGGTTAATAACCTTGATTACCTTATGGTACGTGGACGTTACATTATAGTAGGGTAGTTGGTTAATAACCTTGATTACCTTATAGTACGTGGACGTTACATTACAGTAGTGTAGTTGGTTAATAACCTTGATTACCTTATAGTACGTGGACGTTACATCACAGTAGGGTAGTTCGTTAATAACCTTGATTATCTTATAGTACGTGGACGTTACATTACAGTAGTGTAGTTGGTTAATAACCTTGATTACCTTATAGTACGTGCACTTTACATTACAGTAGTGTAGTTGGTTAATAATTTTCATTACCCTATAGTACGTGGACGTTATATTACAGTAGTGTAGTTGGTTAATGATCTTGATTACCCTATAGTACGTGGACTTTACATTACAGTAGGGTAGTTGGTTAATAACCTGTATTACCTTATAGCACGTGGACGGTTAATTACAGTAGGGTAGTTGGTTAATAACTTTGATTACCCTATAGTACGTGGACGTTACATCACAGTAGGGTAGTTGGTTAATAACCTTGATTACCCTATAGTACGTGGACGTTAAATTACAGTAGTGTAGTTGCTTAATAACCTTGATTACCTTATAGTACGTGGACGTTACATTACAGTATGGTAGTTGGTTAATAACCTTGATTACCCTATAGTACGTGGACGTTAAATTACAGTAGGGTAGTTGGTTAATAAACTTGATTACCCTATAGTACGTGCACGTTACGTTACAGTAGTGTAGTTGGTTAATAATTTTCATTACCCTATAGTACGTGGACGTTATATTACAGTATTGTAGTTGGTTAATGATCTTGATTACCCTATAGTACGTGGACGTTACATTACAGTAGTGTAGTTGGTTAACAACCTTGATTACCCTATAGTACGTACACGTTACATTACAGTAGTGGATATGAGTAATAATCTTGATTACATTAACGTACGTGCACGTTACATTACAGTAGGGTAGTTGGTTAATAATCTTGATTACCCTACAGTACGTGCACGTTACATTACAGTAGTGTAGTTGTTTAATTATCTTGATTACCCTATAGTACGTGGACGTAAATTACAGTAGGGTAGTTGGTTAATAACCTTGATTACCCTATAGTACGTGCACGTTACATTACAGTAGTGGAGATGAGTAATAATCTTGATTACCTTATAGTACGTGTAAACATTACAGTAGGGTAGTTGGTTAATAATCTTGATTACCCTATAGTACGTGGACGTTACATTACAGTAGTGTAGTAGTTTAATAATCTTGATTACCTTATAGTACATGGGCGATACATTACAGTAGGGTAGTTTGTTAATAACCTTGATTACCCTATAGTACGTGGACGTTAAATTACAGTAGGGTAGTTGGTTAATAACCTTGATTACCCTATAGTACGTGGACGTTACATCACAGTAGGGTAGTTGGTTAATAACCTTGATTACCCTATAGTACGTTTACGTTAAATTACAGTAGGGTAGTTGGTTAATAAACTTGATTACCCTATAGTACGTGCACGTTACGTTACAGTAGGGTAGTTGGTTAATAATCTTGATTACCCTATAGCACGTGGACGTTACATTACAGTAGGTTAGTTGGTTAATAACACTGAATATCCTATAGTACGTTTACGTTTATTTACAGTAGGGTATTTGGTTAATAAACTTGATTACCCTATAGTACGTGCACGTTACATTACAGTAGTGGAGTTGAGTAATAAATTTGATTGCATTATATTACGTCACGTTACATTACAGTAGGGTAGTTGGTTAATAACCTTTATTACCTTATACTACGTGCACGTTACATTATAGTATTCGAGTTGGTTAATATCCTTGATTACGTTTTTAAAGTGATAACAATTAGTATCCTTCTTATCTCCTTATTTTTAGATTTCGATAAGAATTCGCATTCTAAGAGTGTTAAAGAATGTTATTGTTATAGAATGTAGCAATTTTAATGACGAGCGTATTATTGAAATGCCTACATTAGGTATTTTCTAAATAATTTGTTTCATTACGCCTGTATTTGTAAATATGTTGTCGATTCTAGCACATCCACAAACAAATCTTGCTATAAAAAGAACTTCTCGCAATACATCTGTTTGCATATACTGTATTTTTTAGCTGAAAGTGTTTTCGGAAGGCTTAACTTCGTGAAAATATCGCCGCCTGTGTTTTTATTAAATTTCAGACAGGTTGTTTATAAAATATTACCTCGCCGGGATCCCTATGAGATGCCCCAACTCTGTCAGATCTGATATTGTCGTCGAGGACGCTATTGTTCCGATATTTTCGGCTATTTTATTAAAGTATAGGATATCAAGCTTGTCTTAACATAATACAGCAATTTTTAGTTATTTTTTTAAACAAAATAATTTAGTCTATATTTTTTATAACAAAATATGTTTAATGTTTATTTTTATATTCCTAATAAAATAAATTCTATACAACTGAATAATAACGGACAATAAACAATTAATCACCCACTTTCTAGTATGCGTTCCAGTGACAAATATAATCGACAATGACTTAGTACACAAGTACACATTGAGGGTTAGGCATTAGAGTTATAATCAACTACGTTACGCAGCTATGCTATATAAGTTATATATATTTACAAAATATAGGTAGATTTATATTCATATATCAATTGTTTTGTATTTCTTTGTTATTTATTTATTTTAGTGATACCGTACAATATTTTAATTGTATTAGTTTAAAAAATTCTTCTTCTTTGGCGATGATAAAAATAATTGTAAGTTTTCAATAATAAAAACAAGTAAATAAATATAAATTATTAAATTAGAACTTAGCATTTAGTAAAGTTGACTTTAAAATACCCATATACTACATAAGAAAATGCTAAATTAAATAAATAATTGATCTTAATATTAATTATTTATTTGCTTTAAGTGATATTTACCACTGTTTGATCGTAGATAATTAATTTAATGGCTCTAAAATTTTTTCTGTTTAATTACAAATTAAAAATGTAACTGTGGTTGTTCTCAATTAATGGTCGGCAAGCTAATTTAATTTACTTCACTATTTTAAAGAGGTGAAATATTATCACGACTCTTCAGATAGCTGTATGAAACGTTTGCTAAGCTATTTTGTTGGGCGATTTATTATAGGAAATCATGATTTTATGTCAGCGTTTAAAATTGGACAACAAACACTATCCACTATTTCATTAAGTTCTGACATATAGCAGATTCCTAGTTCTGACCCTTATCACAGATTTCACCAGTGGATGACGTTTAAACAGATTCTTGTTAAGTTTAGTTTTAAAAAATGCAATGTGTTAAATATTGTAAAGAAGAAAATTTTCAAAATCTGTAGTAATTGTGATCTACATTTATTATAAAATTTTAAAAATGTTTTATATAAGTTGAATATTTTGAACCTCATAAAAGTTTGATTTGAATTTTTACAGTAGTAGTGTGAACAATTACACCTACAAAGACTACAGAGGATTATGAACATCGGTAAGAACATAAAGTCACGTGACGGGTGAAATTATAGCATCACGTGGGCAGGGTCATTGAACTGATGTAGACCTACTCTCTATTGGAGATAAAAAGGCGTATTTCTATTACACGTCCATAGAAAAGTATAAAAAAGTGTAGAGGAGAAAGTAGGCAGGTGTTAGGAAAGGACATAATATTCTTCTAATCCTGAGCATAGGGAAAAATTATGGCATCGCGTAGGCAGGGTCATTGAACTGATGTAGACCTACTCTCTATTGGAGATAAAAAGGCGCCTTTCTATTACACGTCCATAGAAAAGTATAAAAAAGTGTAGAGGAGAATGTAGGCAGGTGTTAGGAAAGGACATGATATTCTTCTAATCCTGAGCATAGGGGAAATTTATGGCATAGCGTAGGCACGGTCATTGAACTGATGTAGACCTACTCTCTATTGGAGATAAAAAGGCGCCTTTCTATTACACGTCCATAGAAAAGTATAAAAAAGTGTAGAGGAGAATGTAGGCAGGTGTTAGGAAAGGACATGATATTCTTCTAATCCTGAGCATAGGGGAAATTTATGGCATAGCGTGGGCACTGTCGTGTAACTGGTTATACCTACTCTCTATTGGAGATAAAGAAGTGTCTTTCTATTACACGTCCATAGAAAAGTATAAAAAAGTGTAGAGGAGAAAGTAGGCAGGTGTTAGGAAAGGACATAATATTCTTCTAATCCTGAGCATAGGGGAAAATTATGGCATCGCGTGGGCAGGGTTGTGTAACTAGTTAGACCTACTCTCTATTGGAGATAAAGAAGTGTCTTTCTATTACACGTTCATAGAAAAGTATAAAAAAGTGTAGAGGAGAAAGTAGGCAGGTGTTAGGAAAGGACATAATATTTTTCTAATCCTGAGCATAGGGGAAATTTATGGCATCGCGTGAGCACTGTCGTGTAACTGGTTATACCTACTCTCTATTGGAGATAAAGAAGTGTCTTTCTATTACACGTCCATACACAAGTATAAAAAAGTGTAGAGGAGAAAGTAGGCAGGTGTTAGGAAAGGACATAATATTATTCTAATCCTGAGCATAGGGGAAAATTATGGCATCGCGTGGGCAGGGTTGTGTAACTAGTTAGACCTACTCTCTATTGGAGATAAAGAAGTGTCTTTCTATTACACGTTCATAGAAAAGTATAAAAAAGTGTAGAGGAGAAAGTAGGCAGGTGTTATGAAATGACATAATATTCTTCTAATCCTGAGCATAGGGGAAAATTATGGCATCGCGTGGGCAGGGTCGTTGAACTGATGTAGACCTACACTCCATTGGAGATAAAGAAGCGTCTTTCTATTACACGTCCATAGAAAAGTATAAAAAAGTGTAGAGGAGAAAGTAGGCAGGTGTTAGGAAAGGACATAATGTTCTTCTAATCCTGATTATAGGGGAAAATTATGGCATCGCGTGGGCAGGGTCGTTTAACTAGTCAGACCTACTCTCTATTGGAGATAAAAAAGCGTCTTTCTATTACACGTCCATAGAAAAGTATAAAAACGTGTAGAGGAGAAAGTAGGCAGGTGTTAGGAAAGGACATAATATTCTTCTAATCCTGAGCATAGGGGAAAATTATGGCATTGCGTGGGCAGGGTCGTGTAACTAGTTAGACCTACTCTCTTAGAGACCCTAGAAATCTCTCCCAATTTGAGACTCTTGTAAGAAGAAGGATAATAAATGCAAGATGTGAAATTATACAGGCATCTGGAAAGGTATTTCCCAGGTGTAATACCTTATTATGCAAATGCGAGGGGTTATGATCTCCTGGTATTGGGAATAGAGGTAAATTATAGCATCACGTGTTCTGGGTCGCTTATTGCAGATCTGCGTGAGAGATCTGTAAGTAAAGTCCTATTTCTCGATGCCTTGAAACTTTATATAATACTTGAGGTTTGGGTTATGCAATAACGTAGGGAAGTCTTCGATTACAATTTCATTACTTCATTTTCTGCTAAAAAATAATAAATTACAAACAATTTGAAAGCTCAAAACATGGTCTGTACTGAAAGTCACTAAGGTAGCAAATTTATCTGTAACCACTTTCCACTCTCTTCGTCGTGGGTGAATTTTAAAATTCTTATTAAAACAAAATGTTACCAGTAGAACTTTTCTATGAAACTCTCATGTTAAGTTTGAGTCTTTGTGATAGTTAGACAAATGCTGAAGAGCTAGTACGGCTGGAAACATACCAGACTCGATAACTTCTTAGTCAACATATCATATATATCTATAATTGTGCAAATAAAGAATATTTCAAAATATAGAATTTTACAAGACGTTTAGGAAGTTACATTTTAAATATCTATCAATGTACCTTTGTTACCCAAGTTCGTAATCAACATCGGTAACGTGTAGTTAGAACTTTAATTGACAGTCCTTATTAATTTATAATTTATTGGACACATTAAATGATCATATGATTAAATCTACAATATAAAGTTTATTAATAAAGTTTTAATATATAATTATTTTATTTATGAATTTTTTTAAAAATTAGGGGCGAATGTTTTATTTCAAGAAATGTTGTAAGGCTTTGGGTTGCATAAAAATCAAAGCTGAGAAGATAAGAGAAGAAAATAGAAATCATTTATTTTTTATAAGAAATTTTTAAACATTTTTATAAAAACCACTATAAAGATTTTTCAGTACAATTTATAACTGTGTGAAGTTAGGTTAGGTTAAGTTAGAGGTTCGCTGTTGGTTACAGTTGGTTTGCAACAATAAGACTTGACGCAACTCGAACCACTTGATTAATGCTCTAAACAAACAAATTGGCTGTTCAATTTGCTTCGAGTCAGCAATAAAATCCTTTTAAAGTGAACAAAGAGCTTAGAAATACAGAAGCAATGCCATTAGTGGATTTTATTTCTTGCTAAACCTTTTTGCTCATGGAGTAGCCAAGTAGGATTTATTCACTCCTTCTATTGTCTCAAACTATGCCGGCATTTCTGTTAGGGGAGCTTTTTCTAACAGGAAAGTATAACACTTTCTAATGACAGGCAAGTATTGTGAAGAAAAATAAGATTTGGTTAGGGTTACAGAACCTTTGGTGAAATACATAAGGAGGATCACGGTATAACGTGAACATCGTTCATCATGAAGAGGTGTCTTCTCGTGATTTGTAACGATAAGGGTAGATGGAATTACGTAAGGCTAAGGGTAGGACCTGATAATCCCCTGATACTTTAAGTAGGGGAAAATTTGGGCATCGCGTGTACAGGATCGCTTACTTGAAGCTGTCCTACTATCCACAGGGATCATTATTAAGTATCTACTCGTGACACCTCCTTGTAACGAGAAGGGTAGATGGAATTACGTAAGGCTTAGGGTAGGGCCTAAGGATTCCCTGATACTTTAAGTAGGGGAAATTTAGAGCATCGTGTGGACAGGATGGCTTACTATAAGCAGTCCTACTATCCACAGGGATCGTTATTAGGTATCTACTCGTGACATCTCCTTGTAACGAGAAGGGTAGATGGAATTACGTAAGGCTAAGGGTAGGGCCTAATATTCCCCTGAACTTTAAGTAGGGGAAAAATAGGTCATCGTGTGAACAGGATCGCTCACTTGAAGCAGTACCAGTATCTACAGGGGTCGTTGCTAGGTATCTACTCGTGCCATCTTGGTATACGAAGGAGATGGACGGGTGGATGGAGTTAGGTACTACCAAGGAAAGTATATAGCGATCACCTGGTACCGGAAGTGGGGGAGAAGTATGACAATCTAACATAATTTATCTTACCTCAACCGTGATGGAGAAGCTAGTTGCTAACAAGAAAAATTATTGAGAAATACTCATAGTTTCAATTTCAAAACTAATATGTACTAACTGTCATTGATAAACCTATGCATTTTCCAAACGCTAATGGCAAAAGCTTGAAAAATCTCTTTTTTATAAAATCCTTGCATTTACCTTCTCATGTTGCTAAATTTGAGGAATACTAATATAGGGGGCTACTGTAACACACACACACACACACACACACACACACACATATATATATATATATATATATATATATATATATATATATATATATATATAGTGATATATTTTCTTGTATAGTTAATAAATTAAAAATATTTCAAAAACAAGAATACTTTTAATGAATATATTTATTCAGTATCTTCAGGAAAATAATTATCTCTGAAATAAATAATAATAATTATCTAGAGATAATTATTTTTCTGAAGATGCTGGTACTATTTTATCGGCGAAAAGCTTTGAATAAATATATTCATTAAAAGTATTCTTGTTTTTGATATATTTTTAATTTATTATATATATATATATATATATATATATATATATATATATATATATATATATTACAGTATTTATAATTTGCTATGAAAGATATATTTTTATTTTAGAGACAATTCTTTTGAGTCAAGACTTTACCAAGTGTTTTAGTTATGTATTTACTATCGTTAAATTTGAGGCTTATGTTGTGTTGAAAATTTACTCTATTTGAAAAAGCTGATGAATAACCCTCTATATATCAACCACAAAAAGAAAAATTCAAATAGAGTTGTTTATTATTATTACATCTTAAACAAAAAATGTTACAAAGACATAAATTAGGGAAGAAAATCACATTTTATAGATGCCATCAAATCTCCTTCCATAAATCTCCTCCAACAGTGCTTCAGTATATAAATCATCAAGTTAGCAAAGTACTTTGAAAACAAATATTACTCAATTTGGCTCAAAGTAATATTGCGAGCAAATACTCGAATAAGCGATGCAAAGGATTTATTCCAGCATTTAGTAAAGCGCAAGCATTGTTCATATAAGAAGTTATGCAAGTTACAATAAATTAATGAGATAATTGCTATACTGTGGTCTTTGCTTTTTGAAATCTTTACACTTTACTTCCAAAATCACCTATATCTTATAATGTTCCTGTGTGTGGAAGGACATTCGTAGGAACCTATTTGTTTGGAGATTTCCTTTGTTTATCGCTTCCTTTTAATAAAGTTTTATTTTTAAATGATATACTCTTTTACTTTCCGGCTAATCCCCAAAACTAAGATTTAAAAATAAACACCACTTTTAGTTGATATTTACTTTTTTTATTATATTTTTTTAATTTCTGTCGTGGAAACGTGGCTTCTAATATACTGACTTCAAAACAGAGCAACTAATAATAATTCCATTAGGATTGCTCTACGGAATGAATATGTTACAGTAAAAGACAGTACAATGGTAAAACATAGGTTTTACTAGTAAATCTTATGATTAAACTACACTAGTTAGTAAATGTAAGTATTTTATAAATAAGAGATGGTTTTTCGTGTTTTTATCATTATTAGTTTCAGGGATGCTACGTTTCATCAATAACAATTGGTAATTGTTTATTTTGGAAATAAAACAAAGTGTATTTCATATTTTTTTGTTACTAACAACGAGCGCAACCATTTAGGTTGGACGTTTACAGTGCTTAAGATTAACCTGATTTAGAAACTTAGATAAGTAAAGTCTAAAATGGTCAAGTTCAAAATTATCTATGATTACATGAGTTAGGTTTTTACTACTAAGAAATATTAAATCTTAACATTTACAGTAACATACTCGTACATTTATACGCATTATTGCATGCAAATTTTATTTCCCTTCTCAAATAGGTTTATTGCTAACTTTTTAGGTAAACAAAAGCTATGGATATCAACGAATGTTCAATATAATGTAAGAGTTTTTAAAATATACCTCTTTATGAAACACCAAAATGTCGAGACTTATCTACTTGATGGAGCAAGTTGCGTATCCAGACAGGATTACACACGTCGAGGGCAGTATCTAGGGTACTGAGAGTGTTGCACGCGCGACCATAACATGGACGTGTAATTGGTTGTGCTACGAGAAGCCGTGAGTAATTGGTGGAATATCCTCATAAACCTAGCCACAATGTACCCCCACATTAATCCTTGCTTGGGGGTTTACACGTGTAACGCTACCATTGGATTTGCTAATCCACGATGTCAATACACTTTATAAATCTGACAGAAATGTATTTCCGAATCAAAGACAAACATTGATCCTAAACGTTACAATAGCACCAGTATGAATTGGTTTTTGTATTTCTTCAACAATACGTTTCGTATTATTTCATTAAAAAGTTTAAAACTTAAAAGTTTTATTTATTGTGTAAAAGTTTTAGAAGTTTAATTTTTTAATTTTTTTAAAATGTTAGGTGAAAGAATTAATTAAACTGAATCTTTACGAACAATATTTTGCGATACTCTGTTAATCGCCTAAGTTTAATTAAAACGAAAATTATTATTTTGTCAATTCTTACGAAAAACAATTCTTAGGATAAAAGCAAACTTTTTTAATCATAACTCTTTTACCTTCGTTTTTAAAACGGCTTCATTCATTTACGTCTTCAACAGAAGTGACAGCTTACTGACTTTTCAAAAACACAGAATATTCTACATTACCCTCAAAGTTTTTGATAGTAGAAGTGATAGTTTACAGGCTCTACGAAAATACAGAATGTTCTACATTACCCTCAAAGTTTTTGATAGTAGAAGTGATAGTTTACAGGCTCTACGAAAATACAGAATGTTCTACATTACCCTCAAAGTTTTTGATAGTAGAAGTGATAGTTTACAGGCTCTACGAAAATACAGAATGTTCTACATTACCCTCAAAGTTTTTGATAGTAGAAGTGATAGTTTACAGGCTCTACGAAAATACAGAATCTTCTACATTACCCTAAAAATGTTTTATAAAAAAAATGACAGCTTACAGACTTTACGAAAATATGAAATGTTCTACATTACCCCCAAAGTTGTTGATAGTAAAAATGACAGCTTACATGCTTTACGAAAATACAGAATGTTCTACATTACACTCAAAGTTTTTTATAATAAAAGTGACAACTTACAGGGTTAACGAAAATACAGAATGTTGTACATTACCCTCAAAGTTTTTATTATAGAAGTGACAGCTTAAAGGGTTTGCGAACATACAGAAGGTTCTATATTACTCTCAACGTTTTTTATACTAAAAGTGACAACTTACAGGGTTAACGAAAATACAGAATGTTCTACATTACCCTCAAAGTTTTTTATTATAGAAGTGACAGCTTAGAGGCATTACGAAAATACAGAAGGTTCTACCTCAATGCATTTTATAACAGAAGTGACAGCTTACAGGCTTTATGTAAATACAGAATGTTCTACATTAACCTCAAAGTTTTTTATAATAAAAGTGACAACTTATAGGGTTTGCGAAAATACAGAATGTTCTACATTACTCTCAAATTTTTTTATAATAGATGGGATAGCTTACAAGTTTTACGAAAAAACAGAAGGTTCTACTTCTATGCGTTTTATAATAGAAGTGACATGTTACAGGCTATAAGAAAATATAGAATCTTCTACATTACCCTCAAAGTTTTTGATAGTGGAAATGACAACTTACAGGCTCTACGAAAATATAGAAGGTTCTCAATTACCATCAAAGTTTTTTTTACGAGAAGAAGGCAATTTCAAGGCTTACAAAAATACAAAATGTTGTATAATATCCTCAATGCCTTTTTAAAATTGAAGTAGCAGCGAAATTTACATAAATACAAAATGTTCTACAATATCCACAAATTTTGAAAATAATTCTTAGTAACTTTTGTAGGTGAAAACATTTACCACAACTTGTATTAAAACTCTCTAAAGTTAAACTCTTTATAAATTTAATCTTTTTTTTCAAATTAGATTTTTAAATTTAATCAAATTGTGCTTTTATAGCGTAGTAGATTTATTCTGAATTTAGATATAATTTATATTGTAAAACCTGGCGAAATCGAAAATAAAAAGCCCAAGGGAATTAAAAATTTGAAAACATATCCCGTTATTTAGGATTCTTTACTCCACAAGTTTTTTATACAATATTGTTATTTCTGAACTCGATATAAATGCTGAGGTTAGCATATTTCGTACTATATTTAAAAAAAATTGTTTTAATTTCGGAAGTAAATTATTGGTAACGAAAATGGGATATTAAACCAGACAGACAAAGACCTTTGAGCATGTTGAAGCGTTTACTTCGGAACCCCTAAGGGACCCTGTTGAGGTCAGCAACAACGGCTTTATACGCTCATACCTTGCCTTGCCTTCACATTTTATCACACGTCAGAGAGATCTGTGGCCCCAGCACACAAGTCACCTACATTTTCGCCTGTATATACAGTACTTGTGCATATATAGACATTTATTCTTTAAATATCCTTTTTCAAACTACTGAGTTAACAAATAATATAAACAAAAGTTTTTAGAAGTAAATTCCTAGTTAGGTCCACAAAGAAAACTCTAATTTTAATTATTTTTCAAATAAATAATTACAATTAGAATAAATAAAGTAACATAACCTATGCGTTAAAATACCTGTCCTACCAAATCACCTAAACATTAGGTCAGGTGTTTTATGAAATCATATATTATTTCAAATCAGACGAAATATCTATATTGTATACTTCACCCCTTTTGTGAAAAGTTTTTCTCCCACATAAAAGTAAAATTAATTCATTTAAATTTAATTAGTAAATTATTATTTGAAAAAAACTGTATTAACATCAAGTGTCATCCCCCACAAGTTAAAAAAATGTATTGAACTTAGGTGTATGAATAAAAGGTATTTTATTAACAATTAAATATTTGAATACTTGATAGTTTTATATATATATATATATATATATATATATATTAAATATTATATTAAATATGGTGATAATTTATTAATTATTATATATATATATATATATATATATATATTTATGTATATATATATATATATATATATATATATATATATATATATATATATATATATATATATATTTATATATATATTTATGTATATATATTTATGTATATATATATATATATATACATATATACATAAATATATATATATATATATATATATATATATATATATATATATATATATATATATATATATGAATTTATATTTAATTTGGAAAATTTAATCGGACTATTTTCATAAAGAGTATCAGATTTTTAAGATAAACATCTATCAGGTTGTAAGATAGAGAATTAGGAAAGGTAGAATAGTTGGCCGGATTAAGGAAAGCACATGATCCTATGGTACTGGAAATAGGAAAATATTAAGTTCTTGGGCTGTAACAAACCAACTTAACCTAATCTAATTAAAAAAAAAACAAACAAAACCTAACCTAATCTAGCCTAAAATAATCTAACCTAACCACAGTAGGACATGAAAGAGAGGTGTGGGTGAGGAATAAACTCAAACGTGGTGAAATTCGGTTCCCTGATGTATCTGAGATTAGAATGCTTCCTTGGGCTGTAACTAACTAACTCGACATAACCTAATTAAACCAAACTAGACCTAGCCTAACCCAAATTAAATCTAACCTAAGCAAACCAAACAATCCCAAACTTTACCTAACATGTATACCACCTTCCCGGATATAGACCGAAGATATTATGATACATATAATACTATAATATTGTATTACGTGTAAAAGTATATTTTTTATACAACTGTATAAATCTTTTATCAAGAATAACCATAAAATGGGTCAGTTTAAATGTAAAGGAAACTGAAGATATGCATTTCCAAAACCTAAACAGACATAAAAAATTAGTTACATGGATCATGTAACCTTACACGTTGTAGACCAGTAAACATTCCGCATACAGTGGAAACTGAGGATGTATTTGGCATGTTTAGTAAAGCCAGAGTTTTAAGCGCGTTTAAACGAACATTGTAGCCTACCGTATCTCAACGCAGGAGCCTTTCATTCCTCTCGTGACACACCGCACTGCCACGTCAAACCATGTTTAAACAAACCGTAATTCATTTCATGAACAGCTGCATATTAACTACAAAATTTATTTCGCAACCTGGTTTATACTTTCTAGTGCGGAATGTTTTTTTTATATAAAAAAAGAAGTAAGTCATTCAACTATTTTATGCATTACATAAATACATTTGTATTTAGCAACATTTTAAAACTTGGCTGTTTAGGATTATGTGATAGTAAATTCTTAAACTTAAAAATGACAAAAGGAAAATGTAAACTTATTCCCAAGAAATTTATTACAGTAGAATATCAATCAACTAAGGTAATGCGAATCAAATGTACCTCGGACCTCGTTTAACATGAGTTTTCTCAAATATTGAGTGTGAAACGTATGAGAAACTGCTGAAAATAATAAAATTTGGTCAGAGACGTGAAACAATAGTGTATTTTATTGTCAAATAAAATTAGCGTACAAATACAAAATGAAAAAGACTCTTAAGAAGTTTACCTTTTGACAAAGTTTATAAGTGTTTTATTTTTTCCTCTATTCCGAGTACAGTTGGACCTTGTGCTTTCATTAGTACTACCTGATTCTGTCAACACGTCCTTATAATTCTCTTTACGAGGGGGTATAGCCGGCAGACATCTCTTTACGCCCCCGATAGAGAATAGGTGCTCCTCAGATGAAGGACCCTGCACACATGCCACCATGTTTCATACAACGTCCAGGGTAACCCACAATATCCTATCCTCCGACTATTACAGTATGCGCTGTAGTACTCATACTATTAAACACTAATCTAAACTCTTGAATTTTGTAGTCCATTACGTTTGGTGAAACTTAATTAATCACTTTAACATTAGTTTATCACTATTCGAACTTTAAATTTTGTAAATTTGTAAAAACTTACTGAGACAGAACGTTTTCGATCGCTATGTGGCGATCATCATCAGTACCTTTTGTTGGAGTTATTGAGTAATCGTAACATATTAAACGAACAAACACAATACAAATCACACACACTCTTTGATACTATCGAAAAACTGCCTTTAAAACCGTCACCGCTTAACCCAACAACTCCAAGCAGAAGGCACTGATGAAGATCGCCACATAGCGATCGAAAACGTTCTGTCTCATTAAGTTTTACAAATTTACAAAACTTAAAGTTTGGATACTCATAAACTAATGTTAAAGTGATTAACTAATCTAAAGTAGGAAAAACCAATTTTTTAATAATAAAACATTAAAATGAACTTATTTACATTTTAAAAAATCTAGACGAATTGAATTTATCGAGTGAAACGACATAACTCGATATACATGAATTATGTATTCCTCAACGGATGGACGTTATGATGAGCAGTTAATATTCGCAGTTAATATTCGCAGTACAACAGCTTTTTTTAGTCGGAGCTACGTTTTATGCATTACATATCCGGATGTATTTCGGATATTAACCATTTAACAAACACACACACACACACATATATATATGAGATAACGTACTCAAGTTTTTATCTTCATAATGTAATCATACCTCTCGAATCCCGCCTTTCCAGGAGAGATAATCTAAAATACGGCAACAGACAATGGAAGTGTATTGGATTAGAATTCAAAGCCTCCTTCTCTATGAATGAAACTTCATTGTCTACTTTATTCAGACTGGATTTTTAAGAGTGTATTGAAGAAAATATAAAATAACAAAAGGTAGGGCGTCATTTCTCACTTCTGTAAATGAGTATGATTATAAACTATACTAAAGATTCTTGTAGCTAACTATTTTCGCTCCAAACCATTTTATAATGGATGTGAAAGGTAAATCAATAGCACAACGAAGAATCAACGCTCATATCAAATTATAGTAAAGAACAAATTGGTAAAATAATATTAACAATACTGCTAAGGTACCTAGGTTAAATCTGATGAGACAGGAAGTTTCTGATTTTCCAAGTTTGCAATGTTTTTGCATGGTTTCGGGATGTGATGACTTGGGCCACATCTGTATATAAATACAGCACACGAACCTCACAGCACAAGAACGCATATTTTGAAAGAAACTTGGCTTTATTACAAATGGTGGCCTTTTGAAGTAGTGCTAACAATCTCCAGAGCGTCGGACGTTCAATGGATGATGCAGTACATGTTTCCTGCACACGGAAATGCCTCAGCATACCTTCTATCCTCTACCTGGTCTCAACGTTGATAATACCTATCGGGGCCAGCTCAAATAACCAACGTTTTAACTATTCTACATTGACAAAATATCTTACGGGATGATCAACTAACCAACTTATACGAAGTTCAAATGAACAACATCGACACGAAATTCAAATAAACAACAGTCGCAACACACGGTGTATTATCGCATTGCCACTCTGCAGGCGCAGTACGATTTGAAATATTTCCTTAGTTTAGGCTACATGTTCTGTTTACGACTACAGTTTATATGGTGTATTTATTATTCCTCCAACGCAATAAAATGTATCTTGTTTAATCCTTTGTTTATATAGTAACTGGTTACACAACTGACGGGTTTGAAAGGTTTTTTACAAAAGGTTTTAGATTTAATAAAAAACAAAGATGACTTTTTCCGCTTGTTATTTAATGGCCTGTACGTTCTTAAATCTAGATCATTTTGTAAAAACCTTTGAAACCAGTCAGTTCTGCTACCAGTTACTATGTAAATAAAGGATTGAAAAAGATATATTTTATTGCTTTGACGGATTAATAAATATACCATATAAACTGTAGTCGTAAATAGAACATGCAGCTTAAACTAAGGAAATATTTCAATTCGTACTGCGAATTCAGAATGGCAGTGAGATAATAATCCGAGTGTTGCACGTCGTGCGACTGTTGGTCATTTGAACTCCGTATCAATGTTCATTTGAACTTCGTGTAAGTTGGTTAGTTAACCGTCGCGTAAGGTAGTTTTTGAATGTTGATTGGTTGAAACGTTGGTTATTTGCTATACACCCATTCCCATCTAGAATCATTAGCCTTTCTTTAGAATCAAGTTGTGAAATAACCATATTGGTTGATCCACTTTAAAATACAAAATAGCGATAATGGCTTCTTATATTAATAAAACAGTATTATTTATTTGTTTTTCTGTAATCATTAGTTAGTATATAAGAGAGATTTTACATATCGTTTGCTTCTTTAAAGATTTATATTGAATTTTAAAAAATTCAAATTAAATTAAAAAATTTCATTCGTTAAATGAAAAATAAACATTCTCAAACAATAATTAGTTAAATGAAATTAAATCAGGAAAAGAATTTTAATGTTTGATACTAAAATCAGTTTCCAGGTGCACAAATCAAGCAATAGTTCATTTGTTTAACGCATCGCTACCTCTATCGTTTCTGTAGCGCATTGCTTCTTTATCTCATAAAAGCACTTATTTCTTATTATAATAAATTTGACAACATTGTAAAACTTTTTATTCGAAAAATCTTATACAAATCTAGTAATTTATGCGCAAAACTAAGCCTTAGCTCATACAACTTTCCTTATTTCAGTGTTCAAGTCTTCCTTCTGCGACTCTGAATATTTTAAAGTGTCTGGAATTGTTCACACTCAAATGTTTTATTACTTTATAAGTCATATAACAAAGTTAACTTCGTTTTTGTATACTCAACTATTGTGTTTAATATAAATCAGTCGAGGAAAAGAATACAAATGTAAAATATGCTGTGAATATTATTCAGATTTCATTTCTGATGATTTTCACATTTCATTTTGAAAGACGCTTTTAGTAGGTGTGACAAGTTAAAGAAGTACTTTCCATCCACAATGCAATTCTCGGTACTATTATGAAAAAAAAATTAAATTTTTTAAAATTTAATTTTAGGTATTTAAAACAAAAATTCGTAAGGCCAGAAATTATAATGAAAGTCCATGAAATGAGTACTGTAGTAGGGTTGTCTGTTTTAAATGTAATAAGTAGTATAAGAGTCGATATAATATTACTTTGATATTGTTTCGCCAACATGAGTCTTGCATGTGGATTCCCACACTATTTCTTCATGTTTGTTTATAGGAACAAGTTCCAGGCATAAATATAGTCGAAAAAGTATTTTACAAACGTCTATTTCATGAAATCGTTTTTAGATTTTTGTGGGGATTGGGCGCTAAAATTAACTACCGCAGTAGGTTTCGTCTACTTTAAGACATAAAATTCTACTTAGCGAACTGAAAACTAAAATACGTTGACGAAATACGAGTAATTATACAAAAATATGGGAGAATTTAGGGTTTCGAGAATACTTGGTGCTACATGCGAAAATGAATAAAGCTATTCAGGTAGTAGCAAGATATATGGTAACACCAAGATACAACAATAGGGTCTACAGTAATCCGTATTGAAAGGGCATTTGTGAGTCACCTTTTGATATGTGTGGAGGGCAGTAAACATTTGGGTTTACTTCCTGCAAACGTCATGAAATATAGTATTTTTGATTCCTACAGTTTTGGAATTATCCCACAGTACTCGGACTTAACAAACACTGAAAGATTTACAGAAAATGTAGTAAAAGAAAGGCAATTTACTTTTAATCTCATTTATGCTACCCACCTGTGTATTTAGGCTTCAATGAAAACATGTCAGGAAACAAGTGAAAGCTTAATTGCTTTCCTGTGATAGAAGAGGTGCAAATTTTATATTAATCTGTAGTGGATGTGATAAAAGGATGTTACGTTAAAGTACGGTATTTAGCCAAGCGGTTTACCAACGATTTTTAAAGTAAGAGAACGTAGCGTGTTCCAGTGACTTAGATAAAAAAAAAAAAATGTGAAAAATTGCACCTCGGAATAAAATAAAAAGTACATAGAGGTAGCGCATAATAATAAAAACCTTATCGAGAGTAGAATTACTTTCCCTCAGAATTATTGTGACTTTCCACAATTATTTAAAACATGTTTTCCTTCAGAACAAGTTTGTATAAGATGGCATTATAAGTTACCTAAAAAGGAACTGGGAAGAACTAAGTTAAAGGAGTTGTTGACAATGACGCTGAAATAATAGATTACATCAAAGGCAGTAAAATTATGGTTTGCTGACCGACGGTGATATCTTACAAAATGTGTTGGCAGAGAAAATGAAGATGAGGACATGCCAAATCAGAAGCCGTTGGACATATATTCGTGGCATTCCAAATAACAAGACTAGCTTCTGATAGTTACTCTATAGCTTTTCATTGACGGTGACAGCATTTTCTTGATAATAAATAAGCAAGAGCTTATACTTTATTGAGTGACAACACGCAACACTAATAAATTCACACTAATTAGTGATAGACGACACTAACTTAATTTTCATTGTAACTAGCTCGTGTAATCCATTCGAGTTGTGCTGTCACATAATAAACTGTCACTCAGCTTTTGAGAATGCTAACACTGTCAGTGAAAAGTTTAGGCAAGTTTGTTAGTTTTATTCTTGTAAAAAAATGTTTATAGTATATATATATATATATATATATATATATAACTATAAACATTTGTATATATATATATATATATATATATATATATATATATATATATAGAGAGAGAGAGAGAGAGAGAGGAGAGAATAGAGGATTACAAATTGTTATTGCAAAACAGAGCCGCAATGAAGGCGGTAACTTTCAAACTAATTAAAACGAAGGGATAAGACTGTCTCTACTGATCCTCCTCAGTAAAGACAGACTAATCCTAATCAACGCTAAAGGGAAGGGCTTAGAAGAGTTCAAACTTTTATTCAAGCAGAGCAAGGATCAAGCACTTATGCTTCTCCGCAGGAAACAGATTAGACAAATTATAACGAGTTACCACAGGATAGAGAGTTGTGCAATGTCCTAATAGAGTGATACTGAATTTAAACCTATATGTACAGTTGTTTATTGGTTAGGTAATTTTAAAAGAAATATAATAAAATAGCTTATTGTGGAACTGCATTATAAAGCGTAAGTTTTTTATGGAACAATAATGGAACAATTATGGAACTTCACTGTGATTATAGCTTGCAGTTGGATACAACGAGCTGGTTATTTCAGCCGACTATTAGAAGATAATCAACTGTCTGTGAAACTTTAACAATAATTACTTAACACATGTGGTAGAATGGTAAACAAAACTTTTATAACTTTGTAACAATTAGTCATAACGCAATAAAGGTGATTTCAAAATGTAAATACAATCAGTTTTTCTGCTGTTTTATATTTCTCGATAATCGTATTGTTTTGGAGTTTATCGGAAGCGGTGTTATTCTGTAAAGGTTTTTTTCATACCGTTAAAACCTTTTAAAAGCACGTTAAAATGATTCCCATAACTTCAAGAATCATGTACTGGCTCACTGAAAATCGGAAAATAAAATTTTACTAGGTAGTCTATAAAGCACAACCCTCAACCACAGACAAGCCCTTTCATCTTTGCCAGTCTATAATTTACTCTTTCCAGGACAAGCCATCTAGCTAAACTATCTTTTTACATATAACTTCCGCTTCTGGAAGTTTATTTTTCAAGAGAAGGGAAATTAGGATTGAATTTAATGGTGTACTATCTAAAAAGAAATATGCTTGGGCTGGTGTACCAAAAGGGTCGGTTTTGAGTTCCCTGCTATTCCTTCTGTACGTTAATAATATTGACCCTCACATTTCTGAAGAAACAAAGGTTGCATGCTATGCAGATTATATCGGCATTTAGCAAAGTAGCGAGTGCATTAGGAAATTAGAAACTAAGCTTTACAAATCAATGAGAGGATTGGAGGATCGGTTGAAGGATCTGAAACTAATCATCAATCGAAACTATATCAAACTCAGCGTGTTTAGTACCGACAGAAACTACCGGCATACGTTTTATCCGGATATCACAATGTTTAACACTCCTATAGATATGATATCTAAGCTAAGAGGAATCATTAAAGTACCTCGGGATTAAACTTGGCGAATAATTTTGATTTCACCAAAATATTCAAGAGTGTTCTAATATAGTACTAAAAGTATCAACATACTGAAAAAGTTTTGCGGCACAAAATGGCGTCTTGCACCAGAATCATTGAACACTACTTACACAAGACTTATAAGGGCGACCATAAAATAACCAGTACGGTCACAATCTTCCTCTACTTCGGAAGAGAGAGAGAGAGAGAGAGAGAGAGAGAGAAGCTAGATAAAGTGTAGGCGAAAGAAGCAAAAAATAAATATATGGTGCTGTCTCATCCACTAACAGCTCAAGAGGACTTAGTCCCCCTGGAAGAAGGGAGACTAATGCTCACGTTTAAATTTACAAACAACGTCCATTGTCTTGATGAGGAACACAATTCACACGGTACTATCGCAAACTCGTATACAAAATCTAGACTTACTTCCCATTATATCCGACAAACATATTAGAGAAAAAATTCTAATCAAACGCGAAAACGTTCATTTCAGAAACTAACCTCCCATTATTGGAGGTGTTCCAGATAATAAGACAGTCTGTCTAGAACTCATCAAACCCTGCTCAAATAAGATCTGAAGGAAATATTAAACGAACTTGGTATGAAAACTATCGATTTCCTTTTTCGTCTCAACCACAGCAAGCATTTCACAGATGGATCTTCGACTCCACTTGTGTGAGGATTACTGCTCCTTCCTGGTGGTTAAAGACAAGAAATCGCTGGTCCCGGGAAAACTGCGACTAGCCTTAAAACGAAATAAAACGTCATTTCCACAGCAATCGTAACGTATTACAATCTGGCATATTTGAAGCAGCTTAGCGGTATCACCATATTCAGCGACTGCAGATTTGGCTAACAAGGCTTCAGAAAAGGTACTTCATGTCAATCTTGAGTATCCTAGCACAACTTGATTAACTTAAAAGTCCCCAGAAAAAATGCGTCTTAGAACTCAGTGAAATTAGAATTCTATAATACCGTTTACTTCTTGGCTAAATACGACAGAAGCCTAAATCAAAACATAACCCTAGTTTCACTCCCAGATGCAAATGATTTCGCAAAATCAAAAATAAATTCCCCCTCGAGAATTAAAGCTCTTAATCAAGTAACTTATCTCAACATTGACAGACAAACAGCTCTCATCAGACTAAGAACATATAAACATGAAAATTTCAGCACCTGAAACTAAAAAACATCAAAACTGTGGCACTTGTCTCGACGAAGAACTTACACCATGTTATGTTTTCATACATTTCATACTCTGCAGTTGCTGCATGCGTTCACCATTTGAACAATCCTACAGAGGCACATTTATAGTCTGATAATTCCGTAGACATTTAAACTCAACACCGTTACCTGGTTTAGATACATAAAATGTTTTGTGAAACCGATGGACAGGTATGTGGAAAACTAAATAAATGGGGCTATACTGTAAACAACGAATGGTCTTGTGAAGTTTCATAGTAAAATTTATGGACACTTGTAGAAATGTTTATTTTACAGCTTTATATTACGTGGAGTCAGTTATTTCACGTGGATTTAGGAGATAACTAATCCGTTTATGCAACTTTTCTTATTCAATCAATCAATCACTACCAGGTGTGAATAAGCTCCTCCCTGATCTATCATAAATCTTTAAGACAAACCACTCCTGTTTCCGTCCTCGCTCCATATTTCTTAATGTGCAGACTTGAACTAATTTTTTATCTGTTTTTGCTGTCATTTATACAAAGACCAAATAAATACACATTCTCATCCAGTTATATGATTTATTGATAGGGAATCGGGCTGCCGGAAGGAGGTTACACGGTGCAAGTTGGAAGGGCAAAATTTTGTATTTTCCATTTTATAAATTAAGGATGATCTTTATACGTTTAATACAATTTTAGATCATTGTCTTTTTTGTTTTGAATTATAGGGATCAGTAATCAAGTTTAAATGTAATATACCCGTTTTGTTTTGGGGAGGGAGTTAAGGTTGGTAAATGATTTTGGGTGCTGCCATACGTGAGCATTTGACATCCTGTAACGGACTAGGTTACTTGGGTAATAAGAATTTAAATTTTTAAATTACAAACTCATACAATTTATTAATCAGTGACAAATTACAAAAGAACAAAAGACAGCAATGTGTCGAGTAATTTACTTTCAATTACTGCTAGTTATTCCTTTCAATTACTGCTAGTTATTCCTTTCAATTACTGCTAGTTATTCCATACATATTAATTACTTATTAACCTTTAAAATTATATTTATATCGACAAGATGGTAACTTAAGTTTTTCCAAATTAATTTTGAATTTTTATTCAAAGGACAATTTCTACCGTTCATGTGTTAACCGTTTATCATTTAAAATTCAACTTAGTTAACATTAAAATACATTTTCTTTATTATTATCTAAAACGTACCTGATTGTGCACATCACTTATAAAACCCTTTAAAACATATTAAACATTGCCCATGGCTTTTGGAATCACTAAACACTTAACACATCGCTCTTGCAAATCAGCGCACTTAAACAAAAATGATATTAGCTTTTACTCATTTGAAATACATAAATAATCGCTTCTGACTTCTTCTTTAGCTCGTTAATAAAATTTGGTACCGGCCTTGACATCTTAAAAATTGGAATACTGGAAGCTTACAAATTTCTAAATTATGTCCAAAAATGCCATTACGTCTGTTCTGTTCAAGAACCTCTGGATGAGTGGGCCTTCTGAAGGGGCACGCCAATGGAAATCCCACCCTTGGTTATTATTTTGAAATTTTGATTGTTCCGTCAGATCAGGCGATATCAGACCATGTTTACGTCACATCGGGTGATGTCAGTTTTTTAAGTTAAGCTACCAACTCGTACGATATTTTACATTTTTACCCGCTAGGGGTGCTACTATCTATGCTAGCTTCACAATGAGCCCGATTAAATCAAAAATTTTCTTTTATATTGGGAAGATATAATTATTAAATAAAAATTAAATATATAAATGAATTTATATGGAACACCTTATTTTTAAGAGTGTTACAATCCTGTTGATGACTTTCTATCCTCCTTTTTCCTATTACATTCATCCATTTTACACAGTTGAATATACATTTAATTTCCAATAGCATGAATGGTATAACAGAACAAAATGAAACTCTTTGCAACCCCGAGAAACATAAACCAGGGTTTAGATTCGTCTTAGTAAATGATGAAAAGGGGGTATTTTATCTTTGAAATGTGTAGTTTTAGCATGATGAAGTCATATAAGCTATCTGAAAAATATTAGCATAACGCACAGAATTATGAATATTCCGACTGAAGTTTCAATTAAATAGGCTGTGCAGTGGATTGCCGACTAGGCTCGGCTTGGCATGCTGTAAAGCATTGATTCTCAAAATGGGTAGCACGCCCACCTTGTAGGGGCGTAAAAGCAAGTCAGAGATGCGTGAAACCAGTTGGAAAACAGTAGGATAAATTCTCATTTAGTTAAAATTTAAGTACACAATTTATCAAAATTTAAAACTAAATTAACACCGCAAATAATGTTTACATAATTATTTTTATTGAATATGCATTTAGAAAAGAAATATAAGTAGTGGTTGTGCAAATTTTGTAAGCTTGAAATCAAATAAACATGACAGCTTAAAAATAAAAAATCCTACAAAAGTGTCCGCGAAACGAATGTTTGCCGTTCAATGCGGCAACAGCGCCAAGATGATCAAATCTTCATTTTGGATAAAACACTTAGAAGTGTAACACAGGAAGCTCTTCGATTATACTTGTCTTTTTCCAAGCCCCTATTTGTGCGAAAAACACTTTTTCAGCACTTGTTACAATAAAAACAAAATAAAGGAATAAACTTGATAGTGCTAATGACTTGCGTTGCCTTTACTAAAATACAACCTTAAATAGGCATGCTAATGAGAAAGATTCAAGCTCATCCATCTCACTAAGAGATTCTCTCTTATCAGTTAAAATTAACTTGTGAATTAAAACTTGAAATGTTATATAATGTTTCTTATGAAAATATGTATAAATAAACAAATAGTTCCACACATACACAAACACACACACACACACACACACAATTTCTGTCTTTTTAAAACGCTCTTACCATTTATTCATAGTGTAAAGTGGAGGGGGCGTGGGGGCTTTGATTTCAAGAAGAGGGGACGTGGTACCAAACGTTTGAGAGCCCCTGCTGTAAAATAACATAGATAACACAATGTTTTACTCGACAACTTCGGATTCGCTGACCTTATTCTACGTTGTTGTTTGGTGCTTAGGTAGCGTCTGATTATCTTTCCAGCCAGGCTCAGTATTGTTTACTTTGCATCTGGCTGAAGACGAGCAATTTTACTAATACACAACAGTCTTCTCTTCTATGAGCAAGGTTGGTAATTTTCTGTAGCAAAGTAATTCATTTATCGTCGTGATATAAATACAAAGGAATTAAAACAAAAATATTCCGACGATATGCCTCATACGAAAGTATTATAGTAGGTTATTCATTGTAACAATTTTTTATTGATTGTACTTAATTTTAAGTGAACGTACTTAAATATGGAAAGGGAATGCTTCAGCCGCGCACTCTCCTGATGTATGCAGTACTGCTGTAGACAATCATTTCAATGCGTATCGATATTGGCAAACAAAAATTATACCTTGAGATGCAGAAAATCTCAAGAATCACGGACAAAATATCAAAACCAAACTGGCCTAAATATTTATAATTTCGAGAAAACTTTAAAATTCATGCAAAACGTTTATAAGTCACTCTTTCATAACAAAACAGAGCACTATACTGCATTAAAATATAGCTACAAATTATTTGGTTAGGTTGATTTTTAATTTTTAAAAATATTTTGTGTGCCTTGTAAAGACAAATTATTATTTTATTTCAAAACTTTAAATTTTTAAGACGTTGCTTCGAATTTTTTGGGGTGGAATTTATTTGCTTAATTAGTTTATTGTAAATATTGTTTTTAATTAAAACGTAGTTTCGACTATTATTCTGGTGGTTGTTTTCTTTTTATACTTAATCGACATTGACAAAACAAAATATACCTATCTATGCAGAAAGTTTCAAAAATGCTGGAAAATAATAAGACTTCGTGGCAAGCACCAATTGTTTAAAATAAGACAAATTATACATTCACTCCACAACACACACAAAACATTGTAAAATAACGTTTATTCTATAAAACAGAGCTCTACGTTATATATACTACATTGGAATATAGCTGCAAAGAATTCGGATGGGTCAGATGGTTTATTTTAAAAAAGAATAATGTTTTAATAATGGGCGAGGAAAATATTTAAAAACGTTAAATATGTCCTTGTTCAGTGCAGCGGTAGAGACACGTATACGAAAAATGGAGGCCAATTCACTTATCAACAAGTTGGCTTTTTAACAGATAACTGCTATTTTTTTAAACCAAATCTACCTTAAACAGATACTTTGTAGCCACATTCTGACATATACAAACCTTTTAATGTAGCTCTTTTTTTTGAAAAAAATGTGATTTTAAAAAGTTTTGTGTGTATTGTGAAGGGCATTCGTTTTTGTTATAGTTTCAAATTCCTAATTTTTTTTTGCCGTCGTAACCATGTCCTAATTTTTTTCGTGAGTCTAAATTTTTCGTTGCCAATATCGATTTATATAGAAATTAAATAATTACCTACTTGTATATTTATATAACAGTTGAGAGGATCTTATTGTGTTGGATGTGACAGTTTCTGTGCAAGGTGACGGTATGAAAGTAGAAATGTTACAAAGATATACACGATAGTACTTGATTAATTCTAAGCGAAAACGTTTCATGGACATTATTTCAATCATTTTATGAGGTTTAAACGAAGTTTAAGAGGTAATATAGCATCCATCAAGTTCGTAGAACCACTCCAGGTAAACGAATTTTAATATTGAACGGAAGTTAGGCTGGAATGTAAACGAGAATGGCGCTTTAATGATTATAATAGAAAACGTGTCAAGAGAGTATATCTAAAGATAATGACAATGCATGCCGGGTAACGTAGTTTGCGGTTTACTTTTCTTTTTCTTTTTACAAAATAGAGTAATGCAAGTTTATTGGAAGGTAAACATAACACAAACAATATGTTTAACACTGGAGTGCTCGCGTGGACTACTATTGTAGTCCATTTATTGTTTTTTTTTCTATGGATTTTGACTAGCTAATAACTTTATATAATTGTTATTGGTTTTTGAAGATGTATAAAACGTGTTTGTATAGAAAATAACATTTCATTTTAAAATAAATAATACTAACAATTTTACTCTAAAATATTAACATCTTTTCGTAGTTATAAGCATGTTTTGAATAAAATATCTGTTATGCGATATAAATCTTTCATTTTATATTATAAAAATCATAAAAAACATAAACACAAATGAAAAAAAACATTGCAATGATATTGAAGTTTTTATATACAACCAAAAAACATAAAAATATTAGTTGTCAAGAGAGTACTCGCGTGGACTACAATAGTAGACCACACTAATATAAAGATTCATAAATAAGCAATACGCTCACATTGACTAATATCACTCCACTGAGTGTGATCTAGGGATGGAGGGAAAGGTTTAGAAAGCCTTACGGTTGTGCAATGTTGTCAACCCACTGAAACGTCAAAACCCTGGACTACAATAGTAGGCCACACTAATATAAAGATTCATAAATAAGCAATACGCTCGCATTGACTAATACCACTCCACTGAGTGTGATCCAGGGTTGGAGGGAAAGGTATAGAAAGCCTCAAGCAAAAACCCTGGACTACAATAGTAGGCCACACTAATATAAAGATTCATAAATAAGCAATACGCTCGCACTGACTAATACCACTTCACTGAGTGTGATCTAGGGATGGAGGGAAAGGTATAGAAAGCCTTAAGGTTGTGCAATGTTGTCAACCCACTAAAACGTAAAAACCCTGGACCACAATAGTAATCCACACTAATATAAAGACTCATAAATAAGCAATACGCTCACATTGACTAATACCACTCCACTGAGTGTGATCTAGGGATGGAGGGAAAGGTTTAGAAAGCCTTACGGTTTTGCAATGTTGTCAACCCACTGAAACGTAAAAACCCTGGACTACAATAGTAGGCCACACTAATATAAAGATTCATAAATAAGCAATACGCTCGCATTGACTAATACCACTCCAATGAGTGTGATCTAGGGATGGAGGGAAAGGTAGAGAAAGCCTCAAGGTTGTGCAATGTTGTCAACCCACTGAAACGTAAAAACCCTGGACTACAATAGTAGGCCACACTAATATAAAGATTCATAAATAAGCAATACGCTCACATTGACTAATACCACTCCACTGAGTGTGATCTAGGGATGGAGGGAAAGGTTTAGAAAGCCTTACGGTTGTGCAATGTTGTCAACCCACTGAAACGTAAAAACCCTGGACTAAAATAGTAGGCCACACTAATATAAAGATTCATAAATAAGCAATACGCTCGCATTGACTAATACCACTCCACTGAGTGTGATCTAGGGTTGGAGGGAAAGGTATAGAAAGCCTCAAGGTTGTGCAATGTTGTCAACCCACTGAAACGTAAAAACCCTGGACTACAATAGTAGGCCACACTAATATAAAGATTCATAAATAAGCAATACGCTCACATTGACTAATACCACTCCACTGAGTGTGATCTAGGGATGGAGGGAAAGGTATAGAAAGCCTCAAGGTTGTGCAATGTTGTCAACCCACTGAAACATAAAAACCCTGGTATACAATAGTAGGCCATACTAATATAAAGATTCATAAATAAGCAATACGCTCGCATTGACTAATACCACTCCACTGAGCGTGATCTAGGGATGGAGGGAAAGGTATAGAAAGCCTCAAGGTTGTGCAATGTTGTCAACCCACTGAAACATAAAAACCCTGGACTACAATAGTAGGCCACACTAATATAAAGATTCATAAATAAGCAATACGCTCGCATTGACTAATACCACTTCACTAAGTGTGATCTAGGGATGGAGGGAAAGGTATAGAAAGCCTTAAGGTTGTGCAATGTTGTCAACCTACTAAAACGTAAAAACCCTGGACCACAATAGTATTCCACACTAATATAAAGATTCATAAATAAGCAATTCGCTCACATTGACTAATACCACTCCACTGAGTGTGACCTAGGGATGGAGGGAAAGGTTTAGAAAGCCTTACGGTTGTGCAATGTTGTCAACCCACTGAAACGTAAAAACCCTGGACTACAAAAGTAGGCCACACTAATATAAAGATTCATAAATAAGCAATACGCTCGCATTGACTAATACCACTCCACTGAGCGTGATCTAGGGATGGAGGGAAAGGTATAGAAAGCCTCAAGGTTGTGCAATGTTGTCAACCCACTGAAACGTAAAAACCCTGGACTACAATAGTAGGCCACACTAATATAAAGATTCATAAATAAGCAATACGCTCGCATTGACTAATACCACTTCACTGAGTGTGATCTAGGGATGGAGGGAAAGGTATAGAAAGCCTTAAGGTTGTGCAATGTTGTCAACCCACTAAAACGTAAAAACCCTGGGCCACAATAGTAATCCACACTAATATAAAGATTCATAAATAAGCAATACGCTCACATTGACTAATACCACTCCACTGAGTGTGATCTAGGGATGGAGGGAAAGGTTTAGAAAGCCTTACGGTTTTGCAATGTTGTCAACCCACTGAAACGTAAAAACCCTGGACTACAATAGTAGGCCACACTAATATAAAGATTCATAAATAAGCAATACGCTCGCATTGACTAATACCACTCCAATGAGTGTGATCTACGGATGGAGGGAAAGGTAGAGAAAGCCTCAAGGTTGTGCAATGTTGTTAACCCACTGAAACGTAAAAACCCTGGACTACAATAGTAGGCCACACTAATATAAAGATTCATAAATAAGCAATACGCTCGCATTGACTAATACCACTCCAATGAGTGTGATCTAGGGATGGAGGGAAAGGTAGAGAAAGCCTCAAGGTTGTGCAATGTTGTCAATCCACTGAAACGTAAAAACCCTGGACTACAATAGTAGGCCATACTAATATAAAGTTTCATAAATAAGCAATACGCTCACATTGACTAATATCACTCCACTGAGTGTGATCTAGGGATGGAGGGAAAGGTTTAGAAAGCCTTACGGTTGTGCAATGTTGTCAACCCACTGAAACGTCAAAACCCTGGACTACAATAGTAGGCCACACTAATATAAAGATTCATAAATAAGCAATACGCTCGCATTGACTAATACCACTCCACTGAGTGTGATCTAGGGATGGAGGGAAAGGTATAGAAAGCCTTAAGGTTGTGCAATGTTGTCAACCCACTGAAACATAAAAACCCTGGACTACAATAGTAGGCCATACTAATATAAAGTTTCATAAATAATTAATACACTCACATTGACTAATACCACTACACTGAGTGTGATCTAGGGATGGAGGGAAAGGTATAGAAAGCCTTAAGGTTGTGCAATGTTGTCAACCCACTGAAACGTAAAAACCCAACACCCATGGACTATAATAGTATACTACACTAGCATGGCAGTTTTAATACTATTTATATTGCCTATGCTACTCTAAAATGCAGTTTATTGGTAAACCTGATGATTGTAAAGTAAAAACTGAGGTTTACTAACTTAATGGTAAACTCTTCCGGAATCATCATTCATTTCGAACTTTTGGTACCATTCACTAGGTGAAACTTAAACTGTACCTCGGAGACAATTCAATTGTTACCAAACCTCTAGTCTACTTGTGTGCGTAAATTTATTCTGTTGCTATGATCAGATCGTTTTAAAATTGAAAACATTTGTAACGATGACAATATACTAAAACCTTGTTTACCAAAGATATCCTCTGTATTTCCCATAAATCGTTTTTTGAAAAAGAGAAATCATCTCGATGCCCAATCTTAGAAACAGTCTATCTATACCCAAAGTGGGTTATACGGTTTGGATATTATATATCGAAATGTATTTTTCCGGCTCGATAGTTTTATACCAAGGATCATAGTTACACAGTGTCGTTATAGTCTAACCCAGAGCTTCCCAATATTTTTAGCAACTACGTTTTTCGAATATCATTAATCAAACTTACTCTTACTTACATTTTTATGTGGCTACAAAAGTATGAAATGATCACCTGAGACAAGAGTTAGGGAGGGGTCATGTGCTATATATCAAATTTTGATAAACTAAAATGCGCAAGTTAAATAAGTCCTCTGTTGCCTTTTAAAATATTTCGTACAAGCTACGACAGTTTAATTAGATTCTTTAAAAAGTTTTATAAGAAAATTTACATTTGACATTTAAAAATTATGGCAGGGATGAACTGTTTTTTATGTGAGTATACTGTATATTTTGCACAGGATAAAAACATCTCATCCGTCACTGTAGACTCTGTCACAGGATGCGTCAAGGGACGGGCTCATATTTTAGTGCTTGAATTAAGTGATAACATACTATTTCATAACAGCTGATTTTATGTTATAAGATTTGTTATAAAACAGCTGTCTAAACACGTAGGTTATGTTACTTTATTTATTTATTGTACATTATTTTAAATGTTATAAAATAATTTGATAGGTTGATCAGTATATTTATTTATATTTTGTTAGATCTTATTATAATTAATTTATTATATTGTTATTTCAATTTTTGAAAAAAAAATTTGCAGGTTCTTTCCACACGTTTTTAGAATCGATTATAATTTAATCTTATAAATAAAATTTGTATTCAGTATACGTTTCATCAACCTATAAAGATATTTTATTAACTATGTTTGTCTATTATTAAGTATTTCAATTAGATTTATTAAAACATGTAATAACTACGTTCTGTAAATTGCTTATTTACTTGAGTAGAACAGTACCACAGAGCTCCTTAACATTTGGTTGAAGCCTGAGTAAGGTTAGACGTCTTTTACAATTAGCTTGTTTATATATTTGTGTTTCGTTTTCAAATATGTTAGGCTTGAAATTGTTCTTAGAAAAATCTAATTGTGAAAAGTCTATCTAGAATTCGTATGTAGACTATTCTTTCAGAACATATATCCATAAATTTACCAAAGCAGTTACATATAAATGATTTGATCAAGGCAGTTTACTATTTGTTTGTTATACAGTCCAGTAGGATCAAAAGTACGCATCACGAATTCAATCAAAAATTTCATTTGGGAGTGGAAAGTTTTTTCGTAACCGGGTATTCACCGTGATAAGATCGTTATTTTTAGATTTGTTACCCCTCCTACTCACATATTTTTCGCTTTCCACATTTTGGGAAAATATTGGTTTGCAATGCGAAAACAACATATCTTGTGCCTCCAGTTCCAGAATTTTGCGAGATTATTCAGTATAAATAATCGATATGTTTTTCGCTTTCCGATTATTTGGTAGGTAGCGGTGTAAGTAGTGGTTCTGTGCCGAACAAGATCGAAAGACGGTGTTGTAGCTTTGAGGTTATCTTTATTGCGCTGAGTGCATTGATTTTACCTCACGCCCAATTTGCCGCCGGTTCCATTAATCCGGTTAGAATCTCGTTACCGCCTTACTTTAACCCCCCCCCCCCCGCTTGCAGAACTGACTCAATATATTTCCTTAGAGTAAACCTTACCGAATACGATTTAAATTTTATTTAAATTTTCTCATTTTGATTCCAGTCAGGTACAAAATGAGAGGTTGTTTTGTGGTTTAACCACCCAAGGAGGATGATATCTAAAAAAAGTTTCATCAGCTTAAGAATATTTTTAATTGGCAAGTTAATCTGACCTGTTACAGGAATTTACTAAATTTAAACTCATATAAGCGAATTCAAATACAACTTCCTATATAGTTCCTAACTTCAAATGTAGTTTTCCTATAAAACGAATAATAGTCACGTAAGCGCTTTTAATATAAGGATGTACAATGTCCGTAAAAGACTTCGTTTAGCGATGGCCTCATAATAGAGAAATAAGCTTGCAAAGACAGCCCGAGTGCACTCTGGCTGGTTAAGTCAGATAGTTTTGTAGACTCAATGTTTATCAAATAGAATGAAAATGCCGCTTTTAAGACCATGTTATTTCTTAGAGGCTTTTAACCTCATTTCCCAAGTAAATACCACCTCTTACAGGTATTTATGTCTAAGGTATATTTAGTATTCCTTAAATTTGTAATGTATTTAAATTAAGAAGTAATTAAACTATTCATTTTTAGTTTTATTTTAAAACATTGACTTAGGGGTATAAATTAAACCGTAAAAATTTGCAAAATAAAAAGCTCTTCCATTTGCATTGAAAAAAGTTAAAGCTGATGCAGAACGTTTTGTATTTCTGTAAAGTCTCTAAGCTGCTACTTCTATAAACAAAGTTAAGGCTAATGTAGAATCTTTTGTATTTTTTGTAAAGTCTGTGAATTACCACTTCTACTGTAAAAATACTCTGGCGCTGATGTAGAATATTTTGTGTTTTTATGTGCCACTTCTATTGTAAAAAACTTTGAGACTAATGTAGGGCATTTTGTATTTTTTGAATTCTCTAATCTGCTTCTTCTATTGTAAAACAAAAATGTTAAGACTCAAAAATACGTAGAAACGTTCGTATTTTTGTAAGGCCTATAAGCTGCCACTTGTGTTGCAGCCCTTAAACATTTGAATAAGTTTTAAAAACGAAGGTGAAAGAATTTTAATTAAGAAAGTTTGGTTTCATTCAGAGATTCGTTTACATAATAATTGACAAAAAATTAATTTTAGTTTTAATTAAAATTTCTAATTAGGCTATCAACAGAGTATCGCCAACTTTTGTTCGTAAAAGTTCCGTTTAATTATTCTTTAATGTAGCATTAAAAAAATGTATATTAAAATTAAAAGTTGTAAACCCTTGAGTGAAAAACATTTACACTGTGTTTGAAGAGATAGACAAACAAATTCAAATACCAGTTTATTTTCTCGTTTTTTAAAAACATTTCTTTTGATTTCGGGGAAAAACGTTGTGGCACATTAGAAAGTGTATTTGGCTTTGATTAGTGAATACAACGGCAGTGTTACAAGCTTAAACCCCCAAAGCAGAGATTGTTGGGGGTGGGGGGCAGTGTCACTAGGTTCATAGAGCATGTTCCAGCATAAGGTAAAGCCAACTTTCTAGCTACCCCTCACCAAAATGGAGGCCTCAACCGTTGAGATACCCTCGTGGTGAGCGTCAAATTGATTTTAGACAAGGCTCACTTGCCAACTAAACCTAGCCGCATTGGTGTTGTTACACAGTGTCTAATACAAATAACTTTTCTATAATACTATTTATTGATTCCAGTGTCAGCCGTATAAACATTGTAGGCCTAATATAAATATCTTATATATATATATATATATATATATATATATATATATATATATATATATATATATATATATATATATATAGTAAGTATCAAACTGTCAATCAATTATGATTACTAATATGTTTTACACAGTACAATAATAACACAAATATAATAATAATGACAAAAATACTAGACTGTTGTTCTGAATTAGAACTATATATATATATGTATATATATATATATATAAATGTGTGTGTGTGTGTGAGAGAGAGAGAGAGAGAGTGTGTGTGTGTATGTGTGTGTGTGATATTATTTAAATTCATTAATTGAAATTTATTTATTAAAATTATTTTTAAAAAATGCATTTAATATATATATATATATATATATATATATATATATATATATATATATATAGGCCTATAATTTATATTACTTCATTTATAAATGAATTATAAGTATTTATTATTTCATTTATAATACTTTTCCACTTTCTTTTGATAATAATTGTCTATATTCTATAGTGGGAAATGTGAGAATAATTAAATTAACGAATAAGGCGAGGTTCAAATTGCGTATGCTAATATAAAGTAGCTTTTAGGCTTTCTCTTTCCTTTACTCTCTCTCTCCCTATATATATATATATATATATATATATATATATATATATATATATATATATTTATATATATATATACATATATTAAATATATTTCAAAAACAAGAATACTTTTAATGCATATATTATTCAAAGCTTTTCGCCGATGAAACAGTACCAGCATCTTTAGGAAAATAATTATGTAACAAAATATTTTTACAAAGATTAAAACAAATGTACTATATATGTTATAAATACTACATTTTTAGGTGCTGGCATTGTTTTATAGGCGAAAAGCTTTGAATATTATATTTATTAAAAGTATTCTTGTTTTTGAAATATTTTTAATTTATTAACTATATTACAAGAAAACATATCATCATATTTAATACATACATACATACATACATATATATATATATATATATATATATATATATATATATATATATATAACTTTGCAATACAGTTTTCTTGTATTCACTTGTCATTTTCAATATAAATATGTATTTAAACTCTACTAGAGTCTTTTAAAACACCCCGGTCAGTGATGCCCGATGATGGAGATACTACCAATCTTTGAAAGTTAACTCGCATAAATACCAAGTAAGATTCCTCTTTAAGTACATATAGTAAAAGTGATATATATATAACTTCTTTGTAGTTTGATCTATATATTTATTTAAATACAACCTGATGGCCTGTTTAATAGATTGCCTACATAACACTAGGTTTTACGTAATTTGCAAATGCTTTTTTTGTTATTTAAATTTTGGGTGTTTTTATATGTTATATTATTTGTTTTGTGTTTTGGTTACTTTAATATTTTTTTCTTGTATATGGTGCCAAGTGTTATTTATTTTGTATGATTTTTATGTTAGTTATTTGATTTTACAAATTTGTAAAATATTTAGTACCTTGTTAAGATATATCTGTGCTTTCTATAAAATTAGTATTGTGATTGTGTAAAATGAAGAATGATTAAAAAAGTAAAAAAATAACTTTTTCCGTGTTGTAAGAGAAGAAGTTCTCTGTTTTGAACAAAAATATCTCCACATACCCATACGGATACAATTTACTGGTAATCTTACTTGACCTTTAGATATTTACTTATCTACTTAGCCTTTATGTTTTGAATTTAAAATGTTTAAATTTTTGCTTTAAAAAAAATTAAATTACAATCGTTTTTTAAAAATACAATTGCTCCATCAAGGACTGTGCACGTGGAAGGAAGTATACTTTATTTGCGTGATATATGTATGAGGAAATTCTAACAGATGAATTCAAAGAGTATTATAATGTGACAAGGTTATTTATGAAGGATCGTGTTACGACTTCATACAACATGCGCTACGCTTTGTAAATCATCATCGTTTATCACCGACAATAATAGATGCATTATCATTTTTATTTTCTTTTGATAAGCAACTGTGCATGATACTGATACTGAAGTGCAAGCATCACACATGTACATATATATGTGTGTGTGTGGGGGGATTTATAATCGTGTATATAGGTTCCAACCTTAATTCTCTTTTTAATTTACAATATTTTCTCAATCTATATTTATCATTTTGGCCTTAAAATCACCTGACTATTAAATGGTTTAGTAGCCAATTATAATGTTTGCAAATTTCCAATTGGCCAATAAGTAATAGTGAGATTTTCGTTATTGACGTCTTGATAATTTTGTACCTCCAGTTTCTTTATACTTTCTTTTAAAAATAATAGTAAAATTACCTTTACGTATTATACAATAATTATTTATTATTACATTTTTTGTTGCGATTTCGAAGAACCTTCTCTACATCTTGGCGCATTGCAGTTGAGTTTGACGTCACATAATTATTTTAGTGCGACAATTACTTTGCTTTCATTGTTGCAAATAATTATAAGATAATTCTGGAGCAAACGTTTTTCTGGACTGTATTGTGCTGCATCGACTGTAACAGCGATAAGGTAACGTAAGGCAATTTCAAGATGAAAGTAAATGTACTGTGACGCATGAAGATATGGAAGAGAGACTACATTTTGGCCGTAACGTTGTGAGCGTTGCTCGAATCAATAAGTCGACTTTGAACGTTGGGCTTACGTTTGGGTACTGGAAAATAGTTTTGGAGTATATAGTGAAAGGGTGTTTTTGTATGTGTATGTGCTCGCGTGCGCATGCGTTCATGTGTCCATTTGAACTATTTGTACAACGGTCGTTATTTCATGACATTTCTTATTTTATGTTGTTGAAAAGGAATTGTGTGATTGTGTCTTATTTTGTTTTGTTTCTGGGTTATTCAGAATATAACAAATGCGTGTAAAAAGGAGATTTCTCTTACTGATCGTCAAAATCCACACCAACATTTGTGTGTTGATTGTATATACAGACAGCAGTTGTTCTCATGCTAAATAGAATATTTATTTTTTGGTGTTTTAACCATATTCCTTTTCATAGCATATGGGGCGTTTTCGCTAATTACGCACTTTCGTACCGTTTTCGTCAGGAGAATACTCAAAGCCGTTTGCTCCAGATAATGCCAATGACTCCTCACCATTTAAAGAATACTGAAATCACATAGGTATAGCATTCTTTGTGATGCCTAATTATTACAATGGAGCGCACTATTCATTTTCACAAAAGTTCTTTTCGTTTGTTCAATGCGACATTAGTGAATAATTCAGTCTAATATTTAAAAAGTATCAGACTTTAACTTCTACAAGCCTTGTCATCTAAACCCTGCATCGCAATCATTTTGTCTGCTTATTAACATTAATTTTGCTTTGGTAGAATTTATCTCCATTTCATAATTTCTGCGACTTCATTGCCTTCTCAAAATTACTCACCAGAGTGCAGTATAGTTCTCATAGCTGAAGCTATTTTATTGTTTGCTTGCCTGTAACAGGCCTCTCTCAACAACACTTCCTCCTATCGTAGGATAATAAAGTCTAATCTATCTGCAAAAAGTACAATAGATATATTAGAGACATAAATACGATATAGTTATTAAAATTATAAAAGCTTTACAATAAACTCATATAAATTACAATAGTGTTTAGATATAGTTATATAAAATACAATAGACTTACATTAGAGTTTTAATTAAATTACAAATAGTTACATAAACTACAATAGAATTACATTAGAGAAATAATTAAGTTACAAATAGTTACACAAACTACAATAGAGTTACAATATAGTTACATTAGAGTATTAATTAAGTTACAAATAGTTACACAAACTACAATAGAATTACAATATAGTTACATTAGAGTATTAATTAAATTTCAAATAGTTACATAAACTACAATAGAATTACATTAGAGAAATAATTAAGTTACAAATAGTTACACAAACTACAATAGAGTTACAATATAGTTACATTAGAGTATTAATTAAGTTACAAATAGTTACACAAACTACAATAGAATTACAATATAGTTACATTAGAGTATTAATTCAATTACAAATAGTTACATAAACTACAATAGAATTACATTAGAGAAATAATTAAGTTACAAATAGTTACACAAACTGCAATAGAATTACAATATAGTTACATTAGAGTATTAATTCAATTACAAATAGTTACATAAACTACAATAGAATTACATTAGAGAAATAATTAAGTTACAAGTAGTTACATAAACTACAATAGAATTACAATATAGTAACATTAGAGTAATAATTAAATTACAAATAGTTACATATACTACAATAGAATTACATTAGAGAAATAATTAAGTTACAAATAGTTACATAAACTACAATAGATTTAAAATATAGTTACATAAATTAAAATAAAGTTACAATATATCAATATAAATTACAATATAGTTATATATTTTATAATGTAGTTTCGATATACTTGGAAATAATTTGGTTAGGGTAGATGCAATTATAATATAACAAACGTTTCCTTACATAGATTTATAGGTTGGCTAAAGAAATTGTCATCTAGTATTTTTAGCATACAAGATATAAGATAGAGGTCATCTATCTTATACAAGATAGATGTCATCTATTTTATACAAGATAGAGGTAATCTATCTTATACAAGATAGAGGTCATCTATCTTATACAAGATAGAGGTCATCTATCTTATACAAGATAGAGGTCATCTATCTTATACAAGATAGAGGTCATCTATCTTATACAAGATAGAGGTCATCTATCTTATACAAGATAGAGGTCTTTCACATTACATATTAATTGATTCCACACATTAGTAAACTCCATTATTGTTGTTATTTGCAGCCTAACATAACTTAACAGGATGTTTCCCTACTGGAAAGAAGTGTAACAATGCTCTGATTTAAAGTAAAACCTTTATTTTATAAGGTTTAGTGGTTATTTAAAAGTGAGTTTAAATGTGAGCGTTTTAAAAGGTTTTAGGGTGTCAAGCAAATTTAGCTATTTTCCCTGCGGCCCTGAGGACATTTTAATGGTAAAATACTTTAGTGTAATATTTATAATGTTTAAAATCCATCTAAATACCATAAAAAAAAGGTAATACCATTCTCAGTCAGTCCCGGCGGGAAACTATTCTGAGGCTCTGGAATAGCTTTAATAATATATACACTCAATTTATTGAGCATTATTTCTCAGTTTCATTAAAAAATCGGTAGTTGAAAAGTTCTGTATATCTTTAACCCTCTATTCTTTATTATTTTATTAGGTTTTATTAAAAGTAATATCCAACTACATCGCTTAGCACACGTCCAAATATAGATTGTTTACTTCAACTTAGAGTTTAGTTACAATTATTCTAATTGTAAAATTGGTTCTAAAGGTGACTTTAACGCTACTAAGGATGGAGCGAAACATGTAATTGAATATCTCTTGAATTGCTTGAATAGACGTTTCCCCGGAGAAGGGTGGCTTTGAAAGGGGTTCACGGTAGTAGTCTTTCCTTATTTACTGAAAAGCACGTTTATTTTATACATTAAAATATTCTTCTAAAACCAGACTAAAATTGTGTTATATATTAGTACGTATGAGAACAAAATATGTTAAAAGTTAAAGTCAAAATTAAAAACTTTAAAAAACTTTCAGTTAATATGTTCAGATTAAAATAAAAAAGTTTAAATGAGGTTTCAGTTAATTAGGTGCCAAAACTAAAAACCTTTTAATGGACTTAAAATTATTATCTTAAGATCACCTGTTGAAATAGAAAACGGGTGAACTATGAAATATTCAGCGGTTTATTGAAATCTTTATTCTTATAATCCCTTAACAAATTGAAATTTAATTTTTCTATTATAATCTCTTTAAATTAGTAATTTAGAGCTAAGTAATTAATTTACATCAATTACTAATTATAATAAACGAATTCAATCGGCGTTTTAATTTCTCTACCGTATTAATTATTAAATTTAATTACGTGAATAGAAAACTCAGAGTTTCATGTAAAAAACACAAATTATAATCTAATAACTATTTTGTATGAAATGCTTGGCTAATTGCACAGACAATAATGCTGTAATTAGTCTAAATTGTTCCATCTGTCTGCTTAATAATGGCTTTAACTGGCCAACCCACCGTGATGGGTTTAAGTTATGATTCCATAACATAAGTATTGAGAACTTTGTATTTTATTTTAGGAATTGATGGCATTTATATTTGTAAGAATGTAGACGGTAAACAATTAAAGGATTTCTGCAGTGTTTTCTCCGTAATAAATTTGTACCTATTTGCGATGACGTAGGCTCAGTTACTTTGGCACTGTCAGGGAGTGTCAGCAATACACAGTATTACGAGTACTAGACTGATGTCCTCAGTCGGGCTAAAGCTTGACACACTCTGATCTGGAATGCTACTGTGAGCTTCTTCCGGGGATGACGTAGGCTCAGTTACTTTGGCACTGTCAGGGAGTGTCAGCAATGCACAGTATTACGAGTACTAGACTGATGTCCTCAGTCGGGCTAAAGCTTGACACACTCTGATCTGGAATGCTACTGTGAGCTTCTTCCGGGGATAACGTAGGCTCAGTTACTTTGGCACTGTTAGGGAGTGTCAGCAATGCACAGAATTACGAGTACTAGACTGATGTCCACAGTCGGGCTAAAGCTTGACACACTCTGATCTGGAATGCTACTGTGAGCTTCTTCCGGGGATGACGTAGGCTCAGTTACTTTGGCACTGTCAGGGAGTGTCAGCAATGCAAAGTATAACGAGTACTAGACTGATGTCCTCAGTCGGGCTAAAGCTTGACACACTCTGATCTGGAATGCTACTGTGAGCTTCTTCCGTCGATGACGTAGGCTCAGTTACTTTGGCACTGTCAGGGAGTGTCAGCAATGCACAGTATTACGAGTACTAGACTGATGTCCTCAGTCGGGCTAACGCCTGACACACTCTGATCTGGAATGCTACTGTGAGCTTCTTCCGTCGATGACGTAGGCTCAGTTACTTTGGCACTGTTAGGGAGTGTCAGCAATGCACAGTATTACGAGTACTAGACTGATGTTCTCAGTCGGGCTAAAGCTTGACACACTCTGATCTGGAATGCTACTGTGAACTTCTTCCGTCGATGACGTAGGCTCAGTTACTTTGGCACTGTCAGGGAGTGTCAGCAATGCACAGTATTACGAGTACTAGCCTGATGTCCGCAGTCGGGCTAAAGCTTGACACACTCTGATCTGGAATGCTACTGTGAGGTTCTTCCGTCGATGACGTAGGCTCAGTTACTTTGGCACCGTGTCAGGAAGTGTCAGCAATGCACAGTATTACGAGTACTAGACTGATGTCCTCAGTCGGGCTAAAGCTTGACACACTCTTATCTGGAATGCTACTGTGAGCTTCTTCCGTCGATGACGTAGGCTCAGTTACTTTGGCACCGTGTCAGGGAGTGTCAGCAATGCACAGTATTACGACTACTAGACTGATGTCCTCAGTCGGGCTAAAGCTTGACATTCTCTGATCTGGAATGCTACTGTGAGCTTCTCCGTCGATGACGTAGGCTGAGTTACTTTGGCACTGTCAGGGAATGTCAGTAATGCACAGTATTACGAGTACTAGACTGATGTACTCAGTCGGGCTAAAGCCTGACACACTCTGATCTGGAATGCTACTGTGAGCTTCTTCCGTCGATGACGTAGGCTCAGTTACTTTGGCACTGTTAGGGAGTGTCAGCAATGCACAGTATTACGAGTACTAGACTGATGTTCTCAGTCGGGCTAAAGCTTGACACACTCTGATCTGGAATGCTACTGTGAACTTCTTCCGTCGATGACGTAGGCTCAGTTACTTTGGCACTGTCAGGGAGTGTCAGCAATGCACAGTATTACGAGTACTAGCCTTATGTCCGCAGTCGGGCTAAAGCTTGACACACTCTGATCTGGAATGCTACTGTGAGGTTCTTCCGTCGATGACGTAGGCTCAGTTACTTTGGCACCGTGTCAGGAAGTGTCAGCAATGCACAGTATTACGAGTACTAGACTGATGTCCTCAGTCGGGCTAAAGCTTGACACACTCTTATCTGGAATGCTACTGTGAGCTTCTTCCGTCGATGACGTAGGCTCAGTTACTTTGGCACCGTGTCAGGGAGTGTCAGCAATGCACAGTATTACGACTACTAGACTGATGTCCTCAGTCGGGCAAAAGCTTGACATTCTCTGATCTGGAATGCTACTGTGAGCTTCTCCGTCGATGACGTAGGCTGAGTTACTTTGGCACTGTCAGGGAATGTCAGTAATGCACAGTATTACGAGTACTAGACTGATGTACTCAGTTGGGCTAAAGCTTGACACACTCTGATCTGGAATGCTACTGTGAGCTTCTTCCGTCGATGACGTAGGCTCAGTTACTTTGGCACTGTCAAGGAGTGTCAGCTATGAATAGTATTACGAGTACTAGACTGATGTCCTCAATCGGGCTAAAGCTTGACACACTCTGATCTGGAATGCTACTGTGAGCTTCTTCCGGGGATGACGTAGGCTCAGTTACTTTGGCACTGTCAGGGAGTGTCAGCAATGCACAGTATTACGAGTACTAGACTGATGTCCTCAGTCGGGCTAAAGCTTGACACACTCTGATCTGGAATGCTACTGTGAGCTTCTTCCGGGGATAACGTAGGCTCAGTTACTTTGGCACTGTTAGTGAGTGTCAGCAATGCACAGTATTACGAGTAATAGACTGATGTTCTCAGTCGGGCTAAAGCTTGACACACTCTCATCTGGAATGCTACTGTGAACTTCTACCGTCGATGACGTAGGCTCAGTTACTTTGGCACCGTGTCTGGAAGTGTCAGCAATGCACAGTATTACGAGTACTAGACTGATGTCCTCAGTCGGGCTAAAGCTTGACACACTCTTATCTGGAATGCTACTGTGTGCTTCTTCCGTCGATGACGTAGGCTCAGTTACTTTGGAACTGTGTCAGGGAGTGTCAGCAATGCACAATATTACGAGTACTAGACTGATGTAATCAGTCGGGCTAAAACTTGACACACTCTGATCTGGAATGCTACTGTGAGCTTCTTCCATCGATGACGTAGGCTCAGTTACTTTGGCACTGTCAGGGAGTCTCAGCAATGCACAGTATTACGAGTACTAGACTGATGTCCTCAGTCGGGCTTAAGCTTTACACACTCTGATCTGGAATGCTACTGTGAGCTTGTTCCGTCGATGACGTAGTCTCTGTTACTTTGGCACTTTCAGGGAGTGTCAGCAGTGCACTGTATTACGAGTACTAGACTGATGTCCTCAGTCGGGCTAAAGCTTGACATTCTCTGATCTGGAATGCTACTGTGAAATTCTTCCGTCGATGACGTAGGCTCAGCTACTTTGGCACCGTGTCAGGAAGTGTCAGCAATGCACAGTATTACGAGTACTAGACTGATGTCCTCAGTCGGGCTAAAGAGTTTGATACACTCTGATCTGGAATGCTACTGTGAGCTTCTTCCGTCGATGACGTAGGCTCAGCTACTTTGGCACCGTGTCAGGAAGTGTCAGCAATGCACAGTATTACGAGTACTAGACTGATGTCCTCAGTCGGGCTAAAGAGTTTGATACACTCTGATCTGGAATGATACTGTGAGCTTCTCCGTCGATGACGTAGGCTCAGTTACTTTGGCACTTTCAGGGAGTTTCAGCAATGCACAGTATTACGAGTACTAGACTGATGTCCTCAGTCGGGCTAAAGCTTGACATTCTCTGATCTGGAATGCTACTGTGAGATTCTTCCGTCGATGACGTAGTCTCCAGTTACTTTGGCACTGTCAGGGAGTGTCAGCAGTGCACAGTATTACGAGTACTAGACTGATGTCCTCAGTCGGGCTAAAGCTTGACACACACTGATCTGGAATGATACTGTGAGCTTCTCCGTCGATGACGTAGTCTCAGTTACTTTGACACTTTCAGGGAGTGTCAGCAGTGCACAGTATTACGAGTACTAGACTGATGTACTCAGTTAGGCTAAAGCTTGACATACTCTGATCTGGAATGCTACTGTTTGCTTCTTCCGTCGATGACGTAGGCTCAGTTACTTTGGCACCGTGTCAGGGAGTGTCAGCAATGCACAGTATTACGAGTACTAGGCTGATGTCCTCAGTGGGGTAAGGCTTGACACACTCTGATCTGGAATGCTACTGTGAGCTTCTTCCGTCGATGACGTAGGCTCAGTTACTTTGGCACTGTCAGAAAGTGTCAGCAGTGCACAGTATTACGAGTACTAGACTGATGTACTCAGTTGGGCTAAAGCTTGACACACTCTGATCTGGAATGCTACTGTGAGCTTCTTCCGTCGATGACGTAGGCTCAGTTACTTTGGCACCGTGTCAGGGAGTGTCAGCAATGTACAGTATTACGAGTACTAGACTGATGTCCTCAGTCGGGCTAAAGCTTGACACATACTGATCTGGAATGATACTGTGAGCTTCTCCGTCGATGACGTAGTCTCAGTTACTTTGGCACTTTCAGGGAGTGTCAGCAGTGCACAGTATTACGAGTACTAGACTGATGTCCTCAGTCAGGCTAAAGCTTGACATTTTCTGATCTGGAATGCTACTTTGAGATTCTTCCGTCGATGACGTAGTCTCAGTTACTTTGGCACTGTCAGGGAGTGTCAGCAGTGCACAGTATTACGAGTACTAAACTGATGTACTCAGTTAGGCTAAAGCTTGACACACTCTGATCTGGAATGATACTGTGAGCTTCTCCGTCGATGACGTAGGCTGAGTCACTTTGGCACTGTCAGGGAGTGTCAGTAATGCACAGTATTACGAGTACTAGACTGATGTACTCAGTTAGGCTAAAGCTTGACATACTCTGATCTGGAATGCTACTGTTTGCTTCTTCCGTCGATGACGTAGGCTCAGTTACTTTGGCACCGTGTCAGGGAGTGTCAGCAATGCACAGTATTACGAGTACTAGGCTGATGTCCTCAGTGGGGTAAAGCTTGACACACTCTGATCTGGAATGCTACTGTGAGCTTCTTCCGTCGATGACGTAGGCTCAGTTACTTTGGCACTGTCAGGGAGTGTCAGCAGTGCACAGTATTACGAGTACTAGACTGATGTCCTCAGTCGGGCTAAAGCTTGACACATACTGATCTGGAATGATACTGTGAGCTTCTCCGTCGATGACGTAGTCTCAGTTACTTTGGCACTTTCAGGGAGTGTCAGCAGTGCACAGTATTACGAGTACTTGACTGATGTCCTCAGTCGGGCTAAAGCTTGACATTTTCTGATCTGGAATGCTACTTTGAGATTCTTCCGTCGATGACGTAGTCTCAGTTACTTTGGCACTGTCAGGGAGTGTCAGCAGTGCACAGTATTACGAGTACTAGACTGATGTCCTCAGTCGGGCTAAAGCTTGACATTCTGTGATCTGGAATGCTACTGTGAGCTTCTCCGTCGATGACGTAGGCTGAGTTACTTTGGCACTGTCAGGGAGTGTCAGTAATGCACAGTATTACGAGTACTAGACTGATGTACTCAGTTAGGCTAAAGCTTGACACACTCTGATCTGGAATGCTACTGTGAGGTTCTTCCGACGATGACGTAGGCTCAGTTACTTTGGCACCGTGTCAGGGAGTGTCAGCAATGCACAGTATTACGACTACTAGACTGATGTCCTCAGTCGGGCTAAAGCTTGACATTCTCTGATCTGGAATGCTACTGTGAGCTTCTCCGTCGATGACGTAGGCTGTGTTACTTTGGCACTGTCAGGGAGTGTCAGTAATGCACAGTATTACGAGTACTAGACTGATGTACTCAGTTGGGCTAACGCTTGACACACTCTGATCTGGAATGCTACTGTGAGCTTCTTTCGTCGATGACGTAGGCTCAGTTACTTTGGCACTGTCAGGGAGTGTCAGCTATGAAAAGTATTACGAGTACTAGACTGATGTCCTCAGTGGGGTAAAGCTTGACACACTCTGATCTGGAATGCTACTGTGAGCTTCTCCGTCGATGACGTAGGCTGAGTCACTTTGGCACTGTCAGGGAGTGTCAGTAATGCACAGTATTACGAGTACTAGACTGATGTACTCAGTTAGGCTAAAGCTTGACATACTCTGATCTGGAATGCTACTGTTTGCTTCTTCCGTCGATGACGTAGGCTCAGTTACTTTGGCACCGTGTCAGGGAGTGTCAGCAATGCACAGTATTACGAGTACTAGACTGATGTACTCAGTTAGGCTAAAGCTTGACATACTCTGATGTGGAATGCTACTGTGAGCTTCTCCGTCGATGACGTAGGCTGAGTCACTTTGACACTGTCAGGGAGTGTCAGTAATGCACAGTATTACGAGTACTAGACTGATGTCCTCAGTCGGGCTAAAGCTTGACACATACTGATCTGGAATGATACTGTGAGCTTCTCCGTCGATGACGTAGTCTCAGTTACTTTGGCACTTTCAGGGAGTGTCAGCAGTGCACAGTATTACGAGTACTAGACTGATGTCCTCAGTCGTGCTAAAGCTTGACATTTTCTGATCTGGAATGCTACTTAGAGATTCTTCCGTCGATGACGTAGTCTCAGTTACTTTGGCACTGTCAGGGAGTGTCAGCAGTGCACAGTTTTACGAGTACTAGACTGATGTCCTCAGTCGGGCTAAAGCTTGACACACACTGATCTGGAATGATACTGTGAGCTTCTCCGTCGATGACGTAGTCTCAGTTACTTTGGCACTTTCAGGGAGTGTCAGCAGTGCACAGTATTACGAGTACTAGACTGATGTCCTCAGTCGGGCTAAAGCTTGACATTCTGTGATCTGGAATGCTACTGTGAGCTTCTCCGTCGATGACGTAGGCTGAGTTACTTTGGCACTGTCAGGGAGTGTCAGTAATGCACAGTATTACGAGTACTAAACTGATGTACTCAGTTAGGCTATAGCTTGACACACTCTGATCTGGAATGCTACTGTGAGGTTCTTCCGACGATGACGTAGGCTCAGTTACTTTGGCACCGTGTCAGGGAGTGTCAGCAATGCACAGTATTACGACTACTAGACTGATGTCCTCAGTCGGGCTAAAGCTTGACATTCTCTGATCTGGAATGCTACTGTGAGCTTCTCCGTCGATGACGTAGGCTGTGTTACTTTGGCACTGTCAGGGAGTGTCAGTAATGCACAGTATTACGAGTACTAGACTGATGTACTCAGTTGGGCTAACGCTTGACACACTCTGATCTGGAATGCTACTGTGAGCTTCTTCCGTCGATGACGTAGGCTCAGTTACTTTAGCACTGTCAGGGAGTGTCAGCTATGAAAAGTATTACGAGTACTAGACTGATGTCCTCAGTGGGGTAAAGCTTGACACACTCTGATCTGGAATGCTACTGTAAGCTTCTTCCGTCGATGACGTAGGCTCAGTTACTTTGGCACTGTCGGGGAGTGTCAGCAATGTACAGTATTACGAGTACTAGACTGATGTCCTCAGTCGGGCTAAAGCTTGACATTCTCTGATCTGGAATGCTACTGTGAGCTTCTCCGTCGATGACGTAGGCTGAGTTACTTTGGCACTGTCAGGGAGTGTCAGTAATGCACAGTATTACGAGTACTAGACTGATGTACTCAGTTAGGCTAAAGCTTGACACACTCTGATCTGGAATGCTACTGTGAGGTTCTTCCGTCGATGACGTTGGCTCAGTTACTTTGGCACCGTGTCAGGGAGTGTCAGCAATGCACAGTATTACGACTACTAGACTGATGTCCTCAGTCGGGCTAAAGCTTGACATTCTCTGATCTGGAATGCTACTGTGAGCTTCTCCGTCGATGACGTAGGCTGAGATACTTTGGCACTGTCAGGGAGTGTCAGTAATGCACAGTATTACGAGTACTAGCCTGATGTACTCAGTTGGGCTAAAGCTTGACACACTCTGATCTGGAATGCTACTGTGAGCTTCTTCCGTCGATGACGTAGGCTCAGTTACTTTGGCACTGTCAGGGAGTGTCAGCTATGAAAAGTATTACGAGTACTAGACTGATGTCCTCAGTGGGGTGAAGCTTGACACACTCTGATCTGGAATGCTACTGTATCTTCTTCCGTCGATGACGTAGGCTCAGTTACTTTGGTACTGTCAGGGAGTGTCAGCAATGTACAGTATTACGAGTACTAGACTGATGTTCTCAGTCGGGCTAAAGCTTGACATTCTCTGATCTGGAATGCTACTGTGAGCTTCTCCGTCGATGACGTAGGCTGTGTTACTTTGGCACTGTCAGGGAGTGTCAGTAATGCACAGTATTACGAGTACTAGACTGATGTACTCAGTTGGGCTAAAGCTTGACACACTCTGATCTGGAATGCTACTGTGAGCTTCTTCCGTCGATGACGTAGGCTCAGTTACTTTGGCACCGTGTCAGGGAGTGTCAGCAATGCACAGTATTACGACTACTAGACTGATGTCCTCAGTCGGGCTAAAGCTTGACATTCTCTGATCTGGAATGCTACTGTGAGCTTCTCCGTCGATGACGTAGGCTGTGTTACTTTGGCACTGTCAGGGAGTGTCAGTAATGCACAGTATTACGAGTACTAGACTGATGTACTCAGTTGGGCTAAAGCTTGACACACTCTGATCTGGAATGCTACTGTGAGCTTCTTCCGTCGATGACGTAGGCTCAGTTACTTTGGCACTGTCAGGGAGTGTCAGCTATGAAAAGTATTACGAGTACTAGACTGATGTCCTCAGTGGGGTAAAGCTTGACACACTCTGATCTGGAATGCTACTGTAAGCTTCTTCCGTCGATGACGTAGGCTCAGTTACTTTGGCACTGTCGGGGAGTGTCAGCAATGCACAGTATTACGACTACTAGACTGATGTCCTCAGACGGGCTAAAGCTTGACATTCTCTGATCTGGAATGCTACTGTGAGCTTCTCCGTCGATGACGTAGGCTGTGTTACTTTGGCACTGTCAGGGAGTGTCAGTAATGCACAGTATTACGAGTACTAGACTGATGTACTCAGTTGGGCTAACGCTTGACACACTCTGATCTGGAATGCTACTGTGAGCTTCTTCCGTCGATGACGTAGGCTCAGTTACTTTGGCACTGTCAGGGAGTGTCAGCTATGAAAAGTATTACGAGTACTAGACTGATGCCCTCAGTGGGGTAAAGCTTGATTCACTCTGATCTGGAATGCTACTGTGAGCTTCTCCGTCGATGACGTAGGCTGAGTCACTTTGGCACTGTCAGGGAGTGTCAGTAATGCACAGTATTACGAGTACTAGACTGATGTACTCAATTAGGCTAAAGCTTGACATACTCTGATCTGGAATGCTACTGTTTGCTTCTTCCGTCGATGACGTAGGCTCAGTTACTTTGGCACCGTGTCAGGGAGTGTCAGCAATGCACAGTATTACGAGTACTAGACTGATGTACTCAGTTAGGCTAAAGCTTGACATACTCTGATGTGGAATGCTACTGTGAGCTTCTCCGTCGATGACGTAGGCTGAGTCACTTTGGCACTGTCAGGGAGTGTCAGTAATGCACAGTATTACGAGTACTAGACTGATGTCCTCAGTCGGGCTAAAGCTTGACACATACTGATCTGGAATGATACTGTGAGCTTCTCCGTCGATGACGTAGTCTCAGTTACTTTGGCACTTTCAGGGAGTGTCAGCAGTGCACAGTATTACGAGTACTAGACTGATGTTCTCAGTCGTGCTAAAGCTTGACATTTTCTGATCTGGAATGCTACTTTGAGATTCTTCCGTCGATGACGTAGTCTCAGTTACTTTGGCACTGTCAGGGAGTGTCAGCAGTGCACAGTATTACGAGTACTAGACTGATGTCCTCAGTCGGGCTAAAGCTTGACACACACTGATCTGGAATGATACTGTGAGCTTCTCCGTCGATGACGTAGTCTCAGTTACTTTGGCACTTTCAGGGAGTGTCAGCAGTGCACAGTATTACGAGTACTAGACTGATGTCCTCAGTCGGGCTAAAGCTTGACATTCTGTGATCTGGAATGCTACTGTGAGCTTCTCCGTCGATGACGTAGGCTGAGTTACTTTGGCACTGTCAGGGAGTGTCAGTAATGCACAGTATTACGAGTACTAAACTGATGTACTCAGTTAGGCTAAAGCTTGACATACTCTGATCTGGAATGCTACTGTTTGCTTCTTCCGTCGATGACGTAGGCTCAATTACATTGGCACCGTGTCAGGGAGTGTCAGCAATGCACAGTATTACGAGTACTAGACTGATGTACTCAGTTAGGCTAAAGCTTGACATACTCTGATGTGGAATGCTACTGTTTGCTTCTTCCGTCGATGACGTAGTCTCCAGTTACTTTGGCACCGTGTCTGGGAGTGTCAGCATAGTACATTATTACGAGTACTAGACTGATGTACTCAGTTAGGCTAAAGCTTGACACACTCTGATCTGGAATGCTACTGTGAGGTTCTTCCGACGATGACGTAGGCTCAGTTACTTTGGCACCGTGTCAGGGAGTGTCAGCAATGCACAGTATTACGACTACTAGACTGATGTCCTCAGTCGGGCTAAAGCTTGACATTCTCTGATCTGGAATGCTACTGTGAGCTTCTCCGTCGATGACGTAGGCTGTGTTACTTTGGCACTGTCAGGGAGTGTCAGTAATGCACAGTATTACGAGTACTAGACTGATGTACTCAGTTGGGCTAACGCTAGACACACTCTGATCTGGAATGCTACTGTGAGCTTCTTCCGTCGATGACGTAGGCTCAGTTACTTTAGCACTGTCAGGGAGTGTCAGCTATGAAGAGTATTACGAGTACTAGACTGATGTCCTCAGTGGGGTAAAGCTTGACACACTCTGATCTGGAATGCTACTGTATCTTCTTCCGTCGATGACGTAGGCTCAGTTACTTTGGCACCGTGTCAGGGAGTGTCAGCAATGCACAGTATTACGACTACTAGACTGATGTCCTCAGTCGGGCTAAAGCTTGACATTCTCTGATCTGGAATGCTACTGTGAGCTTCTCCGTCGATGACGTAGGCTGTGTTACTTTGGCACTGTCAGGGAGTGTCAGTAATGCACAGTATTACGAGTACTAGACTGATGTACTCAGTTGGGCTAACGCTTGACACACTCTGATCTGGAATGCTACTGTGAGCTTCTTCCGTCGATGACGTAGGCTCAGTTACTTTAGCACTGTCAGGGAGTGTCAGCTATGAAAAGTATTACGAGTACTAGACTGATGTCCTCAGTGGGGTAAAGCTTGACACACTCTGATCTGGAATGCTACTGTAAGCTTCTTCCGTCGATGACGTAGGCTCAGTTACTTTGGCACTGTCGGGGAGTGTCAGCAATGTACAGTATTACGAGTACTAGACTGATGTCCTCAGTCGGGCTAAAGCTTGACATTCTCTGATCTGGAATGCTACTGTGAGCTTCTCCGTCGATGACGTAGGCTGAGTTACTTTGGCACTGTCAGGGAGTGTCAGTAATGCACAGTATTACGAGTACTAGACTGATGTACTCAGTTAGGCTAAAGCTTGACACACTCTGATCTGGAATGCTACTGTGAGGTTCTTCCGTCGATGACGTTGGCTCAGTTACTTTGGCACCGTGTCAGGGAGTGTCAGCAATGCACAGTATTACGACTACTAGACTGATGTCCTCAGTCGGGCTAAAGCTTGACATTCTCTGATCTGGAATGCTACTGTGAGCTTCTCCGTCGATGACGTAGGCTGAGATACTTTGGCACTGTCAGGGAGTGTCAGTAATGCACAGTATTACGAGTACTAGCCTGATGTACTCAGTTGGGCTAAAGCTTGACACACTCTGATCTGGAATGCTACTGTGAGCTTCTTCCGTCGATGACGTAGGCTCAGTTACTTTGGCACTGTCAGGGAGTGTCAGCTATGAAAAGTATTACGAGTACTAGACTGATGTCCTCAGTGGGGTGAAGCTTGACACACTCTGATCTGGAATGCTACTGTATCTTCTTCCGTCGATGACGTAGGCTCAGTTACTTTGGTACTGTCAGGGAGTGTCAGCAATGTACAGTATTACGAGTACTAGACTGATGTTCTCAGTCGGGCTAAAGCTTGACATTCTCTGATCTGGAATGCTACTGTGAGCTTCTCCGTCGATGACGTAGGCTGTGTTACTTTGGCACTGTCAGGGAGTGTCAGTAATGCACAGTATTACGAGTACTAGACTGATGTACTCAGTTGGGCTAAAGCTTGACACACTCTGATCTGGAATGCTACTGTGAGCTTCTTCCGTCGATGACGTAGGCTCAGTTACTTTGGCACCGTGTCAGGGAGTGTCAGCAATGCACAGTATTACGACTACTAGACTGATGTCCTCAGTCGGGCTAAAGCTTGACATTCTCTGATCTGGAATGCTACTGTGAGCTTCTCCGTCGATGACGTAGGCTGTGTTACTTTGGCACTGTCAGGGAGTGTCAGTAATGCACAGTATTACGAGTACTAGACTGATGTACTCAGTTGGGCTAAAGCTTGACACACTCTGATCTGGAATGCTACTGTGAGCTTCTTCCGTCGATGACGTAGGCTCAGTTACTTTGGCACTGTCAGGGAGTGTCAGCTATGAAAAGTATTACGAGTACTAGACTGATGTCCTCAGTGGGGTAAAGCTTGACACACTCTGATCTGGAATGCTACTGTAAGCTTCTTCCGTCGATGACGTAGGCTCAGTTACTTTGGCACTGTCGGGGAGTGTCAGCAATGCACAGTATTACGACTACTAGACTGATGTCCTCAGACGGGCTAAAGCTTGACATTCTCTGATCTGGAATGCTACTGTGAGCTTCTCCGTCGATGACGTAGGCTGTGTTACTTTGGCACTGTCAGGGAGTGTCAGTAATGCACAGTATTACGAGTACTAGACTGATGTACTCAGTTGGGCTAACGCTTGACACACTCTGATCTGGAATGCTACTGTGAGCTTCTTCCGTCGATGACGTAGGCTCAGTTACTTTGGCACTGTCAGGGAGTGTCAGCTATGAAAAGTATTACGAGTACTAGACTGATGCCCTCAGTGGGGTAAAGCTTGATTCACTCTGATCTGGAATGCTACTGTGAGCTTCTCCGTCGATGACGTAGGCTGAGTCACTTTGGCACTGTCAGGGAGTGTCAGTAATGCACAGTATTACGAGTACTAGACTGATGTACTCAATTAGGCTAAAGCTTGACATACTCTGATCTGGAATGCTACTGTTTGCTTCTTCCGTCGATGACGTAGGCTCAGTTACTTTGTGCACCGTGTCAGGGAGTGTCAGCAATGCACAGTATTACGAGTACTAGACTGATGTACTCAGTTAGGCTAAAGCTTGACATACTCTGATGTGGAATGCTACTGTGAGCTTCTCCGTCGATGACGTAGGCTGAGTCACTTTGGCACTGTCAGGGAGTGTCAGTAATGCACAGTATTACGAGTACTAGACTGATGTCCTCAGTCGGGCTAAAGCTTGACACATACTGATCTGGAATGATACTGTGAGCTTCTCCGTCGATGACGTAGTCTCAGTTACTTTGGCACTTTCAGGGAGTGTCAGCAGTGCACAGTATTACGAGTACTAGACTGATGTTCTCAGTCGTGCTAAAGCTTGACATTTTCTGATCTGGAATGCTACTTTGAGATTCTTCCGTCGATGACGTAGTCTCAGTTACTTTGGCACTGTCAGGGAGTGTCAGCAGTGCACAGTATTACGAGTACTAGACTGATGTCCTCAGTCGGGCTAAAGCTTGACACACACTGATCTGGAATGATACTGTGAGCTTCTCCGTCGATGACGTAGTCTCAGTTACTTTGGCACTTTCAGGGAGTGTCAGCAGTGCACAGTATTACGAGTACTAGACTGATGTCCTCAGTCGGGCTAAAGCTTGACATTCTGTGATCTGGAATGCTACTGTGAGCTTCTCCGTCGATGACGTAGGCTGAGTTACTTTGGCACTGTCAGGGAGTGTCAGTAATGCACAGTATTACGAGTACTAAACTGATGTACTCAGTTAGGCTAAAGCTTGACATACTCTGATCTGGAATGCTACTGTTTGCTTCTTCCGTCGATGACGTAGGCTCAATTACATTGGCACCGTGTCAGGGAGTGTCAGCAATGCACAGTATTACGAGTACTAGACTGATGTACTCAGTTAGGCTAAAGCTTGACATACTCTGATGTGGAATGCTACTGTTTGCTTCTTCCGTCGATGACGTAGTCTCCAGTTACTTTGGCACCGTGTCTGGGAGTGTCAGCATAGTACATTATTACGAGTACTAGACTGATGTACTCAGTTAGGCTAAAGCTTGACACACTCTGATCTGGAATGCTACTGTGAGGTTCTTCCGACGATGACGTAGGCTCAGTTACTTTGGCACCGTGTCAGGGAGTGTCAGCAATGCACAGTATTACGACTACTAGACTGATGTCCTCAGTCGGGCTAAAGCTTGACATTCTCTGATCTGGAATGCTACTGTGAGCTTCTCCGTCGATGACGTAGGCTGTGTTACTTTGGCACTGTCAGGGAGTGTCAGTAATGCACAGTATTACGAGTACTAGACTGATGTACTCAGTTGGGCTAACGCTAGACACACTCTGATCTGGAATGCTACTGTGAGCTTCTTCCGTCGATGACGTAGGCTCAGTTACTTTAGCACTGTCAGGGAGTGTCAGCTATGAAGAGTATTACGAGTACTAGACTGATGTCCTCAGTGGGGTAAAGCTTGACACACTCTGATCTGGAATGCTACTGTATCTTCTTCCGTCGATGACGTAGGCTCAGTTACTTTGGCACTGTCGGGGAGTGTCAGCAATGTACAGTATTACGAGTACTAGACTGATGTCCTCATGCGGGCTAAAGCTTGACATTCTCTGATCTGGAATGCTACTGTGAGCTTCTCCGTCGATGACGTAGGCTGAGTTACTTTGGCACTGTCAGGGAGTGTCAGTAATGCACAGTATTACGAGTACTAGACTGATGTACTCAGTTAGGCTAAAGCTTGACACACTCTGATCTGGAATGCTACTGTGAGGGTCTTCCGTCGATGACGTAGGCTCAGTTACTTTGGCACCGTGTCAGTTAGTGTCAGCAATGCACAGTATTACGACTACTAGACTGATGTCCTCAGTCGGGCTAAAGCTTGACATTCTCTGATCTGGAATGCTACTGTGAGCTTCTCCGTCGATGACGTAGGCTGAGTTACTTTGGCACTGTCAGGGAGTGTCAGTAATGCACAGTATTACGAGTACTAGACTGATGTACTCAGTTGGGCTAAAGCTTGACACACTCTGATCTGGAATGCTACTGTGAGCTTCTTCCGTCGATGACGTAGGCTCAGTTACTTTGGCACTGTCAGGGAGTGTCAGCTATGAAAAGTATTACGAGTACTAGACTGATGTCCTCAGTGGGGTAAAGCTTGACACACTCTGATCTGGAATGCTACTGTATCTTCTTCCGTCGATGACGTAGGCTCAGTTACTTTGGTACTGTCAGGGAGTGTCAGCAATGTACAGTATTACGAGTACTAGACTGATGTTCTCAGTCGGGCTAAAGCTTGACATTCTCTGATCTGGAATGCTACTGTGAGCTTCTCCGTCGATGACGTAGGCTGTGTTACTTTGGCACTGTCAGGGAGTGTCAGTAATGCACAGTATTACGAGTACTAGACTGATGTACTCAGTTGGGCTAAAGCTTGACACACTCTGATCTGGAATGCTACTGTGAGCTTCTTCCGTCGATGACGTAGGCTCAGTTACTTTGGCACCGTGTCAGGGAGTGTCAGCAATGCACAGTATTACGACTACTAGACTGATGTCCTCAGTCGGGCTAAAGCTTGACATTCTCTGATCTGGAATGCTACTGTGAGCTTCTCCGTCGATGACGTAGGCTGTGTTACTTTGGCACTGTCAGGGAGTGTCAGTAATGCACAGTATTACGAGTACTAGACTGATGTACTCAGTTGGGCTAAAGCTTGACACACTCTGATCTGGAATGCTACTGTGAGCTTCTTCCGTCGATGACGTAGGCTCAGTTACTTTGGCACTGTCAGGGAGTGTCAGCTATGAAAAGTATTACGAGTACTAGACTGATGTCCTCAGTGGGGTAAAGCTTGACACACTCTGATCTGGAATGCTACTGTATCTTCTTCCGTCGATGACGTAGGCTCAGTTACTTTGGTACTGTCAGGGAGTGTCAGCAATGTACAGTATTACGAGTACTAGACTGATGTCCTCAGTCGGGCTAAAGCTTGACATTCTCTGATCTGGAATGCTACTGTGAGCTTCTCCGTCGATGACGTAGGCTGAGTTACTTTGGCACTGTCAGGGAGTGTCAGTAATGCACAGTATTACGAGTACTAGACTGATGTACACAGTTAGGCTAAAGCTTGACACACTCTGATCTGGAATGCTACTGTGAGCTTCTTCCGTCGATGACGTAGGCTCAGTTACTTTGGCACTGTCAGGGAGTGTCAGCTATGAAAAGTATTACGAGTACTAGACTGATGTCCTCAGTTTGGTAAATCTTGACACACTCTGATCTGGAATGCTACTGTGAGCTTCTTCCGTCGATGACGTAGGCTCAGTACCTTTGGCACCGTGTCAGGAGGTGTCAGCAATGCACAGTATTACGAGTACTAGACTGATGTCCTCAGTCGGTCTAAAGCTTGACACACTCTGATCTGGAATGCTACTGTGAGCTTCTTCCGTCGATGACGTAGGCTTAGTTACAATGGCACTGTCAGGGAGTGTCAGCAGTGGACAGTATTACGAGTACTAGACTGATGTCCTCAGTCGGGCTAAACAGGAAAACGATAGGTTCCACAGTCATTGGGGTTGGAAATAAACGTAAGTGATCCATGTCTGTACACGTTTCTACAGTTTCACTCGTAAGGCTTGATACATTTTCTTTTCCCGAAGGTACAGCATTGAAAGGACACGTCAGGCTTTTATGTTCTTCTGGAAGAGTAACATGTAAGGCTATACGTCCAGTATTATTTGTAATCAGATTTTCTGCATAGAGTAGGAATAGAAATATATAAATCCTAGTAATTACATTCATGTTACAAGGTGGGACATGGTTATTGGAGACTGAGTTAAAGCAATTTATAATAATATATTGAGCTAGTTATAAAATCAATCACTTTCAGCGATCTGATAAATAATGTTGGATACTAAACAGTTCTTTTTTTTAACAAGATTCTAAGCTAACTGTTAAAGAAGTTTTGTAAGGCTACGTCAGGGTTCACCTAGCTACAGTAGTACTAATAACAGCTGTAAAAAGAAGTTGGTGTTTGGGACGACGCGACGCCTGAATTGCTATTACCAAAATATGTAGTTTTTATACGTGAAAAAGTGGGAAAGGATCTTTCTAAATTGCCTTTCATAATCAACAAGGTTGTTACTTGGGGTGCAGCAGGTCGTTTTGCATGAAACAAGAAATTGAAAACTAATCACTGCTTGTTGGAACATACTGAGAAACGAATTCTTTCCTAACAATGACCTTCTTATTTAATGGGTTCAAGTTATTTGTAGCTCCTCAGGATTTGGAATTTATTAAAGTACTTGAAGCATGTGCTCAGAGGAAATCAAGTTCGAACTGTCGTCTCAGCCTGTTACAGATGGTGCACTCATTAGAATGTTGAAAACCGAAAGAAAATTGCTACAACCTCTTTAATCCTTTCATTAGGCAAATCTTTTGCTCCAGGCCTTATACGTGTGGATTACCAAAGGCTCTCAGTAAGACCATATATGGCTAATCCAGGGTTGGCGCACTAATCTTCCTGTTTGAAGCTAGAGGTATGCGGGCAACGTAATGTCGGTCATGATGACAAGGATTGCATGTATGCTTCAATGTACGCCAACTGTGGTGGTGTGCATCCCCTGGCGTGATTGTTTCACTGTCGGCTAGTCAATAAAGTGAAGGTTATTAAGTTTTATATTACTAAATAATAATACTTTTCACAACCCTATATTTGTCTGTTATTCTTTAGTTCTAAATCTTCTCGATTTCCCCAAGGATAAACACCATAATCTTGAATACATTTTTCTGTCATGTATTGTAGAATATGTTTGTCATAGACCATTTATAATTATATTATAGCAAATTTACTTCAACTGTTTAGAAAACTGTGTATCATATCTGGGCAATTGTTCTCTTAAATATAGTAAATAATAGAAGGGACATTAGATGTGGTATTGTTGTCTGGATGTGGAAGAGGAAGTCCTACAGGAATCCTACCGCGTTCTCGTTTTAAATTGGTTTCGTGACTTGTAGCTATTAGCCTGGATTCGGTTTCTTTCCAGTTCCTCCCTGTAAGTGACGTCATATTACTCCACAGCGTTACTCAATAGGTTAATTAAAAACTCCATCAACTTTGACATCAAGTGAAATCATTCAAGTTGCGGACATTTTGTTCCCTTTTTTCAAGCTTTATAAAATCTTATGTTTTTATTCATGTTCAAATTTAACACATGTTTTAAAACCCTGAAATATTAGATTTACTTATGCTACCGTTAGAAGCCCCTCTATTATGTAGCAGAGTAACAAGTATGTAAAAAGTACTTATAAAATATCTTAAAAAGGTTTAAATGGAGCTCAATACATTATTACGTCTATTACACACACACACACACACACACACACACACACACACACACACACACACACACACACACACACACACACACACACACACACACACACACACACACACACACACACACACACACACACACACACACACACACACACACACACACACACACACACACACACACACACACACACACACACACACACACACACACACACACACACACACACACACACACACACACACACACACACACACACACACACACACACACACACACAAACACACACACACACACACACACACACAAACACACACACAAATGGTCATAAGTCTGTGTGTGTTTAAACTCTTACAAGGAAGTAAATAATTTATTGTGAGTTAATGTTCGTCATTGTTTGATTACTTTGCTCACACTCTTAGCTCAAGTTCTGGTATTTCAATTAAGTTGCAAATGTATAAGTAGCGTGCCTCGCGGTTAGCAGTTTAACATAAAGGCGAAGGTAATTTGTTAGTTTTCCCCCAAACATTAATCAAAGCGGAGGTTATAGAAATTCCCCGAGCTTCCTATTAATGTGAGTTTGTGACTGATAGTAATAACTCCGAATTTCTCGTTTTAGGAATTGCAAAAAGTTGGATATTGAAATACTATCTTACATAGGTCAAAACCGTTTCTAATATATATCAAGTAACAGCAAATAATTTAACTGATCAACGTATAGTTTTCTAACTATACTTATATATATTTAATAATTAATATTTTGTAAAATAATAGGTTTTTAAACTACCAATGCATAGATATTTGTCAAATGACTTCTTTGTATGATTTTACTACATGATAAATCTTGAAAACATTTGAATGAACAGAGTCAGATAAAAGCTTGTAAAATGAATTTCTGCATTCTTTAGTTTAGATCTATATCTCATAGTTTAATTCTGCATTCGTTATTTTAGTTGTGTAGCCATTAATTTTAATTTTGTATCTCGTTGTTTAGTTTTGATTTCCTTATTTTAGTTCTGTACCACATAATTTAGTTTATTATCTCTTAGATTGCTTCAGTATTCCTTAGTTTAGTTCTGTGTCCCTTAGTTTGGCTCTGCATCCCTTAGTTTACTTCTTTATTTCTAATTTTGTTATGTATCACTTATTTTAGCTCTATTTCCTTTATTTTAGATTTTATCCCTTAGTTTGCTTCTGTATTTTTTAGTTTAGTTTTGTATCCCTCAGTTTGGGTTTGTATACTTTAGTTTAGTTCTGGGTCCCGTAGATTTCATCTGTATTCTACAGTTTGCTTCAATAACCTTAGTTTAGTTCTGAATTCCTTAGTTTAGTTCTGAATTCCTCGATTGAGTATAGCACCCCGTAATTTAGTTTTTTCTATTTTAGTTTGGTTCTGTAACTATTAAATTAGTTTTCCATCTAATTCAGTACCCCTTACTTCAGTTCCGTATCTTTTAGTTTGGTTCTGTATCCCTTATTTGACCTTTGCACCCTTAGTTTGGCTCCGTATCTATAAGTTTACTTATGTATCCTTCAACTTTTACTTCTGTATCCCGTAGATTGGTTGCTAATGTGTAAGGTACAGATCGCCCCTATGCCTAATTTAAACTATCTGTACAATGGGTCTAATGTAATCTTGCTGACCTCAAGTTGGTAAGCAACCTTAAAAGAAACAGATTTTCTTAGGGCTGCGACACAGACAACAGCATTTTTTTGGAAATGCTGGCGACCGTAAAAATTTAAAGGTTCTATAACTTAAATAATGGTGTACAATTCAAGGTGGTATTATTTCTCATCACCGAAATATGGGTTGCAACTGACACCCCAGACTTTTACCAGACTCACGAGGACTGTACTACGGTCCTGAAATGTTTAAGGCAGGTGGCCTGGTATCCTCATTGACTGCAAAAACTAGCTCCTGGCGAAAATTCAGATCTTGCATGAAATGTAGGTGGGTGATAAGCTGGAGTGTGTCACAGTCGAGATTTGGGGAAACGACCACATTTCATTATCATTGGAATGTACAACCCAGGAGGAAAATATCCTGCATATGAAACCCTTGAAGGAGCATACAACCGAACACGATTCTCGTAGTTGACTTTAATATCCCCACGATCTGGCAACGCAAGAATAACAGCAGTGGCATTATGTCTCGAAGAAATGATTGACAACAACCTACTCAAAGTCTTTAACATGCCTTCTCTTCTCCATCTTTTGCTGGTCGCCTATATAGAGCCAATACACACAATAATTAAAAAGGGCTTGAACTGTCATAATATAATAACTACTTAGTAGCTCGATCCACATCATAATTAAAAAGGGTTTGAACAAACAAAATATAATAACTACTTAGTAGCTTATTCCACATGATAATTAAAAAGGACTTGAACAGTCATAATATTATTACTACTTAGTAGCTCAATCTACATAATAAATGAAAAGGGCTTGGACAGTTATAATGTAATAACTACTTAGTAGCTCAATCCACATAATAATTCAAAAAGCTTTAAACAGTCATAATATTAATACTACTTAGTAGCTTAAACCACAATAATATTTTGCGTACCGATGTTACTGTTTGTTTAAATATTTTTTTTCACAATTGTTCACAAGATAATAAATAAAAAATACATTTCGTGTTTTTCTCTTCTTACACAAAGTTGCATAAATGTTTAAATTTTATTCAAAGGAATTGTTATTTAATTATATAAAATCAATTATTTTAGTGGTAATGAACAATAATTATTTCGTATTATGTTACGCTAGATATGTAATAGCCAAAAAATAAACAATAACAAAATGTATAATAGTCACCAGTTTGTTGTCTAAGGAAAGCATATCACATCACCATTTTTATGTATATTTGATCAGACCAATTGTGTAGAAACTTTATTGGTAATTTTAAATAACAATCGTTTTGTGTATATTTAAATATTATACAATAATTATATTTATATTTAATTAATTATAAATACCTATTGGTACTTAAATTAATGTACACTTATTATGATTCTTGCTTATTTTTTAAGTGTACACCTGGTATTCTAACTGAAGAAAAATGCATACTAGGTTAGGATAGATCAATAGTTTAAATAAACCAACAACGTGCTTAAATTGTAATTCCTTGAGTGCAAAGAGTTTTTTTTATCTTGTAGTATAATTCCCTAGGCGGAAGTATTGCAATTGTAGGAAGGTTTTAGCAACATCTTGTGTATTCAACGTACGTTTTGACCCTTGTACTCCAACAAGCACCCTATTGAATAGGTGTCATCTCTCTAAATACGACGGTACAGAGCAACGTACAGAGGAATCACTTCAACCCCCGCCAAAAGTCCCTTTCACGTGTGTCCAAAGCTTGTATTTCTATTAGATCTTTGACAAAGCTTTTTGTGTTGTTTATACCGTCTCCTGAAAAGGAAATGTGTTCGTTTTATATTTCAAGAATTTTGATATTTTGCCTTAACAGACTTGAGATGTACACACACACACACACACACACACACACACACACACACACACACACACACACACACACACACACACACACACACACACACACACACACAAAAACACCCATACACCCATACACACACACATGCGCGCGCGCATCAATCAGTTGGTAGTTTAATGTAATCAAATTCTCAAACTACAGTCTGTACATTTTAATTTCGTCAATCAGAACTAGACGAAGGCAGAAATAACCGATGAGATACAGAACTAAACCAAGAATTTCATACCTAAACTAAAAGGGGAACAGAGCAGTATGAAACTGAAGGATTCAGAGCTAAATTACAGAAACAAAATAAGAAATACAAAAGTAAACTAAGAGATACAGAACTATTTATACATATATCTTTAATTATATACATTTAACATAAATGTTATTTGATTTTTTGGGGCGTTAGTCAATTTTTGGATGTATAATGGTTCTGAAACGTTATGGAGGCTGGTTACTGGTTAATCGACAAGGGTAGGTTTGTTAAATAGACTATTGTTTTTGTTTGATTCTTGTTTACCGCAAAATGTAAACATGACAAAAGGGTTCTCGATAACACTATAATAGGCATTAGGCAATACGAAAGTAATGCAGTAAAACGATTTAATATAAATAATTTTTCAAAGTGCAGTTAAAAGATTGTATAACCCCCGATTAAAACTTGAGTGTTAGATGTTTATCAGTGACTTTAAATACTATTGAAATTGAGAGAGCTCTGGAAGTTTATTCAATTTCTTCTATTAGCTATATCTTCTATAAATTTTCAATCGTTAATAAAATACGTTTTTATTCATCCAATGAAGTTCAAATAAATTTTTTTCAACCTATAGTTGACATCAATTGATATTATTACATTTTTTCAAATGTTTATTTAATAATAAAATATAAAAATGTGAAGACAGTACCGTATAATACAACAGGCCTCACAACTGCTTACTGACGTCATAACATTTAGCCTTTCGCTCTCCACTTTGCTAAACGGTAGCGTCTGTGTCTTACCGTTTCCTAATAAATAATTATTTTTAGTTCATACGCGTAATTGATTTTTAAAATAAAATTCGTTCTTCCATACATACAGTATATATTGTGTTATTTACAGTTTTGTGTTCTTTACATTATTACAAAAGTTAGCATTAGAAAAAAATGATTACAAAGCATTAGTATATATTGTTTACAAACGTTTATTACTAGATTTACAAAAATATACACGATATTTAACTACATTAAAATGTTTTATGTTTCTGAAAAATTCTATTACTGCACAGTTGATAAACTATTCTTTCTTAATACACTCCACTCATACTACAACTTTACTGAATATATATACATCTTGATAATCCACTAAAATTATAAAATTTATTTTGTTTATCATATTATTTTGGTGAGAAATAAACTCTCTTGAATTGCACATTGTAAATTTTCATTTGCGCAGCGTTCTTTTAGTTCTTCAGCACTTTCCCTTGAAGCTGACAAATATGCAGTGCCATTAGGAAGCACTGTTGGAATTGCTCATTCCTTCAACTTTTATCCTATGAAGTGAGCCTTGCAGCTTTTCTCCGTTTTAATTATATGCCTCTACTGTTTGTAAAATAGCATGGAAATTGAAATGCATTTCTTAAACCTGGAAAAATCAAATAAATTCACGTATGTTAAACTTAGACAAGTTTACTCCTACGAAAAACAACAATTTTTATAATTAATAATAAATAAAAAAATTATTATTTAATATGAATAGTAAATAATAACAATTATTATTAACTCCATCTGCTGTTCCTATAGAGCGAGGCTATCTATTCAAACTTTCTTTACAAATTCAAGATATTTTCAAAAAAACTTTATATTTCAACAATTATAATTGATTAAATTTAAAATAAGTTTATTCTAATTTTGATTACTTGGTTTATGTTTTACACTGGTTTAATTTTTTGTACTATTTAGCGCTTTGGCCTAAATCCTTGTTCTACTTTATTACGTATTTTTGCAACGGTCAATTTGCCCGTTGCACTACAAACAGAGATTAAAATGTTTCTGTAGCGGTGTGTAGAAAATTTGCAAATCTTCATGCTTGTATTTTTTTCTGGTGAATAAATTAACAAACTGAGAACTACGAAGAAGGTAAAACATATTCATAGGTAGCCTATATTTATTGCATTCATACTAAATGCTTTTCAGCGCTGGACCAGGAAAATGAGATTAGATTGACTGTAACTTTAAATTGGCTTTGAATAATATAAATGAATATATTTTTTCTGATTCACTATAATTATGCTATAATATTCTCTAATGATCACAGTGGTTGCCATATTACTACTATTATTTTATTAGGTGTGTTTAAACTGTATCCACAAGCCTATAATATTTGATTTAAAACATGATATAAATTCTTTTGTAGCTAGAAGAATTTACTTTGCAACAATTCTAAATTTTCGTAGGATTATTTAGATTTGTTCATGAACTAGAACTTTGCAATAAATTCAATATATATATATATATATATATATATATATATATATATATATATACACAACATAGGTTATTCAAATACAAGAATAATATTTATTTTTATTCAAAGCTTTTCGTTGATAAACAGTACCAACATAATCAGAAATGAATAATACAATAATGCAAGATATAGGCCTAAAACGTATGTTAAAATAGAAATAGAATTGTTGCTAAATTTATTCAAGTTCCCAAGTTTATTTTGTTGCTGTAACATTATAGACATTGAATATAGTATCAAATTTAGAATACATTTGTATTGGTTCTTTTATTAATTTGTTATTATTACTATATTTATATATTTCGAATGCTTTATATATATTCATTCTTAATCCTTTATTAATTTTTTTTATAACTTTTATACTTTCAATATTTGGAAATTGGTGCTTATTATTAATACAATGATTTGCAAATTTTGATTTATATATTTCTAGATTCATATAAGCATTCAAATGATCTTTATATCTTTCTTTTAATTTTGTCTTGGTTTGACCTATATATATATAAACTTTAAAAGGTTGTGTTGTCGTGAAATCTTTCCTATGGATTTCTTGAGTCCCTCAATTGTGTAGTATTTGGCCTTTGGAACGAAAACACTGACACTATGAACCATTATCGTAATTCCCACGGCAATTAGGAACACAACATGTCGTATTAGTAATTTTAAAGTGCTTACAAGAAAAACATAACCAACATTACATGTAAAATTGTAAGTTTAAACAAAAGATGCAGCAGCAGCGGTGCCCACAATCGGTCTACACGAGCTGACGTCATACAAAACGAATGACGTATGTGTAAGGGCTGCTATATTAGTAGGCACTGGTCTAGGTCGGATTCTGAGTGTCTTCATGTTCGAAGTCTACCACTGAGCCAACTTTTCCATAGCTAGAAATGTATTTTTCAAAAATTAATATGTATTTTTGCCCCTATCTGGTTGTTGTCGAAACCTTCATTGTAAAACAGTAAATTGTTGCCATGGTTACCACACAATATCATAAATATTGGTCTATGATTGAAAATGAATGAAAAGATCAAAATAAACAAACAAACTGGATTAACGGTATCGAACCTTGCTTCACCATTTGGCAATTCGAAAAGAAAGCGAAAAGAAAGCGTTCTTACTTTCGAAAAGAAAGCGAAAAGAACAACACAATGCACGAGAAGAAAAAAAAGAAATCGTAACAATAGTAACAAACAAAATTAGTAGCCCACCATACATAGAATGGAGAATGGAAAATTGCAATGTAATTCGCTTTCTATTTTGACAATAATAATGTTATTCTGACATATGTATATATATATATATATATATATATATATATTTGTATCAATTAAAATTAAAAAAAACTATATATAAAGTTTTCTTAGTTGACTTGAAAAGGAATTACATTATGAAAAATATATTACTTGTTAATTATCAAGCTATTCCTAACATCTTATTATCTAGCTACAATTTTGACAAATCTGTTTATTTGTTCGCAAAATGGAAGTGTATAGTAAACAGGGATTTTAATGTTTTAACTAGAGAGATGTTCTTTTGATTAATTATAATAACAAACAATCATTTTTACTTCTATATAATTACCGTGCTTTCTAATTTAGTATGCAGAGGACAAATACGCTCCCGAGAAGTAACGATACTGACCACATGAGACTCGATGGTCGAGTCTGGTCTACTATGATAGAAGATTTACTACATTATAAAAGCTACCCAATTTCAAGGAATCGATAACTTCATGCATTGCCAGAATCTTACCCAATATTGCCTGTCATATGAGATTTACAGCCTGACATCTAACCGCAATTATTTTTTTGGTTTTCTTATTTGGCAAAGTAGTTATAAAGTTTGATATTTTCGTCCTACATACATCACTGATACTCGATGCTTTAAATAAAATATGTCACTAACTCTTGTTAGCTGTTATATAGTTTTCGAAGCCTGCTTTAGTTA